>CM062816.1:422160441-422788941 GCA_031772625.1 Pinus tabuliformis
GAATTCTAACTGCTTATGAAATGAGAAAGGGAGGTCCATCAGACAGAAGAGAAGTTGCTTTCAAGGCATCAGGCAAAGGAGATTATTATGAAGCAAGCCACGTCCCAGAAGAAGAATCAAATTTTGTCAGAAATCTTCAAAGGGGTTCTGGAAGGTTCAGAGGTAAGTTACCTTTTAAATGCTTTGCTTGTGGAAGAGTAGGTCATTATGCTGCAAAATGTCCTTATAAGGATAAAGGAAAGGAACTTGCTAGATGGAACAAGAAACAGAATGCAAATAAGAAAAGCTACTACACTCATGAAGATAGTGATGGTCTATCAAACAGTGATGAAGATGAACAAGGTAATGAATATAAGTTGTTAATGGCATTTGAAGATGATGATTATATGGATGCTATACATGTGGATAACCTTTATGATGAAATTACTAGACTCAAGAGATGTATAGAAGAAAAGAACATGATCATTGATACTCTACAATTTCAAATTGATGAAAAGGAAAAACATCTTGAAAAATTAGAAGGTGAAATTGTTGGTCTTAGAAAAGAGATTGAGAAAACAAAAGCTATTAATCTCAAGTTTGTCAAAGGATCTGAAACTTTGGATGAGATTATCAATGTGCAGCGGTCTCCACTAAACAAGACAGGTATGGGCTATAATGGAGAAACTTCTCAAGCATCCACCTCAAAAAGTTATCTTGATGCAGCAAGAAGAAATGAGCAAAAGCACAATGAAGATCATCAGGTAAAGCAGGGACGAATTACAAACAGAAACTATCAGGGGCAATCCATCTTAAGGGTGAACAAAAGCTACAACCAGCCACAGGTAAAATCTTCTCAATTTGGTTCAAGGATAGATGACAATAGAAATTACAATCAATTGGCTGGTAGATTCGATAACCGCAGAAGTTTCTTCAATGGACAATGCTTTTCTTGCCATAACTTTGGTCACAAAGCAGCTCACTGTGTTGCATATAAAACGATCATGACTAGGGAAGCTTAAAAACAAAGAAGTATGACGGGGATTACAAAAAGGACCTATAACAACTTTTCGGTTCTTGAAAATGAAGTTGAATGTTCTATTTGCAATAACTTTGGTCATGAAGACTCTGAATGCAGGAGCAGGTTTCAGCAGAAAAAGGAACAAGCCTCAAGCACCAAAACATGGAGAATAAAGGAACCTCAAACAGAAAGATGTGGGATAGAATTTTATGCAGAGGGATAGGAAAATCTATGGTACATTGACAGTGGATGTTCAAAGCATATGGCAGGTGATAAAGAAAAACTTGAGTCTTATTCTACTCTAGAAAAGGGAAAGAAAGTCTCTTTTGGAAATGATACTCCTGCAACTATAAAAGGAAAAGGCATTGCTCAGTTAAAAGAAAAGGTCAAGGCTGGAAATGTTTTGTATGTTGATGGATTGAAGCATAATCTTCTAAGTGTCAGCCAGATGTGTGATCAAAGAACCGAGGTTATATTCAGATCAAATGGATGTCTTGTTCGCGATCTTGATACAGGTAAAACAATGATCAAAGGAAAAAGAACTCCAAATAATCTGTACATATTTGAAGAAGGACAACAACAATGCTATCTAAGCAAGGATGATGAGCACTGGTTATGGCATCGGAGGTTGGGACATCTAATCTTTTCACAAATAAGGAAAGCATGCAAATATCAGGCAGTTCACGATCTTCCAGATATCAAAATTCCTGACAACACCATATGCAAATCATGTCAGTTTGGAAAACAAACCAGAACTAACTTTCCAGAGAAAGAAGGATCAGCTAGCATGCCTCTTGAGCTAGTACATACAGATACATGCGGTCCTTTCAGGAAAAGAACACCTCGAGGAGAAGAATACTTGATATTATTCATTGACAATTTCTCCAGGTTTGTCTGGTTAGGACTTATGAAGCACAAAGATGAAGCATTCAAAAAATTCAAATCCTTCAAAGCCTTGGTTGAAAATGAATAAGGTCACAAAATTAAGTGCCTCAGATCCAACAGAGGTGGGGAATTTACTTCAAATGAATTTTTCGATTTCTGTGAAGAACATGGGATAAGAAGAGAATTCTCTACAGCAAGAACTCCTCAGCAAAATGGAGTTGTGGAAGGAATGAACAGAACAATCCAACAAATGGCTCGTGCTATGCTTGATGAGTCAGGAACTCCCGCAAATTTCTGGGGAGAAGCTGCACATGCTGCAGTTGTTATTCTCAACAAAACAAATGTCCGGGTGAACAACAATCAAACTCCTCATGAGCTCTGGAGTGGTAGGACTCCTTCAGTAAAGCACTTCAAAATCTTTGGGAGCAAATGCTATATCAAGAATACTGATGAGAAGCTTGGAAAACTTGAACCTAGAGCAGATGAAGGCATTCTTCTTGGTTACTCTCCACATAGCAAAGCATACAAATGCTACAATAAAAGACTTGGCAGAATTGTTGACAGCATTGATGTAGTGTTTGATGAGAAGGGATACATTCCTAGGCAAGTACATCATGAAGACATCGAAGAAGATGAAGGCTACCCCCAACGACAGAATGATGAAGAAGAAGAACCTCAAGAAGAACCAGAGGAGCAAACAAGAATAGAAGAAAAGACTCCATCCAGATATGTTCAGAAGAACCATCCAGAATCTCAGATTATGGGGCAGAAAGAAGCATGTGTACAAACAAGAAGAACAGTTGTAGAAGCTTCAAGCTATTTGGCATTACTCTCCTCTATTGAACCACAAAATGTGAAAGAGGCATGCAAAGATGAATGTTGGGTGAAAGCAATGGATGAAGAACTTGAGCAGATCGAAAAGAACAACACTTGGGAGCTGGTTCCTAGACCAAAAGATAAGAATGTTATCGGGACAAAATGGGTCTTCAAAAACAAATTGAATGAAAATGGAGAAGTAATTAGAAACAAAGCCAGACTTGTTTGTAAAGGGTATGCGCAGCAAGAAGGAATAGACTTTGAAGAAACCTTTGCTCCTGTTGCAAGACTTGAGGCTATCCGAATGTTCCTTGCTCTCTCAAGTTTTCAAAACTTCAAAGTATTTCAAATGGACATGAAATCAGCCTTTCTGAATGGAGACTTGGAAGAAGAAGTGTACATTGAACAGCCAGATGGGTTAATTCTTGGAAATGATCCAAATCTTGTATGCAGATTGAAAAAGGCTCTCTATGGTCTCAAACAAGCTCCAAGGGCTTGGTACTACCGTTTGGACAAATATCTTCATCAACAAGGCTTTTCAAAAGGATCGGCAGATAGCAATCTTTATATAAAAGTTGAAAATGACAAATTGCTAATACTTGTTGTGTATGTAGATGACATTATTTTTGGGAGCAATGAAGAAGCTATGAGTCAAAACTTTGCCTTGGTCATGCAGAAAGAATTTGAAATGTCCTTGCTAGGAGAACTGACATATTTCCTTGGTTTGAAAATCCAACAAAAAGAAGGAGGAATCTTTTTATCTCAAACCAAGTATCTCAAACAGATTTTGAAGAAATATGGTATGGAAGATGCAAAACCAGTATGTACACCCATGGTCACAGGATGTAGCCTCAGTGCAAATGATGAATCTGCAGCAGTACATCAACCAACCTACAGATCTATGATTGGAAGTTTACTTTATTTGACAGGTACCCGACCAGACATCATGCATGCAATTGGAATAGTTGGAAGATTTCAGGCAAATCCGAAGGAGACTCATCTTCAGGCAGTGAAGAGAATTTTCAAATATCTTCAAGGGACTCAAAATTATGGCTTATGGTATCCTAGAGATACAGATCTTACACTTCATGCTTATACAGATGCAGATTGGGCCGAAAGCGTGGATGACAGGAAAAGCACAAGTGGTGGTGCGTTCTTTATGGGTTCCAGACTGGTATCTTGGTTCAGCAAGAAACAGAGTTCGATTGCCTTGTCTACAGCTGAAGCGGAATATGTTGCTGCTGCATCTTGTTGCACCCAACTCCTTTGGATGATGCAGACTTTGCAGGATTTTCAAATCACTTGTACACCACCAATCCCCATCTTATGTGATAACACAAGTGCAATCAACATCTCAAAGAATCCTGTTATGCATTAAAAAACCAAGCACATACCCATCAAGTATCATTTTCTCCGGGAACAAGTGCTTGAACAGAAGGTAAAGTTGGAGTATGTTCCTTCTAAGGAACAAGTTGCTGATATTCTCACCAAACCATTGCCCAGGGACACTTTTGAATACCTCAGGCAAAAGCTGGGGGTTGTTGATGCATCATCTTATTGCTGAACCTCTTCTGATTGATGGTACAGGTTCAGGGGGAGCATATAATGCATTGTTGGCATTATGGAGGATGTGCAGAAGGAGATCTTGGAAGTAGCTGCAATATGTCTCTATCTCTTTCATGGTGGATTATGGTTCTTCGTTGCAAATCTGGTTCATATTCAGGGGGAGCATGTTCTTAGGGGGAGCATAACCCTTTGCCCTTGATGTCAAAGGGGGAGAATGAAGCTGAAGCTTTGAGGTTGCCATCAAGTCCAAAGGGGGAGATTGTTGGCATTATGGCTAATGTGTTGTCCTTGATGGCAACCCATTCAGGTGATAGATCACAGTACTTCAAGTCAGCAGCAGAGATTGATGATCAGCTATCAAATATTGAAGAAAATAAGGGGTACGCAGGTACACCTTGCATAAGGTGCGTACACGCAGGTCAGTGTTACATAAAGTGCGTACATACCCGCAGTTATCCCGTTCAGGAGGTGCGTACCCCCAGTGCACACTTTTCAAGGCAAAGAAATTCACATGTGGGGTTTTCTTATGTTTTACTCTTGGTATTTAGCCGACGGTATTGTGTTATTATTGATCCATGATTTAAGGAAGAGCTTTCCTATATAAAGCAAAGGAGATCATTTGGCTTGTGTATGTTTTTTGGTTGAATATCTTATGAGGGCTAGATCTGGTCTAGATCTAAATAAGGCGAATCTATTGATGGACCGAGATCTCTTCGGCGCATGTTCAGATCTGTAGATCTGACTGTCTGGGTTATTTCTGAAGTCTTGAAATCATCTATGCCTGAAGGTACGCAGGTACAGTGAGAGAAAAGTGCGTACATACGCAGGAACGAAGCGTTTCAGGTGCGCCGATACGCAGGCACAGAAGGGTTTCAGGTGCGCCGGTACGCAGGCACAGAAGGGTTGCAGGTGCGCCGATACGCAGGCACAGAAGGGTTTCAGGTGCACTGGTACGCAGGCACAGAAGGGTTGCAGGTGCGCCGGTACGCAAACACAGAAGGGTTGCAGGTGCGGAGGTCCGCAGGCAGTTCAATGGACTTAGAGCGAGGTACGCAGGCTAGCAGTTGAGCAGGGTGCGTACGTAAGCAGGCGAGCAGTTGAGCAGGGTGCGTACTGTAAGCAGGCACGCAGTTGAGCAGGGTGAGTACTGTAAGCAGGCAAGCAGTTGAGTAGGGTGCTTACATAAGCAGGCTAGCAGTTGAGCAGGGTGCTTACTTCTCTTAAAATCTTTGTTTATCATTGTTGTGTTCTGGGTTTGGTCCTATTATTGTTGATCTGGTTACTACAGTTGACTGGGTGATTCTCTTATACTTGATGATCATTTGATGCTTATGGATCCAGTTTGAAAATTTATGAAACGTGGTCCTTGTAAGAAAAGAAGTAGGGGGTTGTAGCTCCCTTCCAGGAGAGACTGGAAAACGAGAGAGAGAGTTGTAGCTCTCTGCAGGTTGCAGCCTGCGTACTGGTAAAGGACTACACAAGTACAAAACCATTGTAAAAGGAGTTTCTAATTTGAAAGAAGATAGAGACATATTGCAGCAGGTGGTTTTCACCCACATTGGGTTTCCACCTTACATCTTGTGTTCTTTGGTGTGACTACTGTTTTCTTTTGTTCATGCTCATTATTTTATGGTACTGACATGCAAAAATAATTCAAAGAACAAATAAAGAAGATTTATTAAAAGAATTAGATAATACTGATTCACCCCCCCTCTCAGTATTATTTCCAACACCTATTTAAATCTGGATCAGTGGTATCAGAGTGGTCCACTCTTTCTCTGTTTTTCTTTGCATTTCCCCATTGAGGTCGGGATATAAGGAGTTAGGGCTTGAACTGGTCGAACCTTTGTAAGACCAGCCTTGCAAATCCTGATGGCTTCCCATGGTGGATGAAAATAAAGACGAGGGGGCAGGAGATCCTATCAAAATCTTGCTAGAAGAGGCCCTTGAGTGACAAAGGAACGCGATCATGGAAAACTTTGCCCAGATCCTTCAGCGGCTGCCCAGGGGTGACACGTCTACTTCCAACAGCTACTTTGGAAGCACCACACCCTTTAAGGTACAAGTTAACTTTGACATTCCCATATTTGAGGGTCAGATAGATGTAGACGCTATAGATAAATGGTTAAATCTGCTAGAAGGGTATTTTTCTGTTCATGATTTTTTCGGCTGGGAAAATTTACTTCACTCTTCTCAAATCCGCCCCACACGTCAAGGACTGGTGGGAAACCTACTGTGAGTCGAAGGATGAAAGTACGACCTCACTATTTTCAGTCGCACCCACTTGGAATTCATTTCAGAATGCTATCAAGGAGCAGTACTACCCTGTCAAAAGCTATGAAGATAAATACATAAAGTGGACCACGCTGCGACAGGGAAGGGACCAAGACATGCCGGAGTTTACCAATATTTTTCATACCCTTCACACAAAGTTGGGTATCAAGGATTCAGAGCTGCATTTGGTACTCAAATAGCATGACTTCCTACACACGTACATCCAGGACGAGATGGAGTTCCTGGACATCTCCTCGCTAGGTATGGCGTACCAATACACTGTCAAGATCGAGCAAAAGTTTAAACAGAAGAAGCGAGACTTTGGATCTGCAAATATGAAGCAAGGGAAAGGCGTCCCCAAACTGCTGAACAAAGGACAAAGCCAAGGTGGGGTGGCCCAGGAAAACCCGCCAAAGCCACAAGAAAAGAACAACACCACGAAGCCGAAGAAGGACAGGGGAAAGTGATGTGAGTTACATAAGAGCTCCCACAACACAAGTGAGTGCTAGGCAAAACAGTCACTAGTGGCCGAGCTAAAGTCTTTGGAATCAGATGCATGTTCCGACTCTGAGTCAGAACCCGATAAGGGGAATGACAAAGGGAAGTAGATTATCGATGCGGAGCCCAACGACACAGTTGCCACCACAATGATCCAGAAGGAGGAACCTAAAGATCCAGAGGAGGAGGAGCACCTATTCCACTCCCAGATGTGGGTAAAGGGCTCCCCGCTACAGTTCATTGTCAACAACGAGAGCCAAACGAACCTCATTTCGACAGCGGTCGTGAAGCGGCTAGGCTTACCAACCACAACACATCCACAAACGTACACCATCGGGTGGCTTCACCAAGGACGAGATCTTCACGTGAACCAACAATGTCGCCTTCCATACAACATCAAGCCCTTCATGGATGAGGTATTGTGTGACGTTGCTCCCCTTGATGTTTATGATATATTACCAACCATACTTGTGGAAGAAACATGTTGTGTATGAGTCAAGGCCTCGTGCTGTTATTGTTACTTTGGGAAATAAGTTGTACAAGATACTAGAGGTAGCACCGCCTATCGCCATCTCTTTGGTTACTGCAAAACAATGC
This sequence comes from Pinus tabuliformis, assembly GCA_031772625.1. Classification (NCBI taxonomy): domain Eukaryota; kingdom Viridiplantae; phylum Streptophyta; class Pinopsida; order Pinales; family Pinaceae; genus Pinus; species Pinus tabuliformis. The sequence goes on from CM062816.1 coordinate 422,168,078, forward strand.
AATAAGATCATTTCCATAATCGAGAAATTTGTTTTCCCGATGATACATCCTCAAGGAAAGAAGAAGACGATGGCCACGACCTCCAGACATGGCCCCTCCGCATGACAACTACAGATGGACAAGGTCGTGGAGGAGTATGAGGACATCTTCACCTTCCCCGCAGGGTTTCCTATGCACTGTCAGGTCAAGCACTCCATCGATCTGACCCCAAGTGCGCCGCTGCCCAATGGAACAATCTACTAGCGCTCCATTATGGAGAACGATGAAATCAAGAGGTAGATACAGGAGCTGCTATAGAAAGGTCACATCCGCCCGATTTCATCGCCCTGTGGGAGCCCGATTGTGTTGGTACAGAAGAAGGATGGGACTTGGAGACTCTCTATTGACTATCGGATGCTGAACAATATCATTGTCCGTAATAGGTACCCGATCCCACGTATTAATGACCTTTTGGACCAACTGAAGGGGGAAAAATATTTCGACAAGATCGATTTGAAGTTAGGATATCACCAGGTACCAATCGAACCCTCTGATGTGTGAAAGACTGCCTTCAAAGCCAAGGAGGGCCTTTTTGAATGGTTGGTTATGCTTTTCAGGTTGACGAATGCTCCTGCAACCTTCATGAGGCTAATGGATGACATCTTGCAGCCATTCACCAACTCATTTGTAGTGGTATACTTGGAAGACATCCTCATCTTCAGCCACAGTTGGGAAGAGCACCTCCACCACATTCGACAGGTTCTCCAAACGCTGCGACAACACAAGTTATGTGCCAATTTAGAGAAATTCACTTTTGGCATGACCCAAGTTCAATATCTGGGATACATTATTGATGAATGGGGGGTTCATGTGGATCCGACCAAGATCCAAGTCATTTTGGATTGGCCATCTCCAACCACTATGACAGAGCTTCACAGCTTTCTGGGTCTTGCCAACTTCTACCACAAGTTCGTGTTGGGATTTTCTCATATCACTTAACCCTTGAGTCAAGTCACCAAGGGAGGAGCGAAAGAAAAAATATTTTGGTCTGAATCTCAACAGAAGGCATTCACAGAGTTGAAACATTGCCTCTGCTCAGCACCAATGCTAGCATTACTAGACTTGCAACAACCATTTGAGATCGAGACAGATGCATCTGACTATGCTATTGGGGCAGTCCTTACTCAACACGGGCATTGATGAGCCCCAATTTTGGTACAATTTGGGCTCATTTTGGCCTATTCTACTTGCTCAAACCATTCATTTTTATTGCTTATGCATGCATTTCTTAGTTTATTCATGTTGTTTGTAGGAAGAAGGGTAGGCACTCTCTCTACGTGACTGATGCATTTTTATTCCAGGTTTTGGCATTAAAAGGGAGCAAAAGACAACGAAAAAGGAGTTAAGGAGACAACGAGGTGGCACTGCGGGTTTTGGGAGAGGATGTCCATGGTTCTAGGGACATCCCTCGTGATTCCCATCAAGAACTCCGAGCTCTAATCCATCTCCCCTCCGAGCTTAAAAACGGCCAGCTGTTCTACAGGAACAACAGTTATAAACTGCTCTACAGGAACAACAATTATGACCATCCTACAGGATCAGCAGTTAAACTCTAGTTGGACAGCCGAGCTCCTAGAATGTAGGACACTTGTTGGATCATCGTTTTTGTATAAGTATGAAGGCTTTAGCCTTAGATAGGTTGTTGAAACTCTCGTATTGCTATTGTAATTTTGGAGCACAGTTCAGTTTTCGTTCCTTTTTGTAAGCCAATTTGGCATGATATCAGTTATGAATAAAGAAGGCAGTTTGTGATCTAGTTCTGAGTTTTTCTTAAGGAGACTATAGCTCTCAGGTTAGGGCCCAACCTGAGAGCCATAGATCCCCTCTGCTGTAGTGTTGTTTCCATTTCCTTTCAGCACTGTGAGCTTTCCATTTACACATGCAATTCGAATTACAGGTTGTTGAGTTGGTCTTTTTCATGAGTTAGATAGGAGTTTGCTTATAGTGAATTTGTTTCCATTTGCTTAGTGTAGCAGAGGATAGATATAATCGATTGGAGCTCCAACAAAAAGGTTGTTAAGGCTCACTGCCGTCTCATCTGGGATTGGAGTGAAGTTCATGATTAACCACCAAAAATACGCATTTCTTTATTCCATGATTGCTGCCAACACAGTCACGTTAAGTTAGATGCTTTTACATGATTCACACATGCACCACACTTCCTTACCACAGCTTCATGCACGTTCTCTTTCACATTTAGATTGCTGCTCATTGAATTTACAAGCACAAGTAGTTTAGGTTGATGCATTTTTGGTTAAGTGACAGTCATAAGCATTTGTTTCACTTACACTGCTCTCTCTCTCTCGTTCCATCACTTTGTCCTCCATCTTGATCACGCATGCAGACATCTCTTTGACCCCTGCTCCGCTCTGTTACCTCACAAAGTCTTCCATTCCTCACGTATTTCCATTCTCTAACCTTTCGTTGACATAGCCCTTCACCTTCCATCCTCCTCCCTACACTCACTTCCCATCCTAATCTTCCACTTCTAAAGCCATCACCAGCCTCATCCCTACCTTACACATCTCCCTCTACCATTTCATCATCCCTCCATCACTCCAAACGCTCACGGTAGGTCATCCTGTAGCCATTTATAGACATCCTGTAGAAAACAGAGTATCCTGTAGGATTCTCCACAGCCATCCTGTAGGAGGCCACTCTCCCGGTTGCTAAGCATCTGAATGCGAGGAACCTCTGTGGATGGGTGCTAAGGATCCCTAGGGACCTCTCCTAGCCTCCCCAACCTATCCCACGCTTTCCTTCCTTCTCCATCCCATCTGCACAACCAAACCCTAGTTAGCTCAAGATCACCATCATCCCACACACTTAAAAGAAAATACAAAAACATAACTTTCATGATGCAAGTAGTTTAGAACGATGCATTTTCATTTATCAGAGGTAGTGACAGCATTGGTAGAAGTTGCATTTACATTCCATGCATTGTAGAGGTCAGACTAGTTAAATTAGGGTTTCCTAGGTTTACATGCTTTGATTTGCTTTCAGTTCATTTTTGTCAAGTAGAATAGCTTTCCTTTGAGATTAGCTTTCGTCCATCAATTAGCAAGCTTCTTCTGAGAGCCTATAGAAGTTGGCTTGAGCCCTAGCGGACTTGTGCCAGCTGACCAAGTGACAGCTGCGACAAGAGCTAGTACTTGTGCATATAGCACCGTCGCTTCCAAGTTTGTACGAACTACCGGGTTGATAAAATGAGAGACAGGAAGCCCCAGGAGTTGTAGCATTATTGCTACAATACTGGAGCTCACCATCTTTTTGGCGCCGTTGCCGGGGAAGCGTCAGAGTATTAGTAATTGTTGCTTTTCTTCTACTTCCATACTCTTACTTCTGCTCAGTAGTTTACTTCATTTCCCTTTTTGCAAAAGTAGCTTAGCATTTCCTGCTTTCCTAGATTAATATTTCCTGCTTTCCTAGATTAGCTTTCCAATTTTGCAATTTCATTTGAGCAATATAGTTAGTTGTAGATCACTTTGTTTCAGTTTTGCAGGTACCAAAGAAAAAGCAAAAGCACTCAAAACAAAAGAAAGAAAAGTCCTTTCCATTTCATGCCTCGTAGGAACCGTGATAGATCAGGCAAATTCCTACCAAACACCCCCACCACATCACTGAGTCACCCTTCACTCTTCTTTGGTGACCGTGACCCAGAGGAACCTATAGGTGAACATCCGAAGATACACCAAGACCCTATAGAAGAAGAAGAGTTAGAGACCACTCCATCTGTAGCCATGGTTGATAATAGGAGAGAAGATGAGAGAATAGAAGGAGCTTTCCCCATCAGAGAGACCAATGGAGAGATGAAAATGAAAAACATTAGCCCCTCTGCTTTGCCTCACTTCCATGGACTGACCACTGAGGATCCTGATACCTTCTTATTTGAGTTTGCTGTCCTTTGTAGAACCTATGACTATACTGAAGATGAGCAAAAGCTGAAGCTTTTCCCTTCCACCCTTAAGGATGCAGCCCTACGCTGGTTCATGGGATTACCTGGGAATAGCATAGCTACTTGGGCTCAGATGCAACAAGCCTTCAATACCAAGTATAGGGATTATTGTAGGTCCAAGGAAACTAAGGGAGAGATCTTTCGAATGACCATGGGGAATGATGAGTCTTTAGAGGATTATGAGGAGAGGTTCCAACTTAGCTATAAACGGGCCAGGTGCACACTTGACCCTGAGTCCCTCAAGTTGGTTCTACTCCGAGGAGTCCCTGAAGATCTCTTAGACACCCTTCACATGTTAGCTGGGGGGGACATTTACCAACTGCCTTATGAGGACATCAAGACTGTGTTCCGAAATCATTCTAGGGCAGCTAGGAAAAGAGGTAGAGGAAATCTCCTCTCCACTGGTGTCCCTTTCTCCAAACATGAGTTTACAAACCAATTAGAAGATCTTAAGAGTGAGGTGAGACAGACCATTGCCATGCAGCTGGACACATTCAGGATCCAACAGAAGAAAGAAGAAGCTGAGAGAGCCTTGGCTATCTTCTGTCCTAGGTGCACCAGAAGACACCCTAAGAACGAATGCCCATTGCATTCGGTTGAAGTGTGTTTTGTTTGTGAGGAGGACCATCCTACCAATCAGTGTCCCACCTTACCCGGGTTTAAAGCCATGTACCAAGGGACTGAAGCCCCCACTGAACCTCTCTACTTCATCAATCAAAGGAGGCCTCAAGAATCTAGACCTTATCAGCAGGGGATGCAAGGGGCATCTCAAGCTTATTACAACCCCAACCAATCGACTCCTATGCCTTCCTGGGGTCCCCCTGCTCATCCTTCTTGGTCCATGCCTCCTCCATGGTCTTATCCACCTCAGTATCCTACTCAACCTCCCTCTCATCCATATCACTCACATACCCAGTTGCAGCCTCAATGGAGTGCTCCTCAGTCGGGTTGGAGGCCCCAATACAACACTCCTCCTGCCATTTTGCCTCCACCACCAGTCCAACCTCAGCCTTTACCTCCTGCTCCTCCTAGGCAACCTCAGATGCCTGCTCAACCGAACCCGAACCCCAACAATAGACAGGCTCAGTAGGTATATACTGGGGAGACCTCATGCCCTACCTATGCTGTGGAGATCCAGGAGATCAATCTTAGATCTGGAAAGACTCTTCCAGATCGCCAACCTCCTCCCCCAGAGGATGAGGAAAACCATCAGGAGAGTGAACCTAAGCCTATTCCACCCTTTCCTGAGAGACTAACAGCCACCACACAACCTAACCCAGAAGAAGATGAGCTTTTGGGTGAGCTCAAGCAGTTGTGTGTAAAAATCCCACTTCTCCAAGCCATCAAGGATGTGCCTATATATAACAAGCTGGTTAAGGAGAAGTGTTTCAAACACCCAGGCAGACGGAAGAAAGATGCCTCAACTATCAATGTCATAGGACAACTGTCTGACCTTATGCTAGGACAAGTCATCTGCCCAAAGTACCTAGATCCTGGAAGCCCTGTAGTAGATGTTCACATCAATGGCACCATTATCCCCCACACCTTGATTGATCTGGGGGCAGCCATCAATGTGATGACCAGAGATACCATGCTTAAACTCAATCTTCAGGGTTCCTTGAGGAAGACCTCGACAGTACTGCAATTAGCAGATCGCTCCACCGTGACTCCCGAAGGGATTGTGGAGGATGTCTTGGTCTCTATTGATTCTTGGGAATACCCTGCAGACTTCCTGGTTCTGCAACCAAAGGCCAAGCTTACTGGATATCCTCTCATCTTGGGAAGGCCTTGGTTAGCTACTGCAGATGCTTACATAAGTTGTCGGGCAGGAAACATGACCATCAAGAATGGTCCCATGTCCAAGCAACTTGTCCTATACCCTCCTGCCCAACCTTCTTTAGAGCATGATTTACCACTCTGGTTGGAAGAAGGAGAAGAAGACGAGGTGTATTCAGCACCTCTGTGTACCATAGAAGCCAATAGAAGAGACCCTCCTACCGAGGATGATCTGATTGAGACCCTGATCCAGAATCCACCTTCCAGTGCACTATCTTTAGAGAAGTTGGTGGAGGATGCCCAAGCTAGCACCTCAGTGGACCTCTGTACAACCGACCCTGTCACTCCCAGAGTCAAAAGTGTGGAGTTTGGCCCTGAGAGAGCATTAAAGATCAGCTCCTCCCTATCTCCTTCCCAGGAGAAGGAGTTGTGTAGCCTATTGGCCAGCCACTTAGATGCCTTTGCTTGGAGCTATAAGGAGATGAAAGGAGTCCATCCCTCGGTCTGTACCCATCATATATACATCAAAGAGGATTGTAAACCAGTTAGGCAACCCCAGAGGAGAATGAATCCAGCCCTTAAGGACATTGTCAAGGAAGAGTTGCAAAAACTGTTGGACGCCGGATTCATCTACCCCATCTCAGATAGTGAATGGGTGTCCCCTCTAGTGTTGGTTCCCAAGAAGAATGGGAAGTGGAGGATCTGTGTAGATTACCGTGAGCTGAACAAAGCTACCAAGAAAGACCATTTCCCCCTACCCTTCATAGATCAAGTGTTGGATGGACTGGCAGGAAAGAAGTTCTTCTCTTTCCTGGATGGGTTTAGCGGGTACAATCAAATCCAAATCAGCCCGGAAGACCAAGATAAGACCACCTTCACCTGTCCTTGGGGTACCTTTGCCTACAGAGTCCTTCCCTTTGGGCTATGCAATGCTCCTGCTACCTTTCAGAGAGCTGTCTTGAGCATCTTCTCGGAGTTGGTCCATGATGCAGTGGAAATATACATGGATGACTTTACCCCTTATGGGGCCAACTTCCAGGAAGCATTGTCCAACTTGGGAAAGGTCCTAACCAAGTGCACTGAGATGAACCTGTCCCTTAGTCCTGAAAAATGTGAATTCCTAAGGATTGCAGGTGGATCCCAACAAAATTGCTCTCATCAAAAGGGTTCCACCTCCTCAAAAAGTAAGGGATGTCCGGAGTTTCTTGGGATTAGCAGGATACTACCGGAGATTCATTAAGGACTTCAGCAAGTTAGCCTCACCATTGTTTGGTCTGTTGGCAAAAGATGTGGAGTTTAAGTGGACTGACGATTGTTAGAAGAGTTTGAATGAGATAAAGGACAAGTTGGTGTCTGCACCAATCTTGAGAGGTCCAAACTGGGCCCTACCTTTCCACATCCACACTGATGCCTCAAACAAAGCCATAGGTGCAGCCTTAGGACAAGTTGAGGAAAAACTTCCATATGCCATTTACTTCGTTAGCAAAAACTTGTCCAAAGCCGAGCTGAACTACACTGTAACCGAGAAGGAATTCTTAGCTGTGGTCCATGCACTGAACAAGTTCCGACATTATATTACCGGTTACCAGACTTTTGTACATACTGACCATGCTGCTATTAGATACTTGATGAATAAACTAGATGTGAATGCTCGTATTATTAGATGGTTACTTTTATTGCAGCAGTTTGATCTAACCATTGTTGATAAACCAGGGAGAGAAAATGTTGTTGCTGACTTCTTGTCTAGATTGGATTTGTCTGCAGATGAAGATGGGACGGTGGATGACCAGATGCCTGATGAGCATCTGTTTGCTATATCAGTACTCTCTCCATGGTTTGCTGATATAGCAAACTACCTTGTTTCAGCTCAGTTCCCTCCGCACCTCTCTTCAAAAGAGAAGAGCAAAATCATCAGAAAGAGTGCCTCATTTACATGGATTGGGGGCAATCTATTCAAGCTTGGCCCCGATCAGATCTTAAGGCGTTGTGTAAGGGAAGAGGAAGTCTTTGACATCCTCCTCACCTGTCACGATGGGCCTTGTGGAGGACACTTTGCAGCAAAGAGAACTGCCTTCAAGATTCTGCAGGCAGGCTACTATTGGCCCACACTGCATCAAGATGTCAAAAGATATGTCAGCCAGTGCGACCAATGCCAAAGAATGGGAAAACCGACCCAAAGGGATGAGATGCCTCTCCAACCTCAAGTGACTCTTGAGCCATTTGAGAAGTGGGGCATGGACTTTGTGGGTCCAATCAATCCCTCTTCGAGGCAAAGATCCTACATCATTGTGTGCACTGACTACCTGACGAAGTGGGCAGAGACCAAAGCCATCAAAGCAGCAACAGAAGAAAAAGTGGCCGAGTTCTTGAGAGAGAACATCTTCTATAAGTTTGGCTATCCAAGAGAGCTGGTCACCGATCAAGGGAGCCAGTTCACCTCCCACTTGGTTGAAGATCTCCTAGCTCATCACAAGATCAAGCATAGAACCTCCACTCCCTATCATCCTCAAGCAAATGGGTAGGTGGAGGTCACCAATAGAGCATTAGAGGGGATCTTGACCAAAGTGGTGAGCAGCAGCAGAAAGGACTGGGCAGACCGCCTGGTTGAAGCCACCTGGGCTTACAACACCACTTGGAAGACCACCACCGACTTCACACCTTATGAGCTGGTCTATGGGAAGAAAGCTTTGCTGTCCATTGAGTTTGAGTATAACACTTTGAGGATGGCAGCTCAGCTGGACTTAGATCTCAGCCATGCACAACAAGAAAGGTTGTTGCAGCTGAATGGACTGGATGAGCACCGCATGTAGGCCCTCCTTCACTCAGAAGTGGTTCAACTTCAGAGGAAGGTGTGGCATGACCAACATCTCCATGACAAGCAATTTCAGCCGGGAGATTGGGCTTTGTTGTATGACTCCAGATTCAAAGATTTCAAGGGGAAGTTGAGAACCAGATGGCTAGGACCATATGTTGTGGAGCAGTGCCATGACAATGGATCTGTCCTCATTCGAACCATTGATGAGGAAGCCATTCCCATGCTTGTCAATGGGCACCGATTGAAGATCTACAGGAAGCCTCACTCAAGACAAGAGTTTATCAGCACTATGGAGAAATCTGTTTTGGTCATAGAGAAGGGTTCTGCCTCCATTTTGGGCATACCCTGAAGAGAAAAAAAAAAAAAAAAAAAAAAGAAGAAAAAAAAAGAAAGAAAAAAATAATAAAGATCCTTGGGTGAAAACCTCTCTGAGGCGCCCAAGGCAGGCGGTAGGGGTGAAAACCTCATTGAGGCGCTCCTATTGTCTTTTCAAAAAAAAAAAAAAAAAAAAAGAAGAAGGAGAAAGTAAAAAAGATCCTTGAGTGAAAACCTCTCTGAGGCGCTCAGGGCAGGTAGCACGGGTGAAAACCTCTTTGGGGCGCCCCTGCTATCTTTTCAAAAAAAAAAAAAAGAAAAAAAAAAGAAAAAAAAATAAGCACAATAAAAGTTTTGCATGCAGATGTTCTATGGAGGAGAAGAGGCCTCTCCACTCCAAGCCAGGGGCCTTCATCATGCTATCAAAGGATGTCATCAACACCTCCTCCAAGAATAACAATGTTTTTCAAGGTATGTGCAATTTTCATCATGATTTGGATCTTCTACAGGAAGATACAGTTTTCTACAGGAATAGACAGTCTTCCTACAGGAAGACGCGGATCTTCTACAGGAAGACGCGGATCTTCTACAGGAAAGTGCAAAATTTCTACAGGAAGCTCTGTGTTCTACAGGAAACTTCCTGTAGAAGGTTGCGACGGCCGAAATGTGTTTTAAATGAAGATCTAGCGACTGAGGAATGGATTGAATGCATGCATGCCACTGATGGCACCCCTGAACATTGCTATTATCTTGCTCCACCATCCTCGTCGCCATGCAAACAAGATCCCTGCAGCAGCACAACAAAGCAATGAGTTCTCGTGAAAAAAACATCTGTCAAAGAAAAACCAAGCACCGAGAGCCATACCACTTCCACGTTATGCATCAGAAGCGCTGGGGTCGTGATCGAGAAGCCAAAACCGCCAGCATGCAGCATGCACCCAAGGAGGTGAGACTGTTGCAAGGCTCCCGCAGGAATCCTGTAGCAGTCAAACCTGCAGGAGTGGATGCCATTCATCGCCCAGCCATCTGCAAGCAAAACGCGGGCGCATGCAACCAGAACGTCCACCACAGCGCCAGCATCCCGTGACCACGAGCCTCCGGACTGTGTAAGCTACATGCAGCAGGTAGATCCGTCGTCCAAAAACCTGAAAATCATATGCAGACGCGCGCAGGTAAGTGTTCTAATCCTTCTCTCCATCAAATCGCATGGATATTACTTTGATTTGTTTTGCATGGCATAAAGGTGAATGGTTGAGCGGCCGTAAGGCCAGTTGACTGGCCACATCGGCTAGTAAAGGGATAGTAGGATGATGAGGTGGCAGCCACAACAAAGGACACACGCAGCACACACGTGAAGATCAGTCCCGTCAACCGTGAAACGAGTTTAACCGAAAAGGGCGGCGGCAGATCTGTGGGAATGAATGCGGCAGCAAGCGAATGTGCAGGCAGATGATGGGTGACGTCACCCAACGGTCCGGCGGGGACAACTCACCCCCCGCGCCACGAGCTGCGCCGATTCAAAATCTAATCGGCTCGATTAAGCATGTATATCCATCAACCTCACTTCAAGACTCGAGTAGCTCCTCTGATTACCTCTGCATGTTGATACGCCAAGCTCTCGGCTACCTGAACGCTGGTAAGGCACCTCTCGACCGCTGTCCAATGATAGCTCCCTCCGAAGTCTGCGCACTGCTCCTACAGGAACAGTTTCTACAGGAAGCAGTATCTACAGGAAAGCAGTATCTACAGGAAGGTGAAGTCTTCACGTAAAAAAAAGGTGGCGGAAAAGAGGTAACCCTGAAACTCCTTCCGCAATTGGTTTTCAAAGGTGGCAAGGTCATTATTCACAATCTGGTCATAAAAGATATTGGATTACCGTGCCTATACTATCGCTTCTACAGGATAGCAGTATAATTAGACTGTGGTTTTGTGAATTCATTGCATGCTCTGTCTATAAGACCGAATTTCCTTTGTATCTACCGCCTTTTGTCAAAACCACTGTGTTCGTCATGCCTGGTGGGTTTATCAGGCGAGAACCCACAGATTCCGCCAAATTAAGGAGAAACCCGGCAGTGGTTGAGCTCTTCACTAGAGCACAATGGATGCCTTTTTGTGATAAGCTACAAGGCTACGATGATGAAGTAGCCGAGGAATTCTTGCAGGCCTTGAAGCCTAAATCCCTGACACTGGCCACGGTAAGCTTCCGAGGCCTCAGCCTCCAACTCACCCCAGAGCACATAAGTCGAGTCATGGGACTGCCCATGGGTCTGTCGTGGGATAAAGAAGAGTGGAAGCAGAGTCAGCAAGCAAAGAAGGAGTTCTTCCATCCTGAAGAATCATTCACAGAGGACAAAAATGGGGTGAAAAGGACAAGCCTGTTGCCACCATGGAACGAAGTCAGTTTGCAAATTATGAAATATATCACCTGTGAGGGTCGTTACAGCATCATATATGCGTATCACTTCAGGCTTCTCAATGAACTAAGACACCAGATTGACCTCCCTGCAGCACAGAGGCTGAGCATTCCTTACTTTTTACTGCAGTCCTTGATAGAGTGCTCTACAAAGCTCAAGGACGGAATCCCTGATCAGATAGCCCATCATGGGCTGATAAAATTGCTTGTGGAGGATGCTCTCCACTCATATAAAGTCCCCCTCGCATGGGAATCATTTAGGAACTTAACAAGAGAAGGGGACATAAAAATGTTGCTTGAAGAAACGGGGTCCTCTAGCGGTGAATAAGAAGAGCCCGTAGCCAAGAGTAAGAAAGGGAAAAGCAAAAAGGTCCCGACTCCAACACAGAAGAAAGAATGGAAAGAGAAGGAGGAGGGAAAGGATGACAGAGCAAAAGAAGACACCCCCATCCTGTCAGCAAGGGAACAGAGATTGAAAAGCAGGGCAGTCAAAACTGAGGTGGTCCCTGCCAGCCCAAGCACCTCGTCAGCTCCTGCAGGCAAAGCCAAAAGCAAAATCCATGCAGCCAAGAAAGAAAAGGTGGCGGAAGTTGCATCTACAGGAACGCAAGCACAGGCTTCTACAGGCTACAGGAAGCCCGAAAACACAAAAACAGGCTTCTACAGGAAGCCCGAAAACAAAGGCAAAGGCTTCTACAGGAAGCCCGAAGATCAGTAAGGAGCAGGCTTCTACAGGAAGCCCAAGAGCAACAACCAAGGCTTCTACAGGAAGCCCGAAAATCATTGGAGGACAGGCTTCTACAGGAGGCCCAAAAACGGAGAAAGAGGCTTCTACAGGAAGCCCGAAAGTGCAACCACGGGCTTCTACAGGAAGCCCGAAGACAGAGACAGGGGCTTCTACAAGAAGCCCGAGATTGGAAAGAGGGGCTTCTACAAGAGGCCCGAAGGTCATTGAGAAACAGCCTCCTACAGGGAGTCCGAAGACAAAGAAAGAGTCTTCTACAGGAAGCCCGGAAGTGGGCAAAGCAGGGTCTTCCACAGGAAGCCCGAAGTCTAAAAAGGAAAGGCCCTCTACAAGGAGCTCCGAGAGAGCAAATCGCAAGAAAGAGAAGGCGGGCATTCTTGAGAAGGAGGCAGCAGTGGCACTAACTGCCCTCAGCACACCTCCAAAACCGAAAGAGAAAAGGGAGAGGGAGACCCCTCTACCACCTGAAGTCAGGAGGAGCAAGAGGATGACCACGGGCAAGCCACAGCCTCCACCCAGCAGCCAAACCACTTCAGGGGATGTACCTACTTCACCCAGTCCAAGGACCCCCTCTAAAACATCAGCCACCCCAGAAAAGGGGAGCCCAAAAATAACCTCCTGGACTCGAAAGATAGGCCAGTCACCTTCCGAAGCCCGACTCAAGGAAATGGAAAAGGGGAAGGAAGCATCACCTTCATCACCACCAGGGGCAGAGAAGGCAGGGCCATCAAAAGCAGAAAAGAAAGAGCCTGTTCCGGTCCCGAGTCCTCAGCCAAGGACGAGAAGCAGGAGCAAGGTTGCTCAAGGATGAGCAAATGGTTCAGCTGGGGGGTGATGATGAGCCCCAATTTTGGTACAATTTGGGCTCATTTTGGCCTATTCTACTTGCTCAAACCATTCATTTTTATTGCTTATGCATGCATTTCTTAGTTTATTCATGTTGTTTGTAGGAAGAAGGGTAGGCACTCTCTCTACGTGACTGATGCATTTTGATTCCAGGTTTTGGCATTAAAAGGGAGCAAAAGACAACGAAAAAGGAGTTAAGGAGACAACGAGGTGGCACTGCGGGTTTTGGGAGAGGATGTCCACAGTTCTAGGGACATCCCTCGTGATTCCCATCAAGAACTCCGAGCTCTAATCCATATCCCCTCCGAGCTTAAAAAACGGCCAGCTGTTCTACAGGAACAACAGTTATAAACTTCTCTACAGGAACAACAATTATGACCATCCTACAGGATCAGCAGTTAAACTCTAGTTGGACAGCCGAGCTCCTAGAATGTAGGACACTTGTTGGATCATCGTTTTTGTATAAGTATGAAGGCTTTAGCCTTAGATAGGTTGTTGAAACTCTCGTATTGCTATTGTAATTTTGGAGCACAGTTCAGTTTTCGTTCCTTTTTGTAAGCCAATTTGGCATGATATCATTTATGAATAAAGAAGGCAGTTTGTGATCTAGTTCTGAGTTTTTCTTAAGGAGACTATAGCTCTCAGGTTAGGGCCCAACCTGAGAGCCATAGATCCCCTCTTCTGTAGTGTTGTTTCCATTTCCTTTCAGCACTGTGAGCTTTCCATTTACACATGCAATTCGAATTACAGGTTGTTGAGTTGGTCTTTTTCATGAGTTAGATAGGAGTTTGCTTATAGTGAATTTGTTTCCATTTGCTTAGTGTAGCAGAGGATAGATATAATCGATTAGGGCTCCAAAAAAAAGGTTGTTAAGGCTCACTGCCGTCTCATCTGGGATTGGAGTGAAGTTCATGATTAACCACCAAAAATACACATTTCTTTATTCCATGATTGCTGCCAACACAGTCACGTTAAGTTAGATGCTTTTACATGATTCACACATGCACCACACTTCCTTACCACAGCTTCATGCACGTTCTCTTTCACATTTAGATTGCTGCTCATTGAATTTACAAGCACAAGTAGTTTAGGTTGATGCATTTTTGGTTAAGTGACAGTCATAAGCATTTGTTTCACTTACACTGCTCTCTCTCTCTCGTTCCATCACTTTGTCCTCCATCTTGATCACGCATGCAGACATCTCTTTGACCCCTGCTCCGCTCTGTTACCTCACAAAGTCTTCCATTCCTCACGTATTTCCATTCTCTAACCTTTCGTTGACATAGCCCTTCACCTTCCATCCTCCTCCCTACACTCACTTCCCATCCTAATCTTCCACTTCTAAAGCCATCACCAGCCTCATCCCTACCTTACACATCTCCCTCTACCATTTCATCATCCCTCCATCACTCCAAACGCTCACGGTAGGTCATCCTGTAGCCATTTATAGACATCCTGTAGAAAACAGAGTATCCTGTAGGATTCTCCACAGCCATCCTGTAGGAGGCCACTCTCTCGGTTGCTGAGCATCTGAATGCGAGGAACCTCTGTGGATGGGTGCTAAGGATCCCTAGGGACCTCTCCTAGCCTCCCCAACCTATCCCACGCTTTCCTTCCTTCTCCATCCCATCTGCACAACCAAACCCTAGTTAGCTCAAGATCACCATCATCCCACACACTTAAAAGAAAATACAAAAACATAACTTTCATGATGCAAGTAGGTTAGAAAAATGCATTTTCATTTATCAGAGGTAGTGACAGCATTGGTAGAAGTTGCATTTACATTCCATGCATTGTAGAGGTCAGACTAGTTAAATTAGGGTTTCCTAGGTTTACATGCTTTGATTTGCTTTCAGTTCATTTTTGTCAAGTAGAATAGCTTTCCTTTGAGATTAGCTTTCGTCCATCAATTAGCAAGCTTCTTTTGAGAGCCTATAGAAGTTGGCTTGAGCCCTAGCGGACTTGTGCCAGCTGACCAAGTGACAGCTGCGACAAGAGCTAGTACTTGTGCATATAGCACCGTCGCTTCCAAGTTTGTACGAACTACCGGGTTGATAAAATGAGAGACAGGAAGCCCCAGGAGTTGTAGCATTATTGCTACAATACTGGAGCTCACCAGGCATCCAGTGGAATATCACAGTGAGACACTTTTATACATAGTCCAGAAGTATCCCACTTATGACAAAGAGATGTATTCCATTGTGCAGGGCTGCCGAAAATGGAAGAATTACATTTTGGGGAAGGAAACGATCATCCACATAGACCACCAGCCCCTATAGTTCATACAAACCCAAGGGAAGTTGCAGAATGATCGCCATCAGAAGTGGTCCACATACCTACAAAAATTCCATTTGAATATAAAGTGTAAGAAGGGAAACACCAATAATGTTGCATATTGCCTCAGTCGACCACCGATCATGGCGTTAACCACCGTGCTCAACTCTTGTGGGCACGAGACTTTTGATTAGCCACTTCTCTACAAAAGCGACCCATAATTTAGCCACACATATCAGACACTCTTGGAAGGTCAGCATGTTCCAAATTTTCACCTCTAGGATGCCCTGTTATGCCACCTGGGTCACCTTTGTGTTCCTTCAAGCGAGTGTGCCAAGATGATTTGGGAAGTAAACTACATTCGGGCTGCTAGGCATTTCGTGGTCGAGAAAATGGTGGCAATACTGTAGAAGTATTTCTATTGGCTGAATCTTCGACATGATGTCGAGAAGTACATCAGATCCTGCACAACCTGTGCCATTACCAAACCAACCATCAAGAAGCAAGGCATCTATACCCCGCTTCCTACCCCTAGTCAACTTTGGGAATCCATATCCATGGATTACATGTCGGGCCTTCCTTCTACTAAGCATGGAAACGACTGTGTTTTTGTGGTCGTCAACAGGTTCTTGAAGATGGCCATTATGGCAGCCTCCACAACAGGTTCCTCAATACATTTTGGTCTAGTCTCTGGTCGATGCTGGACAACAAACTCACTAAGTCCACAACCTTACATCCCCAAACTAATGGCCATACAGAAGTTGTCAACAGGATGATCATACACATTCTGTGCATGTAAAACTCAAAGCATCCACGCACATGGGATGAGAGCCTCCCCTATGTTCAGCACATCTATAACCATGCTCTCCATAGCTCGATTGGCCACAACCCTTTTGAGGTGGGCTTGGGATTCCAACCACTATGTCCCATTGATGTGGCCATGCCATTTGCAGCTACTCAGGCATATTCAACTCATGTCTAGTCCGAAACAGATAAGGCAAACAACTTCATTGAGCACATCCAACATATCCGCCAACAGGTCCATGAAATTCTGGAGAAATCAAATGGCAAGTACAAGCAGCGACATGATCAACATCGGGTGCCACACAAGTTTCAGGTGGGTGACAAAGTCTAGTTGCATTTGCAAAAGGAACACCACCGGAGCCTATTGGAAACTCATACGACTCTGATATGGTACTTACACCATTACCAAGGCTACGGGAGACAATGCATTTGAGCTTAACATTCCCCCATTTCTTGGCCTGCACCCAATGTTCAATGTGGACCACCTTCGACCATACTTTCCACCATTACTAGACACATCCGATATTGCAGAACATCTCACACCAATAGAGTTAAATCCAGATTGCATGGAACAAGCTACAACTAAACATATCATGGACACGTAGATCAAGCACACTTGCCAATAAAATCATAATATCCAACTGTATCGAGTTGTTAAAGCAGGCCAACTCCTACACCAAGGCAAGTGGCTCACTAGGGACCAAGTTCAGTAGAAGTTTCCTCATCTCATGGAGGAACACAACGTAATGGGGACCATTACTTCGTAAGGGGAGAGGAATGATCTAGGTGGATATTGGTGGCCACACTCCAATTCCACCTGGACCCCCACCATTGTTTCTTTCAGTTTCCTTAATTGTAGCACAATTTACTATTTTTAACAGTTTTTCGGGTCCTGAACTTCTAGATCCATTTTGAGATGGACCGATGTTTCTCACCCTAAAGTTGTAGTCCTCAGATAGATCTTTCTAACGAGGTATTGTGCTCATCAAGCGAAGATTGTATGCCAAAGTTACGACCCCAGGAAGTTGATGTACCAATTTACCCAAAACGGGGTCCATAGTTTGGTGCTTCATCTCTTAGGGTTAGGTTTTTAGATGTTTAGGGTTTTCCATTGTTTCTCAGAAATAAATAGGCCTTCGAGCCTCATTGTAAGATAGTTCAGAGGTATGTAGCCGCCACATCTCTCCTCAGAGATAAGATACCATTGCCCGAGTTAGTTTATTTCCATTTCTGTTTGTAAGCATATTTCAGTATTTTACATTAATGAAATGAAGTATTATTTCTGCTGCATCTATGTATTTATGGTTATCTCTGTAATTTGTTGTGTTCCTGTTTAAATCCGGATCAATAGCACAATGCTGGCGAGACCAATGATTTATAGACACCATAACCATTGTCTTTCAAGATACATACTCCACCAGGGTGTTCACAAAGTATGACCTACTTTGGACTATTCTTATCTTGGATAGCTAGTCTTCAAAGAATATCAGTCCTCTACGACTACTCTTATCTTGGATGTCCAATCTCATCCTCAAAGAGAATCATGCCATATGTTTACCCAATCCTCCATTATGTCTTCCCAGGTGAATACCAAAATGGTGTGTCTATCTCTCCTTCTCAATTAGGGAGGACATATCAATTCCAATAACATAATTTACTCACACCTACGGAAGGAATGTACCTAAGCGCTCTCTCGGCTTAGGAATTTCCAAGTTTTTTCCAAGCAATAAACTTGTTTTCAGGCTCCCTCTTGATTAGGGACCTACAACAGATCCTCAACCAGCTGCTTGAAGAGCTCCTTCCTTTGATGTAATGAATTTCTTTATGAAGGAGTCTTCATCTTTTGGGGCTTCATAGGGCACAAACTATCCATCACTTTCATCTATGAGTCATTCATGCCATTATTCCTTTCATTAGAAAGTGATCCATTAGTCTTCATTTGGAATTGCTTCATGTCATGCTGCCTTATTCATGCCATATTTTTCCGGAAGGATCTTACATCCTTCTATATGGTCCTCTTGGAAGAGATCCATAGTTCTTCCTTTGGCAGACCTGCATAAACCCATCCAAATATTTGTTTAAAATAAGAAATGAACACTTAAATTAAAATTACCTTTGTGATGGTCTTTCATCATGAAATCTTCCAGTGTGCATCAAAATTCTGCATACATGTTGACATATCTCCCAAAGATATCCATTATCAAGGGTCTCCATCTTTTCTAGACTTCCATCGAAGTCTTCATATATTTCCGGGAGATTTCCTAGTCAAATCTTCTTGGTTTTTCAAATATTGATTGGCTTTACCATGGTTGCATATCTCACGATCTCTTCCTTCCTTTATTCACACATTTCATTTCATTCCCATGAGCTTCCAATCAGAATTACTCAATTGTAGTCAACCACCTCATACTTCATATGAGGATATATTATGTTGATTTCATCTAGTGTGACTCATGCCTTTTGGAATCCTTTCATAGGAGGAGATTCCTTTCATTTGATCATGCTTCTCAAGATAGAGCAGTGATCCATGTTACCTGCAACCATATAACATGAATTTATAATATTGAATACAAGCATACATACCTCATTTACCTTTAGGTAATCTAGGTTTTTTTCAAAAACTTCCTTGATTGAAAAATCTTCAACCCCTTGATCTGCTTCATCTCGTATGTCATCATACCATCATCCCATGAATTCCACAAGTTGGAGTTCCTAATGAAACACATGATTTCTCTCTAGATCAGTGAACCTTTCGATGAGGATTCCATCAGAGAATCTTGAGGATATTTCATATCCCTATCCAACAAATTTTTCCTTTTGACTCGATGTATGATGAGACTTGTCCTGAATGACTTCTTCCTTTCCTTAAGTTTCCAATGAGGTTCCTAAGATCTATATCCTTCATATTTGACTGCCATAGAGTTTTTTTCCATCTATTCTTCATGTTTCCTTATGGTGATGTCACGAGCTCTTGCTTATAATGCTTTTCCTCATACGATGTCCTCCACTTCTTCGGTGAAATGAACTTCTTCTCTATCTTCCTTGTTATTTCCCTTTTTGAGCTTAGGACAATCTTTCCTGTAATGCTCATATCATCGAGTATTAGCTTTGATATTTTCTCCTTTCAACAAATGTCTGAATGCATTTTGACCTCAACCAATCTTCTTCTATCTTGCATAGAAACCACAAGTTGTTGAATGGGATAGCCTTCTTTTCTCATAGGCATTTGTTACCTTGTTCATCAATTAGTGCATTTAGAAAAATGAGGATTATCTCTCCTAGATCTTGCAATTGAGATCTTATGAAGATAACCCTTTATCGTTTGATACCTTCAATTTGTGTAGATCATATCCAAGTAATGCAACCTTATTTATAATATCTTCAGAGAATAATTTTACCAACTTATCATATATATACTTTGATGTATCCAATCCTGCTATATGGGGAATGAAGGGACCTTTGATTGATTTCACAAGAATCCTTTGAGCCCTTTGATCCCTTTCCATGTATTCAGATAATGCTTGTCCTTCTGATGGTTTGGAGACTTTTACATAGATATGATCAATGAATTCACTTTCTTCGAGGACCTTGTCTATCCTCCTTTTCCATGCAAGTAATTTCAATGAACCAACCATCTTATAGATCTCCTTGCAAAACGAAGTCCATTTTAAGTATGAGGAGGTCATTGCTTCAAAAAAAGGGAGATTGCCTTCTTTTGGATGATCTTATTTCAAATGAAATCCTTGCTTTAATAAAGAGAATATTTCGCTTTGTATGTTAAGTATGCCTTTCGATATAGCCTTTTATGGATGAACAAACTTCAATGAGAGGGAACTTGCCTTATAGATTTTGAAGATGATGATAATGCCTTCTAGCCTTCAAGATACTTTGACTTCTTCAGTAGTGGATGAGTGTAGATAAAAAATGCTTATCGACTTTGTCCAAGATGATGTGATCTTAGTCCTAGAAATGCTTCTATACTTTGAGATATCTTGCATTGTAGATCTCTTCAAATTGATGAGGGTCTTTGTGGTCTTTTAATGATGTATTAGAGGATACAAAACTTTTGCTGGTGTATAATTCCAGTTGTCTTGATTTGATTGATGATCCCAAGACTTCTTTTGAAGTAAACTTTATTCTTTGATCTATAGATTGATTCTTCAATATAGATCTTTGAACTTTCACTCTGATACCCTTCGACTTGATTTGATTCCATTCTTGAAACTCGATCCTTGAGTGTCTCTTTGATTATATGCCCTTCCTTAACTGTCACCTTAGCTTTGAACCATGTTGAGAAATCTAGCGCATCATAAATTAGGTGATTTCTCTTAATTGGTAACTACTTATGAGTGTCTTTTATGTTCATTAGATTCCGATCTTATTGTTTCTTAAGTTATTAGTGTTCTTCTTCATCAAACAACTACTAATGCATGAACATAAATAGACAAGAGACACAGAATGTAGGCTATCAACCAGGGCCAAAACCTCTCACTCTTTGAGAGGAAAACCCGCACAAATTCTTCTTATAGAGATTCCAATTGACGAATACCAAGACCAGGACCCTTGACCTATTAGCCACTCCAAGACCAAGAAACTAGTCCTCTTCCACCTTATCGATTACTCTCTCTTGGTTTCTAATACTTCAGATCTTGCATCATATGAGATCACTGTAGTCATGTAATTATATCAAACTGAGGTCACTGTAATGAACCTCTCTTTCAACAGTAGAACTGAATCCTTATGTCTGAGATAGTACTGAGACCTTCTTAAAATGATAACACCAAGGCCTAGTCACACACTAGTGACCTTCTTCTTGAGAGGTGCTGAATTTTCCTTTGCTGTGAGATAGAGATTATATCGAATCACTATGGTATAATACCAAACTATAGGTCCATTATGAAACATAACTATGACTATTTGAGAGTTTCAAACTGTGATCTATACATAGACCATTCTCTCTCTCGTTGTCACTATGATCCGAATTTCAGAGGGATCCAAATTCACTGGAAAACACCCAATCTCCACTTATGTACCCTAGTCTGAGCTCCTTCTACACCCTTATCCGAACTCTAAAATTGTTATCCGAAAATCTCATAGATATCCGAATTTCTGACTATGGAAATGCGAAGTGCCTTCATGCCTATATATAGTTGTTTGCCTATCAATATAAGCCGACATAACATTTCGAACATGTGTGTCTCCATACAAGGTGAGCCGACATGAGTTTCTTCTACATCTTAAGGCCGACATGAAGAGGAGGACTAGTGTTTGTCGTTGGAGGGCTTTTAGACACTTTTATAGACTCATATACATTTGTCATATCCCCAAGAAGGGTTCTTCATACATGACATTGACTCATTAAATTTAATGACAAATCCTAAGGCTCTCAATGGGAGCCATATAAATAAAATCTCTTGCTCATGAAACCCATGAAGCAAGAATTACAAAATAATTTTATTTTTCTTCTTTTCACCATTTACAAAAAACACAATTACATGTCATTATAAAGACCGAACCTAGTTACATGTTTCAACAATAAATACTTATGGGCAAGTAAGAAAAATGTCCTTATCCTTTTGCCTTAACTTCTTCTTGGAAGTCATTGGAAATCAATTGCAGTCCCAAAGGCTATGGAATTATAAAAGAAAAAAAAGTGAAGTCATGTTTAAAACGTTGACAATCAATTTTTTGGGTACAAGGTTAAATTGTAATAGGGTAGTATATGATTTTATTTATGGGATTAAGGTTAAATGTTATTTGAAAAAACATATGATATATCTTTCTTTTTTTCTTAATCTAGGATAATCAATAACTAACCAAGATTGTCTAGGCGAGGCCTAGATGTAAATCTAGTTAACTATGAACCTAGCCTAATGCCAACAACTAATAAACTTCTTTGTAGGAAACTTTGACTTAGAAAGGGAAGAGAAGCATATGAAAATTCTTAATGAAATCCATTCAATTTGTATCCAATAAGATTTAGTAGAGTAGTAAGTGGCAAAAAAGCCTTAAAGACACCTAAATATAGGGAACAAATAACTAACTAGATTACTAAGAAAAATCCAGATTTAAATCTCATTAATTGCCACTATAAACCCTAGGCTACTTTCCAACAACTTGTAATCCATTACCTTGTAGGAAACTTATAACTTGCGAAATCCATATTTAAATCTCGTTAATTGCCACTTTGAAAACCTAGGCTAGTTGCCAACAACTTGTAAACCATTGACTTGTAGGAAACTTATAACTTAGCAGGGAGAGAAGCATATGGAATTTTTTAATAAAATCTAATAATCATCGCTAATAACGAATATGGGGTTTATTCACTCTGTATGAAACAGAAAAAAAATATCGCAGCCAAACAATAACCATCAGCAACCGTAGCTCGAAATGACATGAATGAATCCCGAAGCCCGACACATAGCGTCGCGACAATACACACTCGAACTCGCTTTTTTTTTTCTTCTTTTGGCGCTCAGATTCCGACACTGGACCCCTCCTGACGCGCAGCCGAAAGCCTGTGAAATAAAATATAAAAAAACCCCAATTCCCCACATATATTCATTGTGTATATCGCACGAAAGCACTTTCCGTCAGTCCACACCGGAAAAACTCGGGATGAATTTCCTGGCTTTAGCCATGTGGGCGTGCGCATATATGTGAAGAGGGTAGGCGGAAGCGCTGGTTAAAAGCGAAACAGTGGAGAGCCGAGAGGAGGGGGAGGAGCAAAACTGGAAGCCAATATTATCAGCAGAGAGAAATCCGAGACAAAATTAGAAGAACAAGATGCAGAGGCCGATGCAGCCTCCGGACTATAGTCTCAAGGAAACCTCGCTCCATTTGGGTGACGGTAGTGTCCGGGGTGGAGGATGGATGACGAGCGAGCGCTCAACAAGCACCTACGATCTTGTGGAGCAGATGCAGTATCTGTATGTAAGGGTTGAGAAGGCCAAAGATCTGCTCGCCTCGACAACTATAAGGGTACCACGAAGCACTTTGAGAAGAAATCAAACCCTGAATGGCACCAGGTCTTTGCTTTCTCGAAGGATAGAATCCAGTCGTTCATGGTGGAAGTGGTGGTGAAGGACAGTGCTAAAATTATGAAACGTTTATGGACAGTCAGGACAACGAGAGAGCACTGGCAGTGTCAGGTAGAGGAACATTTCAACAGATCAGAATACGTGGAATAGGCTACCAACGTTTAGCAGAGAATATGGCAGAGGAATGTTTGCATCGTTCAGGTGAATGTCAGGCGCAGGTCTGTATAAATGGAATATGGCAGACAGAGGGCGTCTCTATTTGTATGGAGGAACAACACAAGTATATGAGAGCAGACAAGGGAGTTACAAGGGACAACAACTAAAAAGGAGCTGGCTCTGATACCATGTCAGGCCAGGCAGTAACTCCATAAGGCAGAAATAATTTGACTATTTTATTCCATCAGGTAGGTCTTCATTATATACATGAGGGAAAGATTGTTTAGTTCGTCTCCCGATGACTGTTCATATTTCCTATTTATCTATTTACAATAATTCACCCAATCACAAGGATTAGGTGTCAACACCTTTGATGCCACAACATGGTCTTCTCTCCAGAGACCACTAGATTTTCTGCTCCACTTTCAAGAACCACAGAACTATTGCACCCATCAATAATAGTGCTACCTTGCAGCTTGTACAGAGTTCCAATCCAAACTCCCCGCATCAATACCAGTGCTCCCCAAACTATCTTACAGGTATCCTTCTCAAACACTGTTTTTACACCTACATCATCCAGCTTGCTTACGGAAATCAGATTTCTAGCCAATGCAGGAATATGCAGAACACCCGGAAGTGTTCTAACCCTTCCACCTTGCAACTTCAACTTTACTTTTCCACGACCAATGATTCTAGCCTTCCTATCATCCCCTAATAAGACATCACCACCATTGTATTTCTCATACTCGTAGAACCACTCTCTATGGGGGGTGAAGTGAAAGGATGCACCTGAGTCAATCAACCATGCCTCATGATCTACATGTGTACTTGAAGAAGCCAAGTACACATCCCCACCTTCATCTGAGGTGATTTTAGCCTCTGCAGAAGGAGCATCATCAGATCCCTTTCCTTTGTTAGGAGCTTTAGATTTACAGTCGCTTTTGTAGTGCCCTTCCTTTTCGCATTTCTAGCACACCACCTTTACAGGTTTTCCTGGAGATTTAGATCTCCCACTCGATGACTTATTTTTGTTTATGTTCGGGACCGTCCTCATACAGACAAGGCATCACCATTATGAATCTCCATATTTTTTCGTCTCATCTCCTCCATCAACAAGGATGAGACTATTTCATCAAACAACAAGGTAGTTGCATTGCTACCTATTGCAATAACCAGACTATCCCACAAATCTGATAGAGAACACAACAAACTAATGCACTTATCTTCATATGAAATTTTGATATCAACATAGATAACTAACTTACCACAGTATTAAACGCATTCAGATGCTTTTTCACTGAGTCTCCATCTTTCATCCTCAAGTTATACAACTTTTTCCATAGGAACAATTTATTCACTAGAGACTTAGATTGGTACAAAGTCCCTAACTTGTCCCACAAAGCCTTCGCCATAGCTTCCCTTGATACATTCAGAAATACTGAATCTGAGACACACAATCGTATTGTGCTCTTTGCCTTCCGATCCAACTTCTTCCATTCTTCATTAGACACTCCCGTTGGTTTAGTATCTGGATCTACCGCGATCCACTGATCTTTATCCACCAACAAATCCTCCATATTGAGTTTCCACAACTCAAAACTATGACCATTAAATTTCTCGATCTTTATCTTTCCACTGCTCGCCATCTTCTTTCACCACCATAATCGATCCTGCAAATCTCCCACTGAACGAGGTCTACCACAGGCCCGAGCAAAACCCCTTAGCAACGAAGGCATCCCCTTGAAGCCAAAACAACTCTAATACCAAATGTAGGTTTTAACCCTGTACAAAAATTACCTGCATATGAATTCTAAAACACAGAAAATAAACAATGCGAGAGCATAACAAATAAAACACATATACACAAATATTTTCCCCTGGATCCCAAAATCGGGACTACCAGCTTGATTTTTCATTATGTTCCTTTCAATGTTACAATACATATTTATACATGCCGAAGCATCCAATACCATGGACCAAAAACCATCGCGTCTGAAACCATGTGCGAAAATCATGTACAAAACATAGGGAGGTCCTCCCAACCTAATATAGGGTCCAAAAAAAATTTCCAGGGCCACTGCCCCAGACCCCGTAGAGGGGGGATACCCACCCCCCTCAAACCCCCTTGTGACCCCCTCACCGCACAATCGACGCAATGAAGGGGGGGCTCTGCCCCCCTCTAACCCCCTGGTTCACTACGTAGGCTAGTCATGGAAAGAATATAACACAACCCAACAACTACCATTTTCTATCTAAATCTTACATTATATACATCTCTTTAGGCCTGCAGCTGTAAAAAAATTACATTTAGCGTTACAATCTAAGCCTTTCGGCTATAACGAAATAACAATAATATTACATGTTAAGCATTTCGGCTATAACAAAACACTAAACTTAAGCATTCAGCCGAAAACCTAATCTCTATCATATCCCTGACTTATCTCTGCTCCGAGCCCAACTTGAGATGACTGATTCTGAACGAGATGTCCGTGTTAGGTAGTGAGCTGTCATGGAAGTTTAGGATTCGCCAACGGTGCAGGAATCCTACCTGCACTCGACCATGCTAAAAAAATTATTAATACATTGCTTACCAAATACTTTAGGAAAGAAGATATTAGTTTCAAAGAATATTAAAGGTATAAAATATATAAAAATAATTAGTTAAGCACATTTGCAACCCTTAAATATGCAATATAAATATAGTGCAGGAAAATGAATGATTCTTGGAATAATGTAGGAATAAGGAGGTTGCGAGGTTAAAATAAAGGTCTAAGGTTATGAATTTGAAGTAGGAAAGCGGTTAAAAATGAAGTAATTTAGCCTACCAACATCCTCCCCTCCCTATGTTGTTGTGTGGCCTCACACAACCTTTACTTGCTGCAAAAAAACCAAAACAGAGAAGCCTCCTTTCAATATGAACTTGTATGTTGATCCCTACTTTCACTGTCTTTGCCTTCTTGCCTCGAGCCTTCTTGAGTTTCTTGGTCACATTTTTAAGACGTTTATAGCACTTTGAGGCCCGAAATTTCCATATCTTGACTTTTCTTTTCTTCTCTTTAACTTCTCCTGCCAATTCTACATTTATCTGCTTCTACACTCTATTCTATTCTTTCATGGCTTAGTTTAATATCTCCAACCCATAAACATGCTGCTTGAGCTCTTCTGTCTGACTGTTCAGACAAAGGGTGGAGTTTTCTACTCCCAATTCCTCTAGTGCAGACTTCTCGACAGTCAATTCCAAATAGGTGCCGACATCATTAGGGTCAAGGTTATCCTGGCTACCCAGTTCCTACATTTCAACATCGTTAAGGATTTCAACACCTAGAATTTTGATGTCACTAAGGGTCTCGGTACCATGCACATTCACCTTACTAGGGGTTTCAATATTCGAAACTTCAAAATTATCCAGGGCTTTGGTGTCCCGCACCCCATCATCCATCTGACCCTCTACCGAGTCTTTGCTTTAACTCGACATCGTTTTTCTCTTCTTCATCTTACCAAAGACGACTGACAAGGATGTTTCATCTTCCTTCTCCACATAGTCTTTGTTGACCACTGTATGGACCGCCACCTCAGCGAGGACTGAGAGGATATTGTTACCTGGTGAAGCAGGTGGTGAGTCGTCCAATAGTATCGGGGAGGTTGAAGAAACATGACTCGCCCTTGAAGAGGCAACCCTTTTCCTGGCCAATCTCCTGGTCTCGGTAGGGTGCGGGGTCAGGGTTTTTGACTTTCCTTCCTTGCTTGCACTCTTCTTCTTGGTTGACTTCCCTACACCTTGTCCTTGAAACTCCTTCAAAAATTCTTCCCAGGTAATGTTTTTAACCTCCAGTTCCTTCTTGATTAAAATTGTGATGAACTCGTAGTGGTATAACTTGTATGCAACCTAGCTTGACTTCCCTCTCTAAAAACCTTTAGACATTTTCTCTAAGATCTTGACAAGATAATAAGGAAAATTAATGAGCTTACCAGACTCAATCATATGTGATACAGGAAGGTTAGTGAATAATGACCCTTATAGGTAAGAAACCTTTGCAATAGGTATTGGAGGTCCTTCCATTTTGCAATCATAGCATTACACCAGAGATCGTTCTTATAGTCCACCTTTTGCTTTGAGTTGACCACGAATCGGTGCCACACTTTCTTCTCATTCTTCTCCTTCTTAAACTATTGTTCTCCCACTGTAGCTAAACCTATAGCTTGAGATATGGACTCCTCTGTGACCGTAAATTCCAGCAAACCCACCTTGGCTCGGCTTCCATCAAAAGTCTGAGCAAATTTTAGCGCCACGATTGAGTCAAATCCATCAAACTTTTGTAGAAACGGGAGGAGCTTGGATTCCTGCATTATTGCAAGACTATTTCTACACTTGGCCATTTGCTCCATCTCCTTCACGAACCATGGTTCAATCCTTACAGGCACCATTTCTCTGTTTGAATTCACTCAATCTCTTTCTAAAACTTTGGAATAGTATTATGAATGAATAACTCAAAGCTTTGTCGAGGGATTTCTGATGGTCAAGATATACATCCGTCGCTATATTGGAAGCCTCCCAAATGGTCATGCTCCATCATTAAGATTAGACTCCTGAGGCGGATGTGAATACGAATTGGTTCAAGTACAGGCAGACAATGATGATTGGGAAATGCGGCGGTTTAGATAATAATTCAATGTAACGGTTAGGTGAGGTCGGATATGAGGTAAGGCCATCATTGACAAGTGATGAGTCTTTCAAGAAGAGGTAAGTATTCGATTTTGGGAGAATCATACCATCCCACATTCACTTCATGATCTCACATAAGGTGTACTTAGTACTCATTAAAAATATGAGATTTCATAACATAAAATATCTTTGTACTTAAACGATTTCTTCCTAATTTAGTAAATGATAAAACAAAGTGTTAACCATAATACAAATTATTAAATGCCATGATCTACAGGTGGTGTAGTCATTCTGCATGTACAAAAAATTTATGAAACAAAGATAAGCTTTTCAATACACATTTTTTCACCAGGTGTTCCTACATTGTATTTGCATTGAGACCATTGTTCCTACACCAGAACATGTGTTTTCATAATTGGGCACACTCAGCGATACAGATTCTTACACTAAACGTGCCTGCACTGAACATGCTTGCACTAAACATGCCTACACTTAAACATGCCTGCACTGAACATGCCTACACTTGAACATGCCTGCACTGAACATGCTTGCACTCGAACACACATTCTTGCACCAGGGATATTTGTAGCATATCTGGAAAGAGAAAGGGAACCAAAAAATACTGATAGGATATAATTCATAGGCTAGATTTGAAAATTTTGCTAGATATACAAGGGAGGTTTTATTCACCATTCTTTGGTGTTGATATATGCCTTCCGATCTGATTTGTGAGTTCACATCAGATCCTGCAATCGATCCATGAGGGAAAAAAGAAGTGGGAAAAAGGGTAAATTTTAGAATGGGAAGGAAATTACGACAAGGAATTCAAGAGTGAGACCACCAAGAGGGACAAATCGAAAAGGGATTTTGGGGAAAAATTTTCAAGGGGAAAAGAGGGAAATACGAAATCGGATAGGGAAAGTTTCTTTGAAGAAAGGGATGGTAAACTTCATGGGATAAAAAGAAGAAAATAAAGGGGATTTTTTTTTATGAAAATGGGAATAGAAGAAGGGCAGAATTTCACCTGAAATCTGCCTGTATAGTGCTGATCCAAAAAGTAAATGCAGCAGGAATTGAGTGTTGCTTGGATAAAAATTTCCGTGCCAGCTATCCCAAACTTGGATAAGGGCTCGGTTCCTGCGTTTTAACATACTTCTTCTTAGTGAAAGTCAACACATCTAAAGATCAAGCAACATTCCCATTTTATTAGAATTTGATCTTCCTTCCAGCAAGCTGGTTTTCAGGTTGATCCTTCTACAATCATGTCAGTAAAACTAATTTTCACAATCACAGGAAAATATTTTTTTCTTTAGCTTTTTTTTTTTTTTTTTAATTTATTATTATTATTTTTTTTGGATTTTCTTTAAACTTTATTTCAAGAGAGAAGAAATCAAATCACAATAGGCTGGCATAGCCACCTATCAACTGAAACTCAGACTGGTGTTGCACTTGCTGCATGAAATATTCCTTTGTGAGGGGCTGGAAGTATGCTTTAGGCCTACGCCCATTCACAAGGAAAATTGAATTTCGCCCATCGATAGTTTTGACTTGTACAACCCCATTGTCGAAAACTTGAATTACCTCATATGGTCCCATCCAACGAGTATGGAACTTCCCTTTAAAATGTTTAAATCTAGAGTCATAGAGAAGTACCCAATCACCTAGTTGGAACTGTTTCTTCTTGATAAACTTGTCATGCCACTTCTTGCATTGCTGCTGCACCAAAATATTCTATTGAAAAACATTCCTCCGAAATTTATCCAACTCGTTTAACTGCAATAGACACTGTTGTTGTGCTTCCAAGAGATCTAGGTCTAATTGAACTACAGTTCTGAAAGTCTTTATCTGAAATTCAATCGGCAAAAGGACTTGTTTTCCGTACACCAGCTCATATGGTGTATGCCCCGTGCTATTCCTCCAAGTGGTTCGATAAGCCCATAAGGTTTAAGGCAACCGGCTAGCTCAATCCTTCTTATGCATGTTTACTGTTTTGGTGAGGATGATTTCAATCACCTTGTTTGTAGATTCCACCTGGTCATTTTCTGCAAGTGGTACGCTGTAGATTTCCCGTGTCGAATCTTACATTGATTCATGACTTCCTGTAACAAGTTAGAAACAAACTGCGGGCAATTGTCAGAAACAATTTCTCTAGGAACACCGAATCTAGTAATAATTTCATTAAATAGAAAATCAACAACAACTTTCTCAGTGGCAAAAGAAACAGCTTTAGCCTCTACCCATTTAATAACAAAATCAATACAAACCAAGATATTAATTTTATTTAAAGATGTGGAGTTTATGGGTCCTATGAAATCAATAGCCCATTTTTCAAAGGGCTCAATCATAACTTGAGGACATAAAGGCATTTCATTGGCTTGAACAGGTTGACCCATCCGTTGACAACTATCACAATGCCTAACATATTTCTTGGCATCCTTAAACAAAGAAGGCCAAAAATAGCCAGTGCATAAAATTTTATATGCAGTTCGTTTATCAACGAAGTGGCCACCGCAAGGTTCATCATGGGCAGATTTTAAGATATCAAACATTTCTTCCTCTCTCACACATCTACGAATAACAAAATATGGTCCAGTGTAAAAGAGGTCTCCCTGTATCCAAGAATACGAAGCACTTTTCTGAATGATATTCCGCTTTTCACGAGTGGATAAGTGAGGTGGTGTTTTTCCGGTGACTAAATAGTTAGCTATGTTAGCAAACCATGGGGATTTTGCTGACATAGAAAAAAGATGTTCGTTAGGGAAATCATCATCAACAGGAATCTCTTCACCATGATTATTCAATCTAGCAAGATAATTAGCTAAAACATTAGACTTTCCTGGTCTATCAATAATTGTAACATTGAATTCCTGTAATAAAAGCAACCACCTAGTCACTCTACCGCTAGTTAAAGGTTTATTCATTAAATATTTTATAGCAGAATGATCAGTATGCACATAAACTTCATATCCTATAATGTAATGTCTGAATTTATTAATAGAAAAAATAACAGCTAAAAATTCTTTCTCAGTCACTGTATAGTTAAATTTGGCAGGTGAAATTTTTTTACTGATGTAATAAATAGCATAGGATTGTTTATTCTCCTCTTGTCCTAAAGCTGTGCCAATGGCAATGTCTGAGGCATTAGAGGAAATGTGAAATGGCAGGGACTAGTTTGGTCCTCTCAAAATTGGTGCCTGTACTAATTTTTCCTTCAATGTCTCAAACGACTGTTGGCAAGCTGTGGACCAGGAGAATTCACTATCCTTAGCTAATAATCGAAAAAGGGGGTAGAAATCTTGGAAAAATTCTCAATGAATCTCTGGTAATAACCAGCATGTCCCAGGAAACCTCTCACTTCCCTTTGTGTTTTGGGTGCAGGCAGATGAAAAATAACTTCAACTTTAGTGGGGTCTACCTGGATACCTTTGTCAGAAACCAAATGACCAAGAACCACTCCTTCTTTGCACATTAATCTACATTTTTTATCACTCAAAGAAAGATGAGCCTCTTGGCAACGTAAAAGCACTTTTTCTAGATTTTTAAGAGCTTCATCAAATGAGTTACCAAACACAGAAAAAATCATCCATATAAATCTCAACACATTCAAGATCAACAAAAATAGCCAGCACAACCCTTTGAAAGGTGGCGGGTGCATTACACAACCCGAAAGGAAGCACTTGATAAGAAAATGTACCCCAAGGGCATGTAAAGGTAGTTTTGTCTTGATCTAAGGGTGCGATCTGGATTTGGTTATACCCACTAAAGCCATCTAAAAATGAAAATTACTTTTTACCGGAAAGGGTATCTAGCACTTGATCGATGAAAGGAAGGGGAAAGTAATCCTTGAGAGTGGCTTTATTTAATTCTCGGTAATCAAAGCAAATATTTCATCTCCCATATTTCTTAGGGAATATCACTAATGGAGAGACCCACTGACTGTTAGAAATGGGATAGATGAAATTAGCATCTAAGAGTTTTTTTAACTCCTCTTTAACAATATCTCTTAGTGCGGGATTCATTCATCTCTAGGGTTTTCAAACAGGTCGGGCTCCCTCCTGAATATAGATATGATGAGTAAAAGTCTCAGGAGGAATGCCTTTCATGTCTTCGTAACTCTAAGCAAATGCATCCAAGTGATCTCACAATAAGGTAACAAGCTGCTCTTGAATCCAGGTCTGAGCTAATGTGTAGAGATTTTCCTAGACTAATTTCAACAAAAGTGGTCTCAAGCTCAAGACTATAGGCAGATGATGCTATAATATGGGATGAGGAAGGCTAGGAATCAGAATTCTCTTGAAAATCTAGACTAAAGATCTAATAAAGTGTGTCAAAGTTAGGCATAGTGTCTAAATTGTTCAAGAAATATCGTAATTCACCCTCCTGGGTAGACTCATTATGATGATGAATCAAAGAAACAGATTAGGTCTCCTCATCACTGCTGTCATAATCTAACAATAAAGTGTCCTTGAGTTCCTGGATAGATCTATCAAGTGGATATAAGGTGACCTTTTTCCTAGAGTCTCCATGTGGAATGTACATATCACTGGAGCAACATCCAATATAAGCATCGGCTGTGGCAAGTCATGGTCATCCTAGAATCAAAGGATGTCCTCCCATTGGATTCTTTGGCTGGACCACAAGGAAATCCACGGGGTATTCTCATGGATCAATAGAGACAACCACATCATCCAATACTCCATCGAGCTTGATTTTAGATCTGTTTGCAAGTTCAAGCACAGTGGGTGTAGGACGAATATGGTCCAACCCAAGTTGTTCCATGGTTTGCCTGGTCATAACATTGATGGCCGCCCCCAGGTCTATTAATACATTAGAGACAAGGATATCACCTATCTGGACAGAAACAACTGGGTTTCCAGGATCTGTATATTTCTCCATTGATATGCATCCTATCATTAACTCAGCTGCTCTACCAACAAACTGAATGGTCTGAGGTTCTACTCTCTTCCTCCTTGGCTTTTTAAGACATAACTCCCTAATGATCTTTGTGCAGATGGGAATTTCTCTAATAGCCTGAAGTAAAGGAACCTTTATGCAAATATTCCTTAACTCTAAAGCTAGAGTGGACTCAGGGTCACTCTTCTCCATATCCAACCTCTCTGGATAGGGAGGCTGGTTTGAAGAAGATGGTGAATCTAAAGGTACGGGAATGGGCTGAATGGTGACATTGTTTTTCAAATGATCAAGAGTTGCCTCCTCATTTTTCTCCTCAATGATCATTGTGGATTATTTTTGTTTTTCTGGTTTAACTACCCTTCCCGATCTCAATTGAAGCTCATTTATCCCAACTGGAAAGGTTTGACAGTCCAGCCGAATGAATCAGTTGTACCGCCTTATTATTAGGATTCAGTACCAGTTGAGTAGGTAGTTGAGGTGGTCTAAATGGTGGTGGAAAAGGAAATGGTGGAATTGGTTGACTCTGCTGAGGTAGAGAGGGAAAAGATGGTTGTGACATATGGTGCGGTGCATATGAAGGAGGATATGATGGCATCTAAGTAGGATAGGAATGATATGAATGGTTTGGCCCTCTCCATCCTTGTTTCCAAGGTTGAGAGGACTGTCCATGGTGAAAATGGTTTCCGTGTTGCCAATGTTGAGAGTGATTATTAATATTATTATTATAGGAATATGGAGGTGCATTATAACCATAAAAATGTGGTTCAGGAACCATACCTACACTTACTTGTGGCCAGTTCCTTCGTGCTCCCATGGCATGTAATGGCTCAGGTTTAGAATGATCTCCTTCAAATACAACTTTCAATCCAGGTATGGAGGGGCATTCCTTAGTGGCATGGTTCTCTGCACATATCACACATTTATTAGCACTCTTTATATCAACATGACACTCTCTTAAAGGATGTTTTTTCCTACATTTTGGACAAAAAATAGACAATGACTCTTGTTCTTTTTCTAGTTTTTGTTGAAATTTCAAAGAGTCTATCTGTTTGCTAACAATATTCATTATTTCAATTTCATATTGTCAATTTTATTATCCAAGCCAATAATAATAGCATCTGTAGATCCCAGTTTGTTAGTTCTCCTTCGACCTCCTCTAGTGGATCTAGATTGATTTCATGAGAACTTCCCGCACAAGTCACAAATTTGTTCAAAATTTTCCTAAGCAATATCTCCTTGTCCTAACAAATTAAAATTATGTCTAGAATCCTCAATAATCCCTCGTAGGAACAAGGTTCGAATGGTACTTAATCAAATTTGTTCTTAGAACTTTGGAGTATATACAAAAATCTCTCTAAGTAGTCCTCCAAAGTCTCATCATCACCGTGTAAAATGGTGAAGATATCGTCATACATTTCTCTAGTTTTACAATATTAGTGATATTTACTCAAAAACACTCTCTTCATTTTTTTTTAACAAAGTCGTCTACTTGTGTATTATAAAACTTGCGATTCGAAAACTATTACAATAAGAGGAAGATTCCAAGAGCTGAGATTCAAAATTGGGCTCGCAGACCCATAGTTCTCGAAGCTCTTCTTAACTACACTTAATACTGAATTTAAACGGCTATAATGCCTTACAAAGGATCCTCCTATCCATTTATAACTACACTGCATGAGTTAGGGGGAATGTTGGGTAACCGAGTCATCCTGGAGAGGTTCCCTCTTGCTCACTCTTGTTGAAGCTTCTCCTTGCTGGCTTTCAGTTAAGGTGCGGAGGTGGTCAATGACTGCCTCCATGTGGATGCAGCGATCCTTAAGGTCTTCGATTTCTTTTTTCCTCTTCTCCAGCTTCTTTCTCTTCGAGTTTCTGTCCGCGTGAAAGTCCTCAGTGAGTTCTTTCACCTGCTTCTTCAGAGCATTGATCATAATGACATGTGCCTTGCACATATGGCAATCTCTGTTGTTGAATATGTTATCCATCGGGTTCCTTGGCTGCTGCTGGTTAGCTTGCTGATTGTTCTGATCAGCCATCTTGCTGGGAGCGGTGAAGGCTTTGTCAGATGCTGAGGAGTTATGAGGCTTGCCGCTTGTGAAGCCGGATTGCTTTGGTGAGGCAGAGTTGAGGTGAGTGCCCTGTTGATGATTGAGAGCAGTGCTGGGAGCACAGAACCAACTGTTAGTATTGAAAAGAACACAGATAAAGGGAAGATTGTTTACCCAGCTCAGATGGAGATCTGGTAAGTCCGCCCTCGTGGAGTTTGCTTGCGCTCGATGCCTGGTGCCACTGTGCGCAAAGGAAAGCCAGCTATTGCCGTTCACTAAGAGAATCTCAGAGTGTATTTGGTCTCCGGTGCTAGCCTTGTTACTGCAGAAAAGACCACCTTGGCACTGCCTCCGATCCAGAAGGGCTCTCCTGCGCGCGCTATGGTTTTGATGAGTAGTGAGGGCCTTTGGGTTCTTGATGAGTTTAAAAAGGATGCAACGGGCGATCTCCCACTCATGAATGGAGGCGGAGTGACTGATCATATCTGTCCTCGAGTGATCTGAGGTGCTCTGTGACCGTCCTTGTATTCTGTAACAGGTATGGGCATGATCACGCCTTCCTTTGATTCCGGGAGAGTGTCGAAGAGAAATGCTGTTGTTTTCTTGCATGTTCAGGTCCTGAGGCCGATTCCCTGTCCTGTACCCTCCGTTTTGGCAGTCGAGATCGATTTGTAGAGCAGAAGATCTCTTTTTCGCTGGCCTGTTGTCTCGAGTTAGATGCCTGAGGTGACTAACAGTCAGATGCATTGGGATTAAGATATATCTATGGGATATCATGATCATATATTTCCTCATTCTCCCTCACCTGGCCCGTGGGTCTTTTGATGGCCTTGTTGGCCAGCTCGTCAGCTGTCTTATTATGTATTCTGAGGACGTGTTTATAAGTCACGTTGTTCATGCCCCTGGCCTGTTCAAAGATTCTGTCTTTTGTTCTGTTCAGGGCACATTGGTTGAAGTTGTTCCCCTTGTTTAAGGCTGCTATTAGGATTGCTGAGTCTCCCATCACTAGAAGGTCATGAATTCCCCTCCTCCGCGCTATGGAGATCCCCAAAAGGAGGCTATATGCTTCTGCTTTGTTGTTTGACAAAGTCCCCAAGCTCCATTCATATGTAACCATCGTTTTTCCTTGGGGGTCCTTTAAAACTCCCCCTGCTCCAGCTATGCCTGGATTGTTCTTTGAGGCCCCGTCGAAGTGTAGTGTGTGCCTCTTTTGCCTTTGGATCCAGTTGTTAACTTCCTCTTTTGACCCTCTGATCTTCCATTCACTCTGTCCAGATCCCTTGATTGTCTTGAATTTTGGAT
This sequence comes from Pinus tabuliformis, assembly GCA_031772625.1. NCBI lineage: Eukaryota > Viridiplantae > Streptophyta > Pinopsida > Pinales > Pinaceae > Pinus > Pinus tabuliformis. The sequence continues at coordinate 422,204,180 of CM062816.1, forward strand.
TTGGCTTGCAGTTGAATCTTTGAACCCATGCTTTCACTTGCTCAGTTGAGTATTCCGGGTCAGCTTGTTGAATCCCGTTGGCTTCAATAGTCTCAGCTATAAGCGCAACAGTTTTGGCCAGGATATTTGAGATCCTAGGTTTTTTGTCTTTGAAGATGCTTGCGTTTCTGGCGAGCCATATCTGCCAGCAGAGGTTGGAGGGAATGCTGGACCAGAGTCTCTTGGCGAGGGTTGTGTCTTTGGTTGGAAAGGGAGAGAGTTTCCCCCAGCCTTTCTGAAGGAGAGAGACCTGGTTGGGAACCTCCCCTGTCTCTAGAGGGCTGGTTATGAGCTTCCAGCATGTCGATGCTATTGGGCAGTCTATGAAGAGGTGATTGAGGCTTTCTTCCTCTTTCCTGCACATAACACAGATGGAAGGCCCCTGGATCCCCTTTTTTCTCAAATTCTCAGCTGTTAGGAGCTTGCCATGAAGCAAGGTCCAATTGAAGAGTTTTATCTTCGGGATACTTTCGATTTTCCAAGCGTTCTTGTGATATTGCCAATTATTCAATGCAGCTTGTTTTTGGAGCGCTTTGTAACCTTCCCTAACCGAGTAGGTGCCTCCATTTGGATCCCATATGAAACTGTCCTCTTTCCCCTTGCTTGTGGGAGCTGCTCCTGCTAATGAGAGTTTAAGATTGTTCCATTGCTCCTTTAGTCCATCGGGAAGATGCCTGATTTTCCAGCCTTTCCAGCTGTCATGGTCCCAATTTGAAATATCAAAGAGAGTTGTGAGATTTTTATCAGACATCCACTGCTGCAGCGGCCTCAGTTGGGGAAGCTTTTCCTTGGCTTCCTGACCCATTATTTTGTCTTTCCATATGCTGATTTGTTTCCCATTGCCTGGGGCTTTGGAGATATGAGATTTGAGGAGAGGTAAAGATTTTTTGATCAGCTTCCAGACCGGGGTGCATTGTCTTTCTATGATTGTGTCGGAGAGAATATTGCTGTTGCTTCCACTTAGGTATTTTTTTTTCAAGACCTCTGCCCACCAGGAGTCCTTCTCAGTTAGAATTCTCCATATTAACTTGAATCCCATTGCCAAGTTTGCCAATCTGGGCACTTTAATTCCTAACCCGCCTTTTTCTATGGGGAGGATGACCTTTTCCCACTTTACAAGACTGAATTTCTTCGTTTCTTGCTTTCCACCCTTCCATAGAAAGCTTCTAAGGATGAGCTCCATGTGTTTATGGATGCTTGAGGGGGCGAGCGTTATGGCGAATTGATAGATAGGGAGGGCTGATAAGATGGACTTGATAAGGATTGTTCTTCCCGCTAGATTGAGCCAGTGCATCCCCCAACTTTGAAGTTTGCCTCTAAGCTTCTCGATCAAATTGACCCATACTTCGTTTTTGATTGATTCTTTGGCCAGCGGGAGTCCTAGATACATGAAGTGAGACCAACTTGATTGGGCTGGGATTTCCAGAATCATAGCAATCCTTTGAGTTATATGTCTTGGAACATTCCAGGTATATATTTTGCATTTGTTGTTGTTTAGTTTTCCCCCCGATGCTTGAAGGAAGAGATCAAGGATGGCCTTGAAGCTCCACCTATTAGCAGAGTGTCGTCTGCAAATAGGGAGTGATTGATCCCTTTAGCTCCTCTGATTATGTCCACTCCAGTGATTTCCTTCAGCCTTCTCTTGTTTTCTAAATGCAAGCTTAGTGTTTCCGCCATTATAATATAGAGAAAGGGGGATAGGGGGCAACCTTGCCTCAATCCACGGGTGCTTATGAAGGCTCTGCAAGGCCTCCCATTGATGAGCGGAGCTGTCCAATTCTGAGAGACACATTCCATGACCTTATTGATGAAATTCCTTGAAACCCCAAACTTTGCAAGCACAGTCTCCAGGAAGGCGTGATTTACCCTGTCAAAGGCACTAGCCATGTCCAACTTGATTATCATTCCTTTCTCATTTCTAGCTATACTGCTGTGAATTGCTTCTTGAATCATAATTACATTATCAGTTATGTGCCTCTTGGGAAGGAATCCACCTTGATTGTCAGAGATGATTGAAGGAAGAATTTGTTTCAGCCTATTAGCTAGGATTTTTGAGATAATTTTATATGACACATTGCAAAGTGAGATGGGTCTGAACCTATCGAAAGATTGGGGGCTTGGCTCCTTTGGGATGAGGGCTAGAAACGAAGATTTTACACTACTTCCCATTTTGCTTTTTAGGTGGAAGTTTCTCACCATTCTGAGGAAATCTTTTTTAATAATATCCCAATGAGTTTTGTAGAAACTTACCGTGAAGCCGTCCGGGCCTGGAGCTTTGTCCAGGGGCATGCTGTTGATGGACCACTCCACCTCTTCTATAGTGATTTCTTTATCCAGATTGCTGTTTTGAACTTCAGTAACCTTCCTTTCAATAATGTTGATGAAGTCCGGGTTTTCTTTGTACTGAGGGTCAGCTGAGAGCAGGGATTGAAAATGATTTGTCGCGGCCTCCTTGATTTCCTCACTCTCTGTTAACTCTTTCTCATTAAACCTTATCTTACCTATATTATTTCCAGCTCTCCTTAACTTGAGGCAGTTGTGAAAGAAGGAGGTATTTTTGTCCCCCGAGTTGATCCAGAGGCATCTAGACTTTTGCCTGAGTTCTTCCTCTTCTTTTCGATGCTGGTTGTATAAAGCTTTGTGCATCTGCGCTTCTACCTTTTGATCTTCTTCTGTTTCTTGAACTGTCTCCTTTTCTTGATTCCATTTCTCCAAGTTTCTTTGCAACTCGATTTTTGTCCTCCTTTCCTCATTTGCGTGGTTTTTTGCCCAATTTTTTATGGCGATCCTTAGGTGTTTGATCTTTGATTCCCAGACATAATGTGGTGAGCCTGTTATCTCTATCCTCCATGTCTCTTTGATCAGAGTTTTGAAGTCCTCGACGGCGTCCCAGACCTTGTTATATTTGAATGGGAGCGGGCCCAGGTTCTCCTCTTTTTCCAAGTGCAGCGCTACAGGTTTATGATCAGAAGTGAAGCCCTGTAGGATTGAACTGTGGACCCTTTGAAAGTTGATTGCTGCACTCTCCTGGACAAGAATTCGGTCAAGTCTCTCTTTGATATTGTTCCTGCCTATCCTTTTGTTTGACCATGTGTAGCGGCCATTTTGAGGAGGGATGTCTATGAATTTGTGAGCTTGTATGATGTCCTCCAATTTGTCTCTGAATGGGTCTATGAAGTACTTCCCTCCGAGTTTTTCTTCTGCGTTCCTGATTAGATTCATATCTCCTCCGAGAAAGATCTTCCTCCCTTGTAAGGCCTCGATGTCTGCTTTCAATGATTCCCAACAAGTGGCTTTGTCCCTAAAGTGGGGTGGTGCATACACATTGTAGATTGTGTATTCCTCCCTCAGATCTAGACTTTGCATGTCGATTCTAATCCACCATCTGTTTGGATTGTTGTTTATGAGATTCCATTTGCTTTTCTTCCATAATACACCTATGCCTCCTGATGCTCCTATTGCACTCACGGCTGTTCCTGAATACCTTCTAAACTTTGAGGTGCTGATTTGGAATTCTTGTTCACTAATTTTGGTCTCCTGGAGTAGGAGGAAGTCTGGTTGTTCTGAGTTCATGAGATCACGGACTGCGTTTAATTTGAGGGAGGAGCCCATCCCCCTACAGTTCCAAGAGACCAAAATCATCATTTACCTATTTTGTTGTGAGGCCCGATTTTCTCCTTCGTTTTTTCGCCGCTTCCCTTGTTCTTGTCAAGATATGTGTCTATTGGTTGCTGTGTTCCTGTGGTCATCTCTTTTGCTGCATTCTCATCTCTTATTTCCTTATTCGATTTCCTTCCCACTTTCCTTGGTGGATCCGTGGCTGTAATATTTTCCTTTGTTTTGTTCCTTGTTAGGATCCTTTCCACTGTGCGAGGGGGGGAAGCCTGGAGGGGGGAGGAGGGGGGGGTTCTGTTGCCCTTGGGGGATGGAGGGGGGGATGAGGGTTCTTCTGAGGCTAGGGTTTCGAAAGGGTTGGAGGATGAGGGAATGGAATGATCCATGCTTGATGGGACGACGGAGATGGGAGGGATATCAGTGTGGGGCACCTCTGGTTCAGGGGGAGGGTTTGATTTCTTTTTTTTTTTTACTACTTCCCATGTTTCCTCTGGGGGTTCAGAGCTGGCATTGACTTCTGTTCTAGCTTTAGAGCACCTATTAGCAAAATGACCATATTCGTGACATACCTTGCATTTGAAGGGAAGTTGCTCGTAATCCACTTGCTGTATGTGTGTCCACTGATCAACTCTGAGCTTGACAGCTTCTGGTAATCCTTTGCCCAAATCCACTTCCACGCAGATCCTCGCACAGGCGTGCATATTCTCTTTTGGCTCCGCTCTGTCCACATATTTCCCTATTCCGTTTCCGATTGCTCTAACTGATTCATCAGCCCAGCAGTGAAGCGGCAGATGCGGAAGGCGAACCCAAACCGGAACTGCACTGGGGACATCCATTTCTGGGTCGAAGTCCGGGGTCCAGCGGTTGAGGTAAAGGCCTCTGGTGTCCATGAAGTATGGTCCATTCCTAAAGATTAGGTTGCGGTCCTCCACAGTTTCGAAGAGGAAGGTGAAGAAGCCTCTTCCACAGAATCTTATCGCAATTTTCCCCTGAACCATAGCGTTCCAATTTCTTTCCACCCATCGTTGGACAGTTCGGGAGGACGGCCATAACCCCGTGAACTGCCCAACTAGTCCTCGTTCTGCCAAGGCAACAGCGGATCTCCTTGGGAGGGATGGGGGGAGAGGGATCTCCGGTATTTCATCAAGCTTCTTGATAAATTTTGAAGCCGTGGGTCGGATCCGTTCTGGATTGTTCTCTGGGATAAGTGATGCAAAAGATTTCTCCATGTCGGCCTGACCTGTATCAGGAGATCCCATCATGCCGGAGGCGATTCGCAGGAGAAGGGTAGGGGCAAGAGGCCCAGCAGAGGGAGCAGCAGGCTGCCCTCGGCCTCAGCACGAGCAACAGCGGGAGACGGGGCGGAAGGCCCAGGGAGGGAGGAAGCAAGCGGAGCAGGAGGCTCGCAGCGGGAGCTGCGACCCAGCAGCGGAGCTGCCGAGCGCAGTCAAGGGCTCGGGGGTTTCACCATCGCCAGAGAGAAAACGCGCTCGTTACTCCTCTGAAAATATAAATTATAAAAACACTCTCTTCATTTGTTCCCAAGAACTTACAATGTTTCCTCCTAGTCCCATGAACCCGCACAAGGCTGAATCCTTGAGAGTTGCAAGAAACAATTTTAATTTCTGGGCATTTGAAGAATAATCATAACTCCTACATAGTATATCAAACTCAAAAAGGAATGAATTTGGGTCTTTGTGCACTTTACCGAAAAAACGTGGAAGAGCTGAAGATGAAATATTCTTCATTTGCACATTCGCTTCAGAATATATATACTCTTATTGACAATATATCACTAATATTAGTTGTACCAAAAAAATATACAAAATTTGTATATACATTATTATTTTTAATAAATAATAATAATAATAATTTAAAATTTAAGATTTACTAGTCGTTTTATTTATATTTTTGGTTTTGCAATTTTTAATCAAGGTTATATGGCCAATGAAAAATGTCAAAATATCATATTAATAAATTGTTAATTGATATTATATATATATATATATATATATATATATATATATATATATATATATATATATATATATGTTGTGATGGATAATGTATCACTAAAAATATTGATTGACAAGGTAAATTAAACAAATAAATTCAAAGAAAAGGTGGCCATAATGACAATATAATTTACATAACAAATACAAAATTCAAAGAAAAATAGCTTTATTGTATAACAATGTAATTTACACTAACAATATCAATGTTAAAAAATTATATTGTTAAATTATTGATAGATAATATATACATGATTGATAATGTAACATTAACAAATACAAAATTCAAATAAGGGGTGGTCTTATTGTATTTTGCACTAACAAATACAAAATTCAAAGAAATGATGTCAATTTAGCTCGTAATGCATTGGGGATGTACTTTTCTAGTCTTGTAAGCTTGGCACATGGATATATATTATATGAAACAAATTATTAGTGTGTAGGGGCACATGGATACACAATATATGAAACAATTTATTAGTGTGTAGGGGGCATGCTCTTTTCATGCAATTTTGTTCTAGATTGATAAAATTGGCCATGGAGAGGGAGCATATGAAACAATTTATTAATGTTTGGGCTTGTTAGTTAAATTGTGTTCTTAGTTAGTTGAGAATTGTGAGAATTTGTGGCAAGGTGCATTATGGTAAAATCAAATAGAGCAAGGCCTAAAAGGAAGTCCATTATGAGCTTCTCAAGTTAAATGGCTGATGGGGTTGTCAGGTATCCTAATGCATATTACATCGTGCTTTGTGTCAATACTTGTGATATGTTTCATTTTGTAAAATGAATTTTAAAGCTTTGTAGTAACAAAGTGAGACTTGCCAATGTTGCAATTGACAAAGGTTTTGTGAAATATAACTTCATGAAACAAAACAAAGTTTTCTTTATCTTTTTCCAAATCAATAATAGTTTAAATATTAATGAGATATGTTGGAAAATGTAACTAGTATCGATCTTCATAATTGTCATTGTACTCATGTAAATATGTATATCTTATGTAATAAGCAAAAGAAGAAAGCAAAATTATTATTTTAAAGCATGGGTTTCATGCTTTTTTTTTATTGATCTTCTAGGTAAAACATGTCTTTCATGCTTCTAGGGTTTGTCATGTCATAAGATTTATTGTCACGAGTTAAGAGAGTCAATGTCATGTATGTAAGACCCATTTGTGCAAGATGTACCATGTAAAAGAATTTATTGAGTCAAGACAATCAAAATAAGCCTCCTAGCACAAGTCGGCCCAAAGAGGGTTATTTGATCTCCACAGATGAGTATAAATAGAAGTTGTTGGACCTCATTTGGCAACCAATTCCATTTGCAATCAAGAAGTTTGATTCGAGGTGCGAAGTTCAAGGAGAAAGTCTAGAAAGGAAAGGAGAAAAGAAGTTGATCAAGGTTTTTCCCTAATCTCTCTTACATGTGTGAAGATGTTGAGATGTTGTAGGGGTTGAAGTTGTAAACTTACTACATGTATGAAATATTGAAGTTGGGGGTCGAAATTGAGTTTGGTGCAGTCCTGGAAGGGTTTGACTCTTGTTGACTTGGATGGACTTTGACCTAATTGCAAGGGCTTATTGGAGGGTTGACTTGATGTAGGAGGAGGCTTTGGTCTTGAGGCTTGGGTTTTGCTTTTCTCATTCGAAGCAGATTTTATAAGAGGAGATTTTTATGTGTTTCCCCTTGGAGGGGTTTTGCCCTGGCTTGGAGCCTAATTTCTATGTTCATTATCTTCACTATTTATGCACTTGATAATTGTTTGATGAAAGGATCTTAATAAAGAAACATAAGAAGATAAATAAAATTCACAAGCAATTATTAAGATAAGGAGAAATTGAATTAATAGTTGCCCTAGTGCATTCTCCAATAAGATCCACCTAGGTATTATTGTGCATATCTAGGAAATGATGTTCATGCATATCTAGGTATGATAAACTTTAGTAAAGAGATCCCTCATTCAAACTCCAAGTACAAGTTTTTGGGGGTTCAATAGTAAGGGTTTTATTTGTTAATTGAAACACTCATGCATAAAAATTAGAGCACCCAAAACAAATTTGGGTCGATTCTCCTTAGCTAGTCATTAGGCGAAGGCATCTACAACACATGAACAATGCTCATCCAAAGTTCTCCTTAGCTAGTTATTGCATGAAAGTACACAGCTTGTGAGTGCATAGCCATTTCTTCATGAACGATGGATGAAATATGACAAGCTAAATCAAATGACCAGATTAGTCATCTCACTTGTCGCAATGGTGTTTGTGCATATCTAGGTATGATAAACTTTAGTAAAGAGACCCCTCACTCAAACTCCAAGGAAAGATTTTTTTTTTGGGGATTCAATAGTAAAGGTTTTATTTGTTAATTGAAACACTCATATATGAACAACTAGAGTGCCCAAAACAAATTTGGGTTGGTTCTCCTTTGCTGGTCATTAGGCGAAGGCATCTACATCATGTGAACAATGCTAATCAAAAGTTCTCCTTAGTTAGTTATTGCATGAAAGTACACACTCTGTGAGTGCATAACCATATCTATCACAAATAATGGATGAAATTTGGTGGGCGAAGTCGAACGACCATATCAGTTAACCCATGTGTCATGTGCACGAAAACCCATGGCCTAATATGGCAGGTGCAACTTTTGATGTGTTAAATTCGTTGGTCAAATTGGGCCTCTTCAGTCACCGCGTGGGATAAATTGAATGGCAAGGTTGGGTAGAAATTCAACAACTAGATCTAGTAGCTGTCAAATCAAAATGTGGATTAAATTTGGTGGCTTCAACTCAATGCATGGTCTCCAATTGGTGGCTAGAGTGCGCCATGTGGTGATTGAAATATTGCAAAGTGGTGTGCATCAAAGGCACATTGTCTGTTTTGTGAGCATGCCAAGTGGTGTGAATCAATAACAAGATCAAGCGTTTGTGAGCACGCAAAGTGGCATGAATCCGATGGTCATTATTTGTTGTTCTAATCTCACCATGTGGCATGAATCCAATGCTTAGATCTAACGACTTTAAGTGCTCTAGGTGGCATGAATCGAGGCCCAGATTTGATGGTTTTGCAACAACCACGTGGCTACAATTGAATGCCTAGATCTAGCATGTCTCTATTTGCCACGTGGGGAATCTAATGGTCATATTTGACGACAGTGAAACAACCATGTTGCTCAATTAGAGATCTGTCGACTTTGTAATGGCCACATGACTATCATCTAGCGGCTCTGTAAGAGTCACATGGGTATATTGACGCCTAATAGACCACCACTTCCACGAACTAAGGAGCCAAATCTAAAGCCCTCCAAGCAGCCATTTGGTGGATATTTGACGACCAAATCTTAGGCCTTCCAGTCCGCCACTTGGGGCTAATTCGATGATTAGATTTGGCCCCGGTCACGCTACCACTTGGCACAAATTAGTGTCCAAATCAAACACTTTCTAGGCCAACACTCAATGCATATTGCAGAGGCCACATCCAACATCCGCTAGCTACCACAGTGCATATCCAGAGGTCACATCCAGTGCATGGCAAGCTTGGCACAAATCTGACTGCCAAATCCAACACGTGCTAGTTCATCAATTCGCACAAATTCGATTGCCAAATTTAATGCCCATCAAATTGCGACTGACACAAATCCAATAACCATGTCCAACACCCACCACATCTAAGTTGCCACCATTATCCTTCTTCTTTGGGTTTCTTGGAGATGAGTGGTTGGAATTCCTCATACTCAACACCTTCATTGACACAATGCCCTCTGCATTCTTGTACACGAATAATGAACAATGTCATAAACACAGTAGCGCCTCTAAATTCACGAATAATGAACAATGTCATCACCACAATAACACATCTGAATTCCTCGCCAACAACTTCCTTGCTAGAGTGTGGCGGTAAAATTATTGGCTCATGCTTATTTTTTGTTTTAACTCGTTGCTCAATATGTATTGCTCTTCTTATTTCATCCCTGATGTCCTAGATGCATGGTCCTAACCATGTAAGTTAAGGAATTAGGAGAGCCACATTCCTCTACATCAAAGGCCTATCCTTTCCAATCATAATGAACATAAATTCTAGATGTATCTTGATGATTCATTTTGTTGCATCTAATCTCTCCCCTTCTCTCTCTTTGCCATATTTCAACTTTATTGTAAACAATTATATTACATTTTCAATTTGGTTTCTAGATTTACTAATACAACACAATTGTGCCAATTGTGGTGGCTTTAAACGAGAGAAGATGTCTTATAAATGAAATGACATAAAAAATATAACTTTTTATATCTAAAGCAATAAGATAAATTGTATAATACAATGTTTCAATTTAAATTTAAATATTAATTATATTATATTAAGTTAATGTTTCCAAAAGCTTCATTTTTAACATATACAATAAAAATATATCGATTATTTATTTAGAGTCTTTAATAATTGCTTTTACATTTATTAATCTCAATATTATTATACTAAATTTTAATTATATATATATATATATATATAAAATAAAAAATACAAATACAATTAAATAATAAACATTCTAAAAGAAAGAAAAAGTAAAACTCAAAACAAACATTATAAACACTTTTGAATAGAACATAAGTAAACCAAAATTCAATAAAATCATGGGTTTCGTTTTCATACTTTCACGGGTTAATAAATGCAAATTAAAATAAACCTAAAAAGTGGATATATGTAATGATTTCTGAAATCCAACCCACTCAAAGCAAAGCATTATGTCTGTCTTTGAAAAGAGAATAAATATGTTGTTTTTTGAACGACCAAAAGATATACAATGTATATACACAGAACCAACTGTTAAGTAGTAAAACAAAATTCAATAAATCATTGTTGTTCGGTTTTATTTTCATACTTTCACTGCTTAATTAAAAATAATTGGTTTTTTTAAATCTTATTACAAGACTGTTTGGATTTTGTGAAATACAAAAAAAAACAAAACATGAACTTTTTGACGCCAAAGATGTCACCACGCTGTGGAGCCTGGACATCAATCAAGAACAAAGAAGCTGGAATTCTTTGTTCTCGTCAGCTTAGCAGTCTCCGAAGCGAAGTGTCTGTAGACTTGTCCAACAACACGATCATGGGTTCGATTCCCTTGGGATTCTCTAATCTCAAGAATTTGAAACTTCTGAGATTTCTGTATACTATTCTGAGCGGCAACACGCCTCAGGTATCGGCGATTTGCCCAACCTGGAGATTGTCTGGATTTGGAAGAATTCTTTCAAGCAGAAACCGCAAGCTCAAACAGCTTGATGTCTCCTTGAATAAATTCAGGGGATCCATCCCGCCGGATCTCTGCTCAAGCCGCTAGCTCTTCAAGGTCATCATGTTCTCCAACAGATTTCCGTCATAATTTATCGGAAGATGAGGAGAAATTCTTCCTCGATAACTTAGTGAAACTGGTGGATAAGTTATGAGCAGATAAGAAGATAAGTTCTCATAGATAGCTTATTGGTAGAAAAGCTATGTAGAGAACTTATAAGTAGATAAGTGAACATCAGATAATTTAGTAATAAGTTATCAGATATAACTTATCTATTAAAAAGTTATCAGAAATAATTTATCTATTAATAAGTTATGTATATAGGCTATCTATTGAGTAGCTATACATGAGTACGTATCTTCTCTTAAGCGATCTATTATAACTTCTGGGATGACTTATCTATCAATAATTTATCACTGATAACTTATTAATGATAGCTTATCTTCTAATAAGTTATCAAGTTATAAGTACTTGGTGCAAAAGCTATCAGTGGATAAGTCCGTTTCCAACTTATCTGCTGAGTAATTATCAGTGGATAACCCATCAATAACTTATCTATGTATAAGTTCTCATCCAAGCACTTATCTTTCCATAGGTTATCTGTGTATAACTTATCGTGATAACTATCAACAAAGTGGTTATCTGAGTGTTTTTAAGCCATAGCGATACAGAGTCGTGAAAGTACAGGCCCCGAGCTATACCTATTCGACGCTCTGCGTGCTCTCCGGAAACTTCTGGAATCGGACAGAACGTTGATATCCAACGGTCCAGATCGCACTGATACGGACGGACCCGATCGTAAAGATCTGACAGTCCAGATTGGCTTGATCGGACGGTACATATTGTGCAGATCGGACGGTTCAGATCTCGCTGATCGAACGGATAAGATCAAAGGGATCTGACGGCTCAGATCGCACATATTGGACGGTCCAGATTGCGCAAATCTGATGGTCCAGATTGTTTAAATCTAACGGTCTAGATTGAGAAGATCTGACGGTTAAAATCGATCAGATCTAACGGATGATATCAAACACATCTGACGGCTGAGAACGTTGATATCCAACGGTCCAGATCGCACTGATAAGGACGGACCCGATCGTGTAGATCCGACGGTCAATTTCGGTTTGATCGGACGGTTCAGATCTCGCTGATCGAACGGATGAGATCAAACAGATCTGACGGCTCAGATCGCACATATTGGACGGTCCAGATCGCGCAAATCCGATGGTCCAGATTGTTTAAATCTAACGGTCTAGATTGGGAAGATCTGACGGTTAAAATCGAACAGATCTAACGGTTGAAATTATCGAGATCCAATGGTCCAGATCGTGTAGATCGGACGGTCTAAATCGGGTAAATCGGACGGTCTAGATCGTGGAGATCTGACGATCCACATCGGGTTGATCGGACGGATGGGATCAAAATGATCTGACGGCTGAGATCTGCTCTCCACATGGCCTTTCGTGGACCGTCAGATCTGGGCTGCGGAAGTGCGCCACATGGCGTCACGTGGACCGTCAGATCTGGGCTGCGAATGCGCGCCACATGGCACCACATGGACCCTCAGATCTGGGTTGCGGATGGGCGCCACATGGCATTACATGGACCCTCAGATCTCGGGTACTGATAACCGCCACATGGCATCACTTGGAGCGTCAGATTTGTGCTGCAGATGGGCGCCACATGGCATCAAATGGACGTCGGATCTGGGCTGCAGATGGGCGCCACATGGCAGCACGTTGAGCCTCGGATCTGGCTTGCGGATGGACGCCACATGGCATGTGGACCCTCAGATCCGCCCTGTGGATGGGCGCCACATGGTAGAGTGTGGACCCTCGGATCTGGACTGCGGATGGGCGCCACATGGCAGTACGTGGACCCTCAGATTTGGCCTGCGATGGGCGCCACATGGCATTACATGGACTGTCGGATCTGGGCTGTGGATGGGTGCCACATGGCATAACGTGGACAGTCGGATCTGGGCTGCGGATGGGCGCCACATGGCATTACGTGGACCGTCAGATCTGGCCTGCGGATGGGCGCCACATGGCAGCACGTGGACCCTGGGATCTGGCCTACGGATGGGCGCCACATGGAGGCACGTGGACCCTCGGATCTAGCCTGCGGACGCGCGCCACTTGCAGTACGTGGACCCTTGGATCTGCCCCGTGGATGCGCGCCACTTGGCATCACGTGGACCGTCGATCTGCCCCGTGGATGCGCGCCACTTGGCATCATGTGGACCCTTGGATCTGGCCTTTATGGGCGCCACTTGGCATCATGTGGACCCTCCGATCTGGCCTGTGGATGGGCGCCACATGGCAGCACAGGGACTGTCAGATTTAGTTTGTGGATGGGCGCCACAGCGCGTCACATGGACCGTCAGATCGGGCCTGTGGATGGGCGCCACATGGCAGCAGGCGAACCGCCAGATCTGGCCTGTCGATGGGCGCCATATGGCAACACGTGGACCGTGTGATCAAGCATGTGTACGTGCTTGCCGAAATAAGTGTAACGCAGATGAGGAATCAATCTGGATCGACAGTTCACTCCGATCTTTAAGTTCATCGGCTCGTGGCGACGCAGGCCACGAGCCTTCTTGAATCCCGACATCTGGCGCGGATGCTTCGATCAAATCCGTGCCGGCATCGTTACAGTCAAATATACAGAAAGCCATCTGAGGAAGTAATGAGCCTTCCTGCCAAGGGGTAGAAATGGACGAGGACTTCAGCGAGGCTCTTCTTGAGAAGCTCCACCGCCGAAATAAAATGGTGATCATCGGCGAAGGGCGTTTGGTAGATGAGACCCTTCTGAATGTAATCGATGTAGAGCATCCATAAATCGGAAGGGCAGAGCTTGCAATGTTGGCACTGCGATAGGCGAGATGGGATTACTGTTGATTTGTCCAAGCGGACCACTCTGCTGCTCGAAGGGATTCAGATTCGAGAGACATGGCGAAAAACTTGTATTCATGAGTGGAGTTTTATAAGGCGATGTTCAGCACAGTAATAACGTACACCTAAACTTTGGATCAGTGTAGCGGCAGCGCTGTGAAGACTTCAGATAGCGATGGTTATGCCCACTCAGCCAGAGATTTCGATCAATGCTCAGGCGTATCTGCCTGCACTTTTTTATGGTTAACGCTTCACAGAAAGAAATATATATTCTTTGTCAGCTTGAATTGAAGCAGTTACAGTTCTATATTCTTTGCAGCTTGAATTGAAACAGTTCTATAGTCTTTCAGTGTTAGAATTCTCCGTATCACATTGGTTGCATGGTTCAATTGTGTGAAGTTTCTCTATTCTCAATAATGGTGAAATACCTGTGGGAATGCAAAAAATATATTTATTACCAAAAAATCCAGAAGGGTATTCTGATAAAGCGCGGTTATATTTGGTGTTGAAAGGATTTTTTTTAATGAAAAAGTTACAAACACAATGATCTTTCACTTATTTAACTTTAATAATAATCTTTAAAAATTGTAGTATAAATATTTTAAAAGGATATATTTTCACTTCATTTTCATAGGAGTTTTTATTATCTAATTTCCCTGTGCATCACATGGGCACAGAATAATTGAAAAATCTTCGGAATCAAACAGAAGAATAGAATAACACATTCATGAAACTACATGCATTGAGACATCGTTTGATAACATCATGATAATATAGTGAGCTTCGGTTTCATTATATTAGTTTAGTTTTCCAATATCCTTCCTCCTAAGTATGGGTTTGTTAGTGGGGAGATTGGTTTTGACATTTACTTTTCTATGGTCGAGGAAACACCATGGTCCTTGCAATGGATATGACCAAGTGGTTTGACACTAACTAGTGAGTATGATCTCGATGAACTCATCTTGGTCCTTGTGAACATGGGTTTGTACAAACTTACTAATATTTTGTTGAGAGTGGTAAGAGCGAGCTTATCCTATTTTCTCGATGAAGTTTTTTAAGTTTTTTCGAATGCAAATTTCCACAGTTGTAATTCATAATGAGAGAAAACTTTTATGGAGAAACTATGGTAACCAATTGCTTAAAAGTCCTAGCAATCAACACAATGGAGTGCAAAACTAGTATTTGAAAGAATTTATTAAGATTGGATGTTTCAACAATTGTTAACACAGTTTCTCTAGAAAAATTATCTCAGTTTTTAAGTTATCGTTATATTTTTGTATATTAGAGGGATGAATTTCATATTTTCTGTACATCTGATGTTGTGAAACTTTGCTTTTCTTAGGACCATTATGGGCTTGAAGGGTATCTCCGCTGTTGGGTACAAGAAATAATAAAAACAATAGTTCTAGTTGTTGTGTGGATGGTTATTTTTGGTATATTAATTTTTCTTTTAATTTAAATTTTTATCTTATAGTTATAAATGAAAGATGATGCCATATTTTAGTTGTTTCATTTGCATCAACAATAGATGAAATTTCAAATATTAACTATCTTACATCTCTAAATCTTTGTTTATTTTTACATTTACTTAAAATAATTATGAGATTACCACAAATGGCATCATGGTAAAACAACAATTGATAAATGACATCACATTGCAAATTGAAAATGACACTTGAGAAGGGGGAAAATGACCACGATCAACATATTTACTAATGTGGTCGTGCTAATTTGTAAAGATATTGCATTATTTTGGTAATGATTCTATATTAGTTATTGCAATTTTTTATTATTTTGAATCTAATTGCAAAAGTTTTGAAAGTTAGTTCTTAGAACTAATTCTATATGAAATATTGTTGTTATTGTGAAGAGTGAGGTAGAATTGTCATAATGGGTTTTTGATAATTAAATGATACGACAAATGGTTTAGCTTTCATGCCCATTGATACAAAGAGATGATTTAGTATTCATGGATAGTAGTGATGGAGATATAATTTAGTATTCATGGTGAGTCATAATGCTTGTATTGGGCTTGAATTTCCTCTTTCCATGAGGAAGTTGTAGCGTATGAAATTTTTGTCTCTTCTTTGCAAAGCATTAAGGTGAGGTCATAAGTGTTGAAGTCTCTTTTGTGTTTTCCTTATTGTCCATAAGTGGATGACCTTTTGTCTCTTCTATTGATCTTACCTCTTTGATTTTATAATTGATGTTTTTTCATCAATTATGCGCTCATTTGGGCTATTGTCTAACTAACTTAATCACTTGCATCATTTTGGCTCCAATTAGTGCTATTGATGGTTAGAGATTTTTTATGGGGGCAATGAACACCTATATCACCTCCACCTTTGGTTTCAATCATTATTTGACTTGTCAAAATGATCACGTTGCCCCCTATTTATTTCTCTTTTAGTGCCCTACATTTTTCTATTGGGACCAACAACCTAATTGGCATAATTTTGTTCCCAATTCATATAGCTATGAAACAATGGATCCACCTATCTTTAGTTACTCGTGAAACACTCCCCAATCCCCATGGATTGAGGGGGATACAATTATTATGAAACTATAACCAACTTCCCTTTGTGTGTTGACAAATTTACTAATATAATATAAATTGAGCAACTCTCCATAAATTTTCGATGTATGTTCTCTTTCTAGTCTAGATTGCATCTTAAATTCTCTTTAGTTCTTACGGTTTTGAAACACTTAGCACTTACTTGGGTTTTCCTTCTCCATAATTTCCCTCCTCTCTCAAAGAGGCACCATTACATGTCACACATATCTTTATTTATTGTGTTTATGGTTGCTCTATGCTTATTCTCTTGTCTTCCAAGCATCTTTGCAAGGGTAATACATAGACGAGGGTTTTACAACCCACCCAAGGAACTAAATGGTCACTCTTGCCGTTCTCTCTTCCTTAAACACATTAATAAATATGCTAATTAATCCTTCTTGTTCTTATTTTATATTTTAGAGAGGGAAATGATAAGCTCTATCTCTATTATTTACTATTGCATTTTTCTTATGCAGGAACCAAAGTAAAAGATGAAAACAAATCAACTTTCCATATTACTTTCTTTGCTTTTATTATGTGAGGTCATCTAAACAATGAAAACACTTTAAGCCAAGTTAAGACACTTTGTACAATCACAGTTCACATAATTAAAGGTCCCAATTTTCACTTGGTTTGTTGTCCCTTCTCCTTGGCTTGTTTTCTTAGGTTCTATCGAGATTAGTTATCTTTTCTCTACTAGGATTGTGTAATATTGAGTTGGTCCTCTACCTTAGGGTTCTCCTCTTGAATCCTTTGGTTATTTCTCTGAGGGATAGTTGGGTTCCTAGTTGAAATGGGTAGTCTTCATACCCTTTAAGGTTTGAGCATTTTTGTTCCTCATTAGGTAATTCAAACCATCTAAATTTAAGTGACCAATTCAAAGATTCATCTTATTTTGATTTCCTTCATTTCTGTAAAAGTACACTTCCTTTTATTTTTTCCTTTCAACCTTCCCTCATTTAGGAACGTGTCTCTCTTTGTTTTCAAAGAGAGCATTGTGTTTCTTTGAACCATTCCACTTTCAAGGAAAGTTGCTATGTTGTCTATCTTTTGTTTCAAACCATGAAATCCCCATAAGGGAAAATTTCCCTCTTCCTTTACAACTTTACCTCAAAGTTGTAAGTAAGAGGTATACATAGAGAAACCTTAAAGTTTTGAGGTTCATGGGAGCGAATCTCACTCGTGCAAATTGAAGAAGGCCTTGTATGGACTTATGTAAGCACCAAGAGCTTGGTATTACAAAATTGATGGATATATAACGAGACTTAGTTTCTCTAAGAGTGTTTCTAACCCAAACCTATATATCAAGGTTATGAAGGGTGAGCCTATGATACTACTATTATATGTTGATGATTTGTTCCTGAGAGGTGTAGAGCATCTTATTATTTAGAGTAAGAGGGAGTTGGCCTCTAAGTTTGACATGAAGGATCTTGGTTTGATGCATTACTATTTGGGATTGGAAGTCTCTCAGAAACATGGTGAAATCCTTCTCAAGCAAGGAAAATATTTCATCAATATCCTTCAGAAGTTTGGAATGATGGAATGGAAGTCTGTGCCAACTCTTATGGTGTTCAATATAAGAAAGCTAAGGGATTATGAATCTGACCTGGTTGATTCATCCATGTACCAACAATTGATTGGATCACTGATGTAGTTGGTTAATACCAGGCAAAACATTTGATTTTCCGTGAACACCTTTAGCCAGTTCCAAATGGAATCAAAACATGAGCATTAGGTTCTAGAAAAGAATATATTGAGTTATTTACATGGTATTATTGATTATTATTTGAGATATGCCTCAAGTGGAGAGAAACAAGTGTAGGGATATACATATTTTGATTGGGAAAGGAGAGTGGATGACATGAAGATTACATCTGGTGCATGTTTTAATTTGGACTCTACTATGATATCTTGGATAAGCGGAAAGCAAAGATCTGTTGCGCTCAACACTACAGAAGTAGAGTATATTGCAACTTGTTTGGCATGTTGTGAGGGAGTATGGATTTGTAAGATAATATCTAGATTGTTTGATTAGATGCCGAAACCGAGTGTGCTATTTTGTGACAATCAAAGTTGTGTGAAGTTGACAAACAATCCACTGTTTTATGATAAGTCAAACCACATTGAGATCAAATACTAATACATTCATGATATGGTATGGAAGGGAACAATGAGGTTCTAGTATATTCCCACTAATGAGTAGATAAATTATATTATTACAAAACCTCTATCCCGGGCAAATTTTGTATACTTTAGGGACAAGCTTGGACTTGTGGAGAACCCCTTTATTAGTCAGAGGGGGTACTGATGTGATAGGAATAGGTGCACGACTCAGATTTTTAGTGACAACAGGAGCATGCCCAGACTGATAACAAGGGCGAGAGAATTGCCCAAACTATTGGAGAGATAGCATGAGGGACATATATTCTTGAGAGGAATGGTCACGAAGGCCTTGAAACTTAATGGAGTGGTTCCTTTTTAGCATCATGGCCTAGAGTGAGGCCTTTGGAGTTGGGACATGGGTGTCCCTAAGGTTTGAACATGGGTGATGACAACCCTTGACTAGTCGAAGTACTATGAGGTGAGGTGTTCACTGGATCATGGTTACTAATTGAGTGATTATCATTGGTTAGGAGTGCTAACTTGAGTTGTGGTACCTATTGGATGATGATGATGCTAATGTGGGTCAAGAGTGTTGACCAAGAAGACGATGCTATCAATGAGTTGTACTTTTCCTTAGAGAAATCATGTATAGAGAAAACATCTAGATAGTCATTATGAATACCTCCCTACTAAAAGGGACTGTTGATTTTTGTAGCTATTGTAAGTTTTCATAATGTTCATTTTTACTTATAATAATAAAATATAAATTATATTTATGATAAAATAAAATTATTTGAAGCATGTTCTTTATGATCTTATCAAGGGCGAGAAAATGAAACTTTGAATTTGTATTCTAGACACCACAAGATGCCCAATTCAGCATCCCAGTGGTGAAGTTGGCCTTGCCCAAGAGGAACCTATTCGATGCCTTCCAATGTGAATACATAGAGACCACTTGATATCTACTCTAAGGCAATTCACATCTCATCATAAAGAGTATTTTTTGATCTAGCATAATGGATGAGGACAAGGAAGAAGAAGGACGAGTTGAAGAAGAAGAAGAAGCCGAATTCAAGAGAATTCTTCTCACATGTGTGATATTTTGTTGCGCTCACATGTGTGGATATTGAAGTTCCAAACTTCTGTGATAAAGTTTGATTACGTGTCTGAAATTCTGAGGTAAAGGAGACGCTGAAATTTGGCCCTAGTGCATACCTATAATGAGTTTGTGGAGAAGCTCCTTGAAGTGATTTGGTGAAGTTTGACTTGACATCGTGAGGTATCTTGTGGTTGTCATGTTGCTAATTAGTTTGAATTTGGTGTATCTCTTGTTGCATTGATTCTGTAAGGAAAATGTTGGCTGGGATTTTTCCCCAAGTGGGTTTTCCCATAGTAAAAACTTATTGTCTCTTTATGCATTGCGATCTCTATTGCTCTATTGTCTCTATAGTTGAATTTATGAATATGTAATTGCTCAAAGATACATTGAAAGAGCAAAATAATTATCAAGTCTCATAAATAAGTGCTTATATACTTTTCGCTAGAAAAATCAACACTCTAAACAACTTAATGTGGACGATGAATGCCGGCTATGAAATGCCCCCAGATTGGCTTGTGGATAACTTTATTATTGCGAAAAACTTTTCCATAATGTGTGACTCTAGGAGAAGTATGCATAGTAGTTTCAAGTAATATATATCTTTTGATATTTTGCAAGTCTAATATCGATGTGAATGTATTAATTTTAATATTTAAAAGTTATAATATATATCATCATTTAAAGTTGATAGTAAAATAATTTATTTGATGGGTATCATGGGTTGTTAGTTTGATCATAGTTTTAAAATTGGAATATTATTATTTGTAATAAAGAGATACCCACTAGTGATGAACCTTCTCTATTAATGGATTTTCTTTTTATAAGTAGTATGAAGTAAGCAACCATTCTAAATTAATGTGTGGTACGACATGTATATTAATAGGCGGTAGGGCATATCTCCAGTTGGCTTTGATCTCATTGACAATCACACGAAAAAGTCTTTAACCCCAATGGAAATCAGGGAAAAGAAACTTCAAGGCTCCAAGGATCGAGTAAATTGATTCATATTGTTGCTTTTTCTAAAGTTTGAAAGTTTTTGGGAAAACCATTGGAAAAGTGAATCAGAAACACATTTTAAGGTTTGATTTTCTCAACAAGATTATGCTATAGGACAATACACTTTTAGTTTTGAGAAGAATATGGATAGCTAAAAAGTCTATTTTGTTTTCTTGTGTTTCAAATAGTGACACATTAATGCATTATTTGCATATAATAGAATTATTCTATAACGTTAAACCATATAAAATTTTATCAAATATATAATGGGTGATTTTTTAGTTAGGAGGTATAATTTGGAGATATATTGATGGACAATTCTAAAACTCTTAGAATAATATTTGAAAAATAAATCATAAATACTGAAAAATAAATCATAAATACATGTTTTAATGCTTGTTTTTCTCAACAAGATTGAAATTGCTATGGGACTATTCCATTTTTGGTTTTGTGTTTTGCTGCGAATATAGATATTTAAAACTTTATTTTGTTTGAAGAGAAAATTCTATACGCTTTCTTTTAAGTAGTGACATATATTAATGCTTTATTTTCATATTATAAGGTTACTCCAAAAGTTAAACCATAGAAAATTTTATCGATGGTATAGTGGGCAATTCTTTAGATTGGAGATATTTTGGTGTTTATCTAGATTCTTTAGCTAGGAGATATTTTAATGGGGCTTGTCAAGACCCATGTTCTTTAGTTTGGAGATATTTGGATGGGGCTTGTAAGACTCAAGTTCTTTAGTTCGGAGATATTTTGATGGGGCTTGTCAAGACCCAAATTCTATTAGTGAAAATGGTTTCATTATATATTTTTCAAAGACATATCTCATGTCAAGGTAATATAGGAAGAGAAAATAACCTAGGGGAATTCACATAAATTGAGACACAAATAAATATTTGGTGCAATAAGTAGCTTTCTCAAGCTTTATCCTTGTTAAGTTTTTAATTGAATTGATTCATGTCTATTAGGCCTCACTCACATGGATTCCTTGAGGCATATTAAAGAATGTCAAATAGATATCCACTAAAGGTTGAGAAATCTAGGGCATCATGAATTAGGTGATTTCTCTTAATTAGTAAGCTTTATCCTTGTTAAGTTTTTAATTGAATCGATTCATGTCTATTAGGCCTCACTCACATGGATTCCTTGAGGCATATTAAAGAATGTCAAATAGATATCCACTAAAGGTTGAGAAAGCTAGGGCATCATGAATTAGGTGATTTCTCTAGATTAGGATTTTCTTGTTGCTTAAGTTATCAGTGTTCTTCTTCATCAAACAACTACCAATGCATGAACATAAATAGACAAGAGACGTAGAATGTAGGCTATAATCTAGGGCCAAAACCTTTCACTCTTTGAGAGGAAAACCTGCACAAATTATTCTTATAGAGATTCCAATTGATGAATACAAAGACCAAGACCCTTGACCTATCATCCACTACAAGACCAGGACACTAGTCCTCTTCCACCTTATTGATTACTCTCTCTCAGTTTCTTCTACTTCAGATCTTGCATCGTATGAGATCACTGTAGTCATGTAATTATATCAAACTGAGGTCACTGTAATGAACCCCTCTTTCAACAGTAGAACCAAATCCTTATGTCTGAGATAGTACCGAGACCTTCTTCAAATAATAACACCAAGGCCTAGTCACACACTAGTGACCTTCTTCCTGAGAGGCACCAAATTCTCCTTTGTTGTGAGATAGAGATTATATCGAATTAATGTGGTATAATACCAAACTAGTGGTCCTTTTTGATACAAAAATGTGACTATTTCAGAGCACCGAACTGTGGTCTATACAAAGACCATTCTCTCCCTCGATGTCACTATGATCCGAAATTCAGAGGGATCCAAATTCCCTTGACAACACCCAATCTCCAATTTTGTACCCTAGTCCGAGCTACTTCTACACCCTTATCCGAACTCTAAAATTGTTATCCGAAAATCTCAGAGATATCCAAATTTTTTACCATGGAAATGCAAAGTGCCTTCACACCTATATATAGTTGTTTGCATATCAGTATAAGTTGACAGAACATTTTGAATATGTGTGTCTAGATATAAGGTGAGTTGACATGAGTTTCTTCTACATATTAAGACTGACATGAAGAGGAGGACTAGTGCTTGTCGTTGGAGGGCTTCTAGACACTCTTTTATAGACTCATATACATTAGTCATATCCCCAAGAAGGGTTCTTCATACATGACATTGACTCTTTGAATTTAATGACAACTCCTAAGGTTCTCAATGGGAGCCATCTAAATAAAATCTCTTGCTCATGAAACCCATGAAGCAAGAATTACAAAATAATTTTATTTTTCTTCTTTTCATCTTTTACAAAAATCACAATTACATGTCATTATGAAGATTGAACCTAGTTACACTTTTCAACACTCCCTCTTAACTAGGGAGGTATTCATAATGGTACTTGGTCATTCTCCATATGAATAATTTCTCATAAGAAGAGTCAGATTCGTAACCCATCTGTATAGCATCACATCAACCAACATTGTCACATAGCAAGGCCTTGACT
This sequence comes from Pinus tabuliformis, assembly GCA_031772625.1. Classification (NCBI taxonomy): domain Eukaryota; kingdom Viridiplantae; phylum Streptophyta; class Pinopsida; order Pinales; family Pinaceae; genus Pinus; species Pinus tabuliformis. The sequence continues at coordinate 422,227,309 of CM062816.1, forward strand.
AATAACTCTATCCACATGATCATAGATGATCCAGGTGGATATTGGTGGCCACCCACCAATTCCACTTGGACCCCCACCATTGTTTCTTTTAGTTTTTCAGTTTCCTTAATTGTAGCGCAATTTACTATTTTTAGAAGTTTTTTCGGGTCCTGAACTTCCAGAGCTGTTTTGAGGCCCTAAATGATTTTTTTTTGGGAAAAATGGGAGCTCATCCCAAAGTTGTATTTCTTGGATAGATCTTTCTAACGAGGTATCGTGCATGTCAAACGAAGATCGTATGCCAAAGTTACGACCCCAGGAAGTTGATGTACCAATTTACCCAAAACGGGGCCCATAGTTTGACGCTTCATCTCCTAGGGTTAGGTTTTTGGATGTTTAGGGTTTTCCATTGTTTCTAAACAATAAATAGGCCTTCGAGCCTCATTGTAAGACAATTCAGAGGCATGTAGCTGCCACATCTCCTCTTAGAGATAAGCTACCATTTCCCGAGCTAGTTTATTTCCATTTCTATTTGTAAGCATATTTCAGTATTTTACATTAATGAAATGAAGTATTATCTTTGCTGCATCTTTATATTTATGGTTATCTCTGAAATTTTTTGTGTTCCTATTTAAATCTGGATCAGTGGTATCAGAGTGGTCCACTCTTTCTCTGTTTTTCTTTGCATTTCCCCAATGAGGTCGGGATATAAGGAGTTAGGTCTTGAACTGGTCGAACCTTTGTAAGACCAGCCTCGCAAATCCCGATGGCTTCCCATGGTGGATGAAAATAAAGACGAGGGGGCAGGAGATCCTATCAAAATCTTGCTAGAAGAGGCCCTTGAGTGACAAAGGAACGCGATCATGGACAACTTTGCCCAGATCCTTCAGCGGCTGCCCAGGGGTGACACGTCTACTTCCAACAGCTACTTTGGAAGCACCACACCCTTTAAGGTACAAGTTAACTTTGACATTCCCATATTTGAGGGTCAGATAGATGTAGACGCTATAGATAAATGGTTAAATCTGCTAGAAGGGTATTTTTCTGTTCATGATTTTTTCGGCTGGGAAAATTTACTTCACTCTTCTCAAAGCCGCCCCACACGTCAAGGACTGGTGGGAAACCTACTGTGAGTCAAAGGATGAAAGTACGATCTCACTATTTTTAGTCGCACCCACTTGGAATTCATTTCAGAATGCTATCAAGGAGCAGTACTACCCTGTCAAAAGCTATGAAGATAAATACATAAAGTGGACCACGCTGCGACAGGGAAGGGACCAAGACATGCCGGAGTTTACCAATATTTTTCATACCCTTCACACAAAGTTGGGTATCAAGGATTCAGAGCTGCATTTGGTACTCAAATACCACGACTTCCTACACACGTACATCCAGGATGAGATGGAGTTCCTGGACATCTCCTCGCTAGGCATGGCGTACCAATACACTGTCAAGATCGAGCAAAAGTTTAAACAGAAGAAGCGAGACTTTGGATCTGCAAATCTGAAGCAAGGGAAAGGCGTCCCCAAACTGCTGAACAAAGGACAAAGCCAAGGTGGGGTGGCCCAGGAAAACCCACCAAAGCCACAAGAAAAGAACAACAAAACGAAGCCGAAGAAGGACAGGGGAAAGTGATGTGAGTTACATAAGAGCTCCCACAACACAAGTGAGTGTTAGGCAAAACAGTCACTAGTGGCCGAGCTAAAGTCTTTGGAATCAGATGCATGTTCCGACTCTGAGTCAGAACCCGATAAGGGGAATGACAAAGGGAAGTAGATTATCGATGCGGAGCCCAACGACACAGCTGCCACCACAATGATCCAGAAGGAGGAACCTAAAGATCCAGAGGAGGAGGAGCACCTATTCCACTCCCAGATGTGGGTAAAGGGCTCCCCGCTACAGTTCATTGTCAACAACGAGAGCCAAATGAACCTCATTTCGACAGAGGTCGTGAAGCGGCTAGGCTTACCAACCACAACACATCCACAAACGTACACCATCGGGTGGCTTCACCAAGGACGAGATCTTCACGTGAACCAATAGTGTCGCCTTCCATACAACATCAAGCCCTTCATGGATGAGGTATTGTGTGACGTTGCTCCCCTTGATGTTTATGATGTATTACCAACCATACTTGTGGAAGAAACATGCTGTGTATGAGTCAAGGCCTCGTGCTGTTATTGTTACTTTGGGAAATAAGTTGTACAAGATACTAGAGGTAGCACCGCCTATCGTCATCTCTTTGGTTACTGCAAAACAATGCAATAAGATCATTTCCATAATCGAGAAATTTGTTTTCCTGATGATACATCCTCAAGGAAAGAAGAAGACGATGGCCACGACCTCCAGACAGGGCCCCTCCGCATGACAACTACAGATGGACAAGGTCGTGGAGGAGTATGAGGACATCTTCACCTTCCCCGCAGGGGTTCCTATGCACTGTCAGGTCAAGCACTCCATCGATCTGATCCCAGGTGCGCCACTGCCCAATGGACCAATCTACTAGCGCTCCATTCTGGAGAACGATGAAATCAAGAGGCAGATACAGGAATTGCTATAGAAAGGTCACATCCGGCCGAGTTCATCGCCCTGTGGGACCCCGATTGTGTTGGTACAGAAGAAGGATGGGACTTGGAGACTCTCTATTGACTATCAGACGCTGAACAATATCATTGTCCGTAATAGGTACCCGATCCCATGTATTAATGACCTTTTGGACCAACTGAAGGGGGAAAAATATTTCAACAAGATCGATTTGAAGTTAGGATATCACCAGGTACCAATCGAACCCTCTGATGTGTGAAAGACTACCTTAAAAGCCAAGGAGGGCCTTTTTGAATGGTTGGTTATGCCTTCCAGGTTGACGAATGCTCCTGCAACCTTGATGAGGCTAATGGATGACATCTTGCAGCCATTCACCAACTCATTTGTAGTGGTATACTTGGAAGACATCCTCATCTTCAGCCACAGTTGGGAAGAGCACCTCCACCACATTCGACAGGTTCTCCAAACGCTACGGCAACACAAGTTATGTGCCAATTTAGAGAAATTCACTTTTGGCATGACCCAAGTTCAATATCTGGGATACATTATTGATGAATGGGGGGTTCATGTGGATCCGACCAAGATCCAAGTCATTTTGGATTGGCCATCTCCAACCACTATGACAGAGCTTCGCAGCTTTCTGGGTCTTGCCAACTTCTACCACAAGTTCGTGTTGGGATTTTCTCATATCACTTAACCCTTGAGTCAAGTCACCAAGGGAGGAGCGAAAGAAAAATTATTTTGGTCTGAATCTCAACAGAAGGCATTCACAGAGTTGAAACATTGCCTCTGCTCAGCACCAATGCTAGCATTACTAGACTTCATCATCCTCAAAGTGAAATGGAAGCAAAGTTAGAGGAGAAGGTGGCCTTTAAACATGACCCTTCTCCTGGTTGTGCTAATTTTCCTCTCCCTATTGACACATTAGACTCCCAGCCACGATGCATCATCCTTCTTCTGAAACAATTAGAATAGGAGTTCCATGATGAGTGAAATGAAGCCATAAGCTTCATGAACGATCTGCAACAAAACCAGTGGAATATGTTGGATTGTTTGGCGTCTCTTCATTGGGGTCAACAAAGATTGTCAGAGCGTATGGAACACAAGGAGGCAAGGTTGAGACACTTAGAATTTCATGTTCATGGTGAGCGTAGGTATACAAAATTAATCCTTGAAGTCAATTATTGGATATTGGATTGACAATGTATTTTGCACTAACAAATACAAAATTCAAAGAAATGATGTCAATTTAGCTCGAAATGCATTGGGGACATACTTTTCTAGTCTTGTACGCTTGGCACATGGATATATAGCATATGAAACAACTTATTAGTGTGTAGGGGCACATGGATATACAATATATGAAACAATTTATTAGTGTGTAGGGGGCATGCTCTTTTCATGCAATTTTGTTCTAGATTGATAAACTTGGCCATGGAGAGGGAGTATATGAAACAATTTATTAATGTTTGGGCTTGTTAGTTAAATTGTGTTCCTAGTTAGTTGAGAATTGTGAGAATTTGTGGCAAGGTGCATTATGGTAAAACCAAATAGAGTAAGGCCTAAAAGGAAGCCCATTATGAGCTTCTCAAGTTAAATGGATGATGGGGTTGTGAGGCATCCTAATGCATATTACATCGTGCTTTGTGTCAATACTTGTGATATGTTTCATTTTGTAAAATGCATTTTAAAGCTTTGTAGTAACAAAGTGACACTTGCCAATGTTGCAATTGACAAAGGTCTTGTGAAATATAACTTCATGAAACAAAACAAATTTTTCTTTATCTTTTTCCAAATCAATAATAGTTTAAATATTAATGAGATATGTTGGAAAATGTAACTAGTATCGATCTTCATAATTGTCATTGTACTCATGTAAATATGTATATCTTATGTAATAAGCAAAAGAATAAAGCAAAATTATTATTTTAAAGCATGGGTTTCATGCTTTTTTTTTATTGATCTTCTAGGTAAAACATGTCTTTCATGCTTCTAGGGTTTTTCATGTCATAAGATTTATTGTCACGAGTTAAGAGAGTCAATGTCATGTATGTAAGACCGATTTGTGCAAGATGTACCATGTAAAAGAATTTATTGAGTCAAGACAATCAAAATAAGCCTCCTAGCACAAGTTGGCCCAAAGAGGGTTATTTGATCTCCACAGATGAGTATAAATAGAATTTGTTGGACCTCAATTGGCAGCCAATTCCATTTGCAATCAAGAAGTTTGATTCGAGGTGCGAAGTTCAAGGAGAAAGTTTAGAAAGGAAAGGAGAAAAGAAGTTGATCAAGGTTTTTCCCTAATCTCTCTTACATGTGTGAAGATGTTGAGCTGCTGTAGGGGTTGAAGTTGCAAACCTACTACATGTATGAAATATTGAAGTTGGGGGTCGAAATTGAGTTTGGTGTAGTCCTGGAAGGGTTTGATTCTTGTTGACTTGGATGGACTTTAACCTAATTGGAAGGGCTTCTTGGAGGGTTGACTTGGTGTAGGAGGCTTTGGTCTTGAGGCTTGGGTCTTTATTTTCTCATTTGAAGCAGATTTTATAAGAGGAGATTTTTATGTGTTTCCCCTTGGAGGGGTTTTGCCTTGGCTTGGAGCCTAATTTCTATGTTCATTGTCTTCACTATTTATGCACTTGATAATTGTTTGATGAAAGGATCTTAATAAAGAAACATAAGAAGATGAATAAAGTTCACAAGCAATTATTAACATAAGGAGAAATTGAATTAATAGTTTCCCTAGTGCATTCTCCAACAAGATCCACCTAGGTATTGCTGTGCATATCTAGGAAATGATGTTCATGCATATCTAGGTATGATAAACTTTAGTAAATAGATCCCTCATTCAAACTCCAAGTAAAAGTTTTTTGGGGGTTCAATAGTAAAGGTTTTATTTGTTAATTGAAACACTCATGCATAAAAGGTTTTATTTGTTAATTGAAACACTCATGCATAAAAATTAGAGCACCCAAAACAAATTTGGGTCGATTCTCCTTAGCTAGTCATTAGGCGAAGGCATCTACAACACATGAACAATGCTCATCCAAAGTTCAAATTAGCTAGTTATTGCATGAAAGTACACAATTTGTGAGTGCATAGCCATTTCTTCATGAACGATGGATGAAATATGACAAGCTAAATCAAATGACCAGATTAGTCATCTCACTTGTCGCAATGGTGTTTGTGCATATCTAGGTATGATAAACTTTAGTAAAGAGACCCCTCACTCAAACTCCAACGAAAGATTTTTTTTTTTTTGGGATTCAATAGTAAAGGTTTTATTAGTTAATTGAAACACTCATATATGAACAACTAGAGTGCCCAAAACAAATTTGGGTTGGTTCTCCTTTGCTGGTCATTAGGCGAAGGCATCTACATCATGTGAACAATGCTCATCAAAAGTTCTCCTTAGTTAGTTATTGCATGAAAGTACACAGTCTGTGAGTGCATAGCCATATCTATCACAAATGGTGGATGAAATTTGGCGGGCGAAGTCGAATGACCATATCAGTTAACCCACGTGTCATGTGCACGAAAACCCATGACCAAATATGGCAGGTGCAACTTTTGACATGTTAAATTCATTGGTCAAATTGGGCCTCTTCACTCACCACGTGGGATAAATTGAATGGCAAGGTTGGGTAGAAATTCAACAACTAGATCTAGTAGCTGTCAAATCAGAATGTGGATTAAATTTGGTGGCTTCAACTCAATGCATGGTCTCCAATTGATGGCTAGAGTGTGCCATGTGGTGATTGAAATATTGCAAAGTGGTGTGCATCAAAGGCACATTGTTTGTTTTGTGAGCATGCCAAGTGGTGTGAATTAATAACAAGATCAAGCGTTTGTGAGCACGCAAAGTGGCATGAATCCAATGGCCATTATTTGTTGTTCTAATCTCGCCATGTGGCATGAATCCAATGCTTAGATCTAACGACTTTAAGTGCTCTAGGTGGCGTGAATCGAGGCCCAGATTTGATGGTTTTGCAACAACCACGTGGCTACAATTGAATGCCTAGATCTAGCATATCTCTATTTGCCACATGGGGAATCTAATGGTCATATTTGACGACAGTGAAACAACCAAATTGCTCAATTAGAGATCTGTCGACTTTGTAATGGCCACATGACCATCATCTAGTGGCTCTGTGAGAGTCACATGGGTATATTGACACCTAATAGACCACCACTTGCATGAACTGAGGAGGCAAATCTAAAGCCCTCCAAGCAGCCATTTGGTGGATATTTGACGACCAAATCTTAGGCCTTCCAGGCCGCCACTTGGGGCTAATCCGATGATTAGATTTAGCCTCGGTCACGCTACCACTTGGCACAAATTAGTGTCCAAATCAAACACTTGCTAGGCCAACACTTAGCGCATATTGCAGAGGCCACATCCAACACCCGCTAGCTACCACTTAGTGCATATCCAGAGGTCACATCCAGTGCATGGCAAGCTTGGCACAAATCTCACTGCCAAATCCAACACGCGCTAGTTCATCAATTGGTACAAATCCAATTGCCAAATCCAATGCCCATCAAACTGCCACTGACACAAATCCAATAGCCATATCCAACACCCACCACATCTAAGTTGCCACCATTATCCTTCTTCTTTGGGTTTCTTAGAGATGAGTGGTTGGAATTCCTCATACTCAACACCTTCATTGACACAATGCCCTCTGCATCCTTGTACACGAATAATGAACAATGTCATCAACACAGTAGCGCCTCTAAATTCACAAATAATGAACAATGTCATCACCACAATAGCACATTTGAATTGCTCGCCAACAACTTTCTTGTTAGAGTGTGGCGGTAAAATTATTGGCTCATGCTTATTTTTTGTTTTAACTCGTTGCTCAATATGTATTGCTCTTCTTATTTCATCCCTGATGTCCTAGATGCATGGTCCTAACCATGTTATGTAGTTAAGGAATTAGGAGAGCCGCATTCCTCTACATCAAAGGCCTATCCTTTCCAATCATAATGAACATAAATTCTAGACGTATCTTGATGATTCATTTTGTTGCATCTAATCTCTCCCCCTCTCTTTGCCATATTTCAACTTTATTGTAACCAATTATATTACATTTTCAATTTGGTTTCTAGATTTACTAATAAAACACAATTGTGCCAATTGTAGTGGCTTTCAACGAGAGACCATGTCTTATGAATGAAATGACATATAAAATTACATTTATTAATCTCAATATTATTATACTAAATTTTAATAATAATAAAAAATACAAATAAATTAAATAATAAACATTCTAAAAGAAACATAATAAAAGAAAGAAAAAGTAAAAATCAAAACAAACATTATAAACACTTTTGAAAAGAACATAAGTAAACCAAAATTCAATAAAATCATCTTTGTTCGGTTTCGTTTTCATACTTTCACGGCTTAATAAGTGCAAATTAAAATAAACCTAAAAAGTGGATATATTTAATGATTTCCTGAAATCCAACACACTCAAAGCAAAGCATTATGTCTGTCTTTGAAAAGAGAATAAATATGTTGTTTTTTGAACGGCCAAGAAATATACAATGTATATACACAGAACCAATTGTTAAGCAGTAAAACAAAATTCAATATACACAGAACCAACTGTTAAGTAGTAAAACAAAATTCAATAAAATCATTGTTGTTCGGTTTCATTTTCATACTTTCACTGGGTAATAAAAAATAATTGGTTTTTTTAAGTCTTTATTACAAGACTGTTTGGATTTTGTGAAATAGAAAAAAAAAACAAACATGAACTTTTGACGCCAAAGATGTCACCACGCTGTGGAGCCTGGATATCAATCAAGAACAAAGAAGCCAACACGATCATGGGTTCGATTCCCTTGAAACTTCTGAGCTTTCTGTATACTATTCTGAGCGGCAACACGCCTCAGGTATCGACGATTTTCCCAACCTGGAGATTTTCTGGATTTGGAAATTTTTTTTGAGCGGAATTCTTTTTTCAGAGAGAAATCCTTATCATATGGCCGAGGCCCACAGATTACAATCGATATGGCCGAAACCAGCAGAATACGATCGAAGCCAGCAGATGTCACAAATTTCGCGGAAGCGAGAGGCTTCAGCAAAAGTCAAACATGATTGGGGTGCAAAAGCCATCCGCCCAGCCGTTCTATCATGCACGTCACGTGCTCTTTGAGCGGAACTCTGCCTCCGAAACCTCAGCAGAAACCGCAAGCTCAAACAGCTTGATGTCTCCTTGAATAAATTCAGGGGATCCATCCCGCCGGATCTCTGCTCAAGCCGCTAGCTCTTCAAGGTCATCATGTTCTCCAACAGATTTCCGTCCTAATTTATCGGAAGATGAGGAGAAATTCTTCCTCGATAACTTAGTGAAACTGGTGGATAAGTTATGAGCAGATAAGAAGATAAGTACTCATAGATAGCTTATTGGTAGATAAGCTATGTAGAGAACTTATAAGTAGATAAGTGCACATCAGCTAATTTAGTAATAAGTTATCAGAGATAAATTATCTATTAAAAGTTATCAGAATAAACTTATCTATTAATAAGTTATTTATATAGGCTATCTACTGAGTAGCTATACATGAGTACGCATCTTCTCATAAGCGATCTATTATAACTTCTGGGATGACTTATCTATCAATAAGTTATCACTGATAAATTATCAAAGATAACTTATTAATGATAGCTTATCTTCTAATAAGTTATCAAGTTATAAGTACTTGGTGCATAAGCTATCAGGGGATAAGTCGTTTTCCAACTTATCTGCTGCGTATAAGTTATCTATGTATAAGTTATCATTCAAGCACTTATCTTTCCAAGCACCCATCAATAACTTATCTATATATAAGTTATCATCCAAGCACTTATCTTTCCATAGGTTATCTGTGTTCGTGACAACTGTCAACAAAGTGGTTATCAATTGATAAATTATGAGAAGAGAATTGATCAATAGATGAGTTATTAGGTAAAGAAGTTATCGAATATCTCATCTGCTGAAAGAAATATCAGTTATCCGCTGATCTCCGGGCCGTGGCTTCTGGTACAATGATCCGGTTTTGAACACCGCTGCCATGTCCAGTGCCATTGACTGCACTGGAGCCTGATGCGCCTACCGGATTTACAAAAGAACGCATAATAGGTAAATTTAGACACAGATCCATTGATTAATTGCCCAAGTAATTGAATTGCCCTGTTGCAGTTGCTGCAGTCATATCTTCTGAGTGTTTTTAAGCCCAGATGTTCTGTTCCTGCATCAACAGTCAGAAGCCATAGCGATACAACAGAGTCGTGAAAGTACAGGCCCCGAGCTATACCTATTCGACGCTCTGCGTGCTCTCCGGAAACTTCTGGTATCGGACAGAACGTTGATTTCCAACGGTCCAGATCGCACTGATACGGACGGACCCGATCGTAAAGATCTGACAGTCCAGATTGGCTTGATCGGACGGTTCAGATCTCGCTGATCGAACGGATAAGATCAAACAGATCTGACGGCTCAGATCGCACATATTGGACGGTCCAGATTGTTTAAATCTAACGGTCTAGATTGAGAAGATCTGACGGTTAAATTCGATCAGATCTAACGGATGAGATCAAACACATCTGACGGCTGAGAACGTTGATATCCAACGGTCCAGATCGCACTGATACGGACGGACCCGATCGTGCAGATCCGAAGGTCAATTTTGGTTTGATCGGACGGTTCAGATCTCGCTGATCGAATGGATGAGATCAAACAGATCTGACGGCTCAGATCGCACATATTGGACGGTCCAGATCGCGCAAATCCGATGGTCCAGATTGTTTAAATCTAACGGTCTAAATTGGGAAGATCTGACGGTTAAAATCGAACAGATCTAACGGTTGAGATTATCGAGATCCAATGGTCCAGATCGTGTAGATCGGACGGTCTAAATCGGGTAAATCGGACGGTCCAGATCGTGTAGATCTGACGATCCACATCGGGTTGATCGAACGGTTCTTATTGTGCAGATCATACGGTTGAGATCTCCCTGATCGAACGGATGGGATCAAAATGATCTGACGGCTGAGATCTGCTCTCCACATGGCGTTACGTGGACCGTCAGATCTGGGCTGCGGAAGGACGCCACATGGCATTACGTGGACCGTCAGATCTGGGCTGCGGATGGGCGCCACATGGCATCACATGGACCCTCAGATCTGGATAGCGGATGGGCGCCACATGGCATTACGTGGACCCTCAGATCTGGGGTACTGATAACCGCCACATGGCATCACTTGGTGCGTCAGATTTGGGCTGCAGATGGGCGCCACATGGCATCAAATGGACCGTCGGATCTGGGCTGCAGATGGGCGCCACATGGCAGCACGTTGAGCCTCGGATCTGGCTTGCGGATGGACGCCACATGGCCTCATGTGGACCCTCAGATCCGCCCTGCGGATGGGCGCCACATGGTAGAATCTGGACTGCGGATGGGCGCCACATGGCAGCACGTGGGTCCTCAGATCTGGCCTGCCGATGGGCACCACATGGCAGCACGTGGGCTGTTGGATTGGGCCTGCGGATGGGCGCCACATGGCATTACATGGACTGTCGGATCTGGGCTGTGGATGGACGCCACTTGGCATCACGTGGACAGTCGGATTTGGGCTGCGGATGGGCGCCACATGGCATTACGTGGACCGTCAGATCTGGTCTGCGGATGGGCGCCACATGGCAGCACGTGGACCCTGGGATCTGGCCTACGGATGGGCGCCACATGGAAGCACGTCGACCCTCAGATCTAGCCTGCGGAGGTGCGCCACTTGGCAGTACGTCGATCCTTGGATCTGAGCTGTAGATGGGCGCCACTTGGCAGTACAGAACCGTCAAATCTAGCCTGGGTTGCGCGCCACTTGGCATCACGTGGACCGTCGGATCTGGCCGGTGGATGCGCGCCACTTTGCATCACGTGGACCCTTGGATCTGGCCTGTGTGTAGCGCCACTTGGCATCATGTGGACCCTCCGATCTGGCCTGTGGATGGGCGCCACATGGCAGCACCTGGACCGTCGATTTAGTTTGTGGAGGGGTGTCACAGGGCAGCACATGGACCGTCAGATCGGGCCTGTGGATGGGCGCCACATGGCAGCAGGCGAACCGCCAGATCTGGCCTGTGGATGGGCGCCATATGGCAACACGTGCACCGTGTGATCAAGCCTGTGTATGTGCTTGCCGAAATAAGAGTAAGGCAGGTGAGGAATCAATCTGGATCGGCTAGTGGCGACGCAGGCCACGAGCCTTCTTGAATCCCGACATCTGGCGCGGATGCTGCGATCAAATCCGTGCCGGCATCGTTACAGTCAATGTACAGAAAGCCATCTGAGGAAGTAATGAGCCTTCCTGCCAAGGGGTAGAAATGGACGAGGACTTCAGCGAGGCTCTTCTTGAGAAGCTCCACTGCCGAAATAAAATGGTGATCATCGGCGAAGGCCGTTTGGTAGATGAGACCCTTCTGAATGTAATTGATGTAGAGCATCCATAAATCGGAAGGGCAGAGCTTGCAATGTTGGCGCTGCGATAGGCGAGATGGGATTACTGTTGATTTTTTGTCCGAGCGGACCAATCTGCTGCTAGAAGGGATTCAGATTCGAGAGACATGGCGAAAAGCTTGTATTCATGAGTGGAGTTTTATAAGGCGATGTTCAGCACAGTAATAACGTACACCTAAACTTTGGATCAGTGTAGCGGCAGTGCTGTGGATAAGTGAAGACTTCAGACAACGATGGTTATGCCCACTCAGCCAGAGATTTGGATCAATGCTCAGGCGTATCTGCCTGCACTTTTTTATATGGTTAACGCTTCACAGAAAGAAATATATATTCTTTGTCAGCTTGAATTGAAACAGTTACAGTTCTATATTCTTTGCAGCTTGAATTGAAACAGTTCTATAGTCTTTCAGTGTTAGAATTCTCCGTATCACATTGGTTGCATGGTTCAATTGTGCGAAGTTTCTCTATTCTCGATAATGGTGAAATACCTGTGGGAATGCAAAAAATATATTTATTACCAAAAAATCCAGAAGGGTATTCTAATAAAGCGCGGTTATATTTGGTGTTGATAGGATTTTTTTTTTAATGAAAAAGTTACAAACACAATGACCTTTCACTTATTTACCTTTAATAATAATCTTTAAAAATGTAGTATAAATATTTTAAAAGGATATATTTTCACTTCATTTTCTTAGGAGTTTTTATTAACTGTGCATCACATGGGCACAGAATAATTGAAAAATCTTCGGAATCAAACAGAAGAATAGAATAACACATTCATGAAACTACATGCACTGAGACATCGTTTGATAACATCATGATAATATAATGAGCTTCGGTTTCATTGAAAAATCTTCGGAATCAAACAGAAGAATAGAATAACACATTCATGAAACTACATGCACTGAGACATCGTTTGATAACATCATGATAATATAATGAGCTTCGGTTTCATTATATTAGTTTAGTTTTCCAACCACCTTCACCATTAACCTCCTTCCTGCTAAGTATGGGTTTGCTAGTGGGGAGATTGGTTTTGACATTTACTTTTCTATGGTCGAGGAAACACCATGGTCCTTGCAATGGATATGACTAAGTGGTTTGACACTAACCAATGAGTATGATTTTGATGTACTCGATCTTGGTCCTTGTGAACATGGGTTTGTACAAATTTACTAATATTTTGTTGAGAGTTGTAAGAGCGAGCTTATCATATTTTCTCTATGAAGTTTTTTAAGTTTTTTCGAATGCAAATTTCCACAGTTGTAATTGATAATGAGAGAAAACTTTTATGGAGAAACTATGCTAACCAATTGCCTAAAAGTCCTAGCAATCAACACAATGGAGTGCAAAACTAGTATTTGAAAGAATTTATTAAGATTGGATGTTTCAACAATTGTTAACACAGTTTCTCTAGAAAAATTATCTCAGTTTTTAAGTTATCGTTATATTTTTGTATATTAGAGGGATGAATTTCATATTTTCTATACATCTGATGTTGTGAAACTTTGCTTTTCTTAGGACTATTATGGGCTTGAAGGGTATCTCCGCTGTTGGGTACAAGCAATAATAAAAAACAATAGTTCTAGTTGTTGTGTGGATGGTTATTTTTGGTATATTAATTTTTCTTTTAATTTAAATATTTATCTTATGGTTATAAATGAAAGATGATGTCATATTTTAGTTGTTTCATTTGCATCAACAATAGATGAAATTTCAAATATTAACTATCTTACATCTCTAAATCTTTGTTTATTTTTACATTTACTTAAAATAATTATGAGATTACCACAAATGGAATCATGGTAGAACAACAATTGATAAATGACATCACATTGCAAATTGAAAATGACACTTGAGAAGGGGGAAAACGATCAACATATTTACTAATGTGGTTGTGCTAATTTGTAAAGATATTGCATTATTTTGGTAATGATTCTATATTAGTTATTGCAATTTTTTATTATTTCGAATCTAATTGCAAAAGTTTTGAAAGTTAGTTCTTAGAACTAATTCTATATGAAATATTGTTGTTATTGTGAATAGTGAGGTAGAATTGTCATAATGGGTTTTTGATAATTAAATGATAAGACAAATGGTTTAGTTTGCATGCCCATTGATACAAAGAGATGATTTAGTATTCATGGATAGTAGTGATGGAGATATAATTTAGTATTCATGGTGAGTCATAATGCTTGTATTGGGCTTGAATTTCCTCTTTCCATGAGGAAATTGTAGCGTATGAAATTTTTGTCTCTTCTTTGCAAAGCATTAAGGTGAGGTCATAAGTGTTGAAGTCTCTTTTGTGTTTTCCTTATTGTCCATAAGTGGATGACCTTTTGTCTCTTCTATTGATCTTACCTCTTTGATTTTATAATTGATGTTTTTTCATCAATTATGCGCTCAGTTGGACTATTGTCTAACTAACTTAATCACTTGCATCATTTTGGCTCCAATTAGTGCTATTGATGGTTAGAGATTTTTTATGGGGGCAATGAACACCTATATCACCTCCACCTTTGGTTTCAATCATTATTTGACTTGTCAAAATGATCACGTTGCCCCCTATTTATTTCTCTTTTAGTGCCCTACATTTTTCTATTGGGACCAACAACCTAATTGGCATAATTTTGTTGCCAATTCATATAGCTATGAAACAATGGATCCACCTATCTTTAGTTACTCGTGAAACACTCCCCAATCCCCATGGATTGAGGGTGATACAATTATTATGAAACTATAACCAACTTCCCTTTGTGTGTTGACAGATTTACTAATATAATATAAATTGAGCAACTCTCCATACATTTTCGATGTATATTCTCTTTCTAGTCTAGATTTCATCTTAAATTCTCTTTAGTTCTTATGGTTTTGAAACACTTAGCACTTACTTGGGTTTTCCTTCTCCATAATTTCCCTCCTCTCTCAAAGAGGTACCATTACATGTCACACATATCTTTATTTATTGTGTTTATGGTTGCTCTATGCTTATTCTCTTGTCTTCCAAGCATCTTTGCAAGGGTAATACATAGACGAGGGTTTTACAACCCACCCAAGGAACTAAATGGTCACTCTTGCCCTTCTCTCTTCCTTAAACACATTAATAAATATGCTAACTAATCCTTCTTGTTCTTATTTTATATTTTAGAGAGGGAAATGATAAGCTCTATCTCTATTATTTACTATTGCATTTTTCTTATGCAGGAACCAAAGTAAAAGATGAAAACAAATCAACTTTCCATATTACTTTCTTTGCTTTTATTATGTGAGGTCATCTAAACAATGAAAACACTTTAAGCCAAGTTAAAACACTTTGTACAATCACAATTCACATAATTAAAGGTCCCAATTTTCACTTGGTTTGTTGTCCCTTCTCCTTGGCTTGTTTTCTTAGGTTCTATCGAGATTAGTTATCTTTTCTCTACTATGATTGTGCAATATTGAGTTGGTCCTCTACCTTAGGGTTCTCCTCTTGAATCCTTTGGTTATTTCTCTGAGGGATAGTTGGGTTCCTAGTTGGAATGGGTAGTCTTCATACCCTTTAAGGTTTGAGCATTTTTGTTCCTCATTAGGTAATTCAAACCATCTAAATTTATGTGACTAATTCAAAGATTCATCTTATTTTGATTTCCTTCATTTCCGTAAAAGTACACTTCCTTTTTATTTTTTCCTTTCAACCTTCCCTCTTTTAGGAACGTGTCTCTCTTTGTTTTCAAAGAGAGCATTGTGTTTCCGAAATAAAATGGTGATCATCGGCGAAGGCCGTTTGGTAGATGAGACCCTTCTGAATGTAATTGATGTAGAGCATCCATAAATCGGAAGGGCAGAGCTTGCAATGTTGGCGCTGCGATAGGCGAGATGGGATTACTGTTGATTTTTTGTCCGAGCGGACCAATCTGCTGCTAGAAGGGATTCAGATTCGAGAGACATGGCGAAAAGCTTGTATTCATGAGTGGAGTTTTATAAGGCGATGTTCAGCACAGTAATAACGTACACCTAAACTTTGGATCAGTGTAGCGGCAGTGCTGTGGATAAGTGAAGACTTCAGACAACGATGGTTATGCCCACTCAGCCAGAGATTTGGATCAATGCTCAGGCGTATCTGCCTGCACTTTTTTATATGGTTAACGCTTCACAGAAAGAAATATATATTCTTTGTCAGCTTGAATTGAAACAGTTACAGTTCTATATTCTTTGCAGCTTGAATTGAAACAGTTCTATAGTCTTTCAGTGTTAGAATTCTCCGTATCACATTGGTTGCATGGTTCAATTGTGCGAAGTTTCTCTATTCTCGATAATGGTGAAATACCTGTGGGAATGCAAAAAATATATTTATTACCAAAAAATCCAGAAGGGTATTCTAATAAAGCGCGGTTATATTTGGTGTTGATAGGATTTTTTTTTTAATGAAAAAGTTACAAACACAATGACCTTTCACTTATTTACCTTTAATAATAATCTTTAAAAATGTAGTATAAATATTTTAAAAGGATATATTTTCACTTCATTTTCTTAGGAGTTTTTATTAACTGTGCATCACATGGGCACAGAATAATTGAAAAATCTTCGGAATCAAACAGAAGAATAGAATAACACATTCATGAAACTACATGCACTGAGACATCGTTTGATAACATCATGATAATATAATGAGCTTCGGTTTCATTATATTAGTTTAGTTTTCCAACCACCTTCACCATTAACCTCCTTCCTGCTAAGTATGGGTTTGCTAGTGGGGAGATTGGTTTTGACATTTACTTTTCTATGGTCGAGGAAACACCATGGTCCTTGCAATGGATATGACTAAGTGGTTTGACACTAACCAATGAGTATGATTTTGATGTACTCGATCTTGGTCCTTGTGAACATGGGTTTGTACAAATTTACTAATATTTTGTTGAGAGTTGTAAGAGCGAGCTTATCATATTTTCTCTATGAAGTTTTTTAAGTTTTTTCGAATGCAAATTTCCACAGTTGTAATTCATAATGAGATAACTTTTAGGGAGAAACTATGCTAACCAATTGCCTAAAAGTCCTAGCAATCAACACAATGGAGTGGAAAACTAGTATTTGAAAGAATTTATTAAGATTGGATGTTTCAACAATTGTTAACACAGTTTCTCTAGAAAAATTATCTCAGTTTTTAAGTTATCGTTATATTTTTGTATATTAGAGGGATGAATTTCATATTTTCTATACATCTGATGTTGTGAAACTTTGCTTTTCTTAGGACCATTATGGGCTTGAAGGGTATCTCCGCTGTTGGGTACAAGCAATAATAAAAAACAATAGTTCTAGTTGTTGTGTGGATGGTTATTTTTGGTATATTAATTTTTCTTTTAATTTAAATTTTTATCTTATGGTTATAAATGAAAGATGATGCCATATTTTAGTTGTTTCATTTGCATCAACAATAGATGAAATTTCAAATATTAACTATCTTACATCTCTAAATCTTTGTTTATTTTTACATTTACTTAAAATAATTATGAGATTACCACAAATGGAATCATGGTAGAACAACAATTGATAAATGACATCACATTGCAAATTGAAAATGACACTTGAGAAGGGGGAAAACGACCAACATATTTACTAATGTGGTTGTGCTAATTTGTAAAGATATTGCATTATTTTGGTAATGATTCTATATTAGTTATTGCAATTTTTTATTATTTCGAATCTAATTGCAAAAGTTTTGAAAGTTAGTTCTTAGAACTAATTCTATATGAAATATTGTTGTTATTGTGAATAGTGAGGTAGAATTGTCATAATGGGTTTTTGATAATTAAATGATAAGACAAATGGTTTAGTTTTCATGCCCATTGATACAAAGAGATGATTTAGTATTCATGGATAGTAGTGATGGAGATATAATTTAGTATTCACGGTGAGTCATAATGCTTGTATTGGGCTTGAATTTCCTCTTTCCATGAGGAAATTGTAGCGTATGAAATTTTTGTCTCTTCTTTGCAAAGCATTAATGTGAGGTCATAAGTGTTGAAGTCTCTTTTGTGTTTTCCTTATTGTCCATAAGTGGATGACCTTTTGTCTCTTCTATTGATCTTACCTCTTTGATTTTATAATTGATGTTTTTTCATCAATTATGCGCTCATTTGGGCTATTGTCTAACTAACTTAATCACTTGCATCATTTTGGCTCCAATTAGTGCTATTGATGGTTAGAGATTTTTTATGGGGGAAATGAACACCTATATCACCTCCACCTTTGGTTTCAATCATTATTTGACTTGTCAAAATGATCACGTTGCCCTCTATTTATTTCTCTTTTAGTGCCCTACATTTTTCTATTGGGACCAACAACCTAATTGGCATAATTTTGTTGCCAATTCATATAGCTATGAAACAATGGATCCACCTATCTTTAGTTACTCGTGAAACACTCCCCAATCCCCATGGATTGAGGGGGATACAATTATTATGAAACTATAACCAACTTCCCTTTGTGTGTTGACAAATTTACTAATATAATATAAATTCAGCAACTCTCCATAAATTTTCGATGTATGTTCTCTTTCTAGTCTAGATTTCATCTTAAATTCTCTTTAGTTCTTACGGTTTTGAAACACTTAGCACTTACTTGGGTTTTCCTTCTCCATAATTTCCCTCCTCTCTCAAAGAGGCACCATTACATGTCACACATATATTTATTTATTGTGTTTATGGTTGCTCTATGCTTATTCTCTTGTCTTCCAAGCATCTTTGCAAGGGTAATACATAGACGAGGGTTTTACAACCCACCCAAGGAACTAAATGGTCACTCTTTCCCTTCTCTCTTCCTTAAACACATTAATAAATATGCTAACTAATCCTTCTTGTTCTTATTTTATATTTTAGAGAGGTAAATGATAAGCTCTATCTCTATTATTTACTATTGCATTTTTCCTATGCAGGAACCAAAGTAAAAGATGAAAACAAATCAACTTTCCATATTACTTTCTTTGCTTTTATTATGTGAGGTCATCTAAACAATGAAAACACTTTAAGCCAAGTTAAAACACTTTGTACAATCACAGTTCACATAATTAAAGGTCCCAATTTTCACTTGGTTTGTTGTCCCTTCTCCTTGGCTTGTTTTCTTAGGTTCTATTGAGATTAGTTATCTTTTCTCTACTAGGATTGTGCAATATTGAGTTGGTCCTCTACCTTAGGGTTCTCCTCTTGAATCCTTTGGTTATATCTCTGAGGGATAGTTGGGTTCCTAGTTGGAATGGGTAGTCTTCATACCCTTTAAGGTTTGAGCATTTTTGTTCCTCATTAGGTAATTCAAACCATCTAAATTTAAGTGACCAATTCAAAGATTCATTTTATTTTGATTTCCTTCATTTCCGTAAAAGTACACTTCCTTTTATTTTTTCCTTTCAACCTTCCCTCTTTTAGGAACGTGTCTCTCTTTGTTTTCAAAGAGAGCATTGTGTTTCTTTTGAACCATTCCACTTTCAAGGAAAGTTGCTATGTTGTCTATCTTTTGTTTCAAACCATGAAATCCCCATAAGGGAAAATTTCCCTCTTCCTTTACAACTTTACCTCAAAGTTGTAAGTAAGAGGTATACATAGAGAAACCTTAAATTTTTGAGGTTCATGGGAGCAAATCTCACTCGTGCAGATTGAAGAAGGCCTTGTATGGACTTATGTAAGCACCAAGAGCTTGGTATTACAAAATTGATGGATATATAACGAGACTTAGTTTCTCTAAGAGTGTTTCTAACCCAAACCTATATATCAAGGTTGTGAAGGGTGAGCCTATGATACTACTATTATATGTTGATGATTTGTTCCTGAGAGGTGTAGAGCATCTTATTATTTAGAGTAAGAGGGAGTTGGCCTCTGAGTTTGACATGAAGGATCTTGGTTTGATGCATTACTATTTGGGATTGGAAGTCTCTCAGAAACATGGTGAAATCCTTCTTAGGCAAGGAAAATATTTCATCAATATCCTTCAGAAGTTTGGAATGATGGAATGGAAGTCTGTGCCAATCTTATGGTGATTAATCTAAGAAAGCTAAGGGATTATGAATATGACCTAGTTGATTCATCCATGTACCAAAAATGATTGGATCACTGATGTAGTTGGTTAATACCAGGCAAAAAATTTGATTTTCCGTGAACACCTTTAGCCAGTTCCAAATGGAACCAAAACATGAGCATTAGGTTCTAGAAAAGAATATATTGAGTTATTTACATGGTATTATTGATTATTATTTGAGATATGCCTCAAGTGGAGAGACACAAGTGTAGGGATATACATATTTTGATTGGGAAAGGAGAGTGGATGACATGAAGATTACATCTGGTGCATGTTTTAATTTGGACTCTACTATGATATCTTGGATAAGCGGAAAGCAAAGATTTGTTGCGCTCAACACTACAGAAGTAGAGTATATTGCAACTTGTTTGGCATGTTGTGAGGGAGTATGGATTTGTAAGATAATATCTAGATTGTTTGATTAGATGCCGAAACCGAGTGTGCTATTTTGTGACAATCAAAGTTGTGTGAAGTTGACAAACAATCCACTGTTTTATGATAAGTCAAATCACTTTGAAATCAAATACTAATACATTCATGATATGGTATGGAAGGGAACAATGAGGCTCTAGTATATTCCCACTAATGAGCAGATAAATTATATTATTACAAAACCTCTATCCTGGGCAAAGTTTGTATACTTTAGGGACAAGCTTGGACTTGTGGAGAACCCCTTTATTAGTCAGAGGGGTACTGATGTGATAGGAATAGGTGCACGACTCAGATTTTTAGTGACAACAGGAGCATGCCCAGACTGATAACAAGGGTGAGAGAATTGCCCAAACTATTGGAGAGATAACACGAGGGACATATATTCTTGAGAGGAATGGTCACGGAGGCCTTGAAACTTAATGGAGTGGTTCCTTTTTAGCATCATGGCCTAGAGTGAGGCCTTTGGAGTTGGGACATGGGTGTCCCTAAGGTTTGACCATGGGTGATGACAACCCTTGACTAGTCAAAGTACTATGAGGTGAGGTGCTCACTGGATCATGGTTACTAATTGAGTGATTATCATTGGTTAGGAGTGCTAACTTGAGTTGTGGTACCTATTGGATGATGATGATGATGATGTCGGTTAAGAGTGTTGACCAAGATGACGATGCTATCAATGAGTTGTACTTTTCCTTAGAGAAATCATGTATAGAAAAAACATCTGGATAGTCATTATGAATACCTCCCTACTAAAAGGGACTGTTGATTTTTGTAGCTATTGTAAGTTTTCATAATGCTCATTTTTACTTATAATAATAAAATATAAATTATATTTATGATAAAATAAAATTATTTGAAGCATGTTCTTTATGATCTTATCAAGGGCGAGAAAATGAAACTTTGAATTTGTATTCTAGACACCACAAGATGCCCAATTCAGCATCCCAGTGATGAAGTTGGCCTTGCCCAAGAGGAACCTATTCGATGCCTTCCAATGTGAATACATAGAGACCACTTGATCTCTACTCTAAGGCAATTCACATCTCATCATAAAGAGTATTTTTTGATCTAGCATAATGGATGAGGACAAGGAAGAAGAAGGACGAGTTGAAGAAGAAGAAGAAGCCGAATTCAAGAGAATTCTTCTCACATGTGTGATATTTTGTTGCGCTCACATGTGTGGATATTGAAGTTCCAAACTTCTGTGATAAAGTTTGATTACATGTATGAAATTCTGAGGTAAAGGAGACGCTGAAATTTGGCCCTAGTGCATACTTATAATGAGTTTGTGGAGAAGCTCCTTGAAGTGATTTGGTGAAGTTTGACTTGACATCGTGAGGCATCTTGTGGTTGTCATGTTGCTAGTTAGTTTGAATTTGATGTATCGCTTGTTGCATTGATTCTCTAAGGAAAATGTTGGCTGGGATTTTTCCCCAAGTGGGTTTTCCCATAGTAAAAACTTATTGTCTCTTTATGCATTGTGATCTCTATTGCTCTATTGTCTCTATGGTTGAATTTATGAATATGTAATTGCTCAAAGATACATTGAAAGAGAAAAATAATTATCTATATCACTGGAAGTAATTATCAAGTCTCATAAATAAGTGCTTATATACTTTTCGCTAGAAAAATCAACACTCTAAACAACTTAATGTGGACGATGAATGCCGACTATGAAATGCCCCCAGATTGGCTTGTGGATAGCTTTATTATTGCGAAAACCTTTTCCATAGTGTGTGACTCTAGGAGAAGTATGCATAGTAGTTTCAAGTAATATATATATATATTTTGATATTTTGCAAGTCTAATATCAATGTGAATGTATTAATTTTAATATTTAAAAGTTATAATATATATCATCATTTAAAGTTGATAGTAAAATAATTTATTGGATGGGTATCATATGTTGTTAGTTTGATCATGGTTTTAAAATTGGAATATTATTATTTGTAACAAAAAGATACCCACTAGTGATGAACCTTATTTATTAATGGATTTTCTTTTGATAAGTAGTATGAAGTAAGCAACCATTCTAAATTAATGTGTGGTACGACATGTATACTAATAGGCGGTAGGGCATATCTCTAGTTGGCTCTGATCTCATTGACAATCATAGGAAAAAGGCTTTAACCCCAATGGAAATCAGGAAAAAGAAACTTCAAGAACCAATCAAATAGGCTCCAAGGATTGAGTAAATTGATTCATATTGTTGCTTTTTCTAAAGTTTGAAATGAGGTGGGGGTTTTTGTGTATCTAAATTTTTTGGAAAAACCATTGGAAAAGTGAATCAGAAACACATTTTAATGTTTGATTTTCTCAACAAGATTGTGCTATAGGGCAATACACTTTTAGTTTTCAGAAGAATATGGATAGCTAAAAAGTCTATTTTGTTTGAAGAGAAAATAATTCATGTGTTTCAAATAGTGACACATTAATGCGTTATTTGCCGATAATAAAATTATTCTATAACGTTAAATCATAGAAAATTTTATCAAATATATAAGGGGTGATTTTTTAGTTAGGAGGTATAATTTGGAGATATATTGATGGACAATTCTAAACTCTTAGAATAATATTTGAAAAATAAATCATAAATACTGAAAAATAAATAAAAAATACATGTTTTAATGCTTGTTTTTCTCCACAAGATTGAAATTGCTATGGGACTATTCCATTTTTGGTTTTGTGTTTGGCTGCGAATATAGATATTTAAAACTTTATTTTGTTTGAATAGAAAATTCTATACGCTTTCTTTTAAGTAGTGACATATTAATGCTTTATTTGCATATTATAAGGTTACTTCAAAAGTTAAACCATAGAAAATTTTATCGATGGTATAGTGGGCAATTCTTTAGATTGGAGATATTTTGGTGTTTATCTAGATTCTTTAGCTTGGAGATATTTTATTGGGGCTTGTCAAGGCCCATGTTCTTTAGTTTGGAGATATTTTCCATGGGGCTTGTAAGACTCAAGTTCTTTAGTTCGGATATATTTTGATGGGGCTTGTCAAGAGCCAAATTCTGTTAGTGAAAATGGTTTCATTATATATTTTTCAAAGACATATCTCATGT
The DNA here is from genome assembly GCA_031772625.1 of Pinus tabuliformis. Lineage (NCBI taxonomy): Eukaryota > Viridiplantae > Streptophyta > Pinopsida > Pinales > Pinaceae > Pinus > Pinus tabuliformis. The sequence continues at coordinate 422,250,888 of CM062816.1, forward strand.
CAAGGTAATATAGGAAAAGAAAATAACCTAGGGGAATTCACATAAATTGAGACACAAATAAATATTTGGTGCAATAAGTAGCTTTCTCAAGCTTTATCCTTGTTAGGTTTTTAATTGAATCGATTCATGTCTATTAGGCCTCACTCACATGGATTCCTTGAGGCATATTAAAGAATGTCAAATAGATATCCACTAAAGGTTGAGAAATCTAGGGCATCATGAATTAGGTGATTTCTCTTAATTAGTAACTGCTTGTGAGTGTCTTTTATGTTCATTAGATTAGGATTTTCTTGTTGCTTAAGTTATTAGTGTTCTTCTTCATCAAACAACTACCAATGCATGAACATAAATAGACAAGAGACGTAGAATGTAGGCTATCATCCAGGGCCAAAACCTTTCACTCTTTGAGAGGAAAACCTGCGCAAATTATTCTTATAGAGATTCCAATTGACGAATAAAAAGACCAAGACCCTTGACCTATTATCCACTACAAGACCAGGACACTAGTCCTCTTCCACCTTATTGATTACTCTCTCTCAGTTTCTTCTACTTCAGATCTTGCATCATTTGAGATCACTGTAGTCATGTAATTATATCAAACTGAGGTCACTGTAATGAACCTCTCTTTCAACAGTAGAACCGAATCCTTATGTCTGAGATAGTACCGAGACCTTCTTCAAATAATAACACCAAGGCCCAATCACACACTAGTGACCTTCTTCATGAGAGGCCCCAAATTCTCCTTTGTTGTGAGATAGATATTATACCGAATTAATGTGGTATAATACCAAACTAATGGTCCTTTATGATACAAAAATGTGACTATTTCAAAGCACCGAACTGTGGTCTATACAAATACCATTCTCTCCCTCGATGTCACTATGATCTGAAATTAAGAGGGATCCGAATTCCTTTGACAACAACCAATCTCCAATTTTGTACCCTAGTCTGAGCTACTTCTACACCCTTATCCGAACTCTAAAATTGTTATCCGAAAATCGTAGAGATATCCAAATTTTTGACCATGGAAATGCAAAGTGCCTTCACACCTATATATAGTTGTTTGCCTATCAGTATAAGTTGACATAAAATTTTGAATATGTGTGTCTCAATATAATGTGAGTTGACATGAGTTTCTTCTACATCTTAAGACTGACATGAAGAGGAAGACTAGTGCTTGTCGTTGGAGGGCTTCTAGACACTCTTTTATAGACATATACATTAGTCATATCCCCAAGAAGGGTTCTTCATACATGACACTGACTCTTTGAATTTAATGACAAATCCTAAGGTTCTCAATGGGAGCCATCTAAATAAAATCTCTTGCTCATGAAACCCATGAAGCAAGAATTACAAAATAATTTTATTTTTCTTCTTTTCGTCATTTACAAAAATCACAATTACATGTCATTATGAAGATTGAACCTAGTTACACTTTTCAACACTACCTCTTAACTAGGGAGGTATTCATAATGGTACTTGGTCATTCTCCATATGAATAATTTCTCATAAGAAGAGTCAGATTCGTAACGCATCTGTATAGCATCACATCAACCAACATTGTAACATAGCAAGGCCTTGACTAATAACTCTATCCACATGATCATAGCTGATCCAGGCGGATATTGGTGGCCACCCACCAATTCCACTTGGACCCCCACCATTGTTTCTTTTAGTTTTTCAGTTTCCTTAGTTGTAGCGCAGTTTACTATTTTTAGAAGTTTTTTTCGGGTCCTGAACTTCCAAAGTTGTTTTGAGGCCCTAAACGATGTTTTTTTGGGAAAACTGGGAGCTATCCCAAAGTTGTAGTTCTTGGATAGATCTTTCTAACGAGGTATCGTGCATGTCAAACGGAGATCGTATGCCAAAGTTACGACCCCAGGAAGTTGATGTACCAATTTACCCAAAACGGGGCCCATAGTTTGACGCTTCATCTCCTAGGGTTAGGTTTTTGGATGTTTAGGGTTTTCCATTATTTCTAAGCAATAAATAGGCCTTCGAGCCTCATTGTAAGACAATTCAGAGGCATGTAGCTGCCACATCTCTCCTCAGAGATAAGCTACCATTGCCCGAGCTAGTTTATTTCCATTTCTATTTGTAAGCATATTTCAGTATTTTACATTAATGAAATGAAGTATTATTTTTGCTGCATCTCTGTATTTATGGTTATCTCTGAAATCTGTTGCGTTCCTGTTTAAATCCGGATCAGTGGTATCAGAGTGGTCCGCTTTTTCTCTGTTTTTCTTTGCATGTCCCCAATGAGGTCGGGATATAAGGAGTTAGGGCTTGAACTGGTCGAACCTTTGTAAGACCAGCCTCGCAAATCCCGACGGCTTCCCATGGTGGATGAAAATAAAGACGAGGGGGCAGGAGATCCTATCCAAATCTTGCTCGAAGAGGCCCTCGAGTGACAAAGGAACGAGATCATGGACAACTTTGCCCAGATCCTTCATCGATTGCCCAGGGGTGACACATCTACTTCCAACAACTACTCTGGAAGTGCCACACTATTTAAGGTACAAGTTAACTTTGACATTCCCATATTTGAGGGTCAGGTAGATGTAGACGCTATAGATAAATGGTTAAATCTGCTAGAAGGGTATTTTTTTGTTCATGATTTTTCCGGTTGGGAAAAGATTACTTCACTCTTCTCAAAGCCGCCCCACATGTCAAGGACTGGTGGGAAACCTACTGTGAGTCGAAGGATGAAAGTACGACCTCACTATTTTCAGTCGCACCCACTTAGAATTCATTTCAGGATGCTATCAAGGAGCAGTACTACCCTGTCAAAAGCTATGAGGATAAATACATAAAGTGGACCACGCTGCGATAGGGAAGGGACCAAGACATGCCAGAGTTTACCAATATTTTTCATACCCTTCACACAAAGTTGGGTATCAAGGATTCTGAGCTGCATTTGGTACTCAAATACCACGACTTCCTACACAGGTACATCCAGGACGAGATGGAGTTCCTGGACATCTCCTCGCTTGGCATGACGTACCGATACGCTGTCAAGATCGAGCAAAAGTTTAAACAGAAGAAGCGAGACTTTGGATCTGCAAATCTGAAGCAAGGGAAAGGTGTCCCCAAACTGCTGAACAAAGGACAAAGCCAAGGTGGGGTGGCCCAGGAAAACCCACCAAAGCCACAAGAAAATAAAAAAACCGCGAAGCCAAAGAAGGACAGGGGAAAGCGATGTGAGTTACATAAGAGCTCCTCACAACACAAGTGAGAGTTAGAAAAACAGTCACTGGTGGCCGAGCTAAAGTATTTGGAATCGGATGCATGTTCCGACTCTGAGTCAGAACCCGATAAGGGGAATGATAAAGGGAATCAGATTATCAATGCGGATCCCAACGACACAGTTGCCACCACAATGATCCAGAAGGAGGAACCTAAAGATCCAAAGGAGGAGGAGCGCCTCTTCCACTCCCAGATGTGGGTAAAGGGCTCCCCGCTACAGTTCATTGTCGACAACGGGAGCCAAATGAACCTCATTTCGATAGAGGTTGTGAAGCTACTAGGCTTACCAACCACAACACATCCATAAACGTACACCATCGGGTGGCTTCACCAAGGACGAGATCTTCACGTGAACCAACAGTGTTGCCTTCCATACAACATCAAGCCCTTCATGGATGAGGTATTGTGTGACGTTGCTCCCCTTGATGTTTGTGATGTATTATTAGGCCAACCATACTTGTGGAAGAAACATGCTGTGTATGAGTCAAGGCCTCGTGTTGTTATTGTTACTTTGGGAAATAAGTTGTACAGGATACCAGAGGTAGCACCGCCTACTGCCATCTCTTTGGTTACTGCAAAACAATGCAATAATATCATTTCCAAAATTGAGAAATTTGTTTTCCTGATGATACGTCCTCAAGGAAAGAAGAAGATGGTGGCCACAACCTCCAGACAGGGCCCCTCCGCATGACAACTACATATGGACAAGGTCATGGAGGAGTACGAGGACATCTTCACCTTCCCCGCAGCGTTTCCTCTGCACTGTCAGGTCAAGCACTTCATCGATCTGACCCCAGGTGCGTCGCTGCCCAATGGACCAATCTACTAGCACTCCATTTTGGAGAACGATGAAATCAAGAGGCAGATACAGGAGCTGCTATAGAAAGGTCACATCTGACTAAGTTCATCGCCCTATGGGAGCCCGATCGTGTTGGTACAGAAGAAGGATGGGACTTGGAGACTCTCTATTGACTATTGGGCGCTGAACAAGATCATTGTTCATAACAGGTACCCGATCCCACGTATTAATGACCTTTTGGACCAACTGAAGGGGGAAAAATATTTCAGCAAGATCGATTTGAAGTCAGGATATCACCAGGTACCAATCGAACCCTCTGATGTGTGAAAGACTACCTTCAAAGCCAAGGAGGGCCTTTTTGAATAGTTGGTTATGCCTTTCGGGTTGACGAATGCTCCTGCAACCTTCATGAGGCTAATGGATGACATCTTGTAGCCATTCACCAACTAATTTGTAGTGGTATACTTGGAAGACATCCTCATCTTCAGCCACAGTTGGGAATAGCACCTCCACCACATTCGACAGGTTCTCCAAACACTGCGGCAACACAAGTTATGTGCCAATTTGGAGAAATTCACTTTTGGCATGACCCAAGTTCAATATTTGGGATACATTATTGATGAATGGGGGGTGCATGTGGATCCAGCCAAGATCCAAGTCATTCGGGATTGGCCATCTCCAGCCACTTTGACAGAGCTTCGCAGCTTTCTGGGTCTTGCCAACTTCTACCACAGGTTCATGTTGGGATTTTCTCATATCACTTAACCCTTGAGTCAAGTCACTAAGGGAGGAGAGAAAGCAAAATTATTTTGGTCTAAATCTCAATAGAAGGCATTCACAGAGTTGAAACATCGCCTCTGCTCAGCACCAATGCTCGCATTACTAGACTTGCAACAACCATTTGAGATCGAGACAGATGCCTCTGACTATGCTATTGGGGCAGTCCTTACTCAACACGGGCATCTAATGGCATATCACAGTGAGACACTTTTAGACATAGTCTGGAAGTATCCCACTTATGACAAAGAGATGTATTCTATTGTGCAGGCTTGTCGAAAATGGAAGCATTACATTTTGGGGAAGGAAACGATCATCCACACAAACCACCAGCCCCTGTAGTTCATACAAACCCAAGGGAAGTTGCAGGATGATCGCCATTAGAAGTGGTCCACATACCTACAACAATTCCATTTGAATATAAAGTATAAGAAGGGAAACACCAATAATGTTTCATATTGCCTCAGTCGACCACTGATCATGGCGTTGACCACCGTGCTCAACTCTTGTGGGCACGAGACTTTTGATTGGCCACTTCTCTACAAAAACGACCCATAATTCAGCCACACATACCAAACACTCTTGGAAGGTCAGCATGTTCCAAATTTTCACCTCCAAGATGCCCTGCTATGCCACCTGGGTCACCTTTTTGTTCCTTCAAGCAAGCGTGCCAAGATGATTTGGGAAGCAAACTACAGTCAGGCTGCTGGGAATTTCGTGGTTGATAAAATGGTGGCAGTGCTGCAAAAGTATTTCTATTGGTTGAATCTTCGACATGATGTCGAGAAGTACATCAGATCCTGCAATGCTTGTGCCATTACCAAACCAACCGTCAAGAAGCAAGGCATCTATACCCCACTTCCTACCCCTAGTCAACCTTGGGAATCCATCTCCATGGATTACATGTCGGGCCTTCGTTCTACTAAGCATGGAAATGACTGTGTTTTTGTGGTCGTCAACAGGTTCTTGAAGATGGCCATTATGGCATCCTGCACAACAAGTTCCTCAATACATTTTGGTCTAGTCTCTGGTCGGTGCTGGACAACAAACTCACTAAGTCCACAACCTTCCATCCCAAAACTAATGGCCAGAAAGAGGTTGTCAACAGGATGATCATACACATTCTGCGCATGTACAACTCAAAGCATCCACGCACATGGGATGAGAGCCTCCCCTATGTTCAGCACAGCTATAACCGGACTCTCCACAGCTCGACTGGTCACAACCCTTTTGAGGTGGGCTTCGGATTCCAACCACTATGTCCCATTGATGTGGCCATGCCATTTGCAGCTACTCAGGCAGATTCACCTCATGTCTAGTCCGAAACAGATAAGGCAAACAACTTCATTGAGCACATCCAACATATCCGCCAACAGGTCCATGACATTCTGGAGAAATCAAATGGCAAGTACAAGTAGCGACATGATCAACATCGGGTGCCACACAAGTTTCAGGTGGGTGACAAAGTCTAGTTGCATTTGCAAAAGGAATGCCTTACCGGAGCCTATTGGAAACTCAAACCACTCTGATATGGTACTTACACCATTACCAAGGTTACGAGAGACAATGCATTTGAGCTTAACATTCCCCCATTTCTTGGCCTGCACCCAATGTTCAATGTGGACCACCTTCGACCATACTTTCCACCATTACTAGACACATATGATATTGCATAACATCTCACACCAATAGAGTTAAATCTTGATTGCATGGAACAAGCTGCAACTAATCATATCATGGACATGCATATCAAGCACACTCGCCAACAAAATCATAATATCGAACTGTATCGAGTTGTCAAAGCAGGCCAACTCCTACACCAAGGCAAGTGGCTCACCAGGGACCAAGTTCAGTAGAAGTTTCCTCATCTCATGGAGGAACTCAATGCAATGGGGACCATTGCTTCCTAAGGGGAGAGGAATGATCCAGGTGGATATTGGTGGCCACCCTCCAATTCCACTTGGACCCCCACCATTGTTTCTTTCAGTTTTTCAGTTTCCTTAATTGTAGCACAATTTACTATTTTTAACAGTTTTTCGGGTCCTGAACTTCCAAATCCATTTTGAGATGGACCGATGTTGCTCGCCCTAAAGTTGTAGTCCTCAGATAGATCTTTCTAACGAGGTATTGTGCTCATCAAACGAAGATTGTATGCCAAAGTTACGACCTCGGGAAGTTGATGTACCAGTTTACCCAAAACAGGGTCCATAGTTTGGTGCTTCATCTCCTAGGGTTAGGTTTTTAGATGTTTAGGGTTTTCCATTGTTTCTCAACAATAAATAGTCTTCGAGCCTCATTGTAAGATAGTTCAGAGGTATTTAGCCGCCATATCTCTCCTCAGAGATAAGCTACCATTGCCCGAGTTAGTTTATTTCCATTTATGTTTGTAAGCATATTTCAGTATTTTATATTAATGAAATGAAGTATTATTTCTGCTGCATCTCTGTATTTATGGTTATCTCTGTAATTTGTTGTGTTCCTGTTTAAATCCAAATCAATAGCACAATGCTGGCGAGACCAATGATTTATAGACACCATAACCATTGTCTTTCAAGATACATACTCCACCAGGGTGTTCACAAAGTATGACCTACTTTGAACTATTCTTATCTTGGATAGCTAGTCTTCAAAGAATATCAGTCCTCTACGACTACTCTTATCTTGGATGCCCAATCTCATCCTCAAAGAGAATCATGCCATATGTTTACCCAATCCTCCATTATGTCTTCCCAGGTGAAGACCAGAATGATGTGTCTATCTCTCCTTCTCAATTAGGGAGGACATATCAATTCCAATAACATAATTTACTCACACCTATGGAAGGAATGTACCTAAGCGCCCTCTCGGCTTAGGAATTTCCAAGTTTTTTCCAAGTAATAAACTTGTTTTCAGGCTCCCTCTTGATTAGGGACCTACAACAGATCCTCAACCAGCTGCTTGAAGAGCTCCTTCCTTTGATGTAATGAATTTCTTTATGAAGGAGTCTTCATCTTTTGGGGCTTCATAGGGCACAAACTATCCATCACTTTCATCTATGAGTCATTCATGCCATTATTCCTTTCATCGAAAGTGATCCATTAGTCTTCATTTGGAATTGCTTCATGTCATGCTGCCTTCTTCATGCCATATTTTTCCGGAAGGATCTTACATCCTTCTATATGGTCCTCTTGGAAGAGATCCATAGTTCTTCCTTTGGCAGACCTGCATAAACCCATCCAAATATTTTTTTAAAATAAGAATGAACACTTAAATTAAAATTACCTTTGTGATGGTCTTTCATCATGAAATCTTCCAGTGTGAATCAAAATTCTGCATACATGTTGACATATCTCCCAAAGATATCCATTATCAAGGGTCTCCATCTTTTATAGACTTCCATCAAAGTCTTCATATCTTTCTGGGAGATTTCCTAGTCAAATCTTCTTGGTTTTTCAGATATTGATTGGCTTTACCATGGTTGCATATCTCACGATCTCTTCCTTCCTTTATTCACACATTTCATTTCAATCCCATGAGCTTCCAATCATAATTACTCAATTGTAGTCAACCACCTCATACTTCATATGAGGATATATTATGTTGATTTCATCTAGTGTGACTCATGCCTTTCGGAATCCTTTCATAGGAGGAGATTCCTTTCATTTGATCATGCTTCTCAAGATAGAGCAGTGATCCATGTTACCTGCAACCATATAACATGACTTTATAATGTTGAATACAAGCATACATACCTCATTTACCTTTAGGTAATCTAGGTTTTTTTCAAAAACTTCCTTGATTGAAGATATTTTCAACCCCTTGATCTGCTTCATCTCGTATGTCATCATACCATTATCCCATGAATTCCACAAGTTGGAGTTCCTATTGAAACACATGATTTCTCTCTAGATCAGTGAACCTTTCGATGAGGATTCCATCAGAGAATCTTGAGGATCTTTCATATCCCTATCCAAAAAATGTTTCCTTTAGACTCGATGTATGATGAGACTTGTCCTGAATGACTTATTCCTTTCCTTAAGTTTCCAATGAGGTTCCTAAGATCTATATCCTTCATATTTGACTGCCATAGAGTTTGTTCCATCTATTCATCGTGTTTCCTTATGGTGATGTCACGAGCTCTTGCTTATAATGCTTTTCCTCTTACGATGTCCTCCACTTCTTCGGTGAAATGGACTTCTTCTCTATCTTCCTTGTTATTTCCCTTTTTGAGCTTAGGACAATCTTTCTTGTAATGCTCATATCATCGAGTATTAGCTTTGATATTTTCTCCTTTCAACAAATGTCTGAATGCATTTTGCCCTCAACCAATATTCTTCTATCTTGCATAGAAACCACAAGTTGTTGAATGGGATAGCCTTCTTTTTTCATAGGCATTTGTTACCTTGTTCATCAATTAGTGCATTTAGAAAAATGAGGATTATCTCTCCTAGATCTTGCAATTGAGATCTTATGAAGATAACCCTTTATCATTTGATACCTTCAATTTGTGTAGATAATATCTAAGTAATGTAACCTTATTTATAATATCTTCAAAGAATAATTTTACCAGCTTATCATATATATCCTTTGATGTATCCAATCCTGCTATATGGGGAATGAAGGGACATTTGATTGATTTCACAAGAATCCTTTGAGCCCTTTGATCCCTTTCCATGTATTTAGATAATGCTTGTCCTTCGGATGGTTTGGAGACTTTTACATAGATATGATCAATGAATTCACTTTCTTCGAGGACCTTGTCTATCCTCCTTTTCCATGCAAGGAAGTTCGATGACCCAACCATCTTATAGATCTCCTTGCAAAACAAAGTCCATTTTAAGTATGAGGAGGTCCTTGCTTCAACGAAAGGGAGACTGCCTTCTTTTGGATGATCTTATTTCAAATGAAATCCTTGCTTTAATAAAGAGAATATTTCCCTTTGTATGTTAAGTATGCCTTTCGATATAGCCTTTTATGGATGAACAAACTTCAATGAGAGGGAACTTGCCTTATAGATTTTGAAGATGATGATAATGCCTTCTAGCCTTCAAGATACTTCGACTTGTTCAGTGGTGGATGAGTGTAGATAAAAAATGCTTATCGACTTTCTCCAAGATGATGTGATCTTAGTCCTAGAAATGCTTCTATACGTTAAGATATCTTGCATTATAGATCTCTTCAAATTGATGAGGGTCTTTGTGGTCTTTTAATGATGTATTAGAGGATACAAAACTTTTGCTGGTGTATAATTCCAGTTGTCTTGATTTGATTGATGATCCCAGGACTTCTTTTGAAGTAAACTTTATTCTTTGATCTATAGATTGATTCTTCAATATAGATCTTTGAACTTTCACTTTGATACCCTTCGACTTGATTTGATTCCATTCTTGAAACTCGATCCTTGAGTATCTCTTTGATTATATGCCCTTCCTTAACTGTCACCTTAGCTTTGAACCATGTTGAGAAATCTAGGGCATCATGAATTAGGTGATTTCTCTTAATTAGTAACTACTTATGAGTGTCTTTTATGTTCATTATATTAGGATCTTATTGTTTCTTAAGTTATTATTGTTCTTCTTCATCAAACAACTACTAATGCATGAACATAAATAGACAAGAGACACAGAGTGTAGGCTATCAACCAGGGCCAAAACCTCTCACTCCTTGAGAGGAAAACCCACAAAAATTCTTCTTATAGAGATTCCAATTGACGAATACCAAGACCAGGACCCTTGACCTATTAGCCACTCCAAGACCAAGACACTAGTCCTCTTCCACCTTATCGATTACTCTCTCTTGGTTTCTAATACTTCAGATCTTGCATCATATGAGATCATTGTAGTCATGTAATTATATCAAACTGAGGTCACTGTAATGAACCTCTCTTTCAACAGTAGAACTGAATCCTTATGTCTGAGATAGTACTGAGACCTTCTTAAAATAATAACATCAAGGCCTAGTCACACACTAGTGACCTTCTTCTTGAGAGGCGTTGAATTCTCCTTTGCTGTGAGATAGAGATTATATCGAATCACTATGGTATAATACCAAACTATAGGTCCATTATGAAACATAACTATGACTATTTTAGAGCATCGAACTGTGGTCTATACATAGACCATTTTCTCTCTCGTTGTCACTATGATCCAAATTTCAGAGGGATCCAAATTCACTGGACAACACCCAATCTCCACTTATGTACCCTAGTCTGAGCTCCTTCTACACCCTTATCCAAACTCTGAAATTGTTATCCGAAAATCTCAGAGATAGCCGAATTTCTGACTGTGGAAATGCGAAGTGCCTTCATGCCTATATATAGTTGTTTGCCTATCAATATAAGCCGACATAACATTTCGAACATGTGTGTCTCCATACAAGGTGAGCCGACATGAGTTTCTTCTACATCTTAAGGTCGACATGAAGAGGAGGACTAGTGTTTGTCGTTGGAGGGTTTTTAGACACTTTTATAGACTCATATACATTTGTCATATCCCCAAGAAGGGTTCTTCATACATGACATTGACTCTTTAAATTTAATGACAAATCCTAAGGCTCTCAATGGGAGCCATATAACTAAAATCTCTTGCTCATGAAACCCATGAAGCAAGAATTACAAAATAATTTTATTGTTCTTCTTTTCGCCATTTACAAAAAACACAATTACATGTCATTATGAAGACCGAACCTAGTTACACGTTTCAACACTAAATACTTATGGGCAAGTAAGAAAAATGTACTTATCCTTTTGCCTTAACTTCTTCTTGGAAGTTATTGGAAATCAATTGCAGTCCCAAAGGCAATGGAATTATAAAAGAAAAAAATGGTCATGTTTAAAATGTTGACAATCAATTTTTTGGGTACAAGGTTGAATTGTAATAGGGCAGTATATGATTTTATTTATGGGATTAAGGTTAAATGTTATTTGAAAAAACATATGATCTATCTTTCTTTTTTTCTTAATCTAGGATAATCAATAACTAACCAAGATTGTCTAGGCGAGGCCTAGATGTAAATCTAGTTAACCATCAACCTAGCCTAATGCCAACAACTAATAAACTTCTTTGTAGGAAACTTTGACTTAGAAAGGGAAGAGAAGCATATGCAAATTCTTAATGAAATCCATTCAATTTGTATCCAATAAGCTTTAGTAGAGTAGTAAGTGGCAAAAAAGCCTTAAAGACACCTAAATATAGGGAACAAATAACTAACTAGATTACTAAGAAAAACCCAGATTTAAATCTCATTAATTTCCACTATAAACCCTAGGCTACTTGCGAACAACTTGTAATCCATTGCCTTGTAGGAAACTTATAACTTGCGAAGTCCATATTTAAATCTCGTTAATTGCCACTTTGAAAACCTTGGCTAGTTGCCAACAACTTGAAAACCATTGACTTGTAGGAAATTTATAACTTAGCAGGGAGAGAAGCATATGGAATTTTTTAATAAAATCTAATAATCATTATTAAGGTGATAAGTGGTTCTAATTAAACCCATTAGATTAAATTGAAAACTTTGTTATACTTCATGCATTGTAAAGAAAATGTTTAAACTCATTGTTAATATTATTTCATCTTAGACCACCATAATGGAGGAAAATCTCCAATTTTTTTATATGAACGGACAATCCAGATGGAAAGACAATTACAAATTTTGCTTCTATGATACTAAACATTAACATGGAATGTCAACAACATATAGCTGGGTGTTCGGATTAATCATTTCTTCACAACTGTTAGGTATTGAATAAATGTCGTATACGAATGTTGTTTCTTCATAGTATTGGAAATGTACTATTAGGTATGGAATAAATGTAGTATACAATGTTGTTATTAGGCAATTCCTATTTCCAACCCCATTGAAACATAAATGCAGCCTGACATGCAAGGGATATAGCAGTTCTCTTGTATTTATGTTTCAATGGGGTTGACTTTGGCATTTTAGCAACAAAGCAACTGCTATATCCCTTGCATGTCAGGCTGCATTTATGTTTCAATGGGGTTGGAAATAGGAATTGCCGTTGTTATTATAAGGTTGTATACAGACTAATTTTATTAAACAATTGCCACTCTAGTCAAAGGTTTTAGTAGTTTTTATACTTTATAATCATGAATCACAAAAGCTTCCATTCTGAATTTTTTATACCTTTCGAAGGTAGGTTATATTTTTTTTTAGGTAGTTTCGACTTTCAATTAGTTTTGAAATTTTCAAACAGAGTCTATGAAGTTTATTAAAGTTTTGAAAAAAAATATTAAATGGAATATTTTAAAAATTAAAAAATAAGTTTTAAATTCTGAAATTTTTATGCCTATAGAAGGTAGGTTATATTGTTTTTTAGGTAGGTTTGACTTTCAATTAGTTTGCAAATTTTTTTAGTTTGCAAATTTAATTAGTTTTGAAATTCTCAACCAGAGTCTATGAAATTTATTAAAGTTTTGAAAAAAATAAATATCAAATTGAATATTTTAAAAATTAAAAAATAAGTTTTAGATTTTTTAAATTTAGGTGTTTTTAAATTGAATTGTCAAATATAAAAATTATATTAAAAACTCAAAAATCTAAAAAGTTTTCTATTTAATAAGTGTCAATAATTTAGACTTTGTTATAATATCATGGGCCAATACCATGACTTATCAACACCACATGCCCAAAAAAATATAACTATTTTATTTTAATTTAATTTTGTGAAAATTTTAAATTAAAACTTAATACTTACAAGAGGACAAGATTCTTAATCATGGATTACCTCCATTTGACCATGGATATTATTAACTTGTAAACAAACTTTATTACAATACCAAGGGCCACTACCATGACTTATCAATACCATTTGCATAACTCATTTCAAAACCAAAATATTTTATAAATATTTTATTTTAATGTATTTTTATAACATATTTTGACCACATATAGATACAATCTGGTAATTATGTTGTTTTTTTGAATAAAATTCTATATGTATAAACTTAAATCCAAAATAATTTTTGATATATAAAAACTCTTAATCTGGTTATAGATTAAAAAATTGATTTATTATGTTAAATTTTTATATTAGTTTTCAAGATTATATTAATTTAAAATTATATTAAAATGTATAATATATTTATTGGTTAAAATTATCAATTACTTTATGTATAAGAAGAAGGTATTACCATGGATATTTACCTCCATTTGGCCATGAATATAATTAACTTGTAAATAGACTTTCTTACAATACCACCTTGCATATCACACTTGTCTTTTTTTTAATCCACGATCATTGAACACTATATTTCTATTACCATGGATATTATTAACTTGTAAATAGACTTTGTTACAATACCATGTAGCTACTATCATGACTTATCAATACCACTTGCATAACTCATTTCAAAACCAAAATATTTTATTAATATTTTACTTTAAATTAATTTTATAACATTTTTGACCACATGATACAATCTCTAGTAATTATGTTGTGTTTTAAATAAAATTCGATATATATAAACTTAAATCCAAAATAAAATTTGCTATATAAAAACTCTTAATCCAGTTATGGATAAAATTTTTGATTTATTATGTTAAAATTTTATATTTGTTTTTAATATTATATCAATTTAAAATGATATTAAAATGTGTAGTATATCTATTGTTTAAAATTATTAATTACTTTGTGTATAAGAAGTAGGTACTAAGCAACAACCTTGTATAATACACTTGTTTTTTTGTTACTATGGATATTTATCTCTATTTGACCATTGTTACAATACCACAAACCACTACCATGATTTATCAATACCATTTGCATAACTCATTTCAAAACCAAAATATTTTATTTTAATTTAATTTTATAACATTTTTTGACCACATATATACAATCTCTAGTAATTATATTGTTTTTTAAATAAAATTCTATATGTATAAACTTAAATCCAAAATAAATTTTGAAATACAAAAACTCTTAATCCAGTTATAGATAAAACTTTTAATTTATTATGTTAAAAGTTTTATATTAGTTTTTAATATTATATTAATTTAAAACTATAGTAAAATGTCTAATATATTTATTGTTTAAAATTATCAATTACTTTGTGTATAAGAAGTAGGTACTAAGCAACTAGCAACAACCTTGCATATTGCATATTACACTTGTTTTTTTTAAATATCCACCATCATTGAATGCTATTTTATTATTATTAAACACTGCCTTTTCATACAGGATATGCACAATTTAATTCAAACCCAAGTTGCTTTAAAAAAAACATTGTTACCAATAAAATGCATTAAGTCGTCTATAGCGCAATTTAATTCAAACCCAATTTGATTTTAAGTAGTCCACTTGGGGTACCTCAATTTGATTTTTTTTTTAAAACATTGTTACAAATAAAATGCATTAAGTCGTCTGCTTGGGGTAGTTCAATTGGCAATGGCCGTGGAAATGAAGTCTCACCGAACTGGAAATCTTCGATTCAAATCTTGTACTATCCGATTGGGGTGAGAAGTTGGCCATGATGAAGATGCAGCCCTACCAAGTTTACAAAATAAAAATAAAAATAAAAATGCATTAAGTCATATAGACCTGTGTTAAAATATATATAAAAATAATACTTTTAACCAAAACTTCAAATATAATAAATTCAAACCTAATTTGATTAAAAAAATATTATTAGAAATCAAGTCATATAGACCCACCTTGAAATATGTATAAAAATTCATAACACTTTTAACCAAAACTTCAAATACCATAAATTTTATACATATAGCTCTTAAAAAAATAAAATGCATTGAAATAAAATGGACCCACCTTGAAATATATATAAAATCATAACACTTTTAACCAAAACTTTAAATACCATAAATTCTATACATATTTAGCTCTTAAAAAAGCAAGATTTATTATTAAGTTAAAATGTTATTCATTGCATTTACAATACAGGCATTGGCTATAACTTCAAACTCATAACACTCTTAATCGAAACTTCAAATATCATAAATTATACACATAAATTTCTTAAACAAGTTAAATTATACACATAAATTTCTTAAACAAGTGAGACTTATTAAGTTATGATGGTATTCAATGTATTTATAATACAACTCACCTATTAAACAAGTTAAATTATACACATAAATTTCTTAAACAAGTGAGACTTATTAAGTTATGATGGTATTCAATGCATTTATAATACAACTCACCTATTGGTCGTGACTTGCTTTTATGGTAAAAGCAAAACCAACACACTTTGCAGTTTTGGACCCAATGTTGTTTATTGTGTAATTTAGGACATCCAATTCAATTGAGTTAAACAAGTTAAATTATACACATAAATTTCTTAAACAAGTGAGACTTATTAAGTTATGATGGTATTCAATGTATTTATAATACAACTCACCTATTAAACAAGTTAAATTATACACATAAATTTCTTAAACAAGTGAGACTTATTAAGTTATGATGGTATTCAATGCATTTATAATACAACTCACCTATTGGTCGTGACTTGCTTTTATTGTAAAAGCAAAACCAACACACTTTGCAGTTTTGGACCCAATGTTGTTTATTGTGTAATTTAGGACATCCAATTCAATTGAGATATCATATTGTATGAGATAACAAAAAATGGTATTATTTATTATCTCTTTGGACCATTGTATTTTATCTAATTCGATCAATCATTTCATGTATTTGTATTTTATATATGAATGAAAGTAATTCCCTGTGAGTATATCCACGAATATATCCACTCCTAACTGAGTGAAATCCGTTATTCTTTGTTATTTCTTTGGACCATTGTATTTTATCTAACTCCATCGATCATGTTTATAGGTTGTATTTTATGTAACTCCATCTCCATCGATAGGTTGTATTTTATGTAACTCCATCGATCATTTCATTTCATGTATTTATATTTTATGTTTAGGTTGTATTTTATGTAACTCCATCGATCATTTCATTTCATGTATTTATATTTTATGTTTATAGGTTGCTGAATCACTGTTCCTGTTAGCATATCCATTAACATATCCACTCTATCTGAGTGAAAGTAATTCCCCGTGAATATATCTACTACTATATGAATGAAAGTAATTCCCTGTGCGTATATCCATGAGTATATCCACTCATATATATCCACTAAAGTAATTCCCCGTGAATATATCCACTACTATATGAATGAAAGTAATTCCCTGTGCGTATATCCATGAGTATATCCACTCCTATATATCCACTACTATATGAATGAGAGTAATTCCCTGTGAGTATATCCATGAGTGAGTATATGAATGAAAGTCATTCCCTGTGCGTATATCCATGAGTATATCCACTCATATATATCCACTAAAGTAATTCCCCGTGAATATATCCACTACTATATGAATGAAAGTAATTCCCTGTGCGTATATCCATGAGTATATCCACTACTATATGAATGAGAGTAATTCCCTGTGAGTATATCCATGAGTGAGTATATGAATGAAAGTAATTCCCTGTGCGTATATCCATGAGTATATCCACTCATATATATCCACTAAAGTAATTCCCCGTGAATATATCCACTACTATATGAATGAAAGTAATTCCCTGTGCGTATATCCATGAGTATATCCACTCCTATATATCCACTACTATATGAATGAGAGTAATTCCCTGTGAGTATATCCATGAGTGAGTATATGAATGAAAGTAATTCCCTGTGAGTATATCCATGAGTATATGAGTATATCCACTCCTATCTGAGTGAAATCTGTTATGCATCCACAAGTGCTAAGAATGAAGAGGAGACTGACAAAATAGTCATTCTGCAAGCATGGAACAATTTCAACCATTAGGTTTTTACTATTTGATTCATTTTACAGTTGAGATTGGGCACCATACTGTCATCGGTAATATGGCCTTAGAATGGTATTAAAGGCAACAAATTTGATCCCTAAACTATAATGTTGTTGACATATTCATTGATTTTGAATGCTCCGATTCTAATTTTCAGGAATGGAAAACTGCAGAAAGTTTCTCAAGCTCTTCAAATTTTCTTCATAGAGTATTCAGGGGATAAGAAACTTCATCAAGATGAGATTGCCAACACCATGGTATACATGTCTCTGCAAAAGATTGAGGAAGGTGTAGTTTGTGGAGATACTGCCAAAAAGCAGATTGAAGACAACCCTTTGGCAGGTGTAGTTTGTGTAGATACTACCAAAAAGCAGATTGAAAGATTGAGGAAGGTGTAGTTTGTGTAGATACTGCCAAAAAGAAGATTGAAGACAACCCTTTGAATTCCAAAGAAGCTAGAGATTTACACATAGGCTTCAAAACATATATTACCCCAAGACAACAAATATATTTATATTTAAATATATGGAGGAGAGCAATGCTTTATCAAAGAAAACACAATCTTTTCCAACACGTCTACAAGAAAATAAACTTAATTTTTTAACTAGCTTTTTCAGATCATAACATGCCACCAACTTACATTCAAATAAAAACAAAACTGCTCAGTGAGTGTACATTGGTTGGAAAACTCCAACACGTCTACAAGAAAATAAACATAATTTTTTAACTAGTTTTTTCAGATCATAGCATGCCACCAACTTACATTCAAATAAAAATAAAACTGCTCAGTGAGTGTACATTGGTTGGAAAACTCCACTGATAACATATATGATAACGAATTTCTTCTTCCTGCAACAGAATTTTAGAAAATTGAGCTCAAACAATGTGTAACTTCACATTCATCAGAAGTCGCAACAACCCAGTGGACATTTAAAATAGTGAGTAGACTGCTATCAAGTGGACTCCAGTAGTATTACTTCACAGTCCAGTTAAATTGTTAATGCATGTAGGATCCCAAACTAACTGCCATTGATTTGTTGAACATATTTCTCAATAAAAAAATTGGTGTATTAAAAGCCAGTTCCAGTCGAACAATAGTATAGGTATGTTGTGGATCTTGGAGGGATGTTGCATATTTTGCATACTGGTTTGAGCTGTATGGTGTTGTGGAGCTTCGAACACCATATTGAGAAGCAGATGAAATTCCTCCGTATGTAGGTTGTGTTGCATATGGAGGCTGAGGTGCATATGCTGAAAGGCCTGATTGGATATGCTGAGAAACCAATTGGTGGTGATGCAGAGACTGGTACCTGTGGCCCTGGCCTATGATATGAGTTCAGGCTTGGATAGTCTGTTCCATAAGCTGTCTGCATTTGTGGAGATACTGCAGGCTGTGATGATAGTTTCTCCTTCTGACCATCAGCTGCAAGTTTCACAGTAACAGTCCTTCCCTGCATGCCAAGCATAGAACATAGGTGTCAAGATCAACAACTGCCCTTCAACTAATATGACCAACATTATCCAGTACTAGCTATTACTTACATCAATGGTTTTGTTTGGTTCCTTAAGAGCCCGCTTTGTAGCCTCCACAGTCTTGAAAGTCACAAAAGCAAATCCCCTGTTGGTGACAAATACATACAGCATTAACGAAGACAAATACAGCCAAACGAGCTAGGCCTTGGAAAAACATGCATAAATCTCTAACAACAGAAGCATGTTAAACTGCCCATCATAAAGAAAACCGATGTATATTAGATTTGTAACCTGGATTTGTTGGTATTCTTATCATATGCAGCTGAACCTTCTTCTATCTCTCCATATTTGGAAAAAACTTCTAGAAGCTTATCATTGGCCGTGTCATATGAAAGACCACCAATGTAAAGTTTCCTTTGAGCCTGATCTGCACTTTGACCAGGACCTGTGCTCACAACTGCCAGATTTCTTACAGTAATCCTCCCCTGTACAATAAACAATAATGGATATAAAAATTACCAAAAATAGGTGTTAAATAATGAATCAGAGTTGTTTGATGATCGATCTTCCACCCTATGTAACAATGGAGTACCATAGACTTTGAGAACTCTCAAGACTCAGACAAAACAGCAATATATAAATGGAATACCACTTTTAGCAACAATAGTTGGATTGCTTTCATTTTTCTTCAAACAAGTTTGGGGTTTTACAATGAGCCTTCTTTACAATTACCTTGTTTTTGGAGCGCTGCCAAAGTTCCTAGAGTAGTTACTTCTCACAAATGACAAAAATAATTAGCTTGATTATCCCTTATGACAAAAATAATTAGCTTCGATTATCCCTTACATACTCCAGCAAACCCAAATTAAACCTTTGTTACAATTTCTTGTGGCAAACCTCACTGTCAGATTCTATGCAATTAACAAGCAGAATGAAATGCTAATGTGTCTTGTGATTCCTCTTGCCTTAATTGAAATGCTAATGTGTCTTGCAATTCCTCATGCCTTAATTGAAAAGACATGCAAGTATCAAGATTCAGGGGAGTTTGCTACGGTATAGGAAGAATGACAAGACATTTAACACTTTAGTTTATCACAACAATCACCTTGGATGCAACTATAATCTGCTTGGAGACCCAATACGTTTATAGGACCTCTTAGTCTTTAATCAGAATAAAAAATGAAATTAATAAAACTCTAGTCAATGACTTCAATAAAAAAACGTGATTGAGAATCTTAATTTTTAAGAGGTTATTTCATTGGTTTAACATCTCTAATATGAATTTTCCAAGTTTGTTTTGGTTCTGATGAGAAGTTAATTATGTACCAAGTATAGCGTTACAACAATGAACCTTCTTTACAATTACCTTGTTTTGGAGCGCTGCCAAGGTTTCTAGAGTAGTTACTTCTCACAAATGAGAAAAATAATTAGATTCGATTATCCCTTACATACTCCAGCAAAACCAAATTAACCTTTGTTGCAATTTCTTGTGGTAAACCTCACTGCCAGATTCTAGGCAAATAACCAGCAGAATGAAATGCTAATTTGTCTTGCAATTCCTCTGCCTTAATTGAAAAGACATGCAAGTATCAAGATTCAGGGGAGCCTTAATTGAAAAGACATGCAGGTATCAAGATTAAGGGGTGTTTGATATCGTATAGGAAGATTGACAAGAGATTTAACACTTTAGTTTATCACAACAATCACCTTGGATGCCCGATATCCCTCTCAAAAATTGATGTTTATGGTCAAGAGTCTTAGATGGAGCCAGTCAACATAAAGGGTTCACTAAGAAGTGAGTATGCATATCTGTTGACAAGCTGTGAGTACCCTTAACTATATAGATCACTCGTTTGAATTATTCTCTTCATCATAACTCAAGAACTCTTTAATGGACATATGCATAATAACTGTCTTATATTATAAGATAAAGAGAATTAATCTCCCTGCCTACCCAAGCCAGAAGAGCCCTGTGGTCAGCACTTCTAATAAGCTTTCTACTTGTTGCAAAGGTGTAGACTGCCTATTCATCCAAAATCTATGGAATATAATTCCACAACAGGTGCAACTGCTACCTTAATGGTGGACTTACCTCTTATGGATCATCAGAAGAAAAGAACCATTAATGTGACCACTGGCAAAGCAGGCTGAACAAGTAACAAAAACAAATCAGGGTTGCCAACAAGAACCACCATCCAATGACACGAATAGGAAACCAGAGAAGAGAAACAATAACAAATAGTCTTGCACAAGGACCTCACCAAGAAACAATCAGAAAATATATGCTCAATGTCCTGGTTTTGCCACACTGCAAGGCCATCCAGGAGGCCTGTCTCAGCTCACCTATCTTTGATGAAAAATGAGCATAGACATGACTTTGAGCTCAGAGCACACCAGGGAATACATACAGCAGCAATTCTTTTCAGCCACCTGCTTTTTTAAGTCTGCCTTAATTGATAACTGAAGGTCTTTGCCTAATGCACTGATAAAAAGCATGGGTATTATATAAGAAATACGTCAACCATTATGGCACCACCTTTATTTCCAGCTTTATTTGCTTCATTTTAAGGCCAATTTGAAATTTGAATCTCACCTGAATAAAAGGCAGACATAATATCCATGTTGAGGGCTCATGTTTTTGTGAGGCAATAATATCCCAGATAGAGGAGGCAATAATATCCCAGATAGATTCCTCTAGGAATATCAATCTCCTCTGACAGAATCCTAAAGATCCATCCAAGACGATAGACCCCCAAAAGAGGTCACTGTCACTCCTCTTCGATTTTATTGGGGAAACAAGCACTACATTTTGGTGCCGGATAGCTGCTAAAAGGCTACACAACTCATCAAATGTCTTTATAGCATAGCACATTTCATAAAGCTCCATTTGAGAGTTGGTTTGAAATCCAAAAAAATCTGTAGCAATTACTGAAGACAAAAGTTAAGTTGACCGCCAGAGGAAGTTGTTGAAAAGTTGAAATAACTATGCATATAAGTTGCATATTCCCTCATTTTGGGGATGTACCAGAGCAAGATTTGTATAAAATATGCTGCAAATCCAAGGTCATTTCCCAGTGGTGAGCATATGATTTAGAAATTAGCCTAGATACTATTATGAAGCTGTAAGCTAGCTACCACCATTCATTTTCTCAGTCTAGCCGATATTTAACTCTCTTCTCGATAAATTGACTGTGCCTTTGCTAATAGGTAAACGGATTATGGAACTGGGTAAGGTGAATCAGCTCAAATTTCAACTCAATCAATTGGTGGCTAAGCAACAGTAGGTGGATAAGGAACTCAATCTTTCAATGGCTCTCGATCCAACCATATGTTTCTTGGGTATAGGGCAAGAACCTCATCAACTTTCACTAGTAAAACCTGGTAATCAACCTCAAGAAAATGTTTGTTTACAGTCAGGAGACCATGGGAGGAGAGTTATTCACAAGTATAGCTTACAAATGGATCTCAGGTGGTTTCTTTACAGTCAGGAGACCATGGGAGGAGAGTTGTTCACTAGTATAGCTTACGAATGGACCTCGGGTGATGTGAGCTAGCTATAATGGGAGATGTGAGTTAGCTACCAGCCTGCATTTGCTTAGTCTAACAAATATTTGACTCACTTCATTTCTTGGGTATAGGGCAAGGGCCTCATCACTTTTTCTGGTATAGGCTGCTAACCAATCTCAAGAAATGTTTATAGTTAGGAGACCGTGGGAGGAGAGATGTTCATTAGTATAACTAACAAATGGAGCTCAGCTGAAAGCTTCTCCCGAATAGTCAAGGGAGAATACTTCTCACATATAGTTAAGGCCTCAACAAGGCAAATGTCCTCTGATGTAGTTTGGTCTGGTTACCTATCTCAAAAAGTTACATGAATTAGAGTCCATATCAGTAACTAGTATTCTCTCATGATTATTACCTATGAGACATCAATTGCATTTTGCAATGGGAGACATTTCTATTCCATGGAAGAGGATGTCTTCAATGCAAAAGGGGTGAAATATCGTCTCCTTGCAATCTTATTGAGTTACAACCAAATATGTCCTAAGCATACAATAATAGTTAGGCAATTATACATGTGAAGCTTGGTTTTATTGGCCAAATGATAAAAATTTAGGGTGGATTATAGTATATAACAAGCCAGACAATAAAGGTAGGATAACATATGATGGTTCTTGGAGGACAATACTACTTTGTGGCTTGTGTCAACGATAGGGACGAACAATGAAGGTTGATATGCACATATATACAAAACAATGTATTATTGGGCATATGCCTACCAATCTGAGATATTCATATATATAGTTTTGAGGGTTAGCTCGGTTGAGTCCCTGTTGTTAAAGAGATAGGGATAGGGTTCAGTTCTCTTGACACTCTTAGGATCATGTTCTGTAGTTGACCCGACAGGAAGTGATCCTTTCAGGTAAATCTAGTATAAATATTCTGTGGATATAGCTGCCACTGATCTCCAGGGACCATAAATATCATATATATATATATATATATATATATATATATCCCCTTCTCATAAATCAACAGAGAAAAGAAGTCAGCCACAGACAATGAACGGGGAAACATGCAAAAAGAAGTCAACCACAAACAATGAACAGGGAAACATGCAATTTGGAATTTCACAAGTCCACACTCGAAACATGACAACAACCAACAAATATCTCTTTTCAGCAGTGGACATGAAACAATAAGACAATAATTAGTTCACATTAAGACCACAAAACATTCCATAAAAAATCTATCATTCCCAACATGTGTGTAATTATGATCTGTGCCAATCTCATATTCACAGGATGCTACCATGGATGATAAGACATGGAAGATATTTTTTAGGTCAACATGTGTGCCACCTTTAGGACCACCTTTTGCCCCTGTTGTAGGGGTCTTAGTCCCCGTAACCTGCTTTTGCCTTTTACCCACAACATGCTCCTTGCTTGGTGAATTCTTTTTCTTTTTGCTATGTGAAGGAGTGCTTTCTTTAACTAGAGTTTGGAAACTATTATGCATATTACTCAATACTTTATAATAGAACTGGGGGTACCTAGTGAACATATCATATTTGAATTTAGCAGATTGACAATCACTTTTGCTTGGCTTTCTTTTATTCCCCCTCTGTTTTAGTTTTCTTTGAAGACTTTGGCATGTCCTCATCTCCCTCAGTCATCAATTTCTTTGAGTGTGTTGGTGTTTTATTATCTCCCTGTGTTTTGCAAATACCTGAATCAGTAAATCTGATTTTGTCGAGGCCCTTATCTCGCTCACGGAAGAATCTTCTGTAGTAATTTTTCCAACTGCTTCTAAACTTGAAGAGAAAACTGGTTTCACAACACAAATTTTTTCAGTTGAGAAACATAGAGACACAGGAATACTTTGCATATCTATTGTAGGAGAGGACATATTGCTAGGCTTAAACACCTTATCCTGCTGAGGTGTTCCAGTGACTTCACTTGGACAGAAAGTGATAGCTTCACCTTCATTCTTCAGCTGCTTCTGTTTATTTGAATTTGACTTGTGACATTCTTTATCTGACAAGGAATCAGAATCATCACTGGTATTAGATTCATCCAACACGGACTTTGGAGATCCCACTGACATCTGCTTTTCTGTTGACATGCCTGAAAACAATGAAGATCCCTACCGATAGTAGAATAAGATGTATAACTGCTACTCAAGAACACAATCCTTATTAACCATTGTTACATGACAGAGACCAAAGAGACAACACAACTTCAGCGTCTACATACATACATACAAAAAACTATGTATACATGTATACTGGGATTTTTGTGGTTAACTAGGCTTTGTTGGTCACGGGTTCAACATAAATTGCATTGTAACAATAAAAGAGAATCAATAACCCTCTATTTTTTTAACCTATCTCAAGACTCAGCCAACTAAAGACGGTATAGACAACAAAAAATTGTTGACCTCTAATCATACACAGAACCATATGTTCACACTGGGTTGAGAGAATGACCATTAGCTATACTAACTGCCTTTGGATATAACTTGCTTTACACCATATCTTGCACAAAACCCAAAAAAATGGTCTGACTATTTACAACAATTAGCATAGTGCCAGATCTTTATTAGTGTTTGTGGTCATTGACATAAACACTGTAACGTGCTACATCCACCCAACTACAGTTTTGTCCAAACATCACCTGATGTTTGGCATAAACTAGATGATTGGAAGGTCTCTCTCTTGGGTCACCCAAGAGAGAGACCTTCCAATCGTCTAGTTTATGCCAAACATCAGGTGATGTTTGGACAAAACTGTTATAATGTCCTGAATACATTGTCCTTTCAAAGTGCATAAATACACCATATAATTCATATTTCAAAACTCCCTACATTTTGCAAACAAAAGCTAGATTTGGAAAGTAGTAATTTCAAATTACATGCAAATAGAATTTTAATGACACAGTATCTGATTTTCATGTTCATCGTTAGTAAAAGTAACATCTTTTTGTACTTTGAAATCGTCTAGTTTATGCCAAACATCAGGCGATGTTTGGACAAAACTATTGTAATGTCCTGAATACATTGTCCTTTCAGAGTGCATAAATACACCATATAATTCATATTTCAAAACTCCCTACATTTTGCAAACAAAAGCTAGATTTGGAAAACACTAATTTCAAATTACATGCAAATAGAATTTTAATGACACAGTACCTGATTTTTCTATTCATCGTTAGTAAAAGTAACATCTTTGTGTACTTTGCTCCCAATGATCCCAGTATTGATGAAACGTTTTAGCTGGATTGAAAGAACCTCAGGTGCACGATCAATCCCAAGCTTTTTTGTAAAATAGTTGCCATGTTTGCATTTCTCACATTTATACTTGGCGTCATATTCTAAAGTCTCTGCTCTTGTGAAAGACTCTGAGGCTCAAATGTGTCTGAGCAGTGAGAGCAATTGACACATCTTATCTGAAACAATCACAACATTTTTATTATCATAAGTCCATAAGAAAAGCTAGCTATGATGCCCTAAAATCCGAATGCAACCGAATACTAAACTAAGTAATCTACCGTGCAAATGTAGCAAATACTATCAACTCAAAGCAACGTGTCACTTCTAAATTTATTAAGCCCAGAGAAAACTACACGATAAGTTAAGGATTTTAAGCCCAGAGAAAACTACACGATAAGTTAAGGATTTTAGTTGTTAAAAATATATACGCGACGTATAACACCTTGCAAGACAGAAGTAGAGCAAAAAAGAGAAAGAGAGTGTCTACAACACATCATAGATTTTAGGAAATGCAAAAAAAATTCCTTCATATCAGTGTATGATATAAGGATAAGATACGAAGTAACACAATATCGTTTGACACTCCTATTTCAGCAAAACTCATAAAACAATACCACCTTTCTATCACAGAGGAATATAAAGTGGTAATCACATATCAAACTTCTTAGAAGACCCCAAATAAATTATTGCCAAAGCTATCCCTTTCAAGAAGGAAGCATGATTGAGAAGCCTTAGGCGGTAGCAAGCTTTTATGCAAAGCTTCTAACAAGCAATGCATATATTCACGTGCATCCTCCTGCTGGTACGCTGAGGTTGACAAATCTTAAAGGGATAAGTTAAGTTCAAGACACAAGGAAAAGCATAATACACGTAATTTCAAAAACTTAAAAAACTGAGACAAGAAACAAAATAGGACCAGATAATGTAAGCACCTCAAACAGACAATGGTAACACATTTGAAATTTCAAGTCAGACAACCAAAAAGGATTCATAAAGAAAATAAACAATCGATCATAAATGCTAATGTTCCAAGAGATTATATGAAAAGGATACTGCAAAGATTATCAACAAGTTCAGAAGGCTCAATGACTCCCCCAGAGGATGATAGTGCTGTATTTACATGTCCTCGAAGAGCACAAAATGCACAAAATCCTTCATTTACACCTACATGATGTTGTCATTTGTTACTGAAGCCATTTGATCTTAAATAGGGAAGGGCAGAGTAAGAAGCATTCAGCATGCCCATATTTCTATGATAGAAGAAAATTTAATTAATTAATATTGCAAATACATAGAAATGCCAAGGTGCCTATGTAACTAATCTAAGAGAGCACTGAAACTTGTAAGACTTAGAGAATGTTTGTTGACTAACACAAAACTGTTGAGGATTTCTAGATTCAAAACCGTGTTGAAGTTTAGAAACATCCCTCCATTTCTAGACTCTAACACCATTTTGAATCCAAGAAGTATCCACAATTATGACAAACTTTGAAAATCTACATGCTCAAATAACGCAATTTTTTTACAAACACCATATAAGGGAAATATAGTCATGCAATAAACTAAACAGTTACACCTTTTGTACAAACATGGAAATACAAGTGAAAATTACATGGAGTTGCATGAGAAGCATTCCTTAGGTAATTGATTAGGGGCAGGTTGTGAGTAAAACACTGCAAAACTGCATCTGGAAGAAAGTGTTCCCCAAATTCCTGAGTCCTGCACCCTGCAAATAATATCTCGAGAATAAAGTCTGAAAACAGAAAAAACAAAAAAAAAATTCACAATTTGCTATCACACCTCAAAAATTCACAAACGGCAAATTATCTTAGGAGAAATCTTATAAAACACAAAAAATGCAAGTAATCTAATGCAAAAGCTAATTCATCTTATACAAACATGAAAAATCATAAACCCTAACTAGATAAGGAGTGAGGAGAGCCATTGTAATTGAAATAAGGAGACTTTGCACCAAATGAATTCACCTCTCATATATATGTAAATAGGTAATAGTAGATCATATATGGATATTTGCACCAAATGAGAACTCAACTCTACCTTTGCACTTTAATGCAATCTCTCCCTCACAAGGATATTTTAGTACTTTAGCTAGATATCCTTTGCACTACATTACCTGCATTGCATTGCATCAATAATTAGATAAATCACAAATAATGTAAGATGCCTTGAATTTACATAAACATACATGGAATGATACATATAACCTCAAACCTTCACTTTCTGCATCGCATTGCATCAATAATTAGATAAATAAAAAATAATGTAAGATGCCTTGAATTTACATAAACATACATGGAATGATACATATAACCTCAAACCTTCACCTTCACCTACTACGCCTACAAAATCAGGGATCTTTAGGACCTACCTTTGTTTTCCACTCACTAGATTTGGTGCAACAACCAAAAATCACAATTCCTCAATAACAAAGGAGGGAAGAGAACCATTGTATTGAAATAAGAAGATAGCCATGTAAGAACCAAAAAAGAACTCACCTTCCCTCTTTGCATTCTCCTACACTTGTCTAAGTCTCTCTTATGCAGAAATATTTCAAAACTTTCAACATTGCTCCTCAACCTTCGGGTTACTACATTTGGATTGCAATTAATAAATAAGTAAATCCCAAATAATATAAGATGCATTTAACTTAAATAAAGTACATCTTATTCTAAGACCATAAATCATAAAACCTAAATAGGTGAAGGTGAAGAGTGTCCAAGTCTCTTATGCAGAAATATTTCAAAAGTTTCAACATTGCTCCTCAAACTTCGGGTTCCTGCATTTAGATTGCATTTAATAAATAAGTAAATCCCAAATCATATAAGAAGCATATCACTTAAATAAAAGTACATCTTATTCTAAGACCAAAAATCATAAACCCTAAATTGGTGAGGAGTGTCCAAGTCTCTATTATACACAAATATTTCAAAAGTTTCGACATTTCTCCTCAACCTTCGGGTTCTTGCATTTAAATTGCATTTAATAAATAAGTAAATCCCAAATAATATAAGATGCATTTAACTTAAATACAAGTACATCTTATTCTAACACAAGACATCATAAACCCTAAAAAGGTGAGGAGGATGGGAAACCATTGTATAAAAACTGGGATAATTTCACTGTAGTGTTGATTTGGGGTAGCATCAGATGTGCTCTAGCCATGAAAATTGGGAGAGAGGCTAAAGCATATGAGATCTCCAAGACCCAGAAATGGTTTGGGGAAATTCCACCCGGTTAGAGAGATATTAAAATAATTAATATTTTTAAATGGGGTTAATATTATTAATATTTTCAATGGGTATTAATATAAAACTAGGTGAGAAGGTTCTAAATGACATGGATCAAGCCAAGTCTAATCTTAGCCGTTGATTAGAGACTTAATCTTGGCCGACTGTTGAAGACTCAACAGGAAAAGTATAAGAGGAGGCTTGAGGGTCAGTTGGAGATACACCAAGATTGATCAGTCAGTTCGATTTTTTGGAGCAGGGCTTGCGGAGAAAATTCGAAAAAGTGATTTGTTGCAGCGAGTACATAGCAGAGAGGCAGAGACAGTGCCAGAGGGTCAGCGCAATGACTAAGGAGGCTACATAGAGGCAGCTAGAGTTTGTGCAGAGGCTGAGGGGCCTATGTGGGTGACAGAGAAGGCCAAAGAGTTGACATAGAGAGGCAGAAGGCTGACACAGAGGGTTCCAGAGCTATGCAGAGGCTAGCAGGGGTGACACAAAGCCTTGGAGAAGTGCCAAAAGGATTTTCGTGGGGCAGACTAGTGCTGAGAAGCTGAATATCTACTTCCGAGAAGAGGTATTACTACCGTGTAGAAATCTCTGTTGGGTGAGCCAGTTTAGCACCCTAGTTGTACTCAAGAAATCTGCATAATAGTAAAACCCTCTGAATTGCTGCCCCAGTTTTTCTGGGGATGATTGTCCAAAAATAATGGTGTCCCTTGTGTGTTTGTCTAGTATTTTAGTTGTTGATATATATATGAATTAAGGCTACATTTGTTTTTATTTTCAGTATTTATATGAATAAATAACTTGTTAAGGAATAAAAAAGTAGGTGAAATAAACAAGATAATGCAGTAGGGATTCCTGACGTGTCAGACTTAGAAATTTCAAAATGGTATCAGAGCATTGCAGATCACAGGAGGACTGAAGGCACCAGCATAATCAGAAGTATTTGCAGTAATAACAGCTGTCCTGAGAGACAAAGCTACTCCTAAGTAGAAAGTAGTAGAGAAGGACTGACGCAGAGGGCCTGCGTCATCATTTCAAGCCAGAGAGAGGGCTAGCGCAGAGGCATAGAGAGGCAGAAGAGGCTCACGAAGAGCCACGTCATCCTACTCAGTCAAGTAGGCTTGACGCAGTTGGCCAGAGGAATGATTCAGCCTTTGCCGAGATTGTGCAGAGCTAGAAGGCTCAATTTCTTCAATTGTTGGGGCATAGGGAGTTGTGGGTAGATTGTGGATTAGGAAGTTGGTGGGGTGTTGTTGCTATCGAATTAGAACAGTACCTAACGGGACAGAACCAAGGTAGAGGGAGTCGCTGCCTTGATGAATTTCTAGCCAAGAAATCCAGATCCGAGTTGCAGTTGCAAAGAGGATCAAAGAGGAGCGAATCGACAGTTGGTGGGAAGATTTCCAACATGGAAAATGAGACTCAGAGGGAGTCTAGGAGAGAATTTCCAGGAGGGAAATTGAGACTCATAGGGAGTCTAGGAGAGAACTTCCAAGAGGGAAGTCGAGACTCAGAGGGAGTCCAAAAGAGGAGCGGAGATGGCAATGAACGGACTGAGGCATCAGGACAGGTTGGACAGGGCCTCCAACTTTGTCATCTAGAAGGCCAAGATCCTGTTTGTTCTGGATAGACATCGCATCAAGGGCTTCGCCTTGAGAACCGTGGCTATCCCAATCGACCCAACTGATAATGAAAAGTATGAGGGTGCAATGGCGAAGGCAAAGTGCATAATCCTTGATGGGGACAAAGATCATGTCGTACCACATATTGTTGAGAAGAACATGGCAAAGGAGATGTGGGATACTTTGACGACATTGTATCAGGGCACTTCTGTGCAACGGAAGATGTTATTAGAGAATTAGCTGCAATCGTATCAGATGCAGAAGGGGGAGCAGATAGATCTATACCTCCTCAGATTGCAGGAGATTCGGGACCAACTTACTTCCATAGGGGCCACACTGGATCAGGAGTTCATGGTGAGAACCGCCTTGAATGCAGTCTCCGAGGAGTGGGAGACATTTTTCCCAGGCATTTTGGGCAGAGCTATTCTTCCAGGATGGGAAGAGATGTGGGCAGCTCTTCGCCAAGAAGAGATCAAATGATTGACCAAGGCAGGAAGTAGCAGCAAAGGAGGTCGAATCAAGAAAGAGGAGGAGGAGGATGCGGCTCTGGCATTTGCGAGACATAAGGGGAAGAGGAAAAAGGACATTTCCAAGGTGAAGCGCTTCCATTGTGGGGAGCTGGGTCATTGTGCAACCTAGTGTCCTAGGAAGAAGAATAAGGGAGAGGCTTCTTACTCCAAGGCAACTCCAACTAAGGCAGAGAAAGAAGTCGAGGCAAATGACGATTGTGCCATGAGTGCTCATGCACCTCTAGAGAAGAGGTGGGGTGACATCGAGCTGTAGTAAGGAGGACTACAAGAGATGAAGGGCAGGATCCTTGAGGTACCCAAACTCTTGGATCATATTCGACTACGGGAGCCCTAAGTGACAGTAGCAGGATGATGGATGTCGGTAGAAGCAATAGGCGATGAAGCGACAAGGCAGTGCTAGAGTGTAGAGTTTTGTAGTAGCGTGGTGGGGGTTGCAGCAGTGCGAAAGACACAGAGGTGTTTGCAACAGTGTGAGAGGCACAATGGAGGTTGCAACAGTGTGAGAGGCACAAAGGTGGTTGTAGCAACGCAGAGGTAGCAGAGGGAGCATATAATAGCAACAGAGGTAGCTTCAGTATCAGGAAGTTTCCAGACTGACAAGGATGTCAATAGTTGGGTAGATCAGTTACTTACTTCTCGGTAATTGAGTTGCAGTGCAACAGTTAGTAGTGGCAGTGCTATGGGCAGCATGATGCAACATTTGAGAGAGAGTTGCAGTGCAGACGCAGTGTTGGGAGGAAGGACCAACAACAACATGGATGTAGATGGAGCTGCACTACAAATGTAGCAGTGGCAGTGAAAGAGCCATGGGAAGTAGTACAAGAAGCAGCAGTTCAGTGGATGTTGGATAGTAGGCCCAACATCAGCACAGGTACTGGTGCGGAAGGATCATTGTGATCTTCAGAGGTGGAGCATTACTAGAGCACATTCCTTGCTAAGAGGGAGTGTTGATTTGGGGTAGCATTGGATGTGATCTAGCCATGAAAATTGGTGGAGAGGCTAAAGCACATGAGGTCTCCAAGATAAAATATATTAAACACAAAATGTTGGAAGAATTACAAAGCAAAAATAAAATATCTTATCCAAAATCTTGAACAAAGATTGAAAATCTTAGGAATAATCTTACGAACCAAATGATGCATCTTATTAAAAAACAATAAGTCATAAACCCTAATCATGTAATGAGGAAGAATAACTAATGTTTACAACTGAAATAACAAATTATATATGGATTTTGCACCAAAAGTATGTTGGGTGTGGAGCATGATTATCATCCTAATTTAGGGGTCTTTGTTTCAGTCGGATGTATACCCCAGGAAGATTGTACACCCCTCCTCCCCGCGGGGGTTTGGGGGGCAATCCCCCTCGGTTGGGGGGTCCGGGGGCCAGCGGTCCCCCGGCGGGGGTTGCAGGGGTAGCGCCCCCGAAGCTAAAAACAAATGTAAAATTGCCTTGTAAAAGTATAGTAATTTCTAGTCAATCTGGGCCATTCATTAGGCAGATGATCTGACGGTAGAATTTATGTTTAGTTAGGGTTTTTTGCCCTAGAAGGCAACCCCTCTCTTTGTATGAGGGTATTTGTATTGATATTCTCAGAGCGAGAAACAAAGAGGTGAGACTGTGAGAGAAAATAGAGGATATTACAGCGAATCTGCTGTAGGTTGTGTCTCTTCATTTTGCTGGATAACAGAAAGAAAGGACTGGTTGTTCGGGGTGGATGTAGCCCAAACTGGGTGAACCACATATATCTGTGTCTCTCTGGTTTTATGTGTTTGTTTTTTTTCCGCATATTATGTCTTGCATTTCTCTGTCATATATAATATTTTTCTAACAAAGTAAACTCACCTCCACTTTTTCCTTTGCACTCCACTATAATGTCCCTCTCACAAAGATACTTCAATAGTTTTGATGATGATCCTCCATGTTTCTTAATCTACATTGCATTGCACTTATAATTAGATGATGATGATCCATGTTTCGTTATCTACACTACATTGCACTTATTATTAGATGAATGACCAATAATATAAGATACCTCTATACCGCCACAATCTTCACCACTACCCATTGCAAACATGAAATCTTGGACCTTTAGGATTTGCATTAATCACCCATCCACTAAACCAAACAAAAACCAAACCATGAAATATTAAAAGATCAAATCTTATGAGAAATCTTTTTTAGACATCCAAATTCTCATGGGAATATTAGGTGGATAGTAAAAAATAGTACAGGAAATCTTAAATAAAGACCAAAAATTGCAAACCCTAAATAGCTAAAGGAAAACTTCCTACTTGATATTACGACAATTTCATAGCATAGCGTACATGGGTTTTACACCAAACAAAAACTCACCATTTGTCCCTGCCTCTACTACAATGGCCCCCAATCTTTCTCAAAGATATATTTGAGAAGTTTCATAACAAATCCTCCAACTTCCTTTAGCAACACCAAAGTGTATAAATTTAAACAAGTTAGCCATGCTTACAAATGTAAAATATCAACATCGATAACACATTAAAAACTAAACAACAACAATAATGGTAAAGATACAAATGAAATTAGCAAATAAAAAGAGAAAGAACAAAAAAAGAAACAAATAGAGGGAAATAATGGAGGCAAACTATGATTTGCAACCCCAGAAAGCATCCATTGGCCAACATAGAACATCTTACATGACAAAACATAAAGTATTAAAAATAAATTATAAATACACACTAAGTATCTTACTACAAATATGAAACAAACACCAAATTATCCAAGGAGAAATCTTATAAAACACAAAAAATCCTACAAGTAATCTAATGCAAAAGCAAATACATCTTATACAAACATGAAAAATCATAAACCCTAGGTAGATAAGGAGTGAGGGGAGCCATTGTAATTGAAATAAGGAAACTTTGTACCAATCACATTGAATTTGCACCAAACGAATTCACCTCTCATATATATGTAAATAGGTAATAACAGATCATATATGGACATTTGCACCAATAGAGAACCCGACTCTACCTGTGCACTCTACTACAACCTCTCCGTCACAAGGATATTTTAGTACTTTAGCTACATATCCTTTGCACTACATTACCTACATTACATTACATCAATAATTAGCTAAATATCCTTTGAACTACATTACCTGCATTACAC
The DNA here is from genome assembly GCA_031772625.1 of Pinus tabuliformis. Taxonomy (NCBI): domain Eukaryota; kingdom Viridiplantae; phylum Streptophyta; class Pinopsida; order Pinales; family Pinaceae; genus Pinus; species Pinus tabuliformis. The sequence goes on from CM062816.1 coordinate 422,285,297, forward strand.
TGTATCAATAATTAGATAAATTACAAATAATGTAAGATGCCTTGAATTTACATAAACATACATGGAATGATACATATAACCTCAACCTTCACCTTCGCCCACCATGCCAGCGGAATCAAGGGTCTTTATGACCTACCTTAATTTCCCACTCAATCTCCCAATTAGGCTAAAATAAAACTCCCTATGCATAATATTATACAACAGTAGATTTGGTGCAACAACCAAAAATCCTAATTCCTCAATAATAGAGGAGGGAAGAGAACCATTGTATTGAAACAAGAAGATAGCCATGTAAGAACGAAAAGAGAACTCACCTTCCCCCTTTGCATTCTCCTACACTTCTCCAAGTCACTCTTATGCAGAAATATTTCAAAAGTTTCAACATTGCTCTGCAATGTTCGGGTCGCTGCATTTAGATTGCATTTCATAAATAAGTGAATCCCAAGTAATATAAGACACATTTAACTTATATACAACTACATCTTATTTTAAGACCAAAATCATAAACCGTAAATTGGTGAGGAGTGTCCAAGTCTCTCTTACGCAAAAATATTTCAAATGTTTCAACATTGCTCCTCAAACTTCGGGTTCCTGCATTGAGATTGCATTTAATAAATAAGTAAATCCTAATTCATATAAGATGCAGTTCACTTAAATAAAAGTGCATCTTATTCTAAGAACAAAAATGAATAAGACCAAAAATCATAAACCCTAAATTGGTGAGGAGTGTCCAAGTCTCTCTTATGCAAAAATACCAATGTTCCACCAAGGTTCCGGGATGAGGAGGCGAGGGAGCGAGGGGGCGCAGGAGCGACCTATGCAAAAGCTCCCTACCATTTTTTAGGAAACGTGGGGGAGATGAGAAGATCACATGAAAGAGTTTCTGACAGTTTACTATCAAATGACATTGACTGCAGGATGACCATCTGCGAACCAACTTGGGTGACCAACGATGGCATGGATAATTTGTCTACCTTATTAGAGCAATGCCATGCAGTTCAAACTTCAAACCAACAGTGTATTTCAGGCGTGAAAATAATTTTCAGACCTGAGAATTCAAGCTGAGCAACTGTGCTCTGTGTAAATTTTGTAACTGTATAAATTCATATATAACGACAGTTCCTGAGATTTCTTGCTGCCCATAGTATTTTGTCATGCTTGCAGTAAACGCATGTTAGTCTATAGTCCACCCAATTATTTCCCACATGACATAGGTGCTGCTTCCATAGTTTGTGTCAGGCCAGGCTAGCTCAGAAATTAATGAGCGCAAAACAACTGAGTGATATTATTCATTCAACTATTATTATTTATACATATACAAAAACGGATCAGTTCATCTTCTAGATGACTGTCCGGCTTCACCTCATCCGTTTCGGATTAGGTGTCAACATTCCCCCCCTTAATCTGAAGGGATGTTGGTGAGTCCAAGCATCGTTCTGAATCTTTCAAGCTTTTCTCTTCCAAGCGCTTTGGTGAAGATGTCTGCAATTTGCTCGTTTGTGGAACAATGACGGAGATGGATTGTTTTGGCCTCAACATGATGTCGGATCAGATGATATTTAGTATTGATGTGCTTAGTACGATCATGGAACTTTGGATTCTTGGCCAACTTTATTGCAGATGTGTTATCAATCATGAGTGGAGTAGATTGTATTTGTTTTACTTGCAAATCTTCAAGAATTTTCCTGAGCCACACAATTTCTTTCGTTGCTTCAGCTGCTGCCACATATTCTGCTTCTGTTGTGGAATCTGCTGGTACTGATTGTTTGCGTGATCTCCAGGAGACAGCTCCTGATCCAAGACTCATAGCATATCCTGAAGTAGATACCCCAGTTTCTTTGTCTCCATCGAAGTCTGAATCAGAGTATCCAATCAAGTTGAAGTCGTCCACCTGTGTATACTTGATTCCAAGGTCTTGAGTTCCCTTCAAGTACCTTAGAACTCTTTTTGCAGCAGACCAATGTCTTTCACAAGGCTTTTGCATAAACCTTGAGAGGATTCCAACAGCAAATGAAATGTCTGGTCTGGTAGTAGTGAGGTAGATGAGACTTCCTACAAGCTGTCTATACTTTGTTGCATCCTCAAATTCTTTTCCTTCAATAGATGTGAGCTTCAAGTTTTGTTCCATTGGAGTAGAAAGGGGATTGCACTCTGTCATGCCAAATCTGTTTAACAAATCTCCAATGTATTTCTTTTGAGAAAGAAATATGGACTTTGGATGTTGGGTTACTTCAATGCCAAGATAGTAATGAACATAGCCCAAATCAGTCATTTCAAAAATATTTCCTAATTCTTTCTTTATGGATGCAATATAACTTTCATTGTTCCCTGTCATTAAAAGATCATCTACATATACCACAAGATATACAACTGTTTTGCCAACTTTCTTGACAAATAAAGTTGCATCATCAAGATCAAAATGTTTGAAGTTGAGTTTCAGAAGATGCTCAGTTAGTTTTTCATACCAGGCTCGTGGTGCTTGTTTGAGGCCATACAAGGACTTCACAAGTTTGCATACTTTGTGTTCATGTCCTTTCACAACAAATCCTTCAGGCTGGGACATAAAAACATTCTCTTTTAGATCTCCATTCAAGAATGCAGTTTTTACATCCATTTGATGGACTTTCCAACCGTTCTGAGCAGCTAGTGCAAAGAGTGTCCGGATGGTGGCCCATTTTGCTGTGGGAGCAAAAGTTTCCTCATAATCGACCCCTTCCTTTTGTGCAAAACCTTTTGCCACAAGCCTAGCTTTGTGCTTGTCAAGTGAGCCATCAACTTTGTACTTGTTCTTGTAGACCCACTTGCAGCCAATTGGTTTGGTTCCAAATGGAGGATCAACCAGCTTCCAAGTGCCATTCTTTATGAGGGCATCATACTCCTTCTGCATCGCTTCTTTCCATTCATCACGAGAAGCAGCTTCTTTGAAGGAAGTTGGTTCAAAATCTGTAGACAAGTTCAATTCACAATCATAAGTAACATCCATATCAACAGGTGAATTAGAGTTATCTACATCACCTCCATCTTGTCGGTTTGAATTTCTGGTTCCTGTTTTTCCAATTTCATCAGGATGAACACTTTCAAGTGTCTTTGTCAGCCACTTTGGAGGACCTTTCTGAAATGGTCCAGGTTGTTCTGTTGATGGAGTTGGGTCTGAATCAAGATTGAGTCTCCCAATTCTATCAATTACATCACTTAAAGCATCATCCGTTGTTGGAGTGTCATGCAGGGGAGATTGTTCTTCGGAAGAAGATTCCACATGTTGATCTAGTATAGGAATCCCCCCTTCAAGATGTGGAATCTGATTATCAAACTCTTGGAATGATTTCGGTTTTGTGAATCTATCCAAGCGATCAAGTTGCCGCTCAACAACACTGTCAGATTTGGATGATTCAAGAAAAATGACATCTCTAGATAAAACAAACTTTTTATTTACTTCATCATAAAGGCGGTATGCTTTAGATGTGTTTGAATACCCCAGGAAGATACACTTACGACTTCTAGCACCAAGTTTGTTTCTATGTACCTTTGGTATTAAAGCATAACAGGTGGAACCAAATATCCTGAGATGTTTTACCGAAGGAACATGTCCATACCACAATTCATAAGGAGTCTTGTTTCTTATAGCACTAGATGGACATCTATTCTTTATATATGCAGCACATAGAACAACATCAGCCCAAAACATTGTCTTTACATTTTTGAAGAAAAGCATGGATCGTACCATATTCAAAATTGTTCTGTTCATTCTTTCAGCTACACCATTCTGTTGAGGATTATAAGGCACAGTTGTTTGATGTTTAATCCCATGTTGGCGAAGATAGTGTTCAAATTCATTTGATGTATATTCTTTTCCATTATCAGTGCGAATAGACCCAATATGAGATTGTGCATCATTTTCAATCCATTTATGAAAATTCTTGAATGTTTGAAAAGCATCAGATTTGTTCTTCAATAAGTAAACCCAACACATTCTGGTGTAATCATCAATAAATGTCATGATATATTTATTTCCATTTGCAGAAGAAACAGGCATTGGACCACATAAATCTGAATGAATAAGTTCAAGCTTCCTATGTGCTCTTGAATGTGAATCATGAAAACACTGTTTGCTGTGCTTTCCTAGAATGCAAGCATCACATTGTTTATGTTTTCTAGGAATTGTAGGCAAACCAGCAACACCATTTTTCTTCAACAAGCGGAGACTATCATAGTTTAAATGTCCAAATCTAGCATGCCATAATAAACTTGATGGAAGTGCACCTTCTTCATGATGAGAAATATATGAGAAATGTTGTGCATGAGCAGAGGTTCCTTGCAGTTTAAGGAGTCTTTCTTCTTCTATACCCCTCATGACAAGTGAGTGGTCAGATGCCTTTCTTACCTCAAGCTTGCCATCAAACATGTGAATGGAGTGACCTTGCTGGCGGATGTGGACCAGGGACAGCAAGTTTCTCTTCAGCTGTGGGAGATATAGAACATGATCCAGAAGAAAGTCTGGAAGACCAGGCAGTTTAAGCCTGATTGTGCCAAGCCCTGATGGCTTGATTTTTGACTGATCTGCAAAGTATACTGCTCCATCAACATTGTTAGTGAAATCTTCAAAGAAATCTCTCCTATGAGTCATATGACAGGTTGCTCCTGAATCAAGCAACCAGTCATTTTTCGAAGAAGCAAGTGAAGCATTAAACAAATCTTCATTTACTCCAATATTACATTGTGCCTCAATATAGTGTGCAGATTCAGGTGCTTTACCTTTGTCTGAGTCATCAGTTTTACCTTTCTGCTGATTTCTTCTCTGCTCAACTTTGTCCCATGGTAGCTTGCATGTAGAAGCATCATGTGATCCATTTCGTTTGCAGCGAATGCAATGCAGATCTGCCTTTTCTGCTTGAGAATGTCTGCCCCCCCTGCCTCTGAAGTATCTTCCTCTTCCTCTTCGTCCACCTCTTCCTCTTGCAGAATCTTGAGCAGGATGCTTTTCTTTGTGAGCAAGGCAAACAGTCTCTTCAGAAGATTCAGGGACTGTTTTCTTTCCAAAGGCTTTCTCTCTTTCAGCAAACTTTTTCACAAGAGAGTCAAAGGTTATATCTTTAAGGTTTCCATTTGCTTGTAAAGACTCAAGATAATTGGAGTAGGTAGGATAGAGTGCTTTGAGAAAGGCAATAAGAGAGATATCCAGCTCAACCTTAGTGGATTTTATATCATGCATTATAGACTTTATTTCAGATGCAAGAGCAAGAGGATCATTATTTTTCAGTTCAAGAGTGAAGAGTTTAATCATGAGCTGAACAACTTCAAGTGCAGAATGTGTATCATAGAGTTCTTTCAGCTTCTGTAAAGCTTCAAAGGCAGTGGAATAGCAGGAAATATGACGACTTACTTCCTCATTGACAGATGCTGCGATCAATGCAAAGGCTTTGCTGTTCTTGTTTTCCCAAATGGCGAGTTCTTTGTCTGATGTGGGCTGCACAGGGTCTCTGTCTTCTTCTCCGACACACACACCTTTCCACAGCTCATTGTAGATAAGGGTGTGTTTTACCATCCGGGACCATTCAGAATAGTTCTCCTTGCCAGTGAGAACTATTCCGACCATAGAAATGATTGAATGCATTCTGTAAAAAAAAAATATCTCTGCCAAAAACACTTCTGTTGAGAGGAAAAAAAAATCCTTATATGATTGCCTTCTGCAATTTTATTTTTCTTTTAACATTCCAATAGTATATATATATATCACTGTTTAATGATGGCGCTCACCGCTTACAACTGTTCATATATCACTGTTCAATAAAAATGGGGCTCATATACAAATCACTTCTCACATATATCAATGTATATCACTGTTTTAAAAAAGGAGCGCTATATATATATCACTGTTTTGAAAGGGCGCACATATATATCACTGCTTTGAAAGACAACGTAATATGCTGAATGCTCAACACTTTCAACTATCCCAGCAGCATGAAAACGACATAGTAGTAGACATGAATGAGATTAAAAAAATACTCTTTCCAAATAGCAGCAGACAAAAATGACCCTCGTTCTACGACAGATAGCCAACAAATATGTTTGACAAAATGCCAACAGAATCCGGAATATTACCAATCTGTAACTGTGCTCGTTTCCCCAGCTCCGGAGGTATCACACCGGGGACAAAGCTGCAAGGCAGACAACGTTAACACTCTCTATCTATCACACAGCGTTTCTCAACCTTTTCACGGGGCGCTACAAAAATAGCAAGGCTTATTCAAAAACGTTAAACGCTGGCTTCAATACATTAAAGGCATAAACGCATCCAGCATTTAAAAACGCCAGGCTTCAATACGCATAAACACTGGCTTCAATACATTAAAGGCATAAAAGGCGCAGTCACCACAGTTCTATATACCATCACCATTCACCAAAGCTTCAAAACGCAGGCTTCTTCAAAACGTTTCAGGCCCACGGATATCACAACCCGATCAATGGAGTTTCGACCAGCATACACCAGCAGCGTTCAGTCCTCAGAAAATTCAACACAAAAATTTTGTTTTGGGATCACGATTGCCGTTACACCAAAACCCGCAGGTGTTAGTAAACGGACGCATCGCCGGAGTTAACGGATCCTCGAGAGGCGGTTAGTCCATGTCACGAAACACACGGGGAGCGCTGGATTATCCAATGCCCAACAATCTCCCCCCCAGCGCGAGCCGGGTGTGATTCGAACTCGAGACCTTTGGCTCTGATACCATGTCAGGCCAGGCTAGCTCAGAAATTAATGAGCGCAAAACAACTGAGTGATATTATTCATTCAACTATTATTATTTATACATATACAAAAACGGATCAGTTCATCTTCTAGATGACTGTCCGACTTCACCTCATCCGTTTCGGATTAGGTGTCAACAGTTTGTATGTCAAATGTCATGCAAATTAAAAACACAAATTGAATGTCTCATATTCTTTGCCGTCACTCCAGTTATCTCCCCACTGTAATCCAGCCATCACTTGAGAAAAAAAGGAGAAGTTTTAAAAGGGAAAATTCATGTACGTGCTATATGGTCCAGCAAATTTCCATGATACTGACCCTCTAAAATAACGCTTGTTGAAACCAAAAGACAGCACAAGACGTTATCCCCATATAGAACATGAGTAGCTTTGTACCACTTTAGGTCTATTAAATCATAAACTATAAGCAAGGCCATTTTTTTGGGAGCGTGGGGAAACATGCCCTCAGGGAAGGGAAACGTTTCCCTGGCACGTCCCCCTGAGTTTCCTCCATTTTGGGAGCGTGGGGAAACGTCCCCTACTCGTCCCCAAGTCCCCGGAGCGCGGGGGAGCGAGGAAACTAGACCCCTAGGGGGGGGGGCGAGTCCCAGTGGAACACTGAAAAATACTTCAAAAGTTTCAACATTTTTCCTCAACCTTCGAGTTCCTGCATTTAGATTGCATTTAATCAATAAGTATCTCAAATAATATAAGATGCATTCCACTTAAATAAAAGTACATCTTATTCTAAGATGAAAAATCATAAACCATAGTGTGGAGGACTATTGAATCTAAACTAGAAGGATTTCATGGTAGAACATACATGAGTCTCACACCAAACGATAACTCACCCTATACCTTTGCTTCTACTTCTTTCCTCCTCAACCTTCATTTACCTATGTTAACATAGATAAATAAGTAAATCCCCTATAATATAAGATGCATTTAACTTCAATACTAGTATATCTTATTCTAACACCAAAAATCATAAACCCTAAAAAGGTGAAGAGGATGGAGAACTATTGTGTAAAAACTGAGAGGATTTCACTGTAAAATATATGGTCTTGAACCAAAATATAGCTCACTCTTTACCTTTACTTCTACTTTTGCTATAGTGCCTGTTACCCACCACTTTGTGGGTGATATCCCCAGGAGAATTTTTTCTCCATGATGAGCCTCAGCCAACAACCCTTTGATGCCTCCTACTAGCTCATTGTGCCATTTCTCTGCCACCTGAGCTCGCCATGTGGTCCCTCACCCACCTATATTAATCGTATGTTTGAAGGTGGGCCTCCTGAATCTAAAGGTATGTCTTGTCATTTGGTAATTGAGTATTGGATTTACTTATCATGGATACTTCTGGGCATGGAATGATGGGGGGATTTGGCGGAAAGAGTGGGCTTAGTTTGTGTTCTTGTCCCCTTGATTTATTTTGGTTGTTACCCTTTGATCTTAGTCCCGTGGGATCTCCTTTATTGACCATTTGGTTCTAGGGTGGTACTACTTGGGAAACCCCAAATTTGGGTGTGTGGTCCCGCTCCTTTATCCGCACATATTACTCCCTTTCCACTCACTATACCCCCATTCATCATTTCTCCCACCTGGGTCCACATAGGGCTAGCCTCCTTATCCCCTTGCCCCCACCTTAGATTAGGCCTAGAATGATGCCTCGAAGGTTGAAGCAACTAAAAGAAAAAATGAAAAGCATAATTGGTCACATTTAATAGGAAATTGTACGACAAAATGCAAAAGATCGCTCGGACAAAAATAATTAGCACGTGGGCAAAAGCCATTACATGAGCTCTACCCAATCCATGGCCATCACCATGGTTCCATGGGCCCTAGATGAGCCTCCTATATCATTCATGAACCCATGATTTTTCCAACCCCTGGAGGGCAATGAATTTCCCTACCTAAAAGGGGTAACCACTCCTATATTTTACACATCATGCTCTTGTACTTTGAGCCCTGAGCAATTAATTAAAAAAAATTCATAAAAGGCAAAAGGCATATAAAGAAGGGTGGAAAAATCAGGGCTAGGGCACCTCATGTACCACGATTGCTTCCTCCTACACATTACATACCCAAGTGTGGGCTTCGCCTTATGTTAAATTATGGTATGTTCTATGCTTAGAGCAGTTTTCTTATTTTTCTTCTTATTAGCCATAGATTAGCAATCACATATACATTAAGTAAAGTGCAGATAAAACATTAAATGATCAACAGAAAACAAGCCAAGACAAGAGACACAAGATGTGGCGGCTAGCCAGGGGCAAACCCCAATGTGAGGAAACCCTTTGATCAAATCTTCTTTTATCTTCAATAGTTCAGCAGAGAGAAATAGTACAAAATCTGAATTCTGTAATTTTATATCAACAGTAGCAAACCCTAGATCAGCAAAGTCAAACTTGGTCAAACTCGCTGAAATTGACCTCTAAAATACTTGGTCAATTTCCGATCAACTTGTACTCAAACAGCCTGAAGAAACAACCCTTGAACAGCCCCATAGTTTTAGTCAATTTGCAGATTTCTGAAGTCAACTTGCAGCCCTAAACTAGGGCAATCAACACCAGTCAAACCAGAGGTCAGATCACCTCGATTTTTGTGCCAAAAATTGCGGCTTGCCTAGGAGAGGCAACCACACCCAATCCGCACTTCTCGAAGGTCAATGCTTGGTCAACACTAGTCAAAGAGATTACCTGCTGCCCTAGCGTCCTTCTTTCTACATCTTCCTTGCCCTAGAATGTCTTCCTTTCAGCCACACGTGTGAGAGAGAGAGGCTCCTTTTATGCATAGGGGAGAGAGAGAGAATATGAGTGAAATTAAATTGTCCAAATGAGGAGAATGCTCCTAGTATTTATATGCAAACGTTGAGGTTGAATAGACATGACTGTTGGGCTTCTGAGCCTACATAAGTTCGCTGGCCGACCTTGACAATTTGTCCATAATCAAAATAAATTCATATCTCCATAAATACTTATCGGAATCAGATGATCTTTAGATCAATCCTACACCTATCGATGAGAGGAATCTAGAAAAAATATCAGAAGCCATAAATAAGGTGATCCACATGGAGTTTGGCCCTAGTTGCCAATTTTAACACCTTATCTAGATACCCCTATGCCCCACTATGTGGCCCAGGATTGCCCCTCACATTCCCTATTCCATTCCACTTATTTGTCACTTGCCACCCCCATTAGAGGGATGTACCTTGGACAAACTATCCCCTTTAAGGGCTAAAAGTGCCTAATAAGGAACTTGGCTAACCCCCTTTGGAGCTTGGAGACACTAGCACATGCCAGAGCCCACTACCAAAGGGCATGCCATTATGAAGTGCCCATTTTGTTATCCATGATTTGTAAGCTCTTTTACTTGATTATTTTAATCACTGGTTATACTAGAAGCCTAGGGGACACATTGGATCTTATGCATGATTACAAGTGGTTTCCATTTGGGTTTGGTCTTCCTATATGGGATCCTAACCCCCAGAGGTCTACATTGGCACATGTAGGGTGTGCATAGAGAGCCATGGGCCTCCACAGTAGCAGACAACACTCCACAGATCTTCATGGATGCTCAGAGACTACTAGTGATCCACTTTTGGGATGATGGTGATATGCTTGGTACATTATGCCCGACACCTCGCCCACATGAGCGCCACACTCTTGGCAGGGGTCACAAGACTTGTACGATGTCATGGAAACATTCATTCCACCACTTGGACCCTTGCAAAGGATCTACAAGCATCTCCGATTCATATGGAGACCCATGGGGTCATTTATGTGCCCTCAAACCCACTGGGAGCACCACAAGTATATTACTCGGAGGACAAGGGGCCACCCCCTTGTTCATCATATTCCAAGGAATTTATTCCTCAATATGGAACTTCTAGATGTTATTATGCCTTTGGAGGGCCCTATGACATGTACATATTATTATTTGCCCCCTTATGAGGCTTATTTTTACACTTGTGAGCTAGTTTGGTGGGCTTGTCACCAATAGGGGTTTTATTTGCGCATTATTTTATCATTAGGGCTAATGTAGGCCCATAGGCTAATTAGAACTCCTTAGGAGGCTATATATTGATGTTAGATACATTCATTTGGATCATCACTTCACTTGGGATCTCTCTAATCATAGATAATTTCACATTTTTTTCCTTCGAGGATATTTTCTGGAGATGGATGCATTTTGATGTATGGATTTGGGCTATTTATCTTGTCTTGGAGCTTTGTCTTGTGAATGAAATGCTGGTTGGATATACTCTATAATGTTGTAAGAGAAATTTTGATGTTATTATTCTTGTTGCTCCATATTGCTAAAATTAGGGCTAGTTGTTGAATTATTGAAATGTGAAATTGAGCATGTTTTAGCTAATTTAATGTATGGGCCAATGTTATATGAATGAAATGTCCTAGAGATTATTTGTCTTAATAAGCTTGTATCGTTTACTCATTTTCTTTGAAGTATAAATGCTTGAGGGTCACTTTTCTTTTCTTTCTCTCAACATTGGATGAAGTTGATTTTCTGGGCGTCCTTGATCAAGAAACCAAGTTATTACTCATCACCATCTTTGACTCCATATCCCCAAGCAAATTAGTGTTAAAATTGGCAACTAGGACCAAAATCCATGTGGGTCATCTTATTTATGGTCGCTGATATTTTCTTGGATCCCTCTCATCGAGAGGTGTAGGATTGATGTGAAGATCATTCGATTATGATAAGTATTCATGGAGTTATGAATTTATTTGTGTTATAAGACAATTCGTCAAGGTCGGCCAGCGACCAAATAAACCCCACATGTGCTCAACGTTTTAGTATAAAAGGAGATGACTTGAGAGTCATTTCACACACACTTCTATCTTGATTTCTCTCCACTTGTCTTGGGTTTTAGTGGAAGAGAAATCTAGGAGTGGAAGCCCTAGATGTTGGAGGAAAAGAAGGCAGCCCTAACGCTAACCTAAGGCAACCCTAACAAAGTCCTAAGAAAGCAGCCCTAGCCACAGTCCAAGCAAGCATCACAAGAGCTCATCAAAGGAGCCCAAGGAACTCAGATAAGGGAGAAAGGTAACTATATGGAAGCCGCAACAAGAAGGCTAGGACAGCGAGGGAGATAAGGGCTAATCGAGTTGCTATCAGAGGGCTGAGGAGCTGAGCTTGGAGGCCGAGTTGAAGAAGGATGAACGTTGGTATGTTTGGGGAAGCAAAAAGGTTAAGGGAACACTGTTTTGAGTGGGCTGTAGGTGACAGCGTGGGACTGTGGTAGGCCGCAGTCCCTACCGCCTCAAAACAGCGAGAACATGGAGAGTTTGGGGGCTCAAACGTGCCAAGAACAACAACGTACTAGGGGAGGTGTACTATGAAGGTGTGTTGCAATCCTTGAGGGTTGTTTGTGGATTGATAGATAGGTGTGTGAGGTCTGCCAGATACCTTAACCAACAGTGTTGAAGGGACAACAAGGCTAGTAAATGGGATAGCTAGGCTACATGGTGCTGCTAAGACACATGGGACAACAAGAAGGTATGGCAGGGCTATTGGGACAACAACAAGGTATAGCAAGCTGTGATGGGACAACAACAAAACAATGGGAGAACAAGCTAACATGGAATGGCTATGTCACTAATAGTCGGACAACAATATGCCACATAGGAAAACAATGGCTAGCATGGTGCAACAATGGCACATGGGACAACAATCCATCATAAGGTGTAGCAGTATGATGTGTAGAGCATGGTCATGAGATTCAACATTGTGATGATGGGTGCAACATGGTGCAGCACGATTTGGTGCAACATGATGACGAGACGCAACACAATGATAGGTGAAGGAGTCACCATGGAGAATCAGTTGAAGCAACATGTCTTCAACTGATCTCATGTATCATCTTCTTAGAGATGATATATGCTCTTATCTAGATAAGTCAAAGTGTTGACTTCTATTGTAAATGTACTGTCTCTCTCTTTCTCTCTTTGTTGAACTATTGAAGAACATATAAGAAGAATTTATCAAGGGTTTCCCCACATTGGGGTTTGTCCCTGGCTAGCGCCACATCTTGTGTCCTCTTGTCTTTGCTTGTCTTCTGCGATTTATGTTTATGTTCTATCTGTAGTTTACTTTAATGCTGATGTGATTGCTAATCTGGAAAAGATATTGAGCTAACTATGGAAATTGAAATAAATTGCTCTAAGCATAGAACATACCTAAAATTAACATGGTATCAGAGCTGAGGTGAAGACAAAGCCCTAGCAAGAGTGAAAGTGTAATCACTGAAGATAGTTGGGAAAGGACAAAAGGCTCAATGGATTTCTCATCCCTCTTTAAATTCACCAAGGGTGAAGTCGAAGTAGAGAATATTATCAGAATGGCGCAACGGAAGCTTCTGATGGCCTACCTAAAGATCACTTCAATGGGAAGTCCGAATCTAAGGGTGGAAGGAAAGGCAGATACCTTGTTTGTAATAAGTTCGACCATTATGCTGAGGAGTGTTCGAATGGTAGGAATCACTTGATGATGATAACAATCATTCCAAGGTATCTTCAATGATCGAAGGAATGACAAGTAATGCACGTCATCAAGGAAATAGCCGACTCTTCAAAGAAAGCAAGGAACCCCAGGTATGAAGAATCAAATGTTGTTTCTGATAAGATAAAGAAGCATTATCTTATATTGGCCCTCTCCTCCAGACTCTTTGGGAATCTGGCTTATTGATTGTAGTGCTTCAAGGCACTTCATCGGATAGAAGGGTGCACTCTCTAATTTGGTAGAGATGGAAACAATCGTGGGATTATACTTGGAGTCAATGCCACCTATCCCGGAAAGGGTGTAGGGAATGTTACCCCTCAATTGAATGAGGGTAACTCGATTCATTTATAAGAATCTCTTTATGTACCTGATCGCAAGAAGAACCTGGTGTCCATTTCGGCAATGGAAGTCAAAGGTTTCAAGGTGGCATTCATTGATGGAAAGGTATGTGTTTGAAAATAGAATTTTCAAAGATGCTTTTACTCATGGATTCAGGGTTGGCAATTTGTATCAAGTTGCAGGATGGCCCATTGGGGATCATGTCAATTGACTTATCTCATATCTAGCACCGAAGGTCTACTTATTATAGGACCCTACCCGATGTGAGTTAGATGGTGACTGGGATGCCTGAATTCAAAAGACCATGAAGGTACATGTTTGAGATGTACCGAAGGAAAATCTTACAAGGGGACCATTCCCCTCATGTAGCAGGTCCACAAGTTTGGAACAACCAGAGGGGTTTGAGATTCATGATCGGGAATCTCATGTATGCAGATGGAAGAAATCCCTCTATGGCTTGAAGCTAACACCCCGGGCTTATTATGAGAGGATTGATAGTTGTTTGATGAAGCTGAGATTCACTAGGAGTGAAGCCGATCCAAACCATTGCTTGAAGGTTGTGGATGATAGACCTCTCATACTGGCACCTTATGAGGACAACCTCTTTCTGACAGGTGCAGACCCTCTCATTTGCAAAAGTAAGAGGGAGTTGGATTTCGGATTTGGAATGGTGAACTACAAGCCCATGACTACCTCGATGGAGCTTAACTTTCAGAAGTTATGTGGTCGTGATGCCGGACTAGATTTGGGAAATGCCTCTGAGTCATAAACTCATTCACATTGATGTTCTTGTCCCGATATATGTTTTGCAGTTAGCATGTTGGGCTCATATTTTTAGTTGAGCCTCACTAGATTGGTGCCAAGAATCTTGAGATACACTGCCAGAAATATGAAGCTGCATGGTTATTCGAATGCTGACTGGGCAAGCAGTGTGGAGGATCTCAAGAGCACTTCTGAGTGCTGATTCTCTTTGGGTTCTGCTTGATATCCTGGATGAGTAGGAAGCAAAAGACAATTTCTTTGAGCACCGCTGAGACCGAATACATAGCTACGAGTATGACCTCGTGTGAAGCTGCCTGGTTACGGAAGCTCTTCAGTGAGCTGTTTGTACACATGATGGATACCACCGTGATCTTCTGTGTCAACCAGGGAGGGATTCGATCATTGAGGAATCACGTATTCCATGATTGCTCTAGCATATAGACACCAAATACTACCTTATCTGGGATATGGTACGTCGATGAGCGAGGAGGCTTCATCGCATTGAGACTGATGTACAGGTCGCAGACATTCTGTAAAAGCCTCAGGGAAAGGTCAAATTTGAGACTTTCTCGAACGACTTGGAGTCGTTGAGAGACACTCTTATGAGGAACCTGCATGATGCATGCATTGAGCTCTAGGAGCTCTGGGAGGGTTGGGGTTCTTGGAGCAACAAGAAACCATAGGGCGACTCACCCTCCCCTAATGGTGCAATGTGTACAGGGTGAATGGTTTAGCCTTCCCTTGTGATACTCCATGGCGACTTATCGATAGGATGAGTGGTTCTCCTGTCGAGGCATCCTACCCATGCAGTCTAGGACTCATGGGAAGTACCTCTCATCTGGCCAATGAGCAGGGAAATGGGGTTAGGGACAATAGTAGTACTATCAATGGACGGATTGTTGTATCTACTGTACTCTCTATGCTAGGATGACCTCCATTGATTTGGGATCAGTATGAGTGGTTTGAGACACTCTCTTGTGATATTGATCCGGGATCAATAAAACTGACTTCGAGTCAGTAAGAGTGATATGACTCACTCTCTTGGAATTGATCTCGGATCAATAAGAGTGGTATGACACACTCTCTTCATATGGAATAGACTTCGTGTCAGTAGAGAAAGGTATGAGACATTTTCGGTAAATTCTTCTTCTTCATGGTTCAGCAGAGCAGAGTAGCGCAGTGCAGGGCACTGGTGGCAGAGATATTACAGTCGAACAGATGGATCAACAGATGGAGTTCTCCCTAGTTGAGAGGGAGTGTTAAAATTGGCAACTAGGGCCAAACTCCGGATGGGTCATCTTATTTATGGCAGTTGATATTTTTCTTAGATCCCTCTCATCGATAAGTGTCGGATTGATCTAAATATCATCTGATTCCGATAAGTATTCACAGAGTTATGAATTTATTTGTGTTATCAGACAATTCTTCAAGGTCGGCCATCAACCAAATAAACCCCACATGTGCTCAACGTTTTAGTATAAAAGGAGATGACTTGATAGTCATTTCACACACACTTCTATCTTGATTTCTCTCCACTTGTCTTGGGTTTTAGTGGAGGAGAAATCTAGGAGTGGAAGCCCTAGATGTTGGAGGAAAAGGAGGCAGCCCTAACGCAGTCCTAGAAGGCAGCCCTAACGCAGTCCTAAGGCAACCTTAACGCTAACCTAAGGCAGCCCTAACACAGTCCTAAGAAAGCAGCCCTATCTGCGGTCCAAGCAAGCATTACAAGAGCTCATCAAAGGAGCCTAAGGAACTCGGCTAAGGGAGAAAGGTAAACTATATGGAAGCCACAACAAGAAGGCTAGGACAACGAGGGAGATAAGGGCTAACCGAGCTGCTATTAGACGGCTGAGGAGATGAGCTTGGAGGCTGAGTTGAAGAAGGATGAACGCAGGTATGTTTGGGGCAGCGAAAAGGTAAGGGAAGATTGTTTTGAGTGGGCTATAGGTGACAGCGTGGGACTGTGGTAGGCCACAGTCCCTACCACCTCAAAACAGGGACAACGTGGAGAGTTTGAGGGCTCAAACATGCCCAGAACAACAGCGTGCTAGGGGAGGTGTACTATGAAGGTGTGTTGCAATCCTTGAGGGTTGTTTGTGGACTGATAGATAGGTGTGTGAGGTCTGCCAAATACCCTAACCAACAGTGTTGAAGGGACAACAAGGCTAGTAAATGGGACAGTTGGGCTACATGGTGCTGCTAAGACACATGGGACAACAACAAGGTATGGCAAGGCTATTGGGACAATAGCAAGGTATAGCAAGCTGTGATGGGACAACAACAAGGTATAGCAAGCTGTGATGGGACAACAACAAAACAATGGGACAACAAGCTAACATGGAATGGCTATGTCACTAATAGTGGGACAACAATATGCCACATAGGACAACAATGGCTAGCATGGTGCAACAATGGCACATGGGACAACAATACATCATAAGGTGTAGTAGTATGATGTGTACAACATGGTCATGAGATTCAACATTGTGATGATGGGTGCAACATGGTGCAGCACGGTGAGGTGCAACACGATGACAAGATGCAACACAATGATAGGTGAAGGAGTCACCATGGAGAATCAGTTGAAGTAACATGTCTTCAACTGATCTCATGTATCATCTTCTTAGAGATGATCTATGCTCTTATCTAGATAAGTAAAAGTGTTGACTTTTGTTGTAAATGTACTATCTCTCTCTTTCTCTCTCTGCTGAACTATTGAAGAACATATAAGAAGTATTGATCAAGGGTTTCCCCACATTGGGTTTCCCCACATTGGGGTTTGTCCTTGGCTAGCGCCACATCTTGTGTCCTTTTGTCTTGGCTTGTCTTCTGCGATTTATGTTTAGTTCTATCTGCAATTTACTTTAATGCTGATGTGATTGCTAATCTGGAAAAGAGATTGAGCTAACTGCGAAAATTGAAATAATTTGCTTTTAGCATAGAACATACCTAAAATTAACAATTAGGCACTGGTCCCTTAAAGGGGTGATCATTTTAACCTTCCTTTTACCATTTTCCCCATTTTCCCCAAGTCTAGCCCCATTAGGTCACCTAGGGCATCAATTTCCCGAGAATTGACCCAAAGGAAAAACTTCGATTTCCTATAGGTTATTGTGCTGGTGGGTCCCCTCACTCCTCCAAATTTGAGGCAATTCTAACAATGGAATCTCCAGGAATCCCAACCCCTAGCTCTAGGATCGAATTTTGCCTAAGCATCCCCAAGGCTAGACCTCAATAGGATCAATTAAACCTTTCAAAGTAAATATTCTTGTTTGGTCCTTTCCCCTCACCTTTTCCAGGATAGGAACATCATTGGTTGCTGCATTCCATCCCCAAACCTGGGTTGGGTCCACTTGGCCTCGTGTGGTCCCACTTCTCAATAAAGACTATTTGTCAAGGACCATTTGGGAATCCAAGTTTCCAAGGATTATAGGGATTGAGAAACTCATCTATAAGCCTATTCTTTCTCCCTCAACCCTCTAATCCTCACCCCTTACCCCTGGTGGACCAAGTCCCTTGCTTAAAGAGCAAGCAAGTTCCATTCTTCATTCCATCCTTGGGAAAGGGTTTCTTGGGTCACTTCTCACCTACCCATTGACATATACTTTACAAGTGATCCCCACACTACCGAGACTCCTCCCATCGGTGAAAGTCTGTAAAGAGCAGGGAGATTTACTGGTGGTGACAGTGGGCTAAGTCTCCATCGTTGCCCTTAACCTCACAATTGCCCTCTTAGGAACCCCCTTTAGGTCCCCTGCTGGTTTGAGTGGTAACAATGCCAATGCCTCTCTCACACAAAGATATTCAGTAGCTTCACCAATGCTCATTCACCTTTCCCAATCTGTAGTGCATCTAAATTTCAACAAACACACATGGTATAATGATAAAGAAACAAACAAGTTAAATTAAAATAAGCATGAAACCATATACTTATGTGGTAGAGAAATGTGTAAATTCACCCATACATACACCTTTCCCAATCTGTAGTGCATCTAAATTTCAACAGACACATGATATAATGATAAAGAAACAAATGGCTTAAATTAAAATAGGCATGAAACCATATACTTATGTGGTAGAGAAATGTGTAAATTCACCACTACATACCTTTCTTGCCTTTGCCAAATAAGCATGAAACCATATACTTAGGTGGTAGAGAAATGTGTAAATTCACCCATACATACACCTTTCCCAATCTGTAGTGCATCTAAATTTCAACAGACACATGATATAATGATAAAGAAACAAATGGCTTAAATTAAAATAGGCATGAAACCATATACTTATGTGGTAGAGAAATGTGTAAATTCACCACTACATACCTTTCTTGCCTTTGCCAACAAACAAGTAAATTCCTATGTTACATGCCTTATTCGCCTTTTCCCATGACACTTATGGACTCCACATTGTCCTTGAACCCACACTATATACTATTAAGGTATTCCTTAATTTTCTTTCCCATTGAATCAAATAAAAAATATATTAAAAAAATGATCACAAATTAGCATGGCCATACTCAGAAATGTAAAGATATAAGAGCCACAATGGTAAATAACCAAAAAGAGAATAAAAACAGTAACAAAAAACATCACCAACAATAATTAAAATAACATTAACAATACTAAGAAAATTAAAAATCAGAAAAAAAAAAAAAACCAAGAAAAAGAAAAAGTAAATAAAAAACAACAAAATTAGCAAAAAGAAAACACAAAATGACAAACCAAAGACAAACTATGCTCCTCAACTCCAAAATTGTCCATGGCCAACCAAGGGAACAATAGAGAAGTATTAAATAGACACTGCAAAATATTATCAAATATATTAAATACACACAAAATATTGTGAGAATTACAAAACAAGGATAAAATATCTTATCCAAAATCTTAAACAAAGATCGAAAATATTAGGAATAATCTTATGCACCAGAAGATACATATTATTCAAAAAAAGTTCATAAACCCTAAACATGTCACGAGGAAGAAGAACCATAGTGTTTACAACAAGAAATAAATAATTATATATGGATTTTGAACCAAATATAAACTCACCTCCACTTTTGCCTCTGCACTCCACTATAATGTCTCTCTCACAAAGATATCTCAATATATATGCAAGGATCCATTTTATTAATCTACGTTGCATTGCACTTATAATTACCACTATCCACTTCACATATGAAATCTTGGACCTTTAGGACTTGCATTAATCACCCATTCACTAAACCAAACCATGAAATATTAAAAGATCAAATCTTATGAGAAATGTTGAAATTGTCCATGGCCAACCAAGTGAACCCTGCACACCAAAAAGTAAAGAAGTATTAAATAAAGACCATAAAACATTATTAAATATATTAAAAAGAAAAAATATTGTGAGAATTACAAAACAAAGATAAAATATCTTATCCAAAATCTTAAACAAAGATAAAAAAAATCTTAGCAAATATCATATCCAAAATCTTAAACAAAGATTGAAATTCTTAGAAATAATCTTATGCACTAGAAGATACATTGTATTCAAAAACCGGAAGTCATAAACCCTAAACATGTAATGAGTAAGCAGAACCATAGTGTTAACAACAAGAAAGACCAAATTGTATATGGATTTTGCACCAAAAGTAAACTCGCCTCCACTTTTTCCTCTGCACTCCACCATAATGTCTCTCTCACAAAGATATTTCAATAGTTTTGATGAGGATCCTCCATGTTTCTTAATCTACATTGCATTGCAGTTATAATTAGATGATGATCATTCATGTTTCTTTATCTACATTGCATTGCACTATTTATTAGATGAATGACCAATACTGTAAGATAACTCTATACTACCGCAATTTTCACCGCTATCCACTACACATAGGAAATTTTGGATATTTAAGACTTCCATTATATCACAAAACAAAACAAAAACCAAACCATGAAATATTAAAATATCAAATCTTATCAGAAATCATTTTTAGACATCCAAATTCTCATGAGAATGTTAAGTAGATAGTAAAAAATAGTACAAGAAATCTTAAATAAAGACCAAAAACATTTTGTCGAATTTGTGCATTTTATTGAAAGACCAAAATCGAAACCCTAAATAGCTAAAGGAAAACTTTCTATTTGAAATGACGATAATTTCATAATATAGCGTACATGGGTTTTACACCAAACAAAAACTCACCATCTGCCTCTGTCTCTACTACAGTGGCCCCTAATCTTTCTCAGAGAGATATTTCAGAGTTTCATAAAAAATCCTCCAACTTCCTTTAGCAACACTAAAGTGTATAAATTTAAACAAGTTATCCATGTTTACACATGTAAAATATCAACATTGATAGCACATTAAAAGCTAAACAACAACAATAATGGAAAAGATACAAATGGCAATAGTAAAAAACAAGAGAAAGAACAAAAAAGGAAACAAATAGAGAGAAATAGTGGAGACAAACTATACTTTGCAACCCTAGAAAGCATTCATTGGCCAACAAAGAACATCCTGCATGGAAAAACATAAAGTATTAAAAAGAAATACTAAATACACAATAAGTATCTTACTACAAATATAAACAAACTATCCCAGGAGAAACCTTATAAAACACAAAATATCCTACAAGTAATCTAATGCAAAAGCAAATACATCTTATGCAAACATAAAAAATCATAAACCCTAACTAGATAAGGAGTGAGGGGTGCCATTGTAATTGAAATAAGGAGGCTTTGCACCAATCACATCGAATTTGCACCAAACAAATTCACCTCCCATATATATGTAAATAGGTAATAGCAGATCATATTATGGATATTTGCACCAAAAGAGAAGTCAACCATACCTTTGCACTCTAATGCAATCTCTCCCTCACAAGAATATTCTAGTACATTAGATAGATATCCTTTGCACTACATTACCTGCATTACATTGCATCAATAATTAGATAAATAAAAAATAATGTAAGATTCCTTGAATTTACATAAACATACATGAAACAATACATATAACCTCAACCTTCACCTTCACCCAATACACCTACGAAAACAGGGGTCTTTAGTACCTACCTTAATTTCCCACTCAATGTACCAAATAGACTAAAATAAAATTTCCTATGTATAATGTTATACAAAAGTAGATTTGGTGCAACAACCAAAAAACATAGTTCCTCAATAACAAATGAGGGAAGAGACCATTGTATTGAAACAAGAAGATAGCCATGCAAGAACCAAAAGAGAACTCACCTTCCCCCTTTGCACTCTCCTACACTTCTCCAAGTCTCTCTTATGCAGAAATATTTGAAAAGTTTCAACATTAATCCTCAACCATTGGGTTACTACATTTAGATTGCATTTAATAAATAACTAAATCCCAAATAACATAAGATGCATTTCACTTAAGTAAAAGTACATGTTATTCTAGGAACAAAACTCACAAACTCGAAATTGTTAAGGAGTGTCCAAGTCTCTCTTATGCAAAAATATCTCAAAAGTTTCAACACTGCTCAAGGTTCCTACATTTATATTGCATTTAATAATATATAAATCACAAATAATATAAGATGCATTTAACTTAAATAAAAGTACATCTTATTCTAAGACCAAAATCCATAAATCCTAAATTTGCGAGTGTCCAAGTCAGTGTTATGCAAATTGCTCCTCATCTTCCGGGTTCATGCATTTTGATTGCATTTAATAAATAAGTAAATCCCAAATACTATAAGATGCATTTAAATTAAATAAAATTACATCTTATTCTAAGACCAAAAAACATAAACCCTAAATTGGTAAGGAGTGCGGAGAACCATTGAATATAAAGTAGAAGGATTTCATGGCGTTGATATTTGTAGCTTGGGAGGTACTCCAAGCTCTAGGATTCGAGGTTTTGGAGGAATGGGCACCACAAAAGTGCCTTGTGGGCTTAGAACCCAAAGTGTGGGTGTGAAATCACAAGGAATTTTGGACATATAACCCTTGGAGATTGTAAAGAACCCTAAAAGGAACTAGGGGCCACACAGAACGCTGAAAAAAGAAAATGTAGAAATCAAGATATTAGTTTTTTTATGTGTTTTGAGTGAGCTTGTAGCACAAAGGACAAGTCGGCTAAGCTTAGAGTGTGCCCTCAACGAGTTCGTTGAAGCCCAAGGATAAGCATATAAACAAAGGTAATGTTGAGGCTCAAAAGGACATCCAAGTGCAAACAAATCAAGGAGGTTCTTCCTTGATTTGGCCGCAAATCCAAAGACCCTAACGAAGGAGAAAAGGAGCATAAGGTTGCGTCTTCTTAAGTCTATTTGGAGGGTTGAGTTTCATATCCAAGAGGCTGAGGTATTTGAGGTGAGATCTGGGTATGTTAAGTGCAGTTATGAGGTGTGTATTCCTTCTGTTGCAGGCTACAGATCTTCTATGGATATTGCAAGTTTGGATCACTGTTTTGGAGGAGGTCGAGAGGCCTAGAAGGCAACCCAACCTAGGCTGCATACACAGGAAGAGGCAACGAGGTGTTTGCGCTTGTTTTGGAGGGTAAACAGAAAGGGTTACAACCGGGAATTAGGGTTAATGTGTGCCCTAACTAGATCTGTCAGAGATAAAAAAGGTGCACTGTTGCGAAGGACAAAGGGAGAAGAAATAAGGTATGTGTGTCTCCTTTTGTTGATGTTGTTTTTATTGTGGAAAAAGTCCAGTTTGGACAAATTTGTGTTGGGATCTCAAGGATGTTGGAAAAATAGAGTTGTTAGGAGAGGCAAGGATTTGGAGCTCAAATGTTGATACCTTCAAGGACAAAGGACAACTAAATGATTAGATTGGATCAACCCAAGTTCATTATTGGAGAAGGACATCTTGTAGTGATAGGTGATAGCCCTCCGACCCAAATTTTGTCTTCAATGGAGTAGAGCACAGGAAGGAATTAGAGGGAAGAAGTACCAAAGGAATTGAGCAACAGTGGGTAGTGGAGAGTTGTGAACAACTCAACATAAGACCCTATGTGTTGATCCATTGATGGACAAATGGTCATCTAGAGGGAAGATTTGTAGCCAGTATTCAATGACCTAAAGGAGCCAAACCATTGATAGAGGCAAAACTACAGATTGGGAGAAGAAGGACCAACAATTGTGTTCAAGGTACGATCAAGAAAGCTGTGAAATTGACTCTTTCAGCTAGACAATCAGTGTATCTTGTTCAGGGAAATTTGGTTGTCATAGTTGTTGACAACAAAACCTGAGTTTGTATTCTTGTATCAGTGGATGTATGAGGGCCATTATCCCTGGTATAGGAACCCTACACAATTGCATTACAGTTTGTTAATATAACGGAGTTGGGTTGTTGAAAATTGTAAAAAATGTTATCTATTTTGTGCATTTGTTGATTTATTGTTGTTTATATTCCACTGTGCAAAGTAGTTTGTTGTGGTATTTGGATTGGTAGTGTCAGTGATTCTAAGACCCTAGCCTAGATTCTAGTATCGTGGAAAAGCAACACACGTAGAGCATACATGAGTCGCACACTAAAATATAACTCATCCTCTACCTTTGCTTCTACTTTTTTTCTCCTCAACCTTTGTTTACCTACATTAACATAGATAAATAAGTAAATCCCTAATAATATAAGATGCATTTAACTTAAATACAAGAACATCTTATTCTAAAACCAAAAATCATAAACCCTTAATAGTGAGGAGGATGGAGAACCACTGTATCAAAATTGAGAGGATTTCACTATAGAATATACAGTCTTGCACCAAAAGATAACTCACCCTCTACCTTTGCTTCCACTTTTGCTGTAGTGCCCCACATCTCTCTCACACAAAGATATTCAGTAGCTTCATCAATGCTCTTTCACCTCTCTCAATCTGTACTGCATCTAAATTTCAACCAACAATCATGATATAATGATAAAGCAACAAATGACTTAAATTAAAATAGGTATGAAACCATATACTTATGTAGTAGAAAAACATGTGAATTCACCCATACATACCTCTCTTGCCTTTGCCCATAAACTAGTAAATTCCCCTATTACATATCTCGTTTGTCTTTGCCCCTCACACCTATGAACTCCACATTAAATTTAAACCCACAAAATATTATGAAAAAATATTAAATACAGACAAAATATCATGAGAATTACAAAACATAGATAAAATATCTTATCCAAAATCTTAAACAAAGATTGAAAATCTTAGGAATAATCTTATGCACCAAAAGATACATCATATTCAAAAATAAAAGTCATAAACCATAAACAAATAATGAGGGAGAAGAACCATAGTGTTTACGATGAGAAAGAACAAAAATTAAATGGATTTTGCACCAAAAGTAAACTCACCTTCACTTTTTCCTCTGCACTCCACTATAATGTCTCCCTCACAAAGATATTTCAATAGTTTTGATGATGATCCTCCATGTTTCTTTATCTACATTGCATTACACTTATAATTAGTTGATGATCCTCCATGTTTCTTTATCCACATTGCTTTGCACTTATAATTAAATGAATGACCAATACTGTAAGATACTTATATACCACCACAATCTTCACCGCTACCCACTACACATGAAATCTTGGACCTTTAGGACTTACATTAATCTCCCACTGACTAAGCCAAACAAAAACGAAACCATAAATATCGAAAGATCAAATCTTATGAGAAATCTTATTAAGACATCCAAGTTTTCATAAGAATATTAAGTAGATAGTAAAAATAGTACAAGAAATCGAAAACAAAGACCAAAATATTTATGTAGAATTAACTGCATTTTATTCAAAGACCAAAATTGCAAACCCTAAATAACTAAAGGAGAACTTCCTATTTTATATGATGAAAATTTCATAGCACAACATACATGGGTTTTACACTAAACAAAAACTCACCATTTGCGTTTGCCTCTAATACAGTGGTCCCCAATCTTTATAACATAGATATATTTCATAAGCTTCATCCAAAATCCTCCAACTTCCTTTAGCTACACTAAAGTGTATAAATTTAAATAAGTTAGTCAGGCTTAGAAATGTAAAATATCAACATCGATAACGCACTAAAAATGAAATAACAATAGTAATGGCAAATATACAAATTACAATAGCAAGAAACAATAGAAAGAAAAAAGAAAAAGAAAACAAACAGAGAGAAACAACGAAGAGAAAGTATGCTTTGTAACCCCACAAAGCATCCATTGACCAACAAAGAACATCCTGCATGGCAAAAAATAAAGTATTAAAAAGAAGCCAAAAAAATCTTACGAGAAATACTAAATGCACACTAGGTATCTTACTACAAATATGAAAAAAAACCCAAATTATCCTAGGAGAAATCTTATACGAACACAAAATCCTACAATTAATCTAATGCAAAAGAAAATACATCATATACAAACATGAAAATTCATAAACACTAACTAGATTAGGAGGGATGGGAGCCATTGTAATTGAAATAAGGAGACTTTGCACCAATCACATCGAATTTGCACTAAACAAATTCACCTCTCATATATATGTAAATAGGTAATTGCAAATCATATATGGATATTTGCACCAAAAGAGAACTCAACACTACCTTTGCACTCTATTGCAATCTTTCCCTCACAAGAATATTTTAGTACTTCTGCTAGATATCCTTTTCAGTACATTACTTGCATTATGTTGCTTCAATAATTAAATAAATCACAAATAATGCCAGATGCCTTGAAGTTACATAAACGTAAATGGAACAATACATATAACCTCAACCTTCTTCTTCACCTACTAAGCCTGTAGAATCAAGGGTCTTTAGGACCTACCATAATTTCTCACTCATTGTATCAAATAGACAAAAATAAAAATCCCTATGCATAATACTATGCAAAACTAGATCTAGTGCAACAACCAAAAACTATAATTCTTCAATAATAGAGGAGGGAAGAGAACCATTGTATTGAAACACGAAGATAGCCATGCAAGAACCAAAAGAGAACTCACCTTCCCCCTTCGCACTCTCCTACACTTCTCCAAGTCTCACTTATGCAAAAATATTTCAAAAGCTTTAATAATGCTCCTAAATCTTCGAGTTCCTGCATTTAGATTGCATTTAATAAATAAATAAATACTAAATAATATAAGATGAATTTCACTTAAATAAAAGAACATCTTGCTAGAAAAATCACAAACCCTAAATTGGTGAGCAGTGTCCAAGTCTCTCTTATGTAGAAATATTTCAAAAGTTTCAACATTGCTCCTCAACCTTCAGATTCATACATTTAGATTGCATTTAATCAACAAGTAAATCCCAAATAATATAAGATGCATTTCACTTAAATAAAAATAAATATTATCTAAGACCAAAAATCATGACCCCTGAATTGCTGAGGAGTGTGGAGAACCATTGAATTGTACTAGAAGGACTTGACAGTAGAACGTACATGAGTCTCGCACCAAAAGATAACTCACCCTTTAACTTTGCTTCTACTTTTTCTCTTCTCAATCTTTGTTTACCTACTTTAACATAGATAAATAAGTAAATCCCAATAATATAACATGCATTTAACTAAAATATAAGTACATCTTATTCTAAGACCAAAAATCATAAACACTAAATAGGTGAGGATGATGGATTTCTCTGTAAAATATACAATATTGCATCAAAAGATAAGCCATTATCTACTTTGCTTCTAATTTTGCTATAGTTCCTCACATTCCACTCACACAAAGATTTTCAGTAGCTTCACCAATGCTCATTCACCTTTGACAAACTGTAGTGCATCTAAATTTCAACAAATGCACATGATATAATGATAAAGCAACAAATGAATTAAATTAACATAGGCATGAAACCATATACTTACATTGTAAAGAAATGTGTCAATTCACCCATACATACCTCCAGTCTTTGCCCATAAACAAGTAAATTCCCCTATTACATACCTCGTTCGCCTTTTCCCATTATACCTATGGACTCCACATTATCCTTGAACCCACACTATATGTTGTTAAAGAATTCCTTAATTTTCTTTGCCATTGAACCAAATAAACCATATGAAAAAAACAAAAATAAATCCAAAAACACAACAATTAAAAATATGCTCACAAATTAGCATGGCCATGCTCACAAATGTAAAGATATAAAAGTCACAATGGTAAATAACCAACAAAACAATAAAACCAATAACAAAGAACATCACCCACAATAATTAAAATAAAATTAACAATATTGAGAAAATAAAAAATAAGGAAAAAAACAACAATAACAAAATTATTGAAAAGAAAACACAAAATGACAAACCAAAGATAGGCTATGCTCCACAACTCCAAAATTGTCCATGGCCAACCAAGGGAACCCTGCACAACAAAAAATAGAGAAGTATTAAATAGAGAGTAGAAAATATTATCAAATATATTAAATACAAACAAAGTATTGTGAGAATTACAAAAACAAAGATAAACCAAAAGTCGTAAACCCTAAACATGTAATGAGGAAGAAGAACCATAGTGTTTACAATAAAAACGAACAAATTATATATGGATTTTGTGCCAAAAGTAAACTCACCTCCACTTTTGCCTCTGCACTCCACTATAATGTGTCTCTCACAAAGATATTTCAATAATTTTGATGATGATCCTCCATGTTTCTTAATCTGCATTGCAATGCACTTATAATTAATAATATGATGATCCTCCTTGTTCCTTTATTTACATTGCATTGCACTATTAATTAGATGAATGACCAATACTATAAGATACCTCTATACCATCGAAATCTTCACCGCTATCCTCTACACATGAAATCTTGGACCTTTAGGACTTGCATTAATCACCCATTCACTAAATGAAACAAAAGCCAAACAATGAAATATTAAAACATCAAATCTCAGAAATATTTTTTAGAATTAAGTGCATTTTATTCAAAAACCAAAATCAGAAAGCCTAAATAGCTAAAGGAAAAAATTTTATTCGAAATAAGACCAAAAATATTTTGTAGAATTAAGTTCATTTTATTCAAAGACCAAAATCAGAAACCCTAAATAGCTAAAGGAAAACTTTCTATTCAAAATGGCAACAATTTCATAATATAACGTACATGGGTTTTACACCAAACAGAAACTCTCCATTTGCCTCTGCCTCTACTGCAATGGCCCCCAATCTTTCTCAGAGAGATATTTAAGAAGTTTCATAAAAAAATTCTCCAACTTCCTTTAGCAACACTAAAGTGTACAAATTTAAACAAGTTAGCCATGCGTATCAATGTAAAATATCAAGATCGATATCACATTAAAAACTATATAACAATAGTAATGGAAAAGATACAAATGACAATAGCAAAAACCAAGAGAAAGAACAAAAAAAGGAAACAAGTGGAGACAAACTATGCTTTGCAACCCCAGGATTCATCCATTGGCCAACGAAGTACATCCTGCATGGCAAAACATAAAGTGTTAAAAGGAATACTAAATACACAATAAGTATCTTACTACAAATATGAAACAAAGTCCATCCTAGGAGAAATATTATAAAGCACAAAATATCCTACAAGTAATCTAATACAAAAGAAAGTACATCTTATACAAACATGAAAAATCATAAACCCTAACTCAACGCTACCTTTAAACTCTATTGAAATCTCTCCCTCACAAGGATATTTTAGTACTTTAGTTAGATAAACTTTACGTTACATTACCTGCATTACATTGCATCAATAATTAAATAAATCACAAATAATGTAAGTTGCCTTGAATTTACATAAATATAAATGGAACAATACATATAACCTCAACCTTCTCCTTCACCTACTACGCCTGTGGAATAAGGTGTCTTTAGAACCTACCTTAATTTCCCATTCAATGTACCAAAGTGACAAAAATAAAAATCCCTATGCAAAATATTATGCAAAAGTAGATATAGTGCAACAACCAAAAATCATAATTCCTCAATATAGAGGAGGGAAGAGAACCATTGCATTGAAATATAAAGATAGCCATTCAAGAACAAAAAGAGAACTCACCATGCCCTTTCAACTCTCCTACTTCTCCAATTCTCTCTTATGTAGAAATATTTCAAAAGTTTCAACATTGCTCCTCAATCTTTGGGTTCCTGCATTTATATTGCATTTAATAAATGAGTAAATCCCAAGTAATATAAGATGCATTTCACTTAAATAAAATAACATTTTAATCTAAGACCAAAAATTATAAACCCTAAATTGGCGAGTAGTGTCCAAGTCTCTTATGTAGAAATATTTGAAAAGTTTCAATATTGCTCCTCAACCTTCTGATTTCCACATTTAGATTGCATTTACTAAATAAGTAAATCCCAAATAATATAAGATGCATTTCACTTAAATAAATGTACATGTTATTCTAAGACAAAAAATCATAACCCATAAATTGGTGAGTGTGGAGAACCATTGAATTGAACTAGAAGAACTTCACAATAGAACGTACATGAGTCTCGCACCAAAAGATAAGTCACCCTCTACCTTTGCTTCTACTTTTTTGATCCTCAATCTTCGTTTACCTATTTTAACGTAGATAAATAAGCAAATCCCCAATAATATAAGATGCATTTAAACTAAAATATAAGTACATCATATTCTAACACCAAAAATCATAAACCCAAAATCGGTGAGGAGGATGGAGAACCATTGTATGAAAATTGAAAGGATTTCATTGTAGAATATATAGCCTTGCACCAAAAGATAAGTCACCCTCTACTTTGCTTCTACTTTTACTATAGTGCCCCACATCTCCCTCACACAAAGATTTTCAGTAGCTTCACCAAAGCTCATTCACCTTTCTCAATCCGTAGTGCATCTAAATTACAGCAAACACACATGATATAATGATAAAGCAACAAATGACTTAACTTAAAATAGGCATGAAACCATACACTTATGTGGTAGAGAAATGCATAAATTCACCAATACATACCTCTCGTCTTTGCCCATAAACAAGTAAATTCCTCTGTTACATACCTCGCTCGTATTTTCCCATTACACCTATGGACTCCACATTATCCTTGAATCCATACTCTATGTTGTTGAGGTATTCCTTAATTTTCTTTCTCGCTGAACCAAATAAAAAATACGAAAAAAAATAATTTAAAAACACAACAATTAAAAAAATGCTCACAAATTAGCATGGCCATGCTTACAAATGTAAAGATATAAAAGCAACAATGGTAAATAACCAAAAAAGGAATACAAACAATAACAAAAAACATCACCAACAATAATTAAAATAAAATTAACAGTACTAAGAAAATTAAAAATTAAAAAAACAAGAAAAAAAGAAGAAGAAAAAACAACAACAAAATTAAGGGAAAGAAAACACAAAATGACAAACCAGAGACAGACTATGCTCCACAACTCCAAAATTGTCCATTGCCAACCAAGGGAACCCTGCACATCAAAAAATAGATAAGTATTAAATAGAGACTAGAAAATACTATCAAATATATTAAATACACACAAAATATTGTGAGAATTACAAAACAAAGATAAAATATCTTATCCAAAATCTTAAACAATGATTGAAAATATTAGGAATAATCTTATTCACCATAAGATAGATCTTGTTCGAAAACCAAATGTCATAAACCTTAAACATGTAATAAGGAAGAAGAACCATAGTGTTTACAACAAGAAAAAACAAATTATATATGGATGTTGCACCAAAAGAAAACTCACCTCCACTTTTGCCTCTACACTCCACTATAATGTCTCTCTCACAAAGATATTTCAATAATTTTGACGATGATCCTCCATGTTTCTTAATCTACATTGCACTGCACTTATAATTAATAATATGATGATCCTCCTTGTTCCTTTATTTACATTGCATTGCACTATCAATTAGATAAATGACCAATAATATAAGATACCTCTATACCATCGCAATCTTCACCGCTATCCTCTACACATGCAATCTTGGACCTTCGGGACTTGCATCAATCACCCATTCACTAAACCAAACAGAAAACAAACCATGAAATGTTAAAAGATCAAATCTTATGAGAAATCTTTTTCAGACATCCAAATTCTCATGAGAATGTTAAGTAGATAGTAAAAATAGTACAAGAAATCTTAAACAAAGACCAAAAATATTTTGTAGAATTAAGTGCTTTTTATTCAAAGACCCAAATCGGAAACCCTAAATAGCTAAAGGAAAACTTCTTATTTCAAATGACGACAATTTCATAGCATATCGTACATGGTTTTTACACCAAACATAAACACGCCATTTGCCTGGCCACCAATCTTTCTCGGAGAGATATTTCATAACTTTCATAAAAAATCCTCCACCTTCCTTTAGCAACACTAAAGTGTATAAATTTAAACAAGTTAGCCATATCAACAAATGTAAAATATCAACATCTATACCACATTAAAAACTAAACAACAATAGTAATGGAAAAGATATAAATGATAGTAGCAAACAACAAGAGAAAGAATAAAAAACGACACAAATAGAAAGAAATAGTGGAGACAAACTATGCTTTGCAACCCCAGAAAGCGTCCATTGGCCAACAAAGAACATCCTGCATGGGAAAGCATAAAGTATTAACAAGAAATACTAAATACACAATAAGTAGCTTACTACAAATATGAAACAAATGCCAAATTATCCCAGGATAAATCTTATAAAGCACAAAATATCCAAGCAAGTACATCTTATACAAACAGGAAAAACAATAAACCCAAACTAGTTAAAAAGTGAGGAGAGCCATTATAATTGAAATAAGGAGACTTTGCACCAATCACATTGACTTTGCACGAAACAAATTCACCTCTCATAAATATGTAAATAGGTAATAGCAAATCATATATGGATATTTGCACCAAACGAAAACTCAACTCTACCTTTGCACTCTAATGCAATCTCTCCCTCACAAGGATATTTTAGTACATTAGCTAGATATCCTTTGCACTGCATTACCTGCATTACATTGCATCAATAATTAGATAAATCACAAATAATGTAAGATGCCTTGAATTTACATAAACATACTTGGAACAACACATATAACCTCAACCTTTACCTTCACCCACTACACCTGCATAATAAGGGGTCTTTAGGTGAAAATCCTCCAACTTCCTTTAGCAACACTAAAGTGTATAAATTTAAACAAGTTAGCCATGCTTACAAATGCAAACTATCAACATCAATAGCACATTAAAAACTACACAACAACAGTAATGGAAAAAAATACAAATGACAATAGCAAAAAACAAAAGAAAGAACGAAAAAGGATAGCACATTGAAAACTACACAACAACAATAATGGAAAAGATACAAATGACAATAGCAAAAAACAAGAGAAAGAACAAAAAAGGAAACAAATAGAGAGAAATAGTGAAAACAAACGATGCTTTGCAACCCCGGAAAGCATCCATTGGCCAACGAAGAACATTATGCATGGAAAAACATAAAGTATCAAAAAGAAATACAAAATACACAGTAAGTATCTTACTACAAATATGAAACAAACGGAAAATTATCCCAGGGAAAATCTTATAAAGCACAAAATATCCTACAAGTAATTTAATGCAAAAGCAAGTACATCTTATACAAACATGAAAAATCATAAACCCTAACTAGATAAAGAGTGAGGGGAGCCATTGTAATTGAAATAAGGAGACTTTGCACCAATCACATCGAATTTGCACCAAACGAACTCACCTCTCGTATGTAGGTAAATAGGTAATAGCAAATCATATATGGATATTTGCACCAAAAGAAAACTCAACTCTACCTGTTCACTCTAATGCAATCTCTCTCTCACAAGGATATTTTGGTACATTAGCTACAAATCCTTTGCACTGCATCACCTGCATTACATTGCACCAATAATTAGATAAATCACAAATAATGTAAGATGCCTTGAATTTACATAAACATACATGGAACAATACATATAACCTTCACCCACACCTGCAAAATAAGGGGGGGGGGGTCTTTAGGACCTACCTTAAGTTCCCACTCAATGTACCAAATAGGCTAAAATAAAATTCCATATGCATAAAATTATACAAAAGTAGATTTGGTGCAACAACCAAAAATCATAATTCCTCATCAACAAATGAGGAAATAGATCATTGTATTGAAACAAGATAATAGCCATGCAAGAACCAAAAGAGAACTCACCTTCCCCCTTTGCACTCTCCTACACTTCTACAATTCTCTCGTATGTAAAAATATTTGAAATGTATCAACATTACTCCTCAACCTTCGGGTTGTTGCATTTAATAAATAAGTAAATCCCAAATAATATAAGACGCATTTCACTTAAATAAAAGTACATCTTATTCTAGGGCCAAAAATTATAAACCCGAAATTGTTGAGGAGTGTCCAAATCTCTCTTATGCAGAAATGTCTCAAAAGTTTCAACATTGCTCCTCAACCTTCGGGAATATGTAAATTCCAAAGATAAGAAAAGGAGTCTCATGCCTCTAGCATGGAAGTTGACCAAAGGGAAATTATGGATCAGATCTTTTGGGAAGAGTTGGACCTCATAACAGGGTTACATTTGCACAATTTGAATTGCTTGGTGATGAGTTACCTATAAAGGAAAGCCGAGAATAAGAGGCTGCTCCAAGGAATGATGTGTGCTCAAAATTTGAGGAGACTAGCATTGATAGCCACAAATGATATATTGCTACTCCTGGGGAAGATGGGAATCATTTTGATTATTTTTCTATTGGCTGCCTTACTATAAACAACACTACTGACCCTAAGAACAGCCATGATGTGGGCAGATTGAATTCATTGTTTGATTTGATACAAATTGGCGATAGATCTTTCATTTTGCATCTTAGTGAAATAAAGCATTTACAGCAAGCAATGAGCAGGGTATTGAAGATAAATCTTGTGCCATTTCCATCCCTACAAGTTGTGATGATATCACTACTATCAAAAGTATGGATTGGCGCTCAGAATTTGAAGAAGCAAGCATTGACAACCAGGTAAATGAGGTGACCATGAGAAGAGATACAAAGTTGGATCTGAGTAAATATTTTGAGGGAAATGACTATTTTTTACAGATAAACCCAAGATAGTATGTATTGTGCTTTGACAGGTCACCAATGTTTGATGATGGTCCTAAGTATTATGAGAAAAATGAAAATTGCCAAGAAGCATATGATTGTATAAATTTGCAAAAATTTGAAGATAAAGCAACTTTTGAGGATATCACATCAGAGCTGACTTACACAACTGTTAAAGAACATAATGATAGCTGGAGCATGAGAAGAAAGGTTTTGACTGCCCTAGCCTAAAGGAAAACGATGGCAGTGGTCCTTGTGATTATGCTCTTGAGGCCGCTGACGGTAATCCTATTAAGCCCCTTAAAGATGATATAGGCACCAAAGATGAAGGTAATGCAAATTTAAGGGCGGTGCATTTTCAGGAGTATAACTCTAGCAACACACAGTATGGATCATTTTCTGATAACCCAATCATATACTTGTAAAAGAACAAAAATGTAACAACCCATCTAATTGACCCATTAATAAAAATGTTAAACCTTATAATATATGAATATATCTATATATATACATTAAACTTTATGATATATAGTTAGACTTTACAAATATAATTTAAAAGATATATATATCATTAAATAATTATAAACATATTTTGAAATGTTATAAGTATATATATAACATTAAATAATTATAACATATATTTGATAAAATGTTATAAGTAGAAATCATTTAATCTTCATAAAATATATTAAATAAAGGTTATAAGAAATATCATTTAAGATATACCATGTATTAAAGGAATGTTATGAATATATATAAATTAAAAGTTATGAACTTATGGAAACAGCGTGCCAACATTGATATCACATTTGTTGGAACGTATAAAAAATATCTGAACTCATAAAGACCCCCCCTACCTACTGAAAATTTATTACTGGAAATATCGCGAGAGACTTCAATGCTGAGAGGCGGTGGCTGCAAGTGGGAGGGCGGCCACCGCCAGGCAAGGGGGGATATTTATAGCAGCAGCCTGACCCGGGAGCAAGGAGGGAAAAACCAGAGGAGGATTGAGGATTGATCAGCAAAAACCAGGAGAAGTAACCTTGCAGTGGCAGAGTCTTGAGTGATCTGAGTTCTGGGCACGGAGGGACAGAGAGCCTCTGTGGAGAGCTTCTCTGGATTGAGCAACCAGGTTGCTCTGTCTGGTCGGGTGGAATTGGCCGTCTCAGAATTGAATCAAATCAGCCAGCAGTTCAGGATTACCAGTTCTGCAGCGGAATCGGAAGTCGGCAAGCAGCTCAGGTAGGTGCAGATTTCAATTTTATGTATTACTGTTTTCAAATTCATATGCGTGTCTATCTGGTTACTGCAAATTCAAAATTAGGGCACTACACATGGTATCGGAGCCCTGTTCAAACCTTCGGACCTCCCAACCCTACGCTCCTGTACGTGCTTCCTCTACCGGTTAATTTCTCCACGAACTTGTAATCAGATTTCCCAGAGATTTGTTTTATACACTTCGGAGGCCACCAAAATAAGTCACGGAAAAACCAAACTTCAGCACTTCGCTGACCACAACACATTCCGTCTGCTTCAGAAATGGGTACAGGAAAGTACATATGATTCTCTTATGTCTGCTTCAGAATTGAGTATGGAAGAAATGTGCATCGTTTATCTTGCCCTTAACACTTCGCTGGCCTTAGCAACAGAACAGATCACAGAGAACGTAATTTTGGCATTCGATTTTCTCAGAAAAGTAATACCCCTTGCTCTTCTTTTCAGATGAACTAAAATCAGCCAATAAACATCAACACGACGAGAGTTTGAAATCTGTTGGAAAATATAATTTCTCTTTCTGCAAATATCAAGTGAAGGATGCAGGGAAAAGTGTGATAGAGGAGAGCCCTGCAAAGAAGGTTTCAAGTTCTGTTGTTACTCAGGTCCACTTGTTTGGATTGTCACCAAAGAACATTTGTTGTAAATATTGCAGACAATATATTGTTTTAGATCATCCCTGATTGCAAACTTGAAAGGGTGGTTTGTTGGCACTAGATATTTATTACCTCCACATCTCTCGGACAGTTTATGTGAAACTGAAGACGAATCGTCTTTGAATCAAAGATAGATAACTTTTCCTTGGGTTAGTCTATGGGAAATTTTTGAGAAGAGTGAGAAGAGTGTTGGTGAAGAAACAATTGGCCCCATCCCTACTACACAGGAACCCACACTTGAGATTTTGGACTTTATCATTATAAGTGCAAGATTTTGTTGTAACATGACCTACCATAACTTCCCCACTCACTAAATCAGGAAAAAAACAAACATGAAAAAAATAAATAGAGACCAGAAGATCTTATGAGAAATATTAAAATGGCAATAGAAACTGCATTAGAAATATTAAACAAATATTGAATATACTGTGATATATCTTAAACTTATTAATAATTTTAAGCAAAACTTCATATTATGAAGACCAAAATTTGTATACAGTAGATAAGGATAGAGGACAATCATCATATTTGAGACAGAGAAAAATTCATGGTAAAACCAAAAGAGAACTTACCTTTGTCTCATGCCTTTGTGCTTTTCTAAATTGCCCCATGTCTTTCCCACACAAAGATATTTCAATAGTTCCCCCCCCCGCCCTCTTTGCACTCTCCTACACTTCTCCAAGTCTCTCTTATGCAAAAATATTTGAAAAGTTTCAACATTACTCCTCAACCTTCGGGTTACTGCATTTAGATTGCATTTAATAATTAAGTAAATCCCAAATAATATAAGATGCATTTCACTTAAATAAAATTACATCTTATTCTAGGACCAAAAATCATAAACCCGAAATTGTTGAGGAGTGACCAAGTCTCTCTTATGCAGAAATATCTCAAAAGTTTCAACATTACTCCTCAACCTTCGGGTTCCTACATTTAGATTGCACTTAATAAATAAGTAAATGCCGAATAATATAAGATGCATTTAACTTAAATAAAAGTATATCTTATTCTAAGACCAAAAATCATAAATCCTAAATTGGTGAGGAGTGTCCAAGTCACTCTTATGCATAAATATTTCAAAAGTTTCAACATTGCTCCTCAACTTTTGGGTTCTTGCATTTTGATTGCATTTAATAAATAAGTAAATCCCAAATATTATAAGATGCATTTAGCTTAAATAGAATTACATATTATTCTAAGAACAAAAATCATAAAACCTAAATTGGTAAGGAGTGTGGAGAACCATTCAATCTAAAGCAAAAGGATTTCATGGTCCAAGCCCTAGGGTTTAGGGTTTTGGAGGAATGGGCACCACAAAAGTACTTTGTGGGCTTAGAACCCAAGGTGTGGGTGTGAAACCAAAAGGAATTTTGGACATGTAACCCTTGGAGATTTTAGAGGACCCTAAAAGGAGCTAGGGTCCACAAAGAACACCAAGAAAGGACATGTAGAAAGGAAGATATTAAATTTTTATGTGTTTTAAGCGGGCTTGTGGCACAAAGGACAAGTCGGCTAGGCTTAGAGTGTGCTCTCAACGAGTTCGTTAAAGCCAAAGGAGAAGCATATAAATGAAGGTAATGTTGAGGCTCAAAAGGACATCCAAGTGCAAACACATCAAGGAGATTTCTCCTCGATTTGGCCTCAGAGCCAAAGACCCTAGTGAAGGAGAAAAGGAGGATAAGGTTGAGTCTTCTTAAGTTTGTTTGGAGGGCTGAGTTCCATACGTAGGAGGTCGAGGTATTTGAGGTGAGATTTGAGCGTGTTAAGTGCAGTTTTGAGGTGCGTATTCCTTCTGTTTCAGGGCGCAAATCTTCTATGGATATTTCATGTTCATATCACTAATTTGGAGGAGGTCAAGAGGCCTAAAAGGTAGCCCAACCTAGGCCGCATACACAAGAAGAGGCAACGAAGTGTTTGGGCTTGTTTTGGAGCGTAAACGCATAGGGTTACAACAAGATATTAGGGTTGATGTGTGCCCTAACTAGATCTGTTTGAGCTAAAAGAGGTGCACAGTTGCCAAGGACAAAGGGAGCAAAAATAAGGTATGTGTGTCTCCTTTTGTTGATGTTGTTTTGCTAGTGGATAGAGTCTCGTTTGGACAAATTTGTGTTGGGAATCTCAAGGTTGTTGGAGGGCAACAAGGAGCTGCCAAAGGAGGCCTTAAGTACAGTCCTCTTAAGGACAAATAGAGATGTTAGGAGAAGTAGGGATTTGGTGTCATGTCCCTTCTCAAACACATTAGTCACAGGGTACTGCTGCACAATTTTGCAAATTTTTTACTATAGAAGAGGGCCCCACACTTTCGACTTAGGGACTTAGGGACCAAATCGACTTTATTTAGCTGCTAGTAGAATGTGGGAGCCACCCACATAGGAGTTCGAATTAACCATTCGATATGCTTGGAGGGAAAATCAAATGGGTGGATGGAAGGGCCCACATGAGGCTAACGGGGCCCAAGGAGTTATAAAGAGAGATCAACTCTCATTTTGTATTCATTCTGAATATTTGACAAACAGTCTCAATCTTGTACGCTCTGTTGCTTAGTGAGTCCATTGGCTGTTTAGCCACGAGTATTCCGCTGGGAAGATTCAACCTCTACTTCGGGGGACCATCCGTGCCCGCCCTAGGGAGGCTGTTCCACAGAGATTGCAGGAGTTTCCAGCAGTGATTCATAGCTTAGCCAGCCACGCAAAGTAAGGGACTGCGTGTTTTCTGGGCAGCCAAAAATACGCATAGGTTGATTTAGCCACCCAAGTGGCCGAAAATCCAAATTCAAAATCAAATAAATTGCCTTCTGGGTTTTCCTGGGTGTTGTGCAAGGAGTCAAGGTTAAAAGGGCGGAATTTTTTGGGCCGTTTTTGGGCACTTTCCAGCAGGCTGAAAGTCAGCCGATGGAGTTGGAGAGCAGTTCTCAAAAGGCCGAAAATCCAAAGTCAAAATCAGATAAATTCCCTTAAGGGTTTTTCTTGGGGTTGGATGGTGAGATATTCTGAGTTGGTACCTGGTGGAGTGGGTTAGACTCATGGAGATGGTCGTAGTTTGGAGTAAAGCTCAGTGGGAGCTCTCAGAGATTGAGGGTGTTGGAGGCCCAAGTTGGCATTGGGATCCAGGCGAGGCTTCCTATCCAATATCAGACATGCGGGATGGCTATGGCATTGATGAGGTAGTCAACCCCATGCCTGAGCACATGCATTCCTTAGGGGAGCTCCAGTTGACGCTAGTGGTCACGTGGTTTGTGAGCAAAATCCATTGGTTTTTTTGGCATGTTGGTTGCGCATGGGGGCACAGGATGATTAACATTCTCTAGCAGGAGCTGGTTCGAGGAGGTGGCATGGGTAGGCCACTAGACTGGATATTGTGTGGAGACGATGTTCTCCCATTGAGGTTTAGGACAGAGGGGGTCACAGACAGTTGGCACAGTAGAGATATCCCCCTAGAAGGAGTGGAGTTAGGGTGCTCAGGTCTACCAAGATGGACGAGGGGACATGACGCGTGTCATGGTGGGGTCACTGTTAGAGTGGCAGACACTTTGGCACATGCAAGATACCATATGTTACAGGGTGGTATGATAGTACACAAGACTACACAGAGTCAGGTCGTAGCGTTTAGGGTTACTCTTGATTATTCTGGCAGACTTTTGATCATACTCTTTGGGACATACCCACCCATCATCCTCCAGTGTTGCTTACAATCGCGGAGAGTTTGGTTGGTTCACTTTGACACTCTCCATTCAGGTAGCAGCGCATGGGGGACTCACCTAGGCACTTGGATGAGACACCATGTGTTATGGGCCGAGAGGAGACTCTCCAGTTGAGACACTTGGTAGGTGCACGAGTTGACGGTTACAGACTTAGGGATGGCATGGTTGATTCTTGAGGTAGCATATGTTCCACCCCTAGGTTCACACTTGCAGATGTGACCGAGAGGGAGTTACATGGTGCTTTTTCAATCGGACAACTTGAAGCGTTAGGGGAGCATGAGGTGCAAAGGACAGTAGTCCTTGTTGGCAAGATGAGACCTAGGCTTCTGGCAGTACCCAAGCACATCATCAAGAGATGGGATAGCTGGATATTTGCGACACGGGTTCTTGATGCTCAGTGCCTACCTATTGGATACCTACAGGAGGCAGAGACGGGGCACAAAGGGGTCCCAACAACTAGCAAGATATCATAGCGACAGACAGAGAGGATTGGGATTTGTGGACCTCCAGTATGGTTATGGGATCTAGGGATCCAATGGATTGGTGGGATACTCCACTCCTCAGTGAGCATGGTCGGGATAACAAGCGAACTGATTCATTCACAGGCAGACACATGGGCGATCACCGAAGTCCTCACTATAGGACAAGGCAGATTGTTGCTCAGGATTTGGGCTAGCCATGGAGTGATAGGTGCTGACACTGTTGAGTCACTTTGCCAAGATTGGCCTAGCCTTGATCATTGCATAGATTATGGTCGAGAGTTATGGGAGAGAAGGTTCCGGTACGAGCATGCTAGGTAGTGATTCACGACTAGAGTGTCACGATGTCAGCAGGATAGGTTCCTTTCGCGATGGGCAGGGGATTCTCGCATAACAGGGATGATCAGTTCAACTACCCGTAGCAGTGAGCTAGTTTCTACAAGGGAGGGTCAAGCAGATCTTCCATTTGGTTTTAGTGATTCATTGGTGGTGTGGGGAACTTCACCCGTGTGGCAGGGTGATTGACAGGAGGAGATCAGGGAAGGCCCGAGTAGATGAGGGTTCAATTTCACCAGGATTGGATTGAATCTTCGGGAGTTTACTCTTGTAGTGCATGAGATGGCCTATTCGGTAGAGCAACGTCATGAGGATTTGGGCAGAGTTTTATATCGTCAGGATGCTCTACTTATTGGTGATAGACACAAGGGTTCTAATGCCCATATTTGGCAGGTA
The DNA here is from genome assembly GCA_031772625.1 of Pinus tabuliformis. NCBI lineage: Eukaryota > Viridiplantae > Streptophyta > Pinopsida > Pinales > Pinaceae > Pinus > Pinus tabuliformis. The sequence goes on from CM062816.1 coordinate 422,326,489, forward strand.
GTGAGTGGAGCAAGGGGGGCTTCACATTGATCAGGTTGGCTTCGGATCCTGGCATCGAGGGACTCCTTCACTATAGGATAGTACAACGATCAGGAAGGATCCAATGGGACATTTGGGACCCTGGTGAAGTTTGTAGTGATATTGGGGGTCTGTTCAGGTATTGCTTGAGGACAAGCGATATTTGGTGCATTGGAAGAACTTGCGAGATGAGGATGTCACCTGGGAGGGTGAGCATATTTTGGAGCACCCAGCTTTGAGGTTGCTTGAGGGCAAGCAACATTTGGGAGGGGAGGACTGTCATGTTGCTTCTCAAACACGTTAGTAATAAGGTGCTGCTACACAATTTTGCACATTTTTGACTAAGGAAGAGGGCCCCACACTTTCGACTTAGGGACTTAGGGGCCAAATCGACTTTATTTAGCTGCTAGTAGAATGTTGGGGCCACCCACATAGGAGTTCGAATTAGCCATTTAATATGCTTGAAGGGAAAATCAAATGGGTGGATGGAGGGGCCCACATGAGGCTAAGGGGGCACAAGGAGTTATAAAGAGAGATCAGCTCTCATTTTGTATTCATTCTGAATATTTGACAAACAGACTCACTCTTGTACGCTCTACTTCGAGGGACCATCCGTGCCCACCCTAGGGAGTCTGTTCCACAGAGATTGCAGGAGTTTCCAGCAGCGATTCACAGCTCAGCTAGCCATGCAAAGGAAGGGACTATGTGTTTTCTGGGCAACCAAAAATACGCAGAGGTTGATTTAGCCACCCAAGAAACCAAAAATCCAAAAGTCAAAATCAGAGAAATTCCCTTCTGGGTTTTTCTGGGTTTTGTCCAAGGAGTCAAGGTAAAAAGGGTGGAATTTTCTGGGCAGTTTTTGGGCACTTTCTAGCAGGCCGAAAGTTAGCCGATGTAGCTAGAGAGCAGTTCCCAAAGGCCGAAAATGCAAAATCAAAATCAGATAAATTTCCTTCTGGGTTTTGTCCAAGGAGTTGAGGGCTAAAAGGGAAGAATTTTCTGGGCAATTTTCAGTAGACTAAAATTCAGCAGATGTACCTGGAGAGCAGCTCCCAAGAGATCGAAAATCTGAAGCCATAATCAGAGAAATTACCTTCTGGGTTTTTCTAGGTTTTGTTTAGGGAGTCAAAGGCTAAAAAGGCAGAATGTTCTGGGCAATTTTTGGGCACTTTGTAGCTGGCCAAAAGTCATCAGATGTGGCCGGAGAGAAACTCCCAAGAAGGCAAAAATCTAAAGTCAAAATCAAAGAAATTCCCTTCTGGGTTTTGTTCAAGGAGTCTAAGGCTAAAAAGGCAAAATTTTTTGGGTAGTTTTTGGGCACTTTCCAGGAGGCCGAAGTCAACGGATCAACAATTTAAAGTGAAAGCGCAGAGCATAGTAGAGCAACAGTTGAACAACCACCTTTCCAGCTATTCTACCACCTGGGTTTGGTCCAGCTTGTCCTTAAGACAAGCCCAGGTGCACTACTCCATTTATATATTGTACTCATGCTCTCATATTTCATAATATATGGCTCAGCAGTTTCAGTATTACAGTTTTTCATGAGTGTTTGCTAAAAGTTTTTAATCTTCCACTGTTACACTATCTATTTAATTGGTTTATCACTTAAATTTTTGTTTAGGAATATTACAATGGTATTAGAGCCATAATCTTGGCTCATCCTATGGGAAAGATTAGAATCAAACGACATGGCAATCACCTGGAATGAGGTGGTGAGGATGCAACAAATGATGATTGATGTGGGGAAGAAGTTGATTCATTCCTCAGTTGGGAATTCCAACTGATGTGGAGTTATTTGGGGAAAACTGGAGGGCATACCAATCATTGGGTCATGGAATTCTAGTGTCTCTCTCTTTCTTGGAATTCTGTGAACTAAGGGGTATGCACAAACCAATGGAGATTCAGTGGGATTTTGCAGGGATGATAAGAAGTATTAAGAAAAAAGATGAAAGAGTAGTTGAAGGGGCCATGGTTGGCAAAGAGATAGTTGAATATACACGAATTGATGAGGTATTCGGGGTTGTGACCGAGTTCTCAGGTGATAACAATGCACCATAGGTCGGTGAGGTGCCAGAAAACAGTTCCACTGTTCTTGAGGAGCCGATAGGTACAGATTCCTCCAGATCTATGACAGAGTTGCTAGACAACAGTCGCCTACAGTTGACTAGTGGGCATATCGTGCATATTGGGTTGTCTATGGAGGAGTAGTCGAAGGCTCACGTTGAGCCTGTGATGGAGGAGGATGTGCAGCCATCCCTTAGGCTAGCCATTTATGAGGGACCACACAGAGACCACATGTTGGGATTTCAACACAGTTCGCTTCAAAGGCACACTGACAAGATCTACAATGTTGTCAACCCATCCTTACACATTGGATTGAGAGAGGCGGAGTTGTCTAGAGATACCAAAGGGGATGACCAGGTTAACAACACTGTTGGGTCACCTTTGCCAATTGGAGAGAGAGAGAAAAAGCTACCTAATTAGATCTCATGTGTTGACCTGGGTAGTGGGATGAGACGGTCAAAGTTGCACAAGATGCAACATCCACATGTTGACCTTGTTCCATGTGCTTAGAGTTTGTGCATTCGATCCCTCTCTTGGTGTTGGATGGCGAGATATTATGAGTTGGTACCCAGTGGAGTGGGCTAGACTCATGGATATGGTCGTAGTTCGGAGTAAAGCTCAGTGGGAGCTTTCATACATTGAGGTTGTTGGAGGCCCAAGTTGGCATTGGGATCAAGGCAGGGCTTCCTATCCAATATTAGACATGCGGGATGGCTATGGCATTGATGAGATAGTCAACCCCATGCCTGAGCACATACATTCCTTAAGGGAGCTCCAATTGACGCTAGTGGCCAGGCGGTTTGTGAGCAGAATCCATTGGTTGTTTTGGCATGTTGGTTGCACATGGGGGCACAGGATGATTAACATTCTCTAGCAGGAGCTGGTTCAAGGAGGTGGCAAGGGTAGGCCACCAGACCGGATATTGTGTGGAGACGATGTTCTCCTATTGAGGTTTTGGACACAGGGGTCACAGACAATTGGCACAGCAGAGATATCCCCCTAGAAGGAGTGGAGTTAGGGTGCTCAGGTCTACCAGGATGGACAAGGGGACATGACGCGTGTCATGGTGGGGTCACTATTAGAGTGGCAAACACTTTGGCACATGTAGGATACCATATGTTACATGGTGGTATGATAGTAGGTAGTGGTACACAAGACTACAAAGAGTCAGGTCGTAGCGTTTAGTGTTATATAGAGAGATGTGGCCTAATGCATATAGATCCAATTCTAGGCCATAGCACCCAATGGTGTGTAGGGCTATGCTGCGAGGAGCAGTGGTCTGCAGAGGAGCACGGAGATACATGGTGGTATACCATAGCATGCCGGTTTACACTATAGGGTAGGAGGAGTGACTCGCATCGCACTGAGGACATGTGGGGAGTGACCGATGTAGTGACACAGGCAGGACACAGGAGGGTACATGATGGTATAGCCGTAATCAGGGGTATCCAATGGTGTACAAAGATAGGTTGCGCCATACAATGGCATTTCATGGAGTGTTGTGGTACTTGGTGGTATGCTGTGACACATGATGTGGTGCAATGGGCTCTTGGAGCTTTGCCTCCAGGGAGACTTATGGACAGGGATAGTAGGTGTACCATTGGACGCAACTTAGGATCGATGAGGACATTGTCAAGCATTTGGGGACACCATGTTTAGTGGAGGCAGGGCCTCGAGGGAGTTATCAGCAGATCCGAGGCGGAGAGAGGGTCATCCATAGGATTACTCTTGAGCATTCCAGCAGACTCTTGATCATACTCTTTGGGACATACCCACCCATCATCCTCCAGTGTTGCTTACAATTGCAGAGAGTTTGGTTGTTTCACTTTGACACTCTCCATTCAGGCAGCAGGGCATGGGGGACTCACCCTAGGCACTTGGATGAGACACCACGTGTCATGGGCCGAGAAGAGACTCTCCAGTTGAGACACTTGGTAGGTGCACGATTTGACAATTACAGACTTAGGGATGGCATGGTTGATTGTCGAGGTAGCATATGTTCCACCCCTAAGTTCACACTTGGGGAGGTGACCGAGAGGGAGTTAGATGGGGCTTTTTGAATCGGATAGCTTGAGGCGTTAGGGGAGCATGAGGTGCAGAGGACAACAGTCCTTGTTGGCAAGATGAGACCTAGGCTTCTGGCAGTACCCGAGCACATCATCAAGAGCTGGGATAGCTGGATATTTGCGACACGGGTTCTTGCTGCTCAGTGCCTACCTATTGGATACCCACAGGAGGCAGAGACGGGGCATAAAGGGGTCCCAACAACAAGCAAGATATCACAACGACAAACAGAGAGGATTGGGATTTGTGGACCTCCAGTATGGTTATGGGATCTAGGGATCCAATGGATTGGTGGGATACTCCACTCCTCAGTGAGCATGGTCGGGATAACAAGCGGACTGATTCGTTCATAGGCAGACACATCGGCGATCACCAAAGTCCTCACTATACGACAAGGCAAATTGTTGCTCAGGATTTGGGCTAGCCATGGAGTGATAAGTGCTGACACTATTGAGTCACTTTGGCAAGATTGGCCTAGCCTCGATCATTGCATAGATTATGGCCGAGACTTATGGGAGAGAAGGTTCCGGTACGAGCAAGCTAGGCAGTGATTCACAACTGGAGTGTCACGATGTCAACAGGATAGGTTCCTTCTACGATGGGCAGGGGATTCTCGCATAACAGGGCTGATCAGTTCAACTACCCATAGAAGTGAGTTGGTTTCTACAAGGGAGGGTCATGTAGATCTTCCATTGGGTTTTAGTGATTCATTCGTGGTGTGGGGAACTTCACCAGTGTGGCAGGGTGATTGACAGGAGGAGATCAGGGGAGGCCCGGGTAGACGAGGGTTTAATTTCACTAGGATTGGATTGAATCTTCAGGAGTTTACTCTTGTAGTGCATGAGATGGACTATTAGGTAGAGCAACTTCATGAGGATTTGGGTAGAGCTTTAGATCGTCAGGGTGCTCTACTTATTGGTGATAGACATAGGGGTTCTAATGCCCATATCTGGCAGGTAGTGAGTGGAGCAAGGGCGGCTTCACGATGATCAGGTTGGCTTCGGATCCTGGTATCGAGGGACTCCTTCACTATAGGATAGTACAATGATCAGGAAGGCTCCAATGGGACATTTGGGACCCTGGTGAAGTTCGCAGTGATAGTGGGGGTCCGTTCAGGCATTGCTTGAGGACAAGCGATGTTTGATGCATTGGAAGAACTTGCCAGATGAGGATGCCACCTGGGAGGGTGAGCATATTTTGGAGCACCCAACTTTGAGGTTGCTTCATGGCAAGCATCATTTGGGAGGGGAGAACTGTCATGTCCCTACTCAAACACATTAGTAACAGGGTGCTGCTACATAATTTTGCACATTTTTTACCAAGGAAGAGAGTCCCACACTTTGGACTTAGGGACTTAAGGGCCAAATCGACTTTATTTAGCTGCTAGTAGAATGTGGGGGCCACCCACAATGGAGTTCGAATTAGCCATTCAATATGCTTGGAGGTAAAATCGAATGGGTAGATGGAGGGGCCCACATGAGGCTAAGGGGGCACAAGGAGTTATAAAGAGAGATCAACTCTCATTTTGTATTCATTCTGAATATTTCACAAACAGACTCACTCTTGTACGCTCTGCTGCTTATCGAGTCTACCGGCTATTTAGCCACGAGTCTTCCGTAGGGAAGATTCAACCTCTACTTCGAGTGACCATCTGTGCCCGCCCTAGGAAGGCTGTTCCATAGAGATTGCAGGAGTTTCCAGCAGCGATTCACAGCTCAGCTAGCCACACAGAGGAAGGGACTGTGTGTTTTCTGGGCAGTGAGAAATACGCAGAGGTTGATTTAGTCACCCAAGAGGCCAAAAATCCAAAGTCAAAATCAAAGAAATTCCATTCTGGGTTTTTCTGGGTATTGTCCAAGGAGTCTAAGGCTAAAAAGGCAGAATTTTTTGGGCATTTTTTGGGCGCTTTCTAGCAGCACAAGTGTTACAGATGTAGCCGTAGAGCAGCGCACAGGAGGCCGAAAATCCAAAGTCAATATCAGATAAATTCCCTTCTGGGTTTTTCTATGTTTTGTCCAAGGAGTCTAAGGCTAAAATAGCAGAATTTTCTAGGCATGTTCCAGCAGGCCGAAAGTTAGCACGATCAAGGAAGCTGTGAAGTTGACTACATCAATTAGACGATCAATGTATCTTGTTTGGGGCAGTTTGGTTGCCAGAGTTGTTAACAACAAATCCCTAGTTTGTATTCTTGTATTAGTGGATGTATGAGGGCCATTATCCCTGGTACGCGAACCCTTCACAATTGTATTACAGTTTGTTAATATAACGAAGTTGGGTTGTTGAAAATTGTAAAAAAGTTATCTATTTTGTGCACGCATTGATTTACTCTTGTTTATATTTCGTTGTGCAAAGATGTTTGTTGTAGTATTTAGATCGGTAGTGTAAGTGATTCTAAGACCCTAACCTAGATTCTAGTGTCGTGGAACAACAACAGACAGTAGAACATACCTGAGTTGCGCACCAAAAGATAACTCAACCTCTACCTTTGCTTATACTTTTTTTCTCCTCAACCTTTGTTTACCTACGTTAACATAGGTAAAAAAGTAATCCCCAATAATATAAGATGCATTTAACTTAAATACAAGTACATCTTATTCTAACACCAAAAATCATAAACCCTTAATAGGTGAGGAGGTTGGAGAACCATTGTACCAAAACTAAGAGGATTTCATTGTAGAATATATAGCCTTGCGCCAAAAGATAACTCACCCTCTACCTTTGCTTCCAATTTTGTTGTAGTTCCCCACGTCTCTCTCCGACAAAGATATTTAGTAGCTTCACCAATGCTCATTCACCTTTCACAATCTGTAGCGCATCTAAATTTCAACCAACAATCATGATATAATGATAAGGCAACAAAAAACTTAAATTCAAATAAGCATGAAACCATATACTTATGTAGTTGAAAAACATGTAAATTCACCCATACATACCGCTCTTGCCTTTGCCCATAAACAAGTAAATTCCCTTGTTACATATCTCTTTCGCCTTTGCCCATTACACCTATGGACTCCACATTATCTTTAAACACACACTATATGTTGCTAAGGTATTCCTTAGTTTTCTTTCCAATTATAAGAAGAAAAAATAAAACTAAAAAAAATCATCAAAAGACACAACAATAATAAAAAAATGCTCACAAATTAGCATGGCCATGCTCACAAATATAAAGATATAAAAGCCATAATAGTAAATAACTAAAAAAACTAAAGAAAAAAATATTAGCAAAAAACGCCACCAACAATAACTAAAATAAAATTAATAGTACTAAGAAAATTAAATTAAATAAAAAAAAACACAAAAAGAAAACACAATGACAAACCAAGACAGACTCTGTTGCACAAATCCAAGACTGTCCATGGCCAACCAACGAAAACCTGCACACCAAAAAATAGAGAAGTATTAAATAGAGACCATAAAATATTCTGAAATTTTTTAAATATACACAAAATATTGTGACTTTACAAAACAAATCCAAAACTGTCCATGGCCAACCAAGGGAACCCTACACAAAAAATAGACAAGTTTTAAATAGAAACCACAAAATAGTATGACAAATATTAAATACACACAAAATATTGTGACTTTGTTGCACAAATCCAAAACTATCCATCGCCAACCAAGGGAACCCTGCACACCAAAAGATCGAGACCACAAAATATTATGAAAAATATTAAATACCCACACCATATTGTGAGAATTACAAAATGAAGATAATATATCTTTTCCAAAATCTTAAACAAAGATCGAAATCTTAGGAATAATCTTAGGCACCAAATGATACATCTTATTTAAAAAATAAGTCATAAAGCATAAACAAGTAATGCGGGAGAATAACCAGTGTTTACAATGAGAAAGAAGAAATTTTATATGGATTTTGCACCAAAGTAAACTCACCTTCACTTTTTCCTCTGCATATGACTATAATGTCTCTCTCACAAAGATATTTCAATAGATTTTGAATAGATTTGACGATGATCCTCCATGTTTCTTTATCTACATTGCTTTGCAATTGTAATTAGATGAATGACCGTTACCCACTACACATATGAAATCTTGGACCTTTGGGACTTACATTAATCACCCATCCACTAAACAAAACAAAAACCAAACCATAAAATATCAAAAGATCAAACCTTATGAGAAATCTTATTAAGACATCCAAATTCTCATGAGAATATTAAGTAGATAGTAACAAATAATACAAGAAATCTTAAACAATGACCAAAAATATTATGCAGAATCAAGTGTGTTTTATTCAAAGACCAAAATCGCAAACCCTAAATAACTAAAGGAGAACTTCCCATTTTATATGACGACAATTTCATAGCACCACATACATAGGTTTTACACCAAATAAAAACTCACCATCTGCCTTTGCCTCTACTACAATGGCCCCTAATATTTTTCACAAAAATGTTTCAGAAGCTTCATTAAAAATCCTCCAACTTCCTTTAGCTACACTAAAGTGTATTAAAATAAACAAGTTAGCCATGCTCAAAAACGTAAAATATCAACATTGATAGGAAATTAAAAATGTAAAAACAACATTAATGGAAAAGATACAAAAAAGGAAACAAATAGAGAGAAACAATGGAGGAAAACTATGCTTTGCAACCCCAGAAAGCTAAAAATGTAAAAACAACATTAATGGAAAGGATACAAAAAACGAAATAAATAGAGAGAAACAATGGAGGAAAACTATGCTTTGCAACCCCAGAAAGCATCCATTGACCAACAAAAAACATCCTGCGTGGACAAAAATAAATTATTAAAAATAAGCCAAAAAAATCTTATGAGAAATACTAAATGCACACTAAGTATCTTACTACAAATATGAAACAAACCCCAAATTATCCTAAGAGAAATCTTATATGAACACAAAAAATACTACAAGTAATCTAATGCAAAAGCAAATACATCATATACAAACATGAAAAATCATAAACACTAACTAGATTAGGAGGGAGGGGAGCCATTGTAATTGAAATAAGGAGACTTTGCACCAATCACATCGAATTTGCACCAAACAAATTCACCTCTCATATATATGTAAATAGGTAATTGCAGATCATATATGGATATTTGCACCAAAATAGAACTCAACACTACCTTTGCACTCTATTGCACTCTCTCCCTCACAAGGATATTTTAGTACTTCTACTAGATATCCTTTACGGTACATTACCTGCATTATGTTGCTTCAATAATTAAATAAATCACAAAAAACAGCAGATGCCTCGAATTTACATAAACATAAATGAAACAATACATATAACCTCAACCTTCGCCTTCACCTACTAAGCCTGTAGAATCAGGGGTCTTTACGACCTGCCATAATTTCCCACTCATTGTATCAAATAGACAAAAATAAAAATCCCTATGCATAATACTATGCAAAACTAGATCTAGTGCAACAACCAAAAACTATAATTCTTCAATAATAGAGGGAAGAGAACCATTGTATTGAAACACGAAGATAGCCATGCAAGAACCAAAAGAGAACTCACCTCCCCCCTTCGCACTCTCCTACACTTCGCCAAGTCTCACTCATGCAAAAATATTTCAAAAGTTTCAATAATGCTCCTAAATCTTCGGGTTCCTGCATTTAGATTGCATTTAATAAATAAATAAATACTAAATAATATAAGATGAATTTCACTTAAATAAAATAACATCTTACTATAAGACCAAAAATCATAAACCCTAAATTGGTGAGCAGTGTCCAAGTCTCTCTTATGTAGAAATATTTCAAAATTTTCAACGTTGCTCCTCAACCTTCAGATTCCTACATTTAGATTGCATTTAATCAACAAGTAAATCCCAAATAATATAAGATGCATTTCACTTAAATAAAAATAAATCTTACCTAAGACCAAAAATCATAACCCCTGAATTGGTGAGGAGTGTGGAGAACCATTGAATTGAATGAGAAGGACTTTACAATAGAATGTACATGAGTCGCGCACCAAAAGATAACTCACCCTTTACCTTTGCTTCTACTTTTTCTCTCAATCCTAGTTTACCTACTTTAACATAGATAAATAAGTAAATCCCCAATAATATAAAATGCATTTAACTAAAATATAAGTACATCTTATTCTAAGACCAAAAATCATAAACCCTAAATAGGTGAGGATGATGGATATCATATAAATGCACATGATATAATAATAAAGCAACAAATGAGGACAAAGACTTTTACGAGGAGCTCTGCAACGGCGATGGCGGAACCCTAGCTCGGGAACTACAGGCCTCGTTCAGCTGGCGCACTAGTCGACAATGGATGCTGACATTTGGGCCCTCCAAGGTTTTACAGTTGGGGCCACTGCCATAGGGCAGGGCTGACCACCTGCCGCTCGTCAGTTAACTTTTTCTCGTGCTTCTCGGCTTGGTATCTTGGCGTATACTGCCTTCTCCGGTATCTTGGTGTACGCTGACCTCCGATATCTGTTGCCGCCGACCCGGTATCGAACCCACCAAGCGCTGTCCTCCGTTTCACGCATCCGACGGACCCGGTCTCGAACCCTTCTGTGCTCCCACCGACAGTCAACATGGTTGAGGAGGACCTGTTAGATTATGGGGAGGACCCCATACCCAACCAAGAAATTTGGGCTCATTCCACCAGACCGTCGCTGATAACACGCAGCGTTTCCCTTGGGGTTACGGCTGGCGCTACCTCACGGCCTCAGCACCAGCTGCCAACTGGGAAAGGCAAGGGGCCGGAATATCCTTCCCCGAACGCCACACTTGATTGCCCACCACTATCTCCGGTGACTCTTCAGCTTTTGGGTTCATGTTTCCCTGCGTCGCCATCTCTGGACGCTCCTCTACAACAACCTTTACGATCCCCTCTCCCTCCGCCCCCGCCCCCTCCCCCTCCATCTAGCTCTCACCCCCTCTCGGTCTCATTTATGCCGCTGAGCCAGCGTATCCCCCCCTCTGCTTTCGGCCCGAACCTGCAGGGTACCGGTTCCTCGGTCCCTCGCTCCCCTATTCGGTCTGGATGCTTTACTCCGCCTTTCCCTGCTCTATCGGTACATTCTGCTCAGCAAAGCTCCACGGACCCGTGTCGCAAGGTACTCAGCGAGACCCTCTCGGGCAAACGCTCGGAGAAGGTTACAAAAGGAAGATGCCTTAAAGCTAATAACTCTGGTTTCAAGGTTAACTTCGGGCCTGAAGATCCGCTGCCTGACATTATGGATGCCACGCGAAAGGTTCTTGTTGGCCGTGTTCGAGGGCGAAATTATACGGCGGAGAGGCTTAAGTCGTGGGTGGAGGAAATATGGGGACCGTTGCTTAAAGAATTACCCGAGGTGATGGTCCTTACCAGGGGATGGTTCGCCCTGCACTTTTGCCACCATCAATTCGCTGAATGGATTCTGGGCCAATATTGGCACATTGAGCTTATGCCTGTATTCCTTAAACGCTGGGATCCCTTATTTGATCCTGAGCGCGAACAACTTGGGGCTGGCCCTATCTGGGTGCGCTTACCAGGCTTGCCATGGCAATTCTGGAGTCCCTACGCATTCAAAAAGATAGGAGACACCCTAGGCACCTACCTGGAGCATGATCGCTCATACGAGAAGACGGGCAAACGATCCATGGCTCGAATTTTGGTTCACATGGATACTAGACCGGGACTGGAGGAGATTATCGAAATCTATCACAACCATGTCACCAGGAAGCAGATACTGGACTATGAAGGAGTACCCTTCCGTTGCCACAGATGCCACAAGACCGGACATCTCTATAAGAACTGCCCATTGGTTACAGGGGGGGTCAAGGAGCGCTTGCATAGTCCCAGAAAACAGCCTCCTGTCACTCCTAAGGCAGATGCCAATACTACGGAGGGTGACCCGAGGCAGCAGGAGACGCCAACAAAGGGGCCGGGCGAAGGGGGGAAAAAGAGAACATCCAGGAAATTTGCTGTGCCTTCAACTGAGCCGCCGCGTACCAGATCCAAGACAGCTGAAGCCGCAGCAAAGCCGATGGAGACGGCATCTTCACATTCAGGTGATAACTCCATTCCTATTTGTCAACCTTCTATTTCGAATGAATTGCAATCCATAATGCACCCTGCATTCAGAACTTCCCTTCCTGAGCGTGTCTCCTTACCCACCATCCATTGCCCCATCGATCCCCCCCCCTACTTTCTCATCTCCCCCCCCTTCCTATAACCCGGTGACTGGTGCCCCGGATTCCCCTTCCTCCCCGATGGTATCAGGTGGGCACCATTATCTTTTGAGATCCAGAACTCGGCCTAAAATATTAGGACTGGGATCCTCCCCCGGTCGGCTGCGTAAACAAAAGCGAGGCCGGCCATCCCATATTTCTTCTGCAAAATTATCTGCGGTGGCAGATGTGGCTTCGGGTCGACAGATCACTATTGAAAGGGCACTTAGAGCGAATGAGCCCCAGAATTGGGTGACCCCATGATTTGCCTTTCCTTCAACTGCAGGGGTTTAGCCAGCCCTAAAAAACGATTGGCTCTCAAGAGACTGGTACTTGATTCCAGATGTGATATCATTTTTCTTCAGGAAATCCTGTGCTCCTCTGAAATAGCAGTTCGATGTCTACACTCTATTCTCCCTGGATGGTTCCTTCATGGGCTGGATGCCTGTGGTAGATCCGGTGGTCTACTCATTGGTATCAATCCTAGAATACACAGACCTCTTTCGGTATGGGGAGGAAGAGGATTCCTAGGCATGGACATCACTATGGGTGAATTGGGCTTACCCATCAGAATTCTCAACATCTATGGACCCAATCAGAACAGGCTCGACTTTTGGCAAAACTTTCTTTCAGCAGGACATATTACACAGAGCACTATTATAGGGGGTGATTTTAATTTCTCGTTGGGAGCTAGTGAGACATGGGGGATATCTTCACAAGGGGATCCTATCGCGGAACAAATGTCCATGCTCCTCGATGCCCAACATCTTGTGGACATCCCCATGAATAAAAAACTACCTACTTGGCACAATCAGCGTACTGGAGAGGCTGCACTAGGAAGGAGGCTGGACAGGTTCATGATGCATGAGGCATTGATACAGAAATTCCCATTATATAGACAGTGGGTCAGCAACGGGGGTCTGTCTGATCATCACCCCATCTTACTTCAGATTAGTGGCAACACACCAAAGCCGCGCTCCCCCTACAAATTCTTTGCTGGCCACCTTCAAGACCCAGAATACATCAAGTTGGTCTCGGATTTCTGGGCCTCACAGCCCCAGTTGAGAGAAGGGAGGAAAGCATCGGACTTCTGTGACAGGCTTAAAAAGCTCAACAAAATGTCAGAAACCTGGGCTCGTCTGAAGCGAAGCAGAGAGAATCAGAACCTGAAGGATAAGGAAGATAGAATAGGCCAATTAACAGACGAAAGGGGAACAGGTTATCAATCGGATGAAACAAAAGCTGAACTCTGCCATCTGATTGAGGAAAAATCGAAGATCTTGAAGGAAAGAGAAGAACTCTGGCGTCTAAAGAGCCGGGCCATCTGGCTTAAAGCTGGGGACAACAATACAAATTTTTTTCATAATATTGCCAATGGCAGAAAGGCCGTTAACACTATATGGCAGCTTCCAATGGAGCCTGATGGTTGGGCAACCACTCATCAACAGCTGGCTAGACTGGGGATCACACATTTCAAGGGACTCTATACGGCCCCAAATACAGTAAACCTTCCAGAGATTATCAGACTTGCTGGCAAGTTTCCAAGGTTCGTGCTACAGGAGGACATTGGGGAGCTCTGCCAACCAGTCAGTGAACAAGAGCTTGAAAGCACGCTTAAGTGGTTCAAAAAGGATAAGAGCCCAGGACCAGACGGATGGCCTGTGGAATTCTACCTGGCTTTCTATGAGATGATGAAGGATGACCTATTGGCGGTGGTGGAGGAAAGCAGGATCACGGGTCACATTCACCCACCGATGAATCAGACCTTTATAGCCTTGATCCCCAAATCTGACGAGCCCACATCCTTCAATGACTTTCGGCCTATATCCCTCTGCAACTGTCTCTATAAAATCATAGCCAAAATCATTGCCAACCGCATAAAGCCAATCCTTTCCTCGCATATCTCGGCAGAGCAATTTGCCTTCCTCAGGAACCGACATATTCAAGAGGCTATTGGCACTGCCCAAGAAGCCCTACACTCTATCAAGCTAAAGAACCTGAAAGGCATCTCCTTAAAAATTGACCTTGCCAAGGCATTTGACAAAGTCAATTGGTTATATCTGAAGATGATACTTACTCATCTAGGATTCCCTCATACTCTCATTAATTGGATCATGGGATGTGTTACTTCGGTATCTTTTGCTATACTTATCAATGGTGCGGCTTCAGAACGTTTTCATATCTCCCGGGGGATCAGGCAAGGTTGCCCCCTATCCCCATTACTTTTTCTCATTGTTATGGAAGGACTGAGCAGGCTTATAGCGGAAGCTAGAAGGACGGGAGACATAAGTGGTCTCAAAATAACGGAGCAATTTGTCCTAACCCACCTATTGTTTGTGGATGATATTTTAATCTTCCTTAATGGCAGTATCAGGGACACCGCCGCCCTTAATGACATCCTACTCCTCTTTTGTAAAGCCACGGGCATGGAAATAAACGAGCAGAAGTCCACCAGGTCCATGATGCATTGCTCACAGCAGGAAGCTCTACTAGCTGGACAGTTTTTCCCATTCTTAGAATGCCAGTTGATGGATGGCATCAAATATCTGGGATTTAGATTGAAGCCGGATGGGTATAAAATTACTCACTGGTATTGGCTTATTAACAAAATTGAAAGAAGGATAACAGGTTGGCAGCATCGACTATTGTCAAAAGCTGGCAGACTCCTACTGATCAAGACAGTCCTAGAGGCCACCCCTGTATATTGGATGTCACTGACTTGGATCCCTAAAGGCATTTTGAACAGGATTCAACAAATATGTTCCCGCTTTCTTTGGAATGGAAACAAAAAAGGAAGGATTTTTGCTTGGACCAGATGGTCCACCATAGCATTGCCAAAGCAATGGGGTGGTTGGGGTATAAAGTCCCTACAGGAATTTGCACTTGCCCTCACGGCCAAACAGGGCTGGTCCCTCACCAAGATGGACAGTCTATGGGCTAAGGTTATTCATCACAAGTACATATGGCCATCCTGCTTCACGGAATGGCTTCGCAGACCTTCTTGGAATAAACAGGGTATTTCAGCGATCTGGCGTGCCACTCTCAAGGCGATGCCCCTTATTAGAGATAATCTACTATGGAGGGTGGGCAATGGGGCTCAGGTTCGTATTGGACTTGACCCTTGGCCTGGATCGGGGAATGCTCACATACTGCCCAGAGATCTGATCCAACACCTCAATCACAGGGGCATCAAATATTTAGCACAGATCGGAGATCGGGAGCGCTCCAATATATTTACTCAAGCTTGGATTAATGTCGGGCACGGACAGATCCCGGAGGCATGGACAGAACAGTGGAATGGATATATACGAGCTCTAATTGAATCTCATATCAAACTTCGGGAGGATGAAGATCAGCTTATTTGGGCCCCTGCTAAATCCGGGACATACTCACCCAAACTGGGTTATATCAGACTTATGGAAGCCAGAAAACCTACAAACCTGCTAGGCTGGTGGAAAAGTGTGTGGAAGCTCCAAGTGCAGCCCCGAAACAGGCTTCTCCTGTGGAATATAATCGCAAATAAATTACCTACAGCGGATGCCCTCAAGAAGCGAGCCATAGCAGGACCATCTTGGTGCGTACTTTGCCAAAGTAATGAAGAATCTTCGAACCACCTCTTCCTCCACTGTGAGACAACACAAGGAATCTGGCAACAGGTCACACAGGTACTGAATATCAGATCGAATTGGAAGGGCGAGGACATACCGACTGCCTGGTCAAATTGGTGGGATGTGGTTGCCACCGAAAAGGCCGCAAATCTCCCAGCAGTGATTTCGAGTTTCATATGGCAGAGCAGGAACGCCTTCATTTTTGAGAACCGTAGAGTCAACAATCAGCTACTCTCGGCATCCATTTGTGCAGCCTACAATGAAATTCCTTTCGAGAGCATACCTATCCGTCCTAGAATTATACTGCCTGAACACATTAATAAGGATATGCCTTGGGCATTCTTCGACGGGGCAGCTCCGCCACAAGGATGTGGTGGGGGGATTGCTTTTTTTCTATCTAATACTCATTATTTTCACCTGAGATTGGGTCTAGGGTCGGGCTCAAATAACTTTGCGGAACTTATCACTTTGAGACACCTTCTTTATTTTGCCCTCACTAAACATTGCAGACAAATTCAAATTTTTGGGGACTCAAAGATTGTGATCGATTGGACAAACAATAAATCTATCTGTCATGCATATTCTTTGAAACATATCTTGGAAGAAATTGTTTTTCTAAAAACACATTTTGACCAGATCACTGTTTCTCATATCTACAGGGAAAGAAATGCGTTGGCTGACCAGTTTTCGAAAGAGGCGGCGGATCGGCCCCTAGGAGACTGGCTGATCGAAGAACACACACCAGCTGGGATACACAGGTTCTATCATCGTCCCTACATCGACGGCCTACTGATGGGGGGCCCTCCCCCTCACTAGTTTTTGCAGCTGTTTCTTGGGAGCTTCCTTTTGTATAGCAGGAATCTTCTTTAATCGGGTATATAATTGTATGGACATATGGATGTACATATTCCTGTATGGCCTTGGGCTTTATTTTTGAGATTTTTGGGGACTCTGTATCTACTGGTGATATACAGCTCATGTATTACACCTAGACTCACTCTGGATATTTATATCTAGATTCTACTTTGTAACGTGGCTCTGGCCACTCTACAGCATATGCCACGGCATCTACAACATGTAATATCTATTAACAACTTTTTAATAGAAATTACGAACTCTATTTTCCACGGGAAAAAAAAATAAAGCAACAAATGAATTAAATTAACATAGGCATGAAACCATATACTTATGTTGTAAAGAAATGTGTAAATTCACCCATACATACCTCTCGCCTTTGCCCATAAACAAGTAAATTCCCCTGTTACATACCTCGTTCGCCTTTTCCCATTACACCTATGGACTCCACATTATCCTTGAACCCACACTATATGTTGTTAAAGTATTCCTTAATTTTCTTTCCCATTGAACCAAATAAACAATATGAAAAAAAATCCAAAAACACAACAATTAAAAAAATGCTCACAAATTAGCATGGCCATGCTCACAAATGTAAAGATATAAAAGTCACGATGGTAAATAACCAGAAAAACAATAAAAACAATAACAAAAAACATCACCCACAATAATTAAAATAAAATTAACAATACTGAGAAAATAAAAAATAAAGAAAAAAAACAACAATAACAAAATTATTGAAAAGAAAACACAAATGACAAACCAAAGATAGACTATGCTCCACAAATCCAAAATTGTCCATGGCCAACCAGGGGAACCCTGCACAATAAAAAATAGAGAGTAAAAAATATTATCAAATACATTAAATACACAAAATATTGTGGGAATTACAAAAACAAAGATAAAATGTCTTATCCAAAATATTAAACAAAGATGGAAAATTTTAGGAATAAGCTTATGCACGAGAAGATACATCTCATTCAAAAACCAAAAGTCATAAACCCTAAACATGTAATGAGGAAGAAGAACCATAGTGTTTACAATAAAAAAGAAGTAATTATATATGATTTTGCGCCAAAAGTAAACTCACCTCCATTTTTGCCTCTGCACTCCTCTATAATGTGTCTCTCACAAAGATATTTCAATAATTTTGACGATGATCCTCCATGTTTCTTAATCTGCGTTGCATTGGACTTATAATTAATAATATGATGATCCTCCTTGTTCCTTTATTTACATTGCATTGCACTATTAATTAGATGAATGACCAATAATATAAGATACATCTATACCATCGCAATCTTTACCGTTGTCCTCTACACATGCAATCTTGGACCTTTATGACTTGCATTAGTCACCCATTCATTAAACGAAAAAAAGCCAAACGATGAAATATTAAAAGATCAAATCTTATGAGAATTTTTTTTTAGACATCCAAATTCACATGAGAATGTTAAGTAGATAGTAAAAAATAGTACAAGAAATTTTAAACAAATACCGATTTTTTTTTGTACAATTAAGTGCATTTTATTCAAAGACCAAAATCAGAAAGCCTAAATAGCTAAAGGAAAACTTTCTATTCGAAATAAGACCAAAATTATTTTGTAGAATTAAGTTTATTTTATTCAAAGGCCAAAATCAAAAACCCTAAATAGCTAAAGGAAAAATTTCTATTCAAAATGACGACAATTTCATAATATAACATACATGGTTTTTACACCAAACAAAAACTCACAATCTGCCTTTGCCTCTACTGCAATGGCCCCCAATCTTTCTCAGAGAGATATTTAAGAAGTTTCATAAAAAATCCTCCAACGTCCTTTAGCAACACTAAAGTGTATAAATTAAAACAAGTTAGCCATGCGTATAAATGTAAAATATCAACATTGATAGCACATTAAAAACTATACAACAATAGTAATGGAAAAGATACAAATGACAATAGCAAAAAACAAGAGAAAGAACAAAAGAAGGTAACAAATAGAGAGAATAAGTGGAGACAAACTATGCTTTGCAACCCCAGAAATCATCCATTGGCCAACGAAGAACATCCTGCATGGAAAAACATAAAGTATTAAAAGGAATACTAAATATACAATAAGTATCTTACTACAAATATGAAACAAACTCCATCCCAGGAGAAATCTTATAAAGCACAAAAGATCCTACAAGTAATCTAATACAAAAGCAAGTACATCTTATACAAACATGAAAAATCATAAACCCTAACTAGATAAAGAGTGAGGGGAGCCATTGTAATTGAAATAAGGATACTTTGCACCAATCACATCGAATTTGCACCAAACGAATTCACCTCTCATATATATGTAAATAGGTAATAGCAGATCATATTATGGATATTTGCACCAAAAGACAACTCAATGCTACCTTTGAACTCTATTGCAATCTCTCCCTCACAAGGATACTTTAGTACTTCACTTAGATATCCTTTACGTTATATTACCTGCATTATGTTGCATCAATAATTAAATAAATCATAAATAATGTAAGTTGCCTTGAATTTACATAAATATAAATGGAACAATACATATAACCTCAACCTTCTCCTTCACCTACTACGCCTGTGGAATCAGGGGTCTTTACAACCTACCTTAATTTCCCATTCAATGTACCAAAGTGACAAAAATAAAAATCCCTATGCAAAATATTATGCAAAAGTAGATATAGTGCAACAACCAAAAAACATAATTCCTCAATAATAGAGGGAACAGAACCATTGCATTGAAATATAAAGATAGCCATTCAAGAACCAAAGTAGAACTCACCTTCCCCTTTCACACTCTCCTACACTTCTCGAATTCTCTCTTATGTAGAAATATTTCAAAAGTTTCAACATTGCTCCTCATTCTTTGGGTTCTTGCATTTAGTTTACATTTAATAAATAAGAAAATCCCAAGTAATAGAAGATGCATTTCACTTAAACAAAATAAAATTTTATTCTAAGACCAAAAATTATAAACCCTAAATTGGTGAGCAGTGGTCAAGTCTCTCTTATGTCGAAATATTTCAAAAGTTTCAACATTTCTCCTCAACCTTCTGATTCCCACATTTAGATTGCATTTAATAAATAAGTAAATCCCAAATAATATAAGATGCATTTCACTTAAATAAATGTACATGTTATTCGAAGACCAAAAATCATAACCCCTAAATTGGTGAGTGTGGAGAACCATTGAATTGAACTAGAAGAACTTCACAATAGAACGTACATGGGTCTCACACCAAAAGATAACTCACCCTCTACCTTTGCTTCTACTGTTTTGCTCCTCAATCTTTGTTTACCTATTTTAACGTAGATAAATAAGTAAATCCCCAATAATATAAGATGCATTTAACTAAAATATAAGTACATCATATTCTAACGCCAAAAATCATAAACCCAAAATAGGTGAGGAGGATGGAGAACCATTGTATGAAAATTGAAAGGATTTCATTGTAGAATATATAGTCTTGCCCCAAAAGATAAGTCACCCTCTACTTTGCTTCTACTTTTACTATAATGCCCCACATCTCGCTCACACAAAGATTTTCAGTAGCTTCACCAAAGCTCATTCACCTTTCTCAATCTGTAGTGCATCTAAATTACAAGAAACACACATGATATAATGATAAAGCAATAAATGACTTAAATTAAAATAGGCATGAAACCATATATTTATGTGGTAGAGAAATGCAAAAATTCACCCATACATACCTCTCGTCTTTGCCCATAAACAAGTAAATTCCCCTATTACATACCTCGTTCATATTTTCCCATTTATTGCGGTAATGATAAAGCAATAAATGACTATATGTTGTTGAGGTATTCCTCAATTTTCTTTCCACTGAACCAAATAAAAAATACGAAAAAAAAAATTAAAAACGCACAATTAAAAAAATGCTCACAAATTAGCATGGCCATGCTCACAAATGTAAAGATATAAAACCAACAATGGTAAATAACCAAAAAAAAAGAATAAAAACAATAACAAGAAACATCACCAACAATAATTAAAATAAAATTAATAGTACTAAGAAAATTAAAAATTAAAAAAATAAGAAAAAAAGAGGAAGGAAAAACAACAACAACAAAATTAATGGAAAGCTATGTTGCAAGAAACGTGGGGGGGGGGGGGGGGGGGGGGGGTGCGTTTCTGGCCGGAAACTGGGGGTAGGGCCATGAAACGCGTTTCCGGCCGTACTGGCCACGTTTCCGTTTCGGGAAACTTGGCCAGTACGACCGGAAACGCGTTTCACGGCCGTACAACCCATGTTTCCCCAAAAACTTCTGGGTTTTTTTTTTTAGGTTGTCTAGTGAGTTCCAGAAGCATGTCTAAACTTATAAAGGAGAAGTTTGTCTCATTCTCTCATCACACTATTCAGCAAGTTGTTTCTCTTGGAGACTGGCAGTTGTTTAAGCTAGGGTGTTTTGAGCAGTGAGCAAAGTAGATTTCAGTAGCAGGAGAAAGAGATTTCAGCCAGTGTTTTACAACTCGGACTCGGACTCGGACTCGGCCGAGGATCGACTCCGACTCGGACTCGGACTCGGTAATGACTCGGCCGGCTCGATTTCAATGACTCGGTCGTTGTAAAAAATACATTAAATATTTATTTTTTTTATAAAAAAACATAATTTTAAATATTTTAAACATAATTTTAAAGATTTTCATTCAAGTTTCCAAACACACAACATTATAATATACATGGAAGACAACCATTCAATTCCATAATAACATACCCTGCATGGAGACTGAGTTATTGTGGGTGTTTGTGAGATACTGAGCTGTGACCTGGGCTAAGTTTGGTGCCTGTTCGCGGAACTGATATATTCAGTAAAAAGGGGCTAGATTTATCAGTTTTGGAGGTCCAGCTACAGCCAACCTTTGAGAGGACGTGTTGCTGATTAGAAGACTGTATAAACAGCCTGTTTATTGGCATGTATCTCGGTGGAAGAAGGGCTGAGTTCACAACCATCTAGGAGCCATTATAATTTATACCTGAAGATGACAATCCTAAAACCACTCAACAAGTGACTGAGAAACTAAAGTTTGTATCACTGGAGCTACCCCAGGTTCCTCTTATACTGTGCACTGTAATTCTTCAAGAACTGTCCCCTAAATAAAGTTGTATGGTGAAGGGTCTTCTGAATCCATATTAAGAGGTGAGTCACATAAATGAACATTTCACACGGTTATATCCAGTAGATAGAAGGTTCAAAAATCAAATGCTGAATCAGGTTTCCCTAAAGCTGCCTGAATTAGTTTGCTGAAAGACTTTAAAGTTTAAAGAGCCATGCACTTGAGTATTTTTTTTATCAAATATCAGCAAAAACATGAATTTTTTTACCAAATATCAGCAAAAACATGAATTTTTTTTATTAAAATTGCTGCCCAGCCGTCCTTTCCATGACTCGGCCGAGTCAATACAAACCCGGCCGGGTTGACCGAGTCAGCAATGACTCGGCCGAGTCATTGGATGACTCGGCCGAGTCATTGCTGACTCGGTCAGCCGAGCCGGGTCATGGGCCGGGTCAACCTGTGGGCTAATGAAACGGTCAGAAACGGCCGTTTCCGTTTCAACCCGCCCGTTTTGTAAAACAATGATTTCAGCAGCAAGAGAAAGAGATTTCAGCAACAGATTTCAGCAGCCACAGATTTGGCTCAGCTACAGCCATATTTCTCTTCTCTTTTCTAGCATTTTGGGGTAGTTTCAGCCACAGAAAATTAATTTGGGTAAGCCACATTCATTTTGTTAGTTTTTTCTTACTATTTCTTCAATTTTTCTATGGTTTATGCAGCCAGAAATATGAAAAACGTTTTTTATATTTGGATTTGTTTTTTAAATTTATTTTTGCAGCAGATTTGGCTTAGCTACAGCCATATTTCTCCTCTTTTCTGGCATTTTAGGGTAGTTTCAGCCACAGAAAATTAATTTGGGTAAGCCACATTCATTTTGTTAGTTTTTTCTTACTATTTCTTCAATTTTTCTAGGGTTTATGCAGCCAGAAATATGAAAGACGTTTTTTATTTATAGATTTGTTTTTTAAATTTATTTTTGTAGCAATGGCTTCCAGCCAAAGTGCAGCTGCAAGTTCAAGCCCTAGGGCCAACCCAAGGGCTGAATATTATCCTCTTTGGAGGCATGTGATGAAGCTTCAAAGATGTGGAGGTGGTGGCTCATGGGAATGGCGATGCAATCTTTGCAATAATACGTACAAGGGTTCCTACCCAAGAGTGAAGGCACATCTATTGCATGGAGGAGGACAGGGGGTTTCAGGTTGCACAAAAACAGCAGATCCATTGGCAAGGAGGGCATATCAAAGAGAGCAAGATGAGGAGAGCTGAAGCAAGAAAGAGGAGAGCTGGTCACACTCAACAACATGAAGAACCAGAACCCAAAAATATCAGAGGCCCAGGGGCATCCCCTTCAGTTCAGGATAGCACAATTGCTAGATTGGTGAATGTGCAAGCAAGAGAAGAAACTGATTCCAGAGTGGCTAGGTGCATTTATGCATGTGGGGTATCCCATTCAATGTTGTTCGCTCTCCTTACTGGCAAGATATGATAAGGGCAGTTAACAAAGCTCCTCAAGGGTACAAGGGGCCTCTTGGCTCATCCTGTGGGAAAGATTAGAATCAAACAACATGGCAGTCATCTGGAATGAGGTGGTGAGGCTGCAACAAATGATGATTGATGTGGGGAAGAAGTTGATTCATTCCTCAGTTGGGACTCCAGACATGATTGCAACTGATGTGGAGTTATTGGGGGAAAACTAGAGGGCATACCAATCATTGGGTCATGGCATTCAGGCGTCTCTCTCTTTCTGGGAATTCTGTGAACTAAGGGGTATGCACAAACCAATGGAGATTCAGTGGGATTTTGCATGGATGATGAGAAGTATTAAGAAAAAAGATGAAAGAGTAGATGAAGGGGCCATGGTTGGCAAAGAGATAGTTGAAGATACACCTGTTGATGAGGCGTCATCCATTGATGAGGTATTCGGGGTTGTGATCGAGTTCTCAGGTGATAACAATGCACCACAGGTCGGTGAGGTGCCGGAAAACAGCTCCACTATTGTTGAGGAGCCGATAGGTACAAAGTCCTCCAGATCTATGACGGAGTTGCCAGACGACACTCGCCTACAGTTGACTAGTGGGCATATCGTGTATATTGGGTTGTCTATGGAGGAGGAGTCGAAGGCTCAGGTCGAGCCCGTGATGGAGGAGGACGTGCAGCCATCCCTTGGGCTAGCCATTGATGAGGGGCAACATAGAGACCACATGTTGGGATTTCAACATAGTTCGCTTTAGAGGCACACTTACAAGATCTACAGCTCTATCAACCCATCGTTACGCATTGGATTGAGAGAGGCGGAGTTGTCTAGACATACCAAAGGGGATGACCACGTTAACAGCATTGTTGGGTCACCTTTGCCTATTGGAGAGAGAGAGATAGAGCCACCTAATCAGATCTCATGTGTTTACCTGGGTAGTGGGATGAGACGGTCAAAGTTGCACAAGATGCAACATCCACATGTCGGACTTGTTCTATGTGCTTAGAGTTTGTGCATTTGATCCCTCTCTTGGGGTTGGATGGCGCGATATTTTGAGTTGGTACCCGATGAAGTGGGCTAGACTCATGGAGATGGTCGTAGTTCGGAGTAAAGCTCATGGGAGCTCTCATACATTGAGGGTGTTGGAGGTCCAAGTTGGCATTGGGATCCAGGTGGGGCTTCCTATTCGATATCAGACATGCGGGATGACTATGGCATTGATGAGGTAGTCAACCCCATGCCTAAGCGCATGCATTCCTTAGGGGAGTTCCAGTTGACGCTAGTGGCCAGGTGGTTTGTGAGCAAAATCCATTGGTTGTTTTGGCATGTTGGTTGCGCATGGGGGCGCAGGATGATTAACATTCTCTAGCAGGAGCTGGTTCGAGGAGGTGGCATGGGTAGGCCAGCAGACCGGATATTGTGTGGAGACGATGTTCTCCCATTGAGGTTTAGGACACAGGGGGTCACAAAAAATTGGCACAATAGAGATATCCCCCCTAGAAGGAGTGGAGTTAGGGTGCTCAAGTCTACCAAGATGGACGAGGGGACATGACGCGTGTCATGGTGGGGTCACTGTCAAAGTGGAAAACACTTTGGCACATGCAGGATACCATATGTTACAGGGTGGTATGATAGTACACAAGACTACACAGAGTCAGGTCATAGCGTTTAGTGTTATATAGAGAGTTGTGGCCTATTGCATATAGACCCAATTCTAGGCCATAACACCCAGTGGTGTGCACGGCTATGCAGCGAGGAGCAGTGGTCTGCAGAGGAGCATGGAGATACATGGTGGTATACCATAGCATGCCATTTACACTGTGGGGTAGGAGGAGTGACTCGCATTGCACTGAGGACATGCTGGGAGTGACAGGTGCAGTCAATGTTGCATGAAGCGGCCCCACCCTCGGCTGATCCAAGCCCCGAAGCACATCCCGTACGGAAGCGCCTAGGAAGCGTGGCCCGAAGCAGCGCTTCCGAATTCAGAAGCGTCGCTTCCTGTTTTTTAGCCACTTCCTGGAATTTTGGAATCGCAGTACGAAATCGCGGCTTCCAGGCCTCCAAAGCATGCTTCGTACGGCGCCTCGGGCCTAAGAAGCGTGGCGCTTCGGAGGAGGAAGCGTACGCTTCGAAAAGGAGGCCGCGCGCAAGGCAAAAAATCGATTTTTTTTTAATTTATGTTAACTTAACATAAAGGGGGTGGGTTAGGGTGAGGTTAGAGTGAGATTAAGGTGAGGAATGAAAAGAATAAAGCCCCCATTCATTCCTCATTTTCTCACTTTGAGTTTATGAGAGTTTGAGAAGAGAAGAGAGGAGAGGAGAAGAGAAGAGAGGAGAGGAGAGGAGAAGAGAGGAGAGCTTGGAGGAGTGGAGGAGGAGCTAGGAGAAGGAGGAGGAGCTTGGAGCAAAAGCTTGGAGGACTTCATCTACAAGAGATAAAGAGGTAAGTTCAAACCCAAAACTCCGTTATTTTTTTGACAATTTTTTTGTATTTTTCTCCTCCCTCTCCTACTCTTTCCCATTGTTTCTACTTGCTCCTTTACTTACAAGTTGTCCACCACCTATATCCATATTCCAAGAAGGTGTTCTTTTGGCTTCTATGTATCATTCCACTCTTGGTTTTAATGATGGCAAGGGGGAATAGAAATAGAAGGGATGAAACACAAGAGGACAGTGGTACCAATATGAGTGACCCAATGTATGATGAGGAGGAAGGGTTTGAAGAGGAAGGGGATGAACTTGAAGAGGACACTGAAACACAAGATGGGAAAGCTACATCAACACCCTTGTGGAACTATGTGACCAAACTTGATGGGGGAAAGGGTGGTGGATCTTACAAATTTGTGTGCCCTCATGGTTGTCATGAAGGAAAACCATATTGTGGTTCATATACCCGTTTGAGGAGGCATCTTTGTGGGGTGCTGGACAATGATGAAAAAAAGGGTCCCGTGGGGGTACAAATTTGCCCAAACATTTCAGCTGAAGAAAGAAGAAAATACATCCAAATAGAGATGGCTGCACAACAAAAAAACAAGAAACAAAGAACTCATTCTGAATCAAGTGCAGCCTCTAAATTTGGTAGTTGCTCATCTCCTCATGGTACTTCTGCAAGCTCTGGAGGTAGAAGAACAATAGGGGATTTCCTTAATGTTGCTGGGAGGGATGATGTGGATGGAAAGATAGTCCGTTTTCTTTGTGCTTGCGGCGTACCACTCAATGTGCTTCGCTCTCCCTATTGGCATGAAATGGTAAAGGCCATCAATGAAGCCCCAAAAGGATACAAGGCCCCCAACTATGAGAAAGCAAGAACAGTGTTATTAGAAAGAGAAAAAGCTAAGGTTCAAAGAGCTTTGACACATTTTACAAATGCGTGGGTAGATTCTGGGGTATCCATTGTATCAGATGGGTGGACAAATATTAGAAACCAACATTTGATAAATGTTCTTGGTGTTTCTTCTAGTGGTGCAGTATTTATTACATGTCATGACTCCTCCTCCATCACTGCATCTGCACAAAACATTGCAGATCTCCTATTGAAATCAATCAAAGATGTTGGTCCAAATAATGTGGTTCAAGTGATCACAGATAATGCAGCAAATTGTAAGGCAGCAGAAAAAATTATTGAGCGTACTCATCCACACATCTTTTGGTCTGGGTGCCTGGTTCACACATTGAACTTTTTGATGCATGATATTATGAAGCACAAAGAATGTGGGTGGATTACTGAGCTTTACAGGAGAGGGAAGCAGCTCATTAAATTCATCACTGGGCATACAAGGGTAAACTACTTCTATGGCACTTACTCCAAGTTGCAGTTGCTTAAAATTGCAAAGACAAGATTTGCTAGTTATTACCTCACCTTTAGGCGGCTAGTGAAGGTGAGACAAGCTTTAACTAATTTGGTGTGTGCTGAAACATGGGATGAAATTAACACTAACATAGATGGTGCTAATGCAGTCAAGGACACTGTTCTTGATGGTTACTTTTGGTCAAAGGTTAAATATGTTTTGCAATTCACCAAACCAATTTATTACATGATCAAGTTTGCAAATTCAGATCGACCAATAATTGGGGAGGTGTATGAGCAAATGGATAGCATGTTGGGGCAGATTAAAGACATTGTTGAGCCTAGAGATACCACCTTGTACAATTATATTCATGTAGAGGTGCAAAACTGATGGGAAATGCTAAATGTTCCATTGTATGCATTAGCATATGTTTTGACACCTAAATACTATCATCCATCATGGCTTTCAACACCAGCACCTAGGGGGGGAAGCAGGAGAAAACCACACCAAGATCAAGAGGTTCACAGAAAATATATGGCTGCATTGAGTAAATTAATCCCTGATGAGGAGGAGGCTGCATTGGTACGGAGACAGGTGAGCAACTATACTCTTAACACTGGTCCATTTGGGAGCATGCATGCAATTAAAGATCGAGAGACTTTTTCTTCTCTCGAGTGGTGGAACATGCATGGAGGGGGTACTCCACTTCTACAGGCTTTGGCATTGCGGGTGCTATCACAAGTGGTAAACACTTCTTCTGCAGAGAGGTGTTGGAGCTCTTATTCTTTCATCCACAGTGTTAAAAGGAACAGGTTGAGTTTAGACCGGGTAGAGAGCTTGGTTTATGTTCATTACAACTTGCGATTGTTGTCCCATTACTGTGAAGGTGCAAAGTCTAATAAAGAGCTGTTGATTTGGGACAAGAATCCAGAGGAGCCCAATTTGGAGGATGGAGTGTTGCGATTAGAGCAATTAGAGGATGCTCTTATCCAGGTATGTCCATTGTGGTATGAATTTTCCAATTTTTCCTTATAAATAATTTCTCTAATTCATGTTTTTAATTTTTTTGTTAACTAGTGTTTTTTTTTTTGCATGAATTTTTTGAGCGATTCCAGGATGATGATGATCGTGTTGATATGCCACCCCCACCCCCATCTGGTCCCTTGGTTCCTAGGTTCCATGGTTCAACACCAACAGCAGGGGGTTCTTCTTCATCAGTTTCAGTGCCACTTCCACAACTTCCACCAGCACCATCTTCTTCATTGCCACCACGTGGAGGCCCCCGCCTGCCGACACGTTCTGTTCGTGGTGGAAGGAGGAGAGGTTAGTAGATATATTCGCGGTCTACTACTTTTTGTCATAGATTACTCATTAGAATTGTACGCTGGTGAATTTGAATTTTGAACCTTTTTTGTCTTCGCGGTGACCAAGTGACATATTTTGTAAACATTATTATTTGAATTTTGGACATGACAAATGTTGACAGTTTCTCACTTGCTAGATAAATCATAATATGCTCTATGTTTTATGTTTTATAATATGCTTAAATGTTTTATGTTTTATAATATGCTTAAAAATTTGATGTATGTTTGTAATAGCTAGAATATAGATGATTGTTGTACATACTCGTAACTACAATGGAATCATGGATGCCATATCTATCTTGATTTATGCAAAAATATGCATGTTTTCATGTCTTCTACAATTAATTTGCTATTTGGGATGTTTGTTTCGAGTATAAATGCAAAAAAAAGTAAAATGTATATATATATATATATATAGCAGACGCTTCGCTTCCTAGATTTTTGGAAAATGACGCTTCCGCTTCGCTCTCGCTTCATGCAACATTGGGTGCAGTGACAAAGGCAGGACACAAGAGGGTACATGATGTTATAGCCGTAGTCAGGGGTATCCAATGGTGCACAGAGATAGGTTGCGGCATACAGTGGCATTTCATGGAGTGTTCTGGTACTTGGTGGTATGAAGTGACACATGATGTGGTGCAATGGGCTCTTGGAGCTTTGCCTCTCGGGAGACTTATGGACAGCGATAGTATGTGTACCATTGGACGCAACTCACTTAGGATCGATGAGGACATTGTCGAGCATTTGGGGACACCATGTTTAATGGAGGTAGGGCCTTGAGGGAGTTATTAGCAGATCCGAGGCAGAGAGAGGGTCGTCTGTAGGATTACTCTTGAGCATTTCAGCAGACTCTTGATCATACTCTTTGGGACATACCCACCCATCATACTCCAGTGTTGCTTACAATCACGGAGAGTTTGGTTGTTTCTCTTTGACACTCTCCATTCAGGCAGCAGTGCATGGGGGACTCACCTTAGGCACTTGGATGAAAAACCACGTGTCATGGGCCGAGAGGAGACTCCAGTTGAGACACTTGGTAGGTGCACGAGTTGATGGTTACAGACTTAGGGATGGCATGGTTGATTGTCGAGGTAGCATATGTTCCACCCCTAGGTTCACACTTGCGGATGTGACCGAGAGGGAGTTACATGGTGCTTTTTCAATCGGACAGCTTGAGGCGTTAGGGGAGCATCAGGTGTAGAGGACAGTAGTCATTGTTGGCAAGATGAGACCTAGGCTTCTGGAAGTACCTATAATATCCCTATCCAGGAATATTCCTCAATCCCCAGCAAAATCTCAACCAGAAAAACGCACAAGTGGTATAGTAGCCGAGAAAACCACAGAGATATAATAACAGTAGTGCAGCAACAATAATGTATATATGAAATATAAACAGATACACAAGAAATGTAGCGAGAAATGCTAAGCCATTTTATTATACTCAGTAAAGGAATGAGTACAGAGGTGATCAGAAAGACGGAACCTCAACTTGCTCAAGGCAAGTGGAGAAATATACTCAAAATAGCAAGAAATGCCTCCTCTCTGAACTGCGTCCAAGCTGCTGGTGATCTGTAGTGTTGTTGTTGCTGCTGGAAATCAAATGAGGATTTGAGGCTGTTCCCCTCCTTAGAAAACGCTGAAACTATGGAATCGGACTCTACTCAAGAAACCCAGAAAGCTTTTCTGAAATGGCCGACCCCGGAAAAACACCCCCTTGGGGATCTGCGCAGTCCCTCAATGCTCTACGCTGTCACTGAAGAAACCCTCCAAGAACTCTACCTGAAGCTCTGCCAAAATCCTCCAATATGCAAGGGTTGGTCCCCTGCTCAATCGCCCAGCACAAATCCCCCTGCAAAACCCCAATCCAAAACTCCTGCCAAAAAGAACTGCGTCATCCCTCTCAAGACTACGCAATCATCCAAGATGCTCAATCCTCCTGCCAAAATGCTGATGAAACCACTGCAAAAATACTGATGGGAATACCTTGCCCGAGCAGGCACTCGAAGTCCCCCGGGGCTAAGGGTGAGATCTCCGAACGGAGACACTCAATGCACTAAACAGTGCTGCAGACCAGCTAAACAGCCAGCGTGCTTTAAGTCGAAGCGACTAGACCAAATGCACATAACCGAATGACCAAAATGAGGAGGCTTCTCTCTCCTTTATAGCCTTTGCCTCTCTCAATCTCGAGGCCCACCTCCTCCAACGTAATTACTCTCTTGCCACATGTTTCTTCCCTTCTGCGCAGTCCCTCCAAGTGTCTGCGTGGGCTCCATCTCTGCGTCCCCCTTTGGCCCCCTTGGCTCCCCTTTAAGTCACAACGTTGTGCTACTAGGAAGTGACTTTTATTCTAAAAGTGAGTTATGTCCCCTTTTCTCACCTTTTTATTTATAAATAACTATAGAAGGCAAAATTGAGCAAAATCGAATATTCCAATTAGCCATGGCTAATTAGGAATATTACAGTCTCCCCGGCAAAATGTTGCTTGTCCTCAAGCAACTGAAGTGATGGATGCTGCAAGATTTTCTCACTCTCCCAAGTGGCATCCTCATCCGGAAAATTCTTCCACCTCACCAAGAATTCCCGGACCGTCCTATCCGCAGCTGCATCTCCCTGGTATCAATAATAGCCTTTGGCTGCAACACCAAATGCCCCTCATCATCCATGGGTGGTAGCTCATCTGTCACTGTCACCTGTTGCCCCCATGCCTTCTTCAGGCATGATACATAAAAAATGTTATGAATCTTGCTGTTTTGGGGCAGCTCCAACTCATATGCAACCTGTCCAATCCTGCGTATCACCCTGTATGGCCCATAAAAGCGAGGCTTGAGCTTCTCAGCGCCCTTCTGCTTCAGTGACGACTGTCGGTATGGTTGAAATCGTAGGTAGACCATGTCCCCTACCTCAAAATATCTCTCCACGCGACCCCTGTCAGCATACAACTTCTACTGGTTCTACACTGTAGCCATGTTATCTTTGAGAGTGATGAGCCCCAATTTTTGGTATAATTTGGGCTCATTTGGCCTACGTGCTTTGCTCAAACCATTCACTTTTTACTGCTTATGCATGCATTTCTTAGTTTATTCGTGTTGTTTGTAGGAAGAAGGGTAGACATTTTATCTACGTGACTAATGCATGATGCTTTCAGATTTTTGGCATTAAAAGGGAGAAAAAGACAACGAAAAAGGAGACAAGGAGACAATGAGGTGGCACTGCTGGTTTTTAGGAGAGGATGTCCACGGTCTTGGGGACCTTCCTCGTGATTCCCACCAAGAACTCCGAGCTCCAATCCATCTCCCCACCGAGCTTAGAAGCAGCCAGCTGTTCTACAGGAACAGCAGTTATAACTGTTCTACAAGAACAGTAGTTATGACTGTCCTACATGATCAGCAGTTAAACTTTAGTTGGACAGCCGAGCTCCTAAAATCAAGGACATCTGTTGGATGATCGTTTTTGCATAAATACTGAGGCCGTAGCCTTGCAGAGAAGCTTTTTGAACCTTGGCATTACTCTTGTAATTGGAAAGTACGAGCTAGAGCTCAGTCTTTGTTCCTTTTTGTAAGCCAATTTGGCATGACATCAGATTATGAATAAAGAAGGCAGATTTTGATCTAGTTCTGAGTTTTCTCAAGGAGCTATAGCTCTCAGGTTAGGGCCCAACCTGAGAGCAATAGATCTCCTCAGTGTAGTAATGTGTTTGCATTTCGTTCCAGCACTTTGAGTTTGTTTAGTTTCACATGCAATTCGAATTCACAGTTTGGTAATTTAGTCGTTTTCATGAGCATAGATAGGACTAGTTTATAGTGATTTGCTTTCAGTTGCTTAAGTTTGATAGGAGGATAGATATAATCTCTTGGAGCTCCAAGAAAAAAAGGTTGAAGAAGTCTCCACTGCCATCTCTGTTTGGAGATTGGAGTGCAGCCTATACCAACCACAAAAATACGCAGTTCTTCACTTTATACATGCTGCAACATAGTCTCGTTTATGATAGATCTTTCCATGCACTTCACTCTTGCACCATACACCTTCATCACCGCTTCATGCACATTCCTCTACACGCTTTATATTGTTGTTCATTGAGTTCATAGCACAGGTAGCATAGGTTAATGAATTTTCATCTTGGTGACAGTCATAAGCCATTTGTTTTATTTACACTGCTCTTCATCGTTCTATTACCTTCTTCTTCGTCTTGATCACGCATACAACCACATCCTTGACCTCTGCTCCGTTCTGTTATCTCCCAAACTCCTTCACTCCTCACGTAACTTCATTCTTTAGACATTTCGTTGTTATAACCTTCCATCCATCAACCCACTTCATACACTCGTTCTCCATCCTACTTCTCCACTCCTGAGCCATCACCAGCTTTATTCTTACCTTGCACATCTCCCCCTACCATTCCACCACTCCACCATCACTTCAAACGCCCACGGTAGGTCATCCTGTAGCAATTTGTAGACTTCCTGTAGAAACCCCTGCGTTTCCTGTAGAATCCCCTGCAGACATCCTGTAGGAGGCCACTCACTCGGTTGCTAAGCCTCTGAACGTGAGGAACCTCTGTGGACTGATGCTAAGGATCTCTGGGGACCTCTCCTAGCCTCCCCAACCTTTCCCAAGCTTTCCTTCCTTCCGCATCACATCTGCACAACCAAACCCTAATAAGCACAAAATCACAATCACTCCATCCACTTAAAGAAAAAATACAAAAACATGTCTTTTAAGATGCAAGTAGATTAGATTCATGCATTTTCACTTATTAGAAGTAATGGCATCATTGGTAGAAGTTTCCTTCACATTCTTTGCATCATAGAGGTTAGACTAGTTAAATTAGGGTTTCCTAGGGTTTCCATGTTTTGATTTGCTTTCAGTTCATTTTTGCCAAGTAGATTAGTCTTCTTTGAGCTAGCTTTCGTCCATCATTTAACAAGCTTCTTCTGAGAGCCTATAGAAGTTGGCTTGAGCCCTAGCGGACTTGTGCCAGCTGACCAAGTGACAGCTGCGACAAGAGCTAGTACTTGTGCATGCAGCACCGTCGCTTCCAAGTTTGTACGAACTACCGGGTTGATAAAATTAAGAGACAGGAAGCCCCAGGAGTTGTAGCATTATTGCTACAATACTGGAGCTCACCATCTTTTTGGCGCCGTTGCTGGGGAAGCGTCAGAGTATTAGCAATTGTTGCTTTTCTTCTACTTTCTTACTCTTACCTTCTGCTAAGTAGTTTATGTCATTTCCATTATGCAATTTCATTTATGCAAAAGTAGATTAGCATTTCCCGCTTTCATAGATTAGCATTTCAATTCCCCAATTTCAATTTTGCAAGCGTAGATTAGCATTTCAATTCTGCAAGCGTATATTAGCATTTCAATTCCGCAAGCGTAGCCTAGAATTTCATTCCTGCAATTCCATTTGAGCAAAGTAGATTAGTCCTTTCCTGCTTTCAGTTAATTTTGCATCTTTCATAGATAGTTGTAGATCAATCTGTCTCAGTTTTGCAGGTACCAAAAGAAAAGCAAAGCAAAAGCAATCAAAGAGAAAAAAGAAAGTCTTTTCCATTTCATGCCTCGTAGGAACCAAGATAGATCAGGCAAATTCCTACCAAACACCCCCACCACATCACTGAGTCACCCTTCTCTCCTCTTTGGTGACAGTGACCCAGAAGAACCTATAGGTGAACATCCTGAGATATCCAAAGATCCTATAGTAGAAGAAGAGTTAGAGACTACTCCATTTGAAGCTATGGCTGATAATAGAAGAGAAGATGAGAGAATAGAAGGTGCCTTCCCCATCCGAGAGACAAATGGAGAGATGAAAATGAAAAACATTAGCCCCTCCGCCTTACCTCACTTCCATGGGTTGACCACTGAAGATCCAGATACCTTCCTGTTTGAGTTTGTTGTCCTTTGTAGAACCTATGACTATACTGAAGATGAGCAAAAGTTGAAACTTTTCCCTTCCACTCTCAAGGATGCAGCACTACGTTGGTTCATGGGTTTACCTGGGAATAGTATCACTACTTGGGCTCAGATGCAGCAAGCTTTCAACACCAAGTACCGGGATTACTGTAGGTCCAAGGAAACAAAGGGGGAAATCTTTCGAATGTCCATGGGGAATGATGAGTCCTTAGAGGATTATGAGGAGAGGTTCCAACTAAGCTACAAGCGGGCCAGGTGCACACTTGACCCTGAATCCCTCAAGTTGGTCCTACTTCGAGGAGTCCCTGAAGACCTCTTAGATACCATTCACATGTTAGCTGGGGGGGACATTTACCAACTGCCTTATGAGGACATCAAGACTGTGTTTAGAAACCACTCCAGGGCAGCTCGGAAACGAGGTAGAGGAAACCACCTCTCAACTAGTGTCCCTTTCTCCAAACATGAGCTTGCAAACCAATTAGAAGATCTTAAGAGTGAGGTGAGACAAACCATTGCCATGCAGCTTGATACATTCAGGATTCAACAAAAGAAAGAAGAGGCTGAGAGAGCCTTGGCTGTCTTCTGTCCTAGGTGCACAAGGAGGCACCCTAAGAACGAATGTCCATTGCATTCGGTTGAAGTGTGTTTCGTTTGTGAGGAGGACCATCCCACAAATCAGTGTCCAACCTTACCTGGGTTTAAAGCCATGTACCAAGGGATCGAAGCTCCCACAGAGCCTCTCTATTACCTCAACCAAAGGAGGCCACAAGGATCTAGACCTTATCAGCAGGGGATGCAAGGGGCATCTCAAGCTTATTACAACCCCAACCAGTCAACTCCTATGCCTTCCTGGGGTCCCCCTGCTCATCCTTCATGGTCCATGCCTCCTCCATGGTCTTATCCACCTTAGTACCCCACTCAACCTACTTCTCATCCATATCACTCACATACCCAGCCACAACCTCAATGGAATGCACCTCAGTCGGGGTGGAGGCCCCAATACAACACTCCTCCTGCCATTTTGCCTCCACCACCAGTGCAACCTCAACTATTACCTCCTGCTCCTCCAAGGCAACCTCAAATGCCTGCTCAACCGAACCCGAACCCCAACAATAGACAGGCCCAACAGGTATACACTGGGGAAACCTCATGCCCTACCTATGCTGTGGAGATCCAGGAGATCAACCTTCGATCTGGAAAGACTCTACCAGATCGCCAACCTCCTCCCCCAGAGGATGAGGAAGGTAAACAGGAAAGTGAACCAAAGGCTATTCCACCATTTCCTGAGAGACTAACAGCCACCACACAACCTAACCCAGAAGAAGATGAGCTTTTGGGTGAGCTCAAGCAGTTGTGTGTAAAAATCCCACTTCTCCAAGCCATCAAGGATGTGCCAATATATAACAAGCTGGTTAAGGAGAAGTGTTTCAAACACCCCAGGCAGACGGAAGAAAGATGCCTCAACTATCAATGTCATAGGACAACTGTCTGACCTTATGCTAGGACAAGTCATCTGCCCAAAGTACCTAGATCCTGGAAGTCCTTAGTAGATGTTCACATCAATGGCACCATTATCCCCCACACCTTGATTGATCTGGGGGCGGCCATCAATGTGATGACCAGGGATACCATGCTTAAACTCAATCTTCAGGGTTCCTTGAGGAAGACCTCGACAGTACTGCAATTAGCAGATCGCTCCACCGTGACTCCCGAAGGGATTGTGGAGGATGTCATGGTCTCCATTGATTCTTGGGAATACCCTGCAGACTTCCTGGTTCTGCAACCAAAGGCCAAGCTTACTAGATATCCTCTCATTTTGGGAAGGCCTTGGTTAGCTACTGCAGATGCTTACATAAGTTGTCGGGCAGGAAACATGACCATCAAAAATGGTCCCATGTCCAAGCAGCTAGTCCTATACCCTCCTGCCCAACCTTCTTTAGAGCATGATTTACCACTCTGGTTGGAAGAAGGAGAAGAAGACGAGGTGTACTCAGCACCTCTGTGCACCTTAGATACCACTAGAAAAGACCCCCCAACCGAGGATGACTTGATCGAGACCTTGATCCAGAATCCACCTTCCAGTGCACTACCCTTAGAGGAATTGGTGGAGGATGCCCAAGCTAGCACCTTAGTGGATCTCTGTACAACCAACCCTGTTACTCCCAGAGTCAAGAATGTGGAGTTCGGCCCTGAGAAAGCATTGAAGATCAGCTCCTCCCTATCTCCTTCCCAGGAAAAGGAGCTGTGTAGTCTGTTGGCCAACCACCTAGATGCTTTTGCTTGGAGCTACAAGGAAATGAAAGGAGTCCATCCTTCGGTCTGTACCCATCATATATACATCAAAGAGGATTGTAAACCGGTTAGGCAACCTCAGAGGAGAATGAATCCAGCCCTTAAAGACATTGTCAAGGAAGAATTGCAGAAACTGTTGGATGCCGGATTCATCTACCCCATTTCAGATAGTGAATGGGTGTCCCCTCTAGTGTTGGTTCCCAAGAAAAATGGGAAATGGAGAATTTGTGTGGACTACCGAGAACTGAACAAAGCTACCAAGAAGGACCATTTCCCTCTACCTTTCATAGATCAAGTGTTGGATGGACTGGCAGGAAAGAAATTCTTCTCTTTCCTGGATGGGTTTAGCGGGTACAATCAAATCCAAATCAGCTCGGAAGACCAAGATAAGACCACCTTCACTTGTCCTTGGGGTACCTTTGCCTATCGAGTCCTTCCCTTTGGACTATGCAATGCTCCTGCTACCTTTCAGAGAGCTGTCTTGAGCATCTTCTCGGAGCTGGTCCATGATGCAGTGGAAATATACATGGATGACTTTACTCCTTATGGGGCCAACTTCCAGGAAGCATTGTCCAACCTGGGGAAAGTCCTAACCAAATGCACCGAGATGAACTTGTCCCTTAGTCCTGAAAAATGTGAATTCCTAATGACTGAGGGGACCGTGCTAGGCCATACCATTTCTTCCCAAGGATTGCAGGTGGATCCTAACAAAATTGCTCTCATCAAGAGGGTTCCACCTCCTCAAAAGGTAAGGGATGTCCGGAGTTTCTTGGGATTAGCAGGATACTACCGGAGATTCATTAAAGATTTCAGCAAGCTAACCTCGCCATTGTTTGGTCTGTTGGCAAAAGATGTGGAGTTTAAATGGACTGACGATTGTCAGAGGGCTTTAAATGAATTGAAGGACAAGTTGGTGTCAACCCCAATCCTGAGAGGTCCAAACTGGGCCCTACCTTTCCACATCCACACTGATGCCTCGAACAAAGCCATAGGTGCAGCTTTAGGACAAGTTGAGCAGAAACTTCCATATGCCATTTACTTTGTTAGCAAAAACTTGTCCAAAGCTGAGCTGAATTACACTGTAACCGAGAAATAATTCTTGGTTGTGGTCCATGCATTGAACAAGTTCCGACATTATATTACTGGTTACCAGACCTTTGTACATACTGACCATGCTGCTATTAGATATTTGATGAATAAACCAGATGTGAATGCTCGTATTATTGGATGGTTACTTTTATTGCAGCAGTTTGATCTAACCATTGTTGATAAACTAGGTAGAGAAAATGTTGTTGCTGACTTTTTATCTAGATTGGATTTGTCTGCAGATGAGGATGGAACAGTGGACGATCAGATGCCTGATGAACATCTGTTTGCTATTTCAGTACTCTCTCCATGGTTTGCTGATATAGCAAACTATCTTGTTTCAGCACAGTTCCCTCCACACCTATCTTCCAGAGAGAAGAGCAGAATCATCAGAAAAAGTGCCTCATTCACTTGGATCGGGGGCAATCTGTTCAAGCTTGGCCCCGATCAGATCTTAAGGCGTTGTGTAAGGGAGGAGGAAGTCTTTGATATCCTCCTCACTTGTCATGATGGGCCTTGTGGAGGGCATTTTGCAGCAAAGAGAACTGCCTTCAAGATCCTGCAGGCAGGCTACTATTGGCCCACACTTCATCAAGATGTCAGAAGATATGTCAGTCAGTGTGACCAATGCCAAAGAATGGGGAAACCGACCCAAAGGGATGAGATGCCTCTCCAACCTCAAGTGACTCTTGAGCCATTTGAGAAGTGGGGCATGGACTTTGTGGGCCCAATCAACCCCTCTTCGAGGCAAAGGACTTACATCATTGTGTGTACTGACTATTTGACAAAGTGGGCAGAGACCAAAGCAATCAAAGCAGCAACAGAAGAAAAGGTGGCCGAGTTCCTAAGAGAGAACATCTTCTATAAGTTTGGCTATCCAAGAGAGCTGGTCACCGATCAAGGGAGCCAGTTCACCTCCAACCTGGTTGAAGATCTCCTAGCTCATCACAAGATCAAGCATACGACTTCCACCCCTTATCACCCTCAAGCAAATGGGCAGGTGGAAGTCACCAATAGAGCATTAGAAGGGATCTTGACTAAAGTGGTGAGCAGCAGCAGAAAGGACTGGGCAGATCGCCTGGTAGAAGCCACATGGGCCTACAACACCACTTGGAAGACCACCACCGGTTTCACACCATATGAGCTGGTCTATGGGAAGAAAGCTTTGTTGTCCAATGAGTTTGAATACAACACCTTGAGGATGGCAGCTCAGCTGGACCTAGATCTCAGCCATGCTCAACAAGAGAGGCTGCTGCAGCTGAACGGCCTGGACGAGCACCGCATGCAGGCCCTCCTTCACTCAGAAGTGGTTCAACTTCAGAGGAAGGTGTGGCATGACCAACATCTCCATGACAAGCAATTTCAGCCAGGAGATTGGGCTTTGTTGTATGATTCCAGATACAAAGATTTCAAGGGGAAGTTGAGAACCAGATGGCTAGGACCATATACAGTGGATAAATGCCATGACAATGGATCTGTCCTCATTCGAACCATTGATGAGGAAGCCATTCCCATGCTTGTCAATGGGCATCGATTGAAGATCTACAGGAGACCTCTCTCAAGACAAGAGTTTATCAAAACTATGGAGAAATCTGTATTGGTTATAGAGAAGGGTTCTGCCTCTGCCTCTGGCACACCCTGAAAGAATATCTGAAAAAAAAAAAGAAAAAAAAAATAAAGATCCTTGGGTGAAAACCTCTCTGAGGCGCCCAAGGCAGGTAGTAGGGGTGAAAACCTCATTGAGGCACTCCTATTGCTTTTCAAAAAAAAAAAAAAAAAAAAGAGAAAAGGTTGAAAAAGATCCTTGAGTGAAAACCTCTCTGAGGCGCTCAGGGCAGATGGCACGGGTGAAAACCTCCTTGAGGCGCCCCTATTATCTTTCAAAAACAAGAAGAAAAAAGAGAGAAAAAGAAAACACAATAAGCAAAATATGGTAAAAATTGCAGGTTGCAGATGCTTTATGGAGAAGAGGAAGCCCTTCAACTCACAGCCAAGGGTCCTTATCATGCTGTCAAGGAACCTCATCAGTACCTCCTCCAAGAGCACCCATGTTTTTCAAGGTATGTGCAATTTTATCATGGTTTGAATCTTCTACAGGAAGCTGCTGTCTTTCTACAGGAAGGCGCAGTCTTTCTACAGGAGGGCGCAGTCTTTCTACAGGAAGGTCGAACTTTCTACAGGAAGCTCTGTGTCTACAGGAAACTTCCTGTAGGAGTTTTGGACGGCCAGAATTCATCTTAAAAAGAGATTTCGCGACCATGGATTGGTTTGGATGCATGCAAGCCTCTGTTGGCATCCTTGCACGTTGCTGTCACCATGCTCCACCACCCGTGTCGACATGCGGCCAAGTCCCTGCACAAACAAAGAAAATCGATGAGTTCTCGCGGGAAAGCCATTTCCAAAGATTAACAAATGATGGAATCTCATACCACATGCATCAAGAGCTCCGGGATTGTGATCGAGAAGCCAGAACCGCCATCGTGCAGCATGCACCCAAGGAGAAAGGACTGTTACGAGACCCCTCACGGGGATCCTATAACAGTTCAACCTGGTCGAGTGGATACCGTTCACAGCACCGCCATCCGAAACGAAACGCGGGCG
Organism: Pinus tabuliformis; assembly: GCA_031772625.1. NCBI lineage: Eukaryota > Viridiplantae > Streptophyta > Pinopsida > Pinales > Pinaceae > Pinus > Pinus tabuliformis. Next base: position 422,366,865 of record CM062816.1, read on the forward strand.
CATGCAAGCAAAACCACCCACTCTAGCGTTGGCAGCCTGTAACCACGAGCTTCCGGGTCTGTGTAAGTCGCACGCAGCAGGTAGATCCGCTCACCATCGTCCGAGAACTGGAAAAATCGTGTGCAGCCGTGCAGGTAAGTGTCTCCACCCTTCCTTCCATCAAATCGCATGAATTTAACTTTGAAATTGTTTGCAAAGCGTAAAATTGAATGGTTGAGCGGCCGTATGGCCAGTCGACTGGCCACGTCGACTAGTTAAAGTATAATTGGATGTTTGGGTGGCGGCCACGACAAAGAGAATGAACGGCATGCACGTGGGAACACTCTCGTCAGAAGCATAAGTTTAACAGGAAAGGCGGCGGCAAATCTGTGGGGATGAATGCAGTAGCAAGTGAATACGCAGGCGGAGGATGGATGACGTCGCCCAACGGTCCGGCGGGGACAGCTCATCCCCCGCGCCACGGATTGCGCCGATTCAAAATCCAATCGGCTAGATCATGCGCATGCATTTATCATCCAACACTTCAACTCGGATAGCTATTCTGATCTCCTCTGCACTTTGATACGCCGAGTTGTTGGCTACCAGAACGCTGGTCAAGCACACCGCGAGCGCGGCCAACTACAGTCCTCCCCGAGAATTGCGCACGGCTTCTACAGGAACGCAGTTCTATAGGAACGCAGTTCTACAGGAGCGCAGTTCTACAGGAACGCAGTCTACAGGAACGCAGTCATCTACAGGAAAGCGGGTGCCTCGCGAAAAAAGGTGGCCAATTAAGGAGGTAACCCTGAACTCTTAATGTAACTGGTTATTAGAAGTGGCAAGACCATCGTCCACGGTCGGGTTATAAAGATATTGGTGGAATTGTTGTTTGCTGTGCCGTTGCTACCGTTCTACAGGATGTTGGTATAAGTAGTCTGTGTTGAAATTTTGTATGTGCATGCTCTGTCTTCATAGACCAAATCTCTTTTGCATCTGCCACCTTTAGTTAAAACGACCGTGTTCATCATGCCGGGTGGGTTTATAAGACGAGAGCCCACTGATTCAACTAACTTAAGGAGAAACCCGGCAGTGGTAGAGCTCTTCACCAGAGCATAATGGATGCCTTTTTGTGATAAGCTGCAGGGCTACGATGATGAAGTAGCCGAGGAATTCTTGCAGGCTTTGAAGCCTAAATCCCAGACACTGGCCACAGTAAAATTCAGAGGTCTAAGCCTCAAACTCACCCCATAACATATCAGTCGGATCACAGAACTTCCTATGGGTCTGTCGTGGGATAAAGAGGAGAGAAAGCTGAGTCAGCAGGCAAAGAAGGAATTCTTTCCACCTGAGGAAGAATTCTCGGAGGATAAAAACGGGGTGAGAAGAACGAGTCTATCACCACCTTGGAATGAAGTCAGTTTGCAAATCATGAAATATATTACTTGTGAAGGCCGGTTCAACATCGTGTATGCATATCACTTTCGGCTACTCACTGAGTTGAGGCACCGAATTGACCTTCTTGTAGAGCAAAAACTGAGCATCCCTTATTATCTCCTGCAGTCCCTAATGGAGTGTGCTACAAAGCTAAGAGAGGGCATACCTGATCATATAGCCCACCATGGGTTAATAAAGCTGCTTGTGGAAGATGCATTGCACTCTTATAAGGTCCCCCTCTCATGGGAATCCTTCCGCAATTTGACCAAAGATGGGGATATTAAAATGTTGATCGAAGAAACGGGTTCCTCTAGCAGTGAGGAACACGAAGCAGTGGCCGAAGAACAAAGGAAGAAGCATGAGGAAAAGAAGGACCAAGAAAAAGGTGGCACACCTATCCTGTCAGCAAGGGAAAGGAGGATGAAGAGCAGAATGGACAAAGCAGAGGTGGCCCACGTCAGCCCAAGTACCTCAACAGCACCTGCACCCAAAGCAAAAAGCAAAACTCAAGCAGGCAAGCAAGCGGAAGTGGAGACACATGTGTCTACAGGAAAGCAAAAACAGGCTTCTACAGGAAGCCCGAAAACACAAACTCAGGCTTCTACAGGAAGCCCAAAAATCATTGAAAAACAGGCTTCTACAGGAAGCCCGGAAACAAAGACAAAGGCTTCTACAGGAAGCCCGAAGATCAGTGAGAAGTAGGCTTCTACAGGAAGCCCAAAAGCAAAGACCAAGGATTCTACAGGAAGCGCGAAAATCGTTGGAGAACAGGCTTCTACAGGAAGCCCAAAAACGGAGACAAAGGCTTCTACAGGAAGCCCGAAAGTCCAAACACAGACTTCTACAGGAAGCTCGAAGACAGATACAAGGGCTTCTACAGGAAGCCCGAAATTGGAAAAAGGGGCTTCTACAAGAGGCCCGAAAGTCATTGAGAAACAGCCTCCTACAGAGAGTCTGAAGGCAGAGAGAGGGCCTTCTTTAGGAAGCCCAACGGCGGGAAAGAAAGAATCTTCTACCGAGGGCCCGGAAGTGGGCAAAGCAGGGTCTTCCACAGGAAGCCCGAAATCTGAAAAGGAGGGGCCCTCTACAAGGAGCTCTGAGAGAGCAAAACGCAAGAAAGAGAAGGCTGGAATTCTCGAAAAGGAGGCAGCAGCGGCACTGGCTGCCCTCAGTACACCTCCAAAACCGAAGGAGAAAAGGGAGAGGGAGACCCCTCTACCATCTGAAGCCAGGAGAAGCAAGAGGATGACCACGGGCAAGCCACAGCCTCCACACAACAGCCAAACCACTTCAGGGGACGTCCCTACTTCACCCAGTGCAAGAACCCCCTCTAAAACATCAGCCACCCCCGAAAAAGGGAGCCCAAAAATAACTTCCTGGACACGAAAAATAGGCCAGTCGCCTTCCGAAGCCCGGCTCAAGGAAATAGGAAAGGGGAAGGAAGTATCACCTTCGTCACCACCAGGGGCAGCAAAGGCAGGGCCACCAAAAACGGGAAAGGAAGAAGCGCCACCCTCGGCAGAAAAGGCAGAACCACCAAAATTAGGGGAGGAAAAGCGTGCTCCGGGCTCTAGTTTAGGCCAAAGACGAGGAGCCAGGGCAAAGTTGCTCAAGGATGAGCAAATAGTTTAGTTGGGGGGTGATGATGAGCCCCTATTTTTGGTATAATTTGGGCTCATTTGGCCTACGTGCTTTGCTCAAACCATTCACTTTTTACTGCTTATGCATGCATTTCTTAGTTTATTCGTGTTGTTTGTAGGAAGAAGGGTAGACATTTTATCTACGTGACTAATGCATGATGCTTTCAGGTTTTTGGCATTAAAAGGGAGAAAAAGACAACGAAAAAGGAGACAATGAGGTGGCACTGCTGGTTTTTAGGAGAGGATGTCCACGGTCTTGGGGACCTTCCTCGTGATTCCCACCAAGAACTCCGAGCTCCAATCCATCTCCCCACCGAGCTTAGAAGCAGCCAGCTGTTCTACAGGAACAGCAGTTATAACTGTTCTACAGGAACAGTAGTTATGACTGTCCTACAGGATCAGCAGTTAAACTTTAGTTGGACAGCCGAGCTCCTAAAATCAAGGACATCTGTTGGATGATCGTTTTTGCATAAATACTGAGGCCGTAGCCTTGCAGAGAAGCTTTTTGAACCTTGGCATTACTCTTGTAATTGGAAAGTACGAGCTAGAGCTCAGTCTTTGTTCCTTTTTGTAAGCCAATTTGGCATGACATCAAATTATGAATAAAGAAGGCAGATTTTGATCTAGTTCTGAGTTTTCTCAAGGAGCTATAGCTCTCAGGTTAGGGCCCAACCTGAGAGCAATAGATCTCCTCAGTGTTGTAATGTGTTTGCATTTCGTTCTAGCACTTTGAGTTTGTTTATTTTCACATGCAATTCGAATTCACAGTTTGGTAATTTAGTTGTTTTCATGAGCATAGATAGGACTAGTTTATAGTGATTTGCTTTCAGTTGCTTAAGTTTGATAGGAGGATAGATATAATCTCTTGGAGCTCCAAGAAAAAAAGGTTGAGGAAGTCTCCACTGCCATCTCTGTTTGGAGATTGGAGTGCAGCCTATACCAACCACAAAAATACGCAGTTCTTCACTTTATACATGCTGCAACATAGTCTCGTTTATGATAGATCTTTCCATGCACTTCAATCTTGCACCATACACCTTCATCACCGCTTCATGCACATTCCTCTACACGCTTTATATTGTTGTTCATTGAGTTCATAGCACAGGTAGCATAGGTTAATGAATTTTCATCTTGGTGACAGTCATAAGCCATTTGTTTTATTTACACTGCTCTTCATCATTCTATTACCTTCTTCTTCGTCTTGATCACGCATAGAACCACATCCTTGACCTCTGCTCCGCTCTGTTATCTCCCAAACTCCTCCACTCCTCACGTAACTTCATTCTTTAGACATTTCGTTGTTATAACCTTCCATCCATCAGCCCACTTCATACACTCATTCTCCATCCTACTTCTCCACTCCTGAGCCATCACCAGCTTTATTCTTACCTTGCACATCTCCCCCTACCATTCCACCACTCCACCATCACTTCAAACGCCCACGGTAGGTCATCCTATAGCAATTTGTAGACTTCCTGTAGAAACCCCTGCGTTTCCTGTAGAATCCCCTGCAGACATCCTGTAGGAGGCCACTCACTCGGTTGCTGAGCCTCTGAACGTGAGGAACCTCTGTGGACTGATGCTAAGGATCTCTGGGGACTTCTCCTAGCCTCCCCAACCTTTCCCAAGCTTTCCTTCCTTCCGCATCACATTTGCACAACCAAACCCTAATAAGCACAAAATCACAATCACTCCATCCACTTAAAGAAAAAATATAAAAACATGTCTTTTAAGATGCAAGTAGATTAGATTCATGCATTTTCACTTATTAGAAGTAATGGCATCATTGGTAGAAGTTTCCTTCACATTCTTTGCATCATAGAGGTTAGACTAGTTAAATTAGTGTTTCCTAGGGTTTCCATGTTTTGATTTGCTTTCAGTTCATTTTTGCCAAGTAGATTAGTCTTCTTTGAGCTAGCTTTCGTCCATCATTTAACAAGCTTCTTCTGAGAGCCTATAGAAGTTGGTTTGAGCCCTAGCGGACTTGTGCCAGCTGACCAAGTGACAGCTGCGACAAGAGCTAGTACTTGTGCATACAGCACCGTCGCTTCCAAGTTTGTACGAACTACCGGGTTGATAAAATTAAGAGACAGGAAGCCCCAGGAGTTGTAGCATTATTGCTACAATACTGGAGCTCACCAGAGAGCTCGGAGAATATCCTTACTCTCTTGGATCCAAATCTTGGCTCTAGGAGCCTTGCTATCACCAAACATCACGTCAAAAAAAGATAAAGGACGATACCCATATAAGGCATAGAATGGTGACATACCAATGGACATGTGATGTGTAGTGTTGTAGTAGTACTCCTCCAGATGCAGCCACTTCAGCCATGCTCGCTGCTGCCCATTGACATAGTTACGCAAGTAGCCCTCCAGCCACTTGTTAACTATCTCTGTCTGCCCGTCCGTCTGTGGGTGATAACTGGTACTCGGTGTCAACTCCGTCCCCACCAATCGGAAAAGCTCTTGCCAAAACCCGCCCATGAAACGACTGTCCCTGTCACTGACGATAGTCTTAGGAAGACCATGTAGCCTGAAGATCTCTCTAAAGAACAGCTCAGCCACCTGTGCTGCTGTATAGTGTGTTGGCAAAAGAATTTGTGTACTTTGTCAGTCGATCAACGACGACAAAGATACAATCCTTGCCCTGTACCATAGGAAACCCTGTGATGAAGTCCATCGAAATACTCTCCCATTTCCCCTCTAGAATGGGAAGAGGCTGCAATAATCCTGCGGGATGGCTCATCTCTCCCTTGTTCCTCTGGCAAACATCGCACTCCTGGATATGCTGGAGTACGTCCTCCTTGAGGCCCTTCCATGAGAACCTCTCTCTAATGGCCCTATAGGTTTTGGTAAACCCCTGATGGCCTGCCAATGGTGAATCATGTGATGCCTGTAGTATCTTCTTCTTGAGCTGAGACCCCTCAGTCAAGAAGATCCGGTCCCTATAATAGATGATCTCATTGACCACCCTGTACCTGTCATCTACCACCTGCCCATCCAGAACCTCACATGCAAACCTATCCTTGGAGTACTCTACTAAGAGTCGAGCCCTCCAGTCTGTATCCAAGCTCATAAGAGACAACGTGGCTGGTCTACGCGAAAGGGCATCTGCTACCACGTTGTTCTTACCCTTGACATATTCAATGTCAAAGTCATATGCTTGGACCTTACTGATCCACTTTTGCTGCCTCTCCTGTAGCTGCTTCTGCTCCAAAAAGAACCTGAGGCTATTGTGATCAGTCCTCACCCTAAACCTGTTACCTACCAAATACTGCCGGAACTTGGCCAATGCATGCATGATGGCCAGCATTTCCTTGTCGTATATAAAATACAACCTCTCGTGTGGAAGGAGCTTCCGGCTCTCAAAGGCTATAGGGTGTCCTCCCTGAATCAATACTGCGCCGATCCCCTCTCCCGATGCATCACACTCCAAAACAAATGGCTGCGTGAAATCTAGCAGTGCAAGCACTGGGCAGCTAGTCATAACCTCCTTGAGCCTATCAAAGGCTCACTGCGCTGTATCTGTCCAATTGAATGCCCCCTTCCTCATCAAATCCATCAGGGGCGCAGCAAGGTGTGAGAAACTCTTGATGAACTTCTGGTAGTAGGTGCAAATGCCAATGAATCCTCGAAGTTCTGTCACGTTCCTCGGCTCTGGCCATTCTCTGATGGCCCTGATCTTCTCCTCGTGGACTCTCACTCCGTCCACTCCTATGATGTGTCCCAAGTACAACATCTCCGTCAACCCAAACTCACACTTGGAGAGCTTGGCATAGAACTGCTGCTCCTGCAAGATACGCAACACTGTCTCTATATGCTGGAGATGTTCCTCCCAAGTCCTGTTGTAAATGAGGATATCATCAAAGAATACCAACACAAACTTCCTCAAGTGACTACGGAAGATGTGATTCATGCAGGACTGAAATGTAGCAGGGGCGTTGGTTAGCCCAAAGGGCATCACCAAGAACTCAAAGTGCCCATAGTGACACCTGAAGGCGGTCTTGGGAATGTCCTGCTCCCTCATGCAAATCTGATGGTACCCAGATCTCAAATCAATCTTTGAGAAGAACCGCGCTCCTCTCAACTCATCCATCAACTCGTCGATCCTGGGTATGGGGTACCTGTTCTGCAGTGTCTTCTTGTTCAGGGCCCTGTAGTCAATGCACATCCTCAATGTGCCATCCTTCTTCATCACCAACACCACAGAAGAAGCAAAAGGACTCGTGCTCAACCGAATGTGCCCAAGTGCCAGCAACTCCCGAATGGCCCGCTCAATCTCATCCCGATAGGCCTTGGGATGCCTATAAGGGGTAGTAATCACTGTCTGTATACCTTGCTCAAGCTCAATGGTGTGTTCAAACCCCGGTCCGGTGGTTGTCCTGGCGAAATCTCCCCAAACACTATGGCATACTAGTCAAGGATGGATTGTATGGACTGTATCTCTGGATGTACCGTCTGCCCTGTAGTCCCTGCCTCTGATGCATGCAGCTCCACTGCCCACTCTACGTCTCCCTTTCAGAAGACTGCCTCCATCTGATGAGCCGAAACAGTCTGAGGCGGATATGTGTGTTGCCCTCGTATCTTCTCATGCTTCCCTGTTTTCTCATCATCCCACTCCATCTCTAGGGTCTTCCAATATATCGTGATCTTCCCTAGAGTGATGAGCCATTGAACACCCGGTATCATGTTGGTGTCCGGAATATCGACCACAAAAAAGTAGTCAGTCAATGTGTAGGTTCCCATCATCACTGATAGCTTTGGAACATAATGAGCACACATCATGGTCTGATCTCCTAGGACCAAAACTGAAAACCCATCGAAGCTCTTTGTCTGTATACCTCTCCGCTCAACCATCTGTGCATCGATGAAGTTGTGGGTTGTCCCACTGTCAACCAAAACTGATACTCGTTGACCACGTACTGTCCCTCGTACGCGTAGCGTCAAATACTTGGGAACTCCTCGCAATGCTGCAAGGGCCCCTCCGGTAGGTGCAAAAGTTGCACCACCTACTGCTGGCAGTGGTGGTGGCAAAGGACCCTGCACGGCATGACTGTCTCCTGCCTCCACATCATCCTCATCCTCTTCCCCGCTGCTCTCGGTCCCTCAATGAAATGTGCTTTGCCAGCAACACATCTATGTCCTGGTGCCCACGGCTCCTGACAGGTAAAGCACAATCGCTTCTTCTTCAGCTCCCTCCTGATATCGTCGTCAATCTGTGCTCATCCTGGATTCCCCTTTAGAGGCGGAATCCTCGCATCCTTCCCCTTAGACTGGAAAGTCTGTTTCTGGGGGTTGGGTAGGACATCCTGTAAATCCCGGGTCCTGCTAATAGCATTCTGGAGTGTGGCTAGTCTAGTGGATCGGACTAAACCCCGAAGTGGCTCTGCTAATCCCTCAACGTACATATATATCCTCCGTGTTGTGGATAGATCTGGCACCATCATTGAAACCCTCAAGAAATTTGCAATGTAGGTCTCTGGGTTCCCGGTCTGCTTGAGACTCGTCAGCTCGACAAAATGCTGCTCTGGATCCCTCCGGTCAAATCTCTCTATCAATCTCCTGGTGAACTCGACATATGTCGTCATTGTGGAGTGTCCGAGTGTAACCATCCCATGGAACCACCAATCCTGGGCCTCACCATCCAAATGTAACGTCACCACTTTGATGGCCTCTACCTCCGACATCTAGTTAAGCTGGAAGTAAATGTCCAGCTTCTCCACCCAAGACTTTGCTGCACTGTTTGATGAACCATCAAACATAGGCAAGTGAAATCTACTCGCTACACAGTGGGTGTCACCATCATGATAATGCCGGTATCCTCGGTGATCGTCGCGGGGTTTACTGTCCCACTGGAGCTGAACAAAGTCTCTGAATGAGAGGGCTTCCCTGAACTCCTGCCCATAGGCCTGGTACTCTGCAAAATAATCGCCCATATGACCAGGCTCTGCCTCCTGCTGGGCTACGACCCCCGTGTCTGCTCCTAAGAAAGTGGGCATGGTAGAGCGTGTAGGGACATGTGAGGCCACCTGTTGCGTAGTATCCCACTGCTCTGGCAAATGGTGGGATGCACCCGATCCTTCACCAACCTGGAAAACCCGTGGGCTCTCACATTGTCCAGCCTCTACTGCCGTGAATCTCTGCCCCATCACCTCAATCTGCCTCGACAGTCTTGCACTGATTTGAGGAGCATATCCGCAAATCTCTTCCCGTCCTTGTCTGCCATCTGATCCTTCTGCTCTGCGTCCAACACAGGCTCCTCTTGTTCTGTGTCCTCTACCCGAACACAGTCTCCCTCTCCGTAGGTGTTCTCCAACCTACGCTCACCGTCTCTGTATTTCCTACCTCTATAACAGATGTAGGGTTTCTCCCTCGGTCTCATAAACTGCTAGCTCCACAGGCTGAGCCAGATCTATGCTCTGATACCACTGTAATCTCCCTATCCAGGAATATTCCTCAAACCCTAGCAAAATCTCAACCAGAAAAATGCACAAGTGGTATAGTAGCCAAGAAAACCACAAAGATATAATAACAGTAGTGCAGCAACAATAATGTATATATGAAATATAAATAGATACACAAGAAATGCAGCGAGAAATGCTAAGCCATTTTATTATATACTGAGTAAATGAATGAGTACAGAGGTGATTAGAAAGACGGCACCTCGACTTGCTCAAGGCATGTGGAGAAATATACTCAGAATAGCAAGAAATGGCTCCTCTCTAAACTGCGTCCACGCTGCTGGAGATCTGTAGTGTTGTTGTTGCTACTAGAAATCAAATGAGGATTTGAGGTTGTTCCCCTCCTCAGAAAAGGCTAAAACTATGGAATCAGACTCTACTCAAGAAACCCAGAAAGCTTTTCTGAAATGGTCGATCCCCGAAAAACACCCCCTTGGGGATCTGCGCAGTCCCACAATGCTCTGCGCTGTCACTGAAGAAACCCTCCAAGAACTCTTCCTGAAGCTCTACCAAAATCCTCCAATATGCAAAGGGTTGGTCCCCTGCTCATTCGCCCAGCACAAATCCCCCTGCAAAACCCCAATCCGAAACTCCTGCCAGAAAGAACTACGTCATCCCTCTCAAGACTGCGCAGTCATCCAAGATGCTCAATCCTCCTGCCAAAATGCTGATGAAACCACTGCAAAAATACTGATGGGATTACCTTGCCCGAGTAGGCACTCGAAATCCCCCGGGGCTAAGGGTGAGATCTTCGAACGGAGACACTCGATGCACTAAACAGTGCTACAGACCAGCTAAATAGCCAGCGTGCTTTAAGTCGAAGAGACTAGCTCAAATGCACATAACCGAATGACCAAAATGAGGAGGCTTCTCTCTCCTTTATAGCCTTTGCCTCTCTCAATCCCGAGGCCCACCTCCTCCAACGTAATTCCTCTCTTGCCACGTGTTTCTTTCCTTCTGCGCAGTCCCTCCAAGTGTCTGCGTGGGCTCCATCTCTGCGTTCCCCCTTGGTCCCCTTGGCTCCCCTTTAAGTCACAACATTGTACTACTAGGAAGTGACTTTTATTCTCAAAGTGAGTTATGTCCCCTTTTCTCACCTTTTTATTTTAAATAACTATAGAAGGCAAAATTGAGCAAAATCGAATATTCCAATTAGCCATGGCTAATTAGGAATATTACAGTACCCGAGCACATCATCAAGAGCTAGGATAGCTGGATATTTGTGACACGGGTTCTTGATGCTCAGTGCCTACCTATTGGATACCTACATGAGGCAGAGACGAGGCACAAAGGGGTCCCAACAACTAGCAAGATATCACAGCGACAGACAGAGAGGATTGGGATTTGTGGACCTCCAGTATGGTTATGGGATCCAGGGATCCAATGGATTGGTGGGATACTCCACTCCTCAGTGAGCATGGTCGGGATAACAAGCAGACTGATTCGTTCACAGGCAGACACATGGGCGATCACCGAAGTCCTCACTATAGGATAAGGCATATTGTTGCTCAGGATTTGGGCTAGCCATGGAGTGATAGGTGCTAACACTGTTGAGTCACTTTGGCAAGATTGGCCTAGCCTCGATCATCGCATAGATTATGGCCGAGAGTTATGGGAGAGAAGGTTCCGATACGAGCATGCTAGGCAGTGATTCACAACTAGAGTGTCACGATGTCAGCAAGATAGGTTCCTTCTGTGATGGGCAGGGGATTCTCGCATAACAGGGTTGATCAGTTCAACTACCCGTAGAGGTGCGCTAGTTTCTACAAGGGAGGGTCATGCAGATCTTCCATTTGGTTTTAGTGATTCATTGGTGGTGTGGGGAACTTCACTGGTGTGGCAGGGTGATCGACAGGAGGAGATCAGGGGAGGCCTGGGTAGACGAGGGTTCAATTTCACCAGGATTGGATTGAATCTTCAGGAGTTTACTCTTATAGTGCATGAGATGGACTATTTGGTAGAGCCACTTCATGAGGATTTGGGCAGAGTTTTACATCGTCAGGATGCTCTACTTATTGGTGATAGACATAGGGGTTCTAATGCCCATATCTCGCAGGTAGTGAGTGGAGCAAGGGGGGCTTCACGTTGATCAGATTGGCTTCGGATCCTGGTATCAAGGGACTACTTCACTATAGGCAAGCACAACGATCAGGAAGGATCCAATGGGACATTTGGGACCCTGGTGAAGTTTGCAATGATAGTGGGGGTTCGTTCAGCGATTGCTTGAGGACAAGCGATATTGGTGCATTGGAAGAACTTTCCAGATGAGGATGCCACCTGGGAGGGTGACCATATTTTGGAGCACCCCGCTTTGAGGTTGCTTGAGGGCAAGCAACATTTGAGAGGGGAGGACTGTCATGTCCCTTCTCAATCACGTTAGTAACAGGGTGCTGCTACACAATTATGCACATTTTTGACTAAGGAAGAGGGCCCCACACTTTTGACTTAGGGACTTAGGGGCCAAATCAACTTTATTTAGTTGCTAGTAGAATGTGGGGGCCACCCACATAGGAGTTCGAATTAGCCATTCAATATGCTTGAGGGAAAATTGAATGGGGGGATGGAGGGGCCCACATGAGGCTAAGGGGGCACAAGGAGTTATAAAGAGAGATCAGTGCTCATTTTATATTCATTTTGAATATTTGACAAACAGACTCACTCTTGTACGCTCTGCTGCTTATCGAGTCTACCGGCTGTTTAGCCACGAGTCTTCCGCAAGGAAGATTCCACCTCTACTTCGAGGGACCATCCGTGCCCACCCTAGGGAGTCTTTTCCACAGAGATTGCAGGAATTTCCAGCAGCGATTCACAGCTCAGCTAGCCATGCAGAGGAAGGGACTATGTGTTTTTTGGGCAACCAGAAATACGCAGAGGTTGATTTAGCCACCCAAGAAGCCAAAAATCCAAAGTCAAAATCAGAGAAATTCCCTTTTGGGTTTTTTAGGGTTTTGTCCAAGGAGTCTAAGGCTAAAAGGGAAAAAAAATCGGCATTTTTTGGGCACTTTCCAGCAAGCCGAAAGTCAGGAGATGTAGCCGGAGAGCAGCGCCCAAGAGGCTGAAAATCCAAATCAAAATTAGATAAATCCCCTTCTGGGTTTTTCTGGGTTTTGTCCAAGGAATCTAAGGCTAAAATAGCAAAAAAAATTGGGCACTTTCTAACAGGCCGATAGTTAGAAGATGGTGTCGGAGAGCAGCTCCCAAGAGGCCGAATATCCAAACTCAAAATCAGAGAAATTCCCTTCTAGGTTTTTCTGGGTTTTGTCTTAAGGCTAAAAGGGAAGAATTTTATGGGCATTTTTTGGGCACTTTTTAGCAGGGCGAAGATCAGGAGAGGTAGCAAGAAAGCAGCTCCCAAGAGGCCGAAAATCCAAAGTAAAAATCGGAGAAATTCCTTTCTGGGTTTTTCTAGCTTTTTTCCAAGGAGTCTAAGGCTAAAAGTGCAGTGTTTGGGAACTTTCCAGTAGGCCGAAGTCAGCAAATTAGTAGTTTACTGGGACAGTGCAGAGCATAGTAGAGCAGCAGTTGAACAACCAACTTTCCAGCTATTCTACCACCTAGTTTTGGTCCAGCTTGTCCTTGAGACAAGCCCAAGTGTACTACTCCATTTATATATTGTACTCACGTTCTCATATTTCATAATATATGGCTTAACAGTTCCAGTATTACAGTTTTTCATGGGTGTTTGCTAAATGTTTTTAATTTTCCACTGTTGCACTGTCTGTTTAATTGGTTTATCACTTAAATTCCTGTTTAGGAACATTACATTTGGAGCACAAGTGTTCACACCTTAAAGGACAAAGGACAAATAAATGAGCAAATTACATCATCCCAAGTTCATTGTTGGAGAAGGACATCTTGCAGTGATAAGTGATAACCCTCCAACCCAAAATTTGTCTTCATTGGAGCAACGCAGGAAGGAATTAGAGGGAAGAAGTCCCAAAGGAGCCAAGGCGCTGCAGTGGGTAGTTGAGTGTTGTCCACAAACAGAGTTGTGAACAACTCAACAAAAGACCCTATGTGTTGATGCATTGATGGACAAATGATTAGCTAGAGGAATATTTGTAAGTCGTGTTCAATGACTTGAAGGACCAGGACCATTGATAGAGGCAAAGCTATAGATTGGGAACAAAAGGACCAACAATTGTGTTTAGGGTACGATCAAGGAAGCTGTGAAGTTGACTACATCAACTAGACAATCAGTGTATCTTGTTCGGGGCAGTTTGGTTGTCAGAGTTGTTAACAACAAATCCCTAGTTTGTATTCTTGTATTAGTGGATGTATGAGGGCCATTATCGCTGGTACACGAACCCTTCACAATTGTATTACAGTTTGTTAATATAACGAAGTGGGGTTGTTGAAAATTGTAAAAAAGTTATCTATTTTGTGCACCCGTTGATTTACTCTTGTTTATATTTCGCTGTGCAAAGCAGTGTGTTGTAGTGTTTAGATTGCTAGTGTAAGTGATTCTAAGACCCTAACATAGATTCCAATGTCGTGGAACAACAACAGACAATAGAACATACCTAAGCTATGCACCAAAAGATAACTCAACCTATACCTTTGCTTCTACTTTTTGGCTCCTCAACCTTTGTTTACCTACGTTAACATAGATAAATAAGTAATCCCCAATAATATAAGATGCATTTAACGTAAATACAAGTACATCCTATTTTAACACCAAAAATCATAAACCCTTAATAGGTGAGGAGGTTGGAGAACCATTGTATCAAAACTGAGAGGATTTCATTGTAGAATATATAGCCTTGCACCAAAATATAACTCACCCTCTACCTTTGCTTCCACTTTTGCTGTAGTACCCCACGTCTCTCTCGCACAAAGATATTTAGTAGCTTCACCAATGCTCATTCACCTTTCTCAATCTATAGCACATCTAAATTTCAACCAACAATCAGGATATAATGATAAAGCAACAAACGACTTAAATTAAAATAAGCATGAAACCATATACTTATGTAGTTGAAAAACATGTAAAATTCACCCATACATACCGCTCTTGCCTTTGCCCATAAACAAGTAAATTGCCTTGTTACATATCTCGTTCGCCTTTGCCCATTACACCTATGAACTCCACATTATCCTTAAACACACACTATATGTTGCTAAGGTATTCCTTAGTTTTCTTTCCAATTATCAGAAGAAAAAATAAAACTAAAATAAAAAATCATCAAAAGACACAAAAATAATAAAAAATTGCTCACAAATTAGCATGGCCATGCTCACAAATATAAAGATATAAAAGCCATAATAGTAAATAACTAAAAAAAACTAAAGAAAAAAATATTAATGAAAAATGCCACCAACAATAACTAAAAGAAAATTAATAGTACTAAGAAAATTAAATTAAATAAAAAAAAAAACACAATGACAAACCAGAGACAGAGTTTGTTGCACAAATCCAAGGCTGTCCATGGCCAACCAACGAAAACCTGCACACCCAAAAATAGAGAAGTATTAAATAGAGACCACAAAATATTATAAAAAATTTTAAATATACACAAAATATTGTGACTCTATTGCACGCTCTCCCTCACAAGGATATTTTAGTACTTCTGCTAGATATCCTTTACGGTACATTACCTGCATTATGTTGCTTCAATAATTAAATAAATCACAAATAACGGCAGATGCCTCGACTTTACATAAACATAAATGAAACAATACATATAACCTCAACCTTCGCCTTCACCTACTAAGCCTGTAGAATCAGGGGTCTCTAGGACCTACCATAAATTCCCACTCATTGTATCAAATAGACAAAAATAAAAATCCCTATGCATAATACTATGCGAAACTAGATCTAGTGCAACAACCAAAAACTATAATTCTTCAATAATAAAGGAGAGAGGATAACCATTGTATTGAAACATGAAGATAGCCATGCAAGAAACAAAACAGAACTCACCTTCCACCTTCGCACTCTCCTACACTTCTCCAAGTCTCACTTATGCAAAGATATTTCAAAAGTTTCAATAATGCTCCTAAATCTCCAGGTTCCTGCATTTAGATTGCATTTAATAAATCAATAAATACCAAATAATATAAGATGAATTTTGCTTAAATAAAAGAACATCTTACTATAAGACCAAAAATCATAAACCCTAAATTGGTGAGCAGTGTCCAAGTCTCTCTTATGTAGAAGTATTTCAAAAGTTTCAACATTGCTCCTCAACCTTCAGATTCCTACATTTAGATTGCATTTAATCAACAAGTAAATCCCAAATAATATAAGATGCATTTCACTTAAATAAAAATAAATCTTATCTAAGACCAAAAATCATAACCCCTGAATTGGTGAGGAGTGTGGAGAGCCATTGAATTGAACTAGAAGGACTTTACAATAGAACGTACATGAGTCTCGTGCCAAAAGATAACTCACCCTTTACTTTTGCTTCTACTTTTTCTCTCCTCAACCTTAGTTTCCCTACTTTAACATAGATAAATAAGTAAACCCCCAATATAACATGCATTTAACTAAAATATAAGTACATCTTATTCTAAGACCAAAAATCATAAACCCTATATAGGTGAGGATGATGGATTTCACTGTAGAATATACAATATTGCATCAAACGATAAGCCATTATCTACTTTGCTTCTAATTTTGCTGTAGTTCCGCACATTCCTCTCACACAAAGATTTTCAGTAGCTTCATCAATGCTCATTCACATTTGTCAATGTGTAGTGCATCTAAATTTCAACAAATGCACATGATATAATGATAAAGCAACAAATGAATTAAATTAACATAGGCATGAAACCATATACTTACGTTGTCAAGAAATGTGTAAATTCACCCATACATACCTCTCTCGCCTTTGCCCATAAACAAGTAAATTCCCTTGTTACATACCTCGTTCGCCTTTTCCCATTATACCTATGGACTCCACATTATCCTTGAACCCACACCAAATAAACAATATGACAAAAAAAAATCCAAAAACACAACAATTAAAAAAATGCTCACAAATTAGCATGGCCATGCTCACAAATGTAAAGATAAAAAATTCACAATGGTAAAAAACTTTAAAAACAATAACAAAAAACATCACCCACAATAATTAAAATAAAATTAACAAAACTGAGAAAATAAAAAATAAAGAAAAAAAAACAACAATAACAAAATTATTGAAAAGAAAACACAAATGACAAACCAAAGATAGACTATGCTCCACAACTCCAAAATTGTCCATGACCAACAAAGGGAACCCTGCACAACAAAAAATAGAGAGTAGAAAATATTATCAAATATACTAAATACACAAAATATTGTGAGAATTACAAAAACAAAGATAAAATATCTTATCCAAAATATTAAACAAAGATAGAAAATTTTAGGAATAATCTTATGCACCAAAAGATACGTCTCTCCACTATAATATGTCTCTCACAAAGATATTTCAATCATTTTGACAATGATCCTCCATGTTTCTTAATCTGAATTGCATTGCACTTACAATTAATAATATGATGATCCTCCATGTTGCTTTATTTACATTGCATTGCACTATTAATTAGATGAATGACCAATAATATAAGATACCTCTATACCGTCGCAATCTTCACTGTGATCCTCTACACATGTAATCTTGGACCTTTATGACTTGCATTAATCACCAATTCACTAAACGAAACAAAAGCCAAACTATGAAATATTAAAAGATCAAATCTTATGAGAAATCTTTTTTAGACATCCAAATTCACATGAGAATGTTAAGTAGATAGTAAAAAATAGTACAAGAAATTTTAAACAAATACCAATTTTTTTTTTTTTTAGAATTAAGTGCATTTTATTCAACGACCAAAATCAGAAAGCCTAAATAGCTAAAGGAAAACTTTCTATTTGAAATAAGACCAAAAATATTTTGTAGAATTAAGTTCATTTTATTCAAAGACCGAAATCAGAAACCCTAAATAGCTAAAGGAAAACTTTCTATTCAAAATGACGACAATTTCATAATATAACGTACATGGGTTTTACACCAAACAGAAACTCACCATCTGCCTCTGCCTCTACTGCAATGGCCCCCAATGTTTCTCAGAGTGATATTTAAGTTTCATAAAAAATCCTCCAACTTCCTTTAGCAACACTAAAGTGTATAAAATTAAACAAGTTAGCCATTCATAAAAGGAAACAAATAGAGAGAATAAGTGGAGACAAACTATGCTTTGCAACCCCAGAAATCTTCCATTGGCAGACAAAGAACATCCTGCATGGCAAAACATAAAGTATTAAAAGGAATACAAAATACACAATAAGTATCTTACTACAAATATGAAACAAACTCCATCCCTGGAGAAATCTTATAAAGCACAAAATATCCTACAAGTAATCTAATACAAAAAAGTACATCTTATACAAACATGAAAAATCATAAACCCTAACTAGATAAAGAGTGAGGGGAGCCATTGTAATTGAAATAAGGAGACTTTGCACCAATCACATCGAATTTGCACCAAACGAATTCACCTCTCATGTATATGTAAATAGGTAATAGCATATCATATTATGGATATTTGCACCAAAAGAGAACTCAATGCTACCTTTGAACTCTATTGCAATCTCTCCCTCACAAGGATATTTTAGTACTTTAGTTAGATACCCTTTACGTTACATTACCTGCATTACGTTGTATCAATAATTAAATAAATCACAAATAATGCAAGTTGCCTTGAATTTAAATAAATATAAATGGAACAATACATATAACCTCAAACTTCTCCTTCACCTACTACGCATGTGGAATTAGGGGTCTTTAGAACCTACCTTAATTTCCCATTCAATGTTCCAAAGTGACAAAAATAAAAATCCCTATGCAAAATATTATGCAAAAGTAGATATAGTGCAACAACCAAAAATCATAATTCCTCAATAATAGAGGAGGGAAGAGAACCATTGCATTGAAATATAAAGATAGCCATTCAAGAACCAAAAGAGAACTCACCTTCCCCTTTCACACTCTCCTACAATTCTCAAATTCTCTCTTATGTAGAAATATTTCAAAAGTTTCAACATTGCTCCTCAATCTTTGGGTTCCTACATTTAGATTGCATTTAATAAATAAGTAAATCCCAAGTAATATAAGATGCATTTCACTTAAATAAAATAACATTTTATTCTAAGACCAAAAATTATAAACCCTAAATTGGTGAGCAGTGTCCAAGTCTCTCTTATGTAGAAATATTTCAAAAGTTTCAACATTGCTCCTCAACCTTCTGATTCCCACATTTAGATTGCATTTAATAAATAAGTAAATCCCAAATAATATAAGATGCATTTCACTTAAATAAATGTACATGTTATTCTAAGACCAAAAATCATAACCCCTAAATTGGTGAATGTGGAGAGCCATTGATTTGAACTAGAAGAACTTCACAATAGAACGTACATGAGTCTCGCACCAAAAGATAACTCACCCTCTACCTTTGCTTCTACTTTTTTGCTCCTCAATCTTCATTTACCTATTTTAACGTAGATAAATAAGCAAATCCCCGATAATATAAGATGCATTTAACTAAAATGTAAGTACATCATATTCTAACACCAAAAATCATAAACCCAAAATAGGTGAGGAGGATGGAGAACCATTGTATGAAAATTGAAAGGATTTCATTGTAGAATATATAACCTTGCACCAAAAGATAAGTCACCCTCTACTTCGCTTCTACTTTTACTATAGTGCCCCACATCTCACTCACACAAAGATTTTCAGTAGCTTCACCAAAGCTCATTCACCTTTCTCAATCCGTAGTGCATCTAAATTACAACAAACACACTTGATATAATGATAAAGAAACAAATGAATTAAATTAAAATAGGCATGAAACCATATACTTATGTGGTAGAGAAATGCATAAATTCACCCATACATACCTCTCGTCTTTGCTCATAAAGAAGTAAATTCCACTGTTACATACCTCGTTCATATTTTCCCATTACACCTATGGACTCCACATTATCCTTGAATCCACACTATATGTTGTTGAGGTATTCCTCAATTTCCTTTTCCACTAAAAAAAAATAATAATAATAATAATAAAATAAAAATTAAAAACACAACAATTAAAAAAATGCTCACAAATTAGCATGGCCATGCTCACCAACAATAATTAAAATAAAATTAAAAGTATTAAGAAAATAAAAAAATTAAAAAAGAAGAAGAAGAAAAAACAACAACAAAATTAACGGAAAGAAAACACAAAATGACAAATCGGAGACAGACTATGCTCCACAACTCCAAAATTGTCCATGGCCAACCAAGGGAACCCTGCACATCAAAAAATAGAGACAAAAAAATACTATCAAATATATTAAATACACACCAAATATTGGGAGAATTACAAAACAAAGATAAAATATCTTATCCAAAATCTTAAACAATGATCGAAAATATTAGGAATAATCTTATTCACCAGAAGATACATCTTGTTCGAAAACCAAAAGTCATAAATCTTAAACATGTAATAAGGAAGAAGAACCATAGTGTTTACAACAAGAAAAATCAAATTATAAATGGATGTTGCACCAAAAGAAAACTCACCTCCACTTTTGCCTCTACACTCCACTATAATGTCTCTCTCACAAAGATATTTCAATAATTTTGATGATGATCCTCCATGTTTCTTAATCTACACTTATAATTAGATGATGATCCCCCATATTTCTTTATCTACATTGCATTACATTATTTATTAGATGAATGACCAATACTATAATATACCTCTATACCACCGCAATCTTCACCGCTATCAACTACACATGAAATCTTGGACCTTAGGGACTTGCATCAATCACCCATTCACTAAACCAAACAGAAAACAAACCATGAAATAGTGGAGACAAGCTACGCTTTGCAACCCCAGAAAGCGTCCGTTGGCCAACAAAGAGCATCCTGCATGGGAAAACATAAAGTATTAACAAGAAATACTAAATACACAATAAGTAGCTTACTACAAATATGAAACAAATGCCAAATAATCCCAAGATAAATCTTATAAAGCACAAAATATCCAAGCAAGTACATCTTATACAAACATGAAAAATAATAAACCCAAATAAGGAGACTTTGCACCAAACGAATTCACCTCTCATAAATATGTAAATAGGTAATAGCAAATCATATATGGATATTTGCACCAAAAGAAAATTCAACTCTACCTTTGTACTCTAATGCAATCTCTCCCTCACAAGGATATTTTAGCACATTAGCTAGATATCCTTTGCATTGCATTACCTGCATTACATTGCATCAATAATTAGATAAATCACAAATAATGTAAGATGCCTTGAATTTTACATAAACATACTTGGAACAATACATATACCTCAACCTTTACTTTCACCCACTACACCTGCAGAATAAGGCGTCGTTAGGTGAAAATCCTCCAACTTCCTTTAGCAACACTAAAGTGTATAAATTTAAACAAGTTAGCCATGCTTACAAATGTAAACTATCAACATCAATAGCACATTAAAAACTACACAACAATAGTAATGGAAAAGATACAAATGACAATAGCAAACAACAAGAGAAAGAACAAAAAAGGATAGAACATCGAAAACTACACAACAACAATAATGGAAAACATACAAATGACAATAGCAGGAAACAAGAGAGAACAGAAAAGGAAACAAATAGACAGAAATAGTGAAGACAAACTATGCTTTGCAACCCCAGAAAGCATCCATTGGCCGATGAAGAACATTATGCTTGGAAAAACATAAAGTATCAAAAAGAAATACAAAATACACAGTAAGTATCTTACTACAAATATGAAACAAATGGAAAATTATCCCAGGGGAAATCTTATAAAGCACAAAATATCCAAGTAATTTAATGCAAAAGCAAGTAAATCTTATACAAACATGAAAAATCATAAACCCTAACTAGATAAAGAGTGAGGGGAGCCATTGTAATTGAAATAAGGAGACTTTGCACCAATCACATCGAATTTGCACCAAACGAACTCACCTCTCATATGTATGTAAATAGGTAACAGCAAATCATATATCGATATTTGCACCAAAAGAAAACTCAACTCTACCTGTGCACTCTAATGCAAACTCTCTCTCACAAGGATATTTTAGTACATTAGCTACATATCCTTTGCACTGCATTACCTGCATTACATTGCACCAATAATTAGATAAATCACAAATAATGTAAGATGCCCTGAATTTACATAAACATACATGGAACAATACATATAACCTCAACCTTCACCTTCACCCACACCTGAAAAATAAGGGGGGGTCTTTAGGACCTACCTTTTGTTCCCACTCAATGTACCAAATAGGCTAAAATAAAATTCCATATGCATAAAATTATACAAAAGTAGATTTGGTTCAACAACCAAAAATCATAATTCCTCATCAACAAATGAGTAAAGAGACCATTGTATTGAAACAAGATGATAGCCATGCAAGAACCAAAAGAGAACTCACCTTCCCCCTTTGCACTCTCCTACACTTCTACAATTGTCTCTTATGGAAAAATGTTTGGAAAGTTTCAACATTACTACTCAACCTTCGGGTTGCTGCATTTAGATTGCATTTAATAAATAAGTAAATCCCAAATAATATAAGATGCATTTCAGTTAAATAAAAGTACATCTTATTCTAGGGCCAAAAATTATCAATGCGAAATTGTTGAGGAGTGTCCAAATCTCTCTTATGCAGAAATGTCTCAAAAGTTTCAACATTGCTCCTCAACCTTCGGGTTCCTACATTTAGTTTGCATTTAAAAACTATGTAAATTCCAAAGATAAGAAAAGGAGTCTCATGCTTCTATCATGGAAGTTGCCCAGAGGGAAATTATGGATCAGATCTTTTGGGAAGAGTTGGACCTCATAACAGGGTTACATTTGCACACTTTGAATTGCTTGGTGATGAGTTACCTACAAAGGAAATCCGAGAATAAGAGGCTGCTTCGAGGAATGATGTGTGCTCAAAATTTGAGGAGACTAGCACTGATAGCCACACATGATATATTGCTACTCCTGGGGAAGATGGGAATCATTTTGATTAGTTTTTCTATTGGCTGCCCCACTAATAACTATAAACAACACTACTGACCCTAATAACAGCCATGATGTGGGCAGATTGAATTCATTGTTTGATTTGATACAAATTGGGGATAAATCTTTCATTTTGCATCATAGTGAAACAGAGCATTTACAGCAAGCAATGAGCAGGGTATTGAAGATAAATCTTGTGCCATTTCCAGCCCGACAAGTTGTGATGATATCACTACTGTCAAAAGTAGGGATTGGCGCTCAGAATTTGAAGAAGCAAGCATTGCCAACCAGGTAAATGACGTGACCATGAGAAGAGATCTAAAGTTGGATCTGAGTAAATATTTTGAGGGAAATGACCATTTTTTACAGATAAACCCAAGATAGTCTGTATTGTTCTTTGACAGGCCACCAAGGTTTGATGATGGTCCTAAGTCTTATGAGTAAAATGAAAATTGCCAAGAAGCATATGATTGTATAAATTTGCAAAAATTTGAAGATAAAGAAACTTTTGAGGATATCACATCAGAGCTGACTTTACACAACTGTTAAAGAACCTAATGATAGCTGAAGCATGAGAAGAAAGGTTTTGACTGCCCTAGCCTAAAGGAAAACAATGGCAGTGGTCCTTGTGATTATGCTCTTGAGGGCATGGATGGTAATCCTATTAAGCCTCTTAAAGATGATATAGGCACCACAGATGAAGGTAATACAAATTTAAGGGCAGTGCATTTTCAGGAATATAACTCTGGCAAGACATGGTATGGATCATTTTCTGATAACCCAATCATATACTTGTAAAAGAACAAAAAAATGTTTCAGATGAACTAAAATCAGCCAATAAAGATCAACGCGACGAGAGTTCGAAATTTGCTGGAAAATATATTTTCTCTGTCTGCAAATATCAAGTGAAGGATGCAGGAAAAAGTGTGATAGAGGAGAGCCCTGCAAAGAAGGATTCAAGTTCTGTTGTTAATCAGGTCCACTTGTTTGGATTGTTACCAAAGAACATTTGTTGTAAATATTGCAGACAATACATTGTTTTAGATCATCCCTGATTGCAAACTTGAAAGGGTGGTTTGTTGGCACTAGACCTTTATTACCTCCAGATCTCTCAGACAGTTTATGTGAAACTGAAGACGAATCATCTTTGAATCAAAGATAGATAACTTTTCCTAGGGCTAGTCTATGGGAAATTTTTGACACTAGTATAATGGATATCCAAAAGTGAGAAGAGTGTTGGTGAAGCAACAATTGCCCAACCCTAGTACACAGGAACCCATACTTGAGATTTTGGACTTTATCATTATAAGTGCAAGATTTTGTTGTAACATGACCTACCATAACTTCCCCACTCTCTAAATCAGCAAAAAAAAAGTAGAAAAAAATAATTAGAGACCAGAAGATCTTATGAAAAATATTAAAATGGCAATAGAAACTGCATTAGATACATTAAACAAATATTGAATATACTGTGATATATCTTAAACCTATTAATAATTTTAAGCAAAACTTCATATTATGAAGACCAAAATTTGTATACAGTAAATAAGGACAGAGGACAATCATCATATTTGAAACAGATAAAAACTCATGGTAAAACCAAAAGAGAACTTACCTTCTTCTGATGCCTTTGTGCTTTTCTAAATTGCCCCATGTCTTTCCCACGCAAAGATATTTCAATAGTTTCCTCCCCCCTTTGCACCCTCCTACACTTCCCCAAGTCTCTTTTATGCAAAGCAATTTGAAAAGTTTCAACATTACTCCCCAACCTTCGGGTGACTGCATGTAGATTGCATTTAATAATTAAGTAAATCCCAAATAATATAAGATGCATTTCACTTAAATAAAATTGCATCTTATTCTAGGACCAAAAATCATAAACCCGAAATTGTTGAGGAGTGACCAAGTCTCTCTTATGCAGAAATATCTCAAAAGTTTCAACATCACTCCTCAACCTTCGGGTTCCTACATTTAAATTTCACTTAATAATTAAGTGAATGCCAAATAATATAAGATGCATTTAACTTAAATAAAAGTACATCTTATTCTAAGACCAAAAATCATAAATCCTAAATTGGTGAGTAGTGTCCAAGTCACTCTTATGCATAAATATATCAAAAGTTTCAACATTGCTCCTCAACTTTCGGGTTCCTGCATTTTTATTGCATTTAATAAATAAGTAAATCCCAAATATTATAAGATGCATTTAGCTTAAATAAAATTACATATTATTCTAAGACAAAAAATCATAAACCCTAAATTGGTAAGGAGTGTGGAGAACCATTCAATCTAAAGCAAAAGGATTTCACAGTCCAAGCCTTAGGGTTGTTGAAAATTGTAAAAAAGTTATCTATTTTGTGCACGCGTTGATTTACTCTTGTTTACATTCCACTGTGCAATGCAATTTGTTGTGGTATTTAGATTGGTAGTGTAAGTGATTCTAAGACCCTAACCTAGATTCTAGTGTCGTGGAACAACAACAGACAATGGAACATACCTGAGTTGCGCACCAAAAGATAACTCAACCTCTACCTTTGCTTCTACTTTTTTGCTCCGTGACCTTTGTTTACCTACGTTAACATAGATAAATAAGTAATCCCCAATAACATAAGAAGCATTTAACTTAAATACAAGTACATCCTATTCTAACACCAAAAATCATAAACCCTTAATAGGTGAGGAGGTTGGAGAACCATTGTATCAAAACTGAGAGGATTTCATTGTAGAATATATAGCCTTGCACCAAAAGATAACTCACCCTCTACCTTTGCTTCCACTTTCGTTGTAGTTCCCGACGCCTCTCTCCCACAAAGATATTTAGTAGCTTCACCAATGCTCATTCACCTTTCTCAATCTGTAGCGCATCTAAATTTCAACCAACAATAATGATATAATGATAAAGCAACAAACAACTTAAATTCAAATAAGCATGAAACCATATACTTATGTAGTTGAAAAGCATGAAAATTCACCCATACATACCGCTCTTGCCTTTCCCCATAAACAAGTAAATTCCCTTGTTTCATATCTCGTTCACCTTTGCCCATTACACCTATGGACTCCACATTATCCTTAAACACACACTATATGTTGCTAACGTATTCCTTAGTTTTCTTTCCAATTATAAGAAGAAAAAATAAAACTAAAAAAAATCATCCATCACCAACTGTGACTCTGTTGCACAAATCCAAAACTATCCATCGCCAACCAAGGGAACCCTGCACACCAAAAAATAGAGACCACAAAAGATTATGAAAAATATTAAATACCCACAACATATTGTGAGAATTACAAAATGAAGATAATATATCTTTTCCAAAATTTTAAACAAAGATCGAAATCTTAGGAATAATCTTAGGCACCAAAAGATACATCTTATTTAAAAATAAGTCATAAACCATAAACAAGTAATGAGGGAGAATAACCATAGTGTTTACAATGATAAAGAACAAATTATATATGGATTTTGCACCAAAGTAAACTCACCTTCACTTTTTCCTCTGCACACGACTATAATGTCTCTCTCACAAAGGTATTTCAATCAGTGTTGCACACATCGCGATCGGGATTTAATCGGCGCCGGGAAAAAAGCGGAAAAAATCGTTAAAATCGGGAAAAAATCGGAAAAAAGCGGGAAAAAATCGTTTGGCACAAAAATATTCATTTTTTTTCAATTTTTTTCAATTTTTTTAATATCTAAACCATCTACAACATAAAATAAATACATTGACACATAAATATGATAAAAAAACTAATATATAAGATGTTTAATATCATTTCTAGCGCTAAAATCACACATAACATTGAATCATGTCTTGAATAGTAAGTCCTGAGTCCCAAGTCCAACTCAGCCTCAAAATATCAACAAAAAATATGATAATGTATCTCATCATGTCATAATGTCATATACAATAAAATGAAAGTCTAATCCTATTGATTTCCTCTGCCCCTCTTGCGAGAAAATGGCACAACTTTCTCTTTCCCTCTAGATGTAGAAGCTGGTGCCTGTGGTGGTGGAAATGGCAGTGGAGTCTGACGTGCTCTAGAAGCTGAAGAACTAGTAGTAGCAGCTACAGGAGGCTGAGGTGGACGGAGACCACGTCCTCTACTTGTGGTAGTGGTAGCCCGGGTAGCCCGGGTAGGCGGTGTCACCTCCTCCTCCTGCTCCTCCAACTCCTCCTCCTCCTGCTCCTGCTCCTGCTCCTGCTCCTCCTCCTCCTCCCCCTCCTCCTCCCCCTCATCCTGCACTAACCAATCCTCAGTGGGATCCATGAGAGGCCTCTCGGTCTCAACCCTCCATTCAGCAGTGGTGTCAATCACATCCAATGAGATGGCTTCCGTATCAGGTGTCTTCTCTAGTTGTTTCACCCACAATCGAAGATTGTAGTAGACATAGACCATGTCATTAAGTCTATGGGACTCCAACCTGTACAAAGTTCATGAAATAATAAATTAATAATTAATATTATAAAAAAAATATTGTTTAAAACTTTAATGAATTCAAAAATTTATTTGGAAATTTGCAATATTTTAAATGTTTAAGTGTTAACCTATTGCGCTTCTTGTTGTGTATTTTTTCAAATACACTCCAATTGCGCTCACATCCCGAGGAGCTGCATGTTTGGCTGAGGATGCGCACGGCAAGATTTTGCAAAAGGGGTACTCTGCCACCATACATCTTCCACCATGCGTCTACAACAAAATTACAAAGAAAATTTTAAATAAACATAAGAAAAAAATGGAATTTGAAGAAACAATGAAATTTGAAACAAAGTTACAAAGTACATACTACAAACTAAAAAATACCTGGCATTTTAACCGTCCTATCATTGATAGCCATCTCAAAGCCAAATGTGCCAGCTGACAACTTATATTGCTCAATTTGTCTAGAGACCTCCATACGTTCTTCTGGAGTTCTCACCATCTTCTGGACACAGGTTAATAATCCTTCCACGACCTCAACATCAAAATTAAACCCACATGCATAAGAAAATGCAGGGTTCAGGAAAAGGCCAGCAGCATGAATGGGACGATGGAGTGTGTTGTTCCATCGCTCATCAATGACGTTCCATAGAAGGAGTTGTCTCTGGAACCCATCATCTCCCTTGTCATCATAGTAGGACCGAATGGCTTCTTTGGCCTTATCCATGGCTTCATACAAATAGCCCATTGCGGGCTTCTCAGCATCAACCAACCGAAGAACCTTTACCAAAGGTTCTGTAACAGCGCACACCTCCTGCACTCCCGCCCAGAAGTCTTCCTGGTATGAAACTAGTCTGCAGACGGCCTCTCCTTCTGGTTTGCGGCTCATTGACGAAGCACGCCACTCCTCTGAAAGAAACATTCTCTTCAAATCCCACATAGAATTCAAGAGGGATTGAAGAGATATGAAACTCGTCGCAAACCGTGTAATGGCGGGGCGCACCAACTCTTTGTTGTTGGTGCATTTTCTCATCAAGCTAAGCACAGATGTGTGATTGTAAATAAATTTTGTGATGCTTTTTGATGAGTCAACAACCTCTTTGACAAAGGGAATTTTCCCAATGTCCTCTAACATCAAATCAATACAATGGGCAGCACAAGGTGTCCAAAATAAAGTAGGATGCCTGTCCATAAGCATTCTACCAGCAGCAACATAATTTGCAGCATTGTCCGTTATGACTTGGACAACATTTTCTGCACCCACCTCCAAAATAAACACATCCAGCAAATCACATAAAGTTTTTGCATCTTTGATTTGATGAGTTGCATCAACAGATTTGATAAACATAGTCCCCAAGGGACAACTAACCAAGAAATTTATAAGGGTTCTCCCCTTTTGGTCAGTCCAACCATCTGACATAACAGTGCATCCTGTTTGTGCCCATGATGCCCTAAAATCCTCCAATCTTTGGGTGCAGTCACGCTTTTCATCTTGAAGAAGCCGGCCTCTGAAATCATGAAGAGAAGGGAGTTTGTACACCGGGCCAACACTGGCAATAGCATCAACAGTAGGTTGGAAAAATGGATTATTCCTTATAATGCTGAAAGGAATATCACTCCAGAGGAGAAATTTTGTCATCAACTTGTCAGCTTTTTCTTTTTCAGTTCTTTTTAGCATTGAACCAATAGTTGGTTGTGAACCAGGTGTGGTTCGAGGAACAAAATATGATGATGCAGCTACCGGATTGACTGACGCTGCAGTAGAACCTGTGCCACTTGGCCCACTTCCTTCAGCTGACCTTTTTAGTTGCCTTTTGAGTTCTTCTTTGGCGTCTCTAGTGTGCTCTAATTCTCCCAATGCTCTCATGGCTTTTTGGATAATTTCAGCATTTGTCTTTAGACAGGGCCCCACATCACGTCCAGGGATTTGTGCAAGGTGGAACTTCAACCTGTACACCCCCCCGAATATTTCCTTTCCACACAACTTGCAATACAAGTTTTGTCTATCATTCGGAGTTTTAGGGTCACCATATTCCCAGAAAGGATCCAATTTCCTTGGCATGTTTGTTTTTGAATTTTGAATTTGCAAACCTATGGAAAAATAAGGATTAGGAAATAGGAATTTAGGATTACATAAATGATAATAGTAAATACAAATTACAATTTAGCATTTGCAAAATTACAAGCTAATTATTTCCAAAATCCCAATTTCTAAACCCAAGTTACCCAACCAAATGCCAAAAAACAATGAAAAATAAAAAAAAATAAACAATGTTTAAAGAAAATGAGAAAATAAAAATAAAAAATTGGTTCTCATAGTCATAACAAATAACCCATCCCAAATCAATGAAAAATTTCCAAAAATTCTTTAAAAACAATGAAAAACAAAGTTTTTATAGAACCAAAACAAAAAAAAATTAATCTACATACCTGGTTTATGGACAAATTGGCGATCTTGGCTTGGATTCCTCCTAAAATCGCTTCGATTCGCTCCCACAACCGACGGCAACCCTCTCCCTCACTTCTTCTCCTCCTCCTCCGCGCGGACTGCTGAATGAATTAAAAAAAAATCGATTTTCCCATATAAAACCCCGCTGCCCGCGCCCTCCACGATTTTTTCAATAAAAATCGCGATTTTTTCGAAAAAATCGCGATTTTTTCGATAAAAATCGTTATAAAAAAAAAGTGGCGATTTTTATGTAAAAAAAAAATCGCGCTTTTACGATAAAATCGCGATTTTATCGCGATTTTAACAACACTGATTTCAATAGATTTTGAATAGGTTTGACGATGATCCTCCATGTTTCTTTATCTACATTGCATTGCACTTACAATTAGATGATGATCCTCCATGTTTCTTTATCTACATTGCTTTGCAATTGTAATTAGATGAATGACCGTTACCCACTACACATATGAAATCTTGGACCTTTGGGACTTACATTAAACCCCCATCCACTAAACAAAACAAAAACCAAACCATAAAATATCAAAAGATCAAACCTTATGAGAAATGTTATTAAGACATCCAAACTATCATGAGAATATTAAGTAGATAGTAAAAAATAATACAAGAAATCTTAAACAATGACCAAAAATATTATGCAGAATTAAGTGTGTTTTATTCAAAGACCAAAATCACAAACCCTAAATAGCTAAAGGAGAACTTCCCATTTTATATGACGACAATTTCATAGCACCACATACATAGGTTTTACACCAAATAAAAACTCACCATCTGCCTCTGCCTCTACTACAATGGCCCCTAATATTTTACACAAAAATGTTTCAGAAGCTTCATTAAAAATCCTCCAAATTCCTTTAGCTACACTAAAGTGTATTAAATTAAACAAGTTAGCCATGCTTAGAAACGTAAAATATCAACATTGATAGGAAATTAAAAATGAAAAAACAACATTAATGGAAAAGATACAAAAAAGGAAACAAATAGAGAGAAACAGTCGAGGAAAACTATGCTTTGCAACCCCGAAAAGCATCCAATGACTAACAAAGAACATCCTGCATGGCAAAAAATAAATTATTAAAAATAAGCCAAAAAAATCTTATGAGAAATACTAAATGCACACTAAGTATCTTACTACAAATATGAAACAAACCACAAATTATCCTAGGAGAAATCTTATATAAACACAAAAAATACTACAAGTAATCTAATGCAAAGCAAATACATCATATACAAACATGAAAAATCATAAACACTAACTAGATTAGGAGGGAGGGGAGCCATTGTAATTGAAATAAGGAGACTTTGCACCAATCACATCGAATATGCACCAAACAAATTCACCTCTCATATATATGTAAATAGTTAATTGCATATCATATACGGATATTTGCACCAAAAGAGAACTCAACACTACCTTTGCACTATTTCACTCTCCCCCTCACAAGGATATTTTAGTACTTCTGCTAGATATCCTTTATGGTACATTACCAGCATTATGTTGCTTCAATAATTAAATAAATCACAAATAATGCCAGATGCCTCGAATTTACATAAACATAAATGAA
The DNA here is from genome assembly GCA_031772625.1 of Pinus tabuliformis. Lineage (NCBI taxonomy): Eukaryota > Viridiplantae > Streptophyta > Pinopsida > Pinales > Pinaceae > Pinus > Pinus tabuliformis. The sequence goes on from CM062816.1 coordinate 422,397,867, forward strand.
ACAATACATATAACCTCAACCTTCGCCTTCACCTACTAAGCCTATAGAATCAGGGGTCTTTAGGACCTACCGTAATTTCCGACTCATTGTATCAAATAGACAAAAATAAAAATCCCTATGCATAATACTATGCAAAACTAGATCTAGTGCAACAACCAAAAACTATAATTCTTCAATAATAGAGGAGGAAAGAGAACCATTGTATTGAAACATGAAGATAGCCATGCAAGAACCAAAAGAGAACTCACCTTACCCCTTCGCACTCTCCTACACTTCACCAAGTGTCAGTTATCCAAAAATATTTCAAAAGTTTCAATAATGCTCCTAAATCTTCGGGTTCCTGCATTTAATAAATAAATAAATACCAAATAATATAAGATGAATTTCACTTAAATAAAAGAACATCTTACTATAAGACCAAAAATCATAAACCCTAAGTTGGTGAGCAGTCTCCAAGTCTCTCTTATGTAGAAATATTTCAAAAGTTTCAACATTGCTCCTCAACCTTCAGATTCCTACATTTAGATTGCATTTAATCAACAAGTAAATCCCAAATAATATAAGATGCATTTCACTTAAATAAAAATAAATCTTATCTAAGACCAAAAATCATAACCCCTGAATCGGTGAGGAGTGTGGAGAACCATTGAATTGAACTAGAAGGACTTTACAGTAGAACGTACATGAGTCTCCCACCAAAAGATAACTCGCCCTTTACCTTTGCTTCTACTTTTCTCTCCTCAATCTTAGTCTACTTTAACATACATAAATAAGTAAATTCCCAATAATATAACATGCATTTAACTAAAATATATGTACATCTTATTCTAAGACCAAAAATCATAAACCCTAAATAGGTGAGGCTGATGGATATGATATAAATGCACATGATATAATGATAAATCAACAAATGCACATGATATAATGATAAAGAAACAAATGAATTAAATTAACATAGGCATGAAACCATATACTTACGTTGTAAAGAAATGTGTAAATTCACCCATACATACCTCTCGCCTTTGCCCATAAACAAGCAAATTCCCCTGTTACATACCTCGTTTGCCTTTTCCCATTATACCTATGGACTCCACATTATCCTTGAACCCACACTATATGTTGTTAAAGTATTCCTTAATTTTCTTTCACATTGAACCAAATAAACAATATGAAAAAAAAATCCAAAAACATAACAATTAAAAAAATGCTGACAAATTAGCATGGCCATGCTCACAAATGTAAAGATATAAAAGTCACAATGGTAAATAACCAAAAAAACAATAAAAACAATAACAAAAAACATCACCAACAATAATTAAAATAAAATTAACAACACTGAGAAAATAAAAAATAAAGAAAAAAACAACAATAACAAAATTATTGAAAAGAAAAAACAAATGACAAACCAAAGATAGACTATCCTCCACAACTCCAAAATTGTCCATGGCCAACAAAGGGAACCCTGCACAAAAAAAATAGAGAGTAGAAAATATTATCAAATACATTAAATACACAAAATATTGTGGGAATTACAAAAACAAAGATAAAATATCTTATCCAAAATATTAAAAAAAGATGGAAAATCTTAGGAATAATCTTATGCACCAAAAGATACATCTCATTCAAAACCCAAAAGTCATAAACCTTAAACATGTAATGAGGAAGAAGAACCATAGTGTTTACAATAAAAAAGAAGTAATTATATATGGATTTTGTGCCAAAAGTAAACTCACCTCCACTTTTGCCTCTGCACTCCACTATAATGTGTCTCTCACAAAGATATTTCAATAATTTTGACGATGATCCTCCATGTTTCTTAATCTACATTGCATTGCACTTACAATTAATAATATGATGATCCTTCTTGTTCCTTTATTTACATTGCATTGCACTATTAATTAGATGAATGACCAATAATATAAGATACCTCTATACCATCGCAATCTTCACTGCTATCCTCTACACATGCAATCTTGGACCTTCATGACTTGCATTAATCACCCATTCACTAAATGAAACAAAAGCCAAACGATGAAATATTAAAAGATCAAATCTTATGAGAAATTTTTTTTAGACATCCAAATTCACATGAGAATGTTAATTAGATAGTAAAAAATAGTACAAGAAATTTTAAACAAATACCAATTTTTTTTTTGTACAATTAAGTGCATTTTATTCAAAGACCAAAATCAGAAAGCCTAAATAGCTAAAGGAAAACTTTCTATTCGAAATAAGGCCAAAAATATTTTGTAGAATTAAGTTCATTTTATTCAAAGACCAAAATCAGAAACCCTAAATAGCTAAAGGAAAACTTTCTATTAAATATGACGACAATTTCATAATATAATGTACATGGTTTTTACACCAAACAGAAACTCACCATCTGCCTCTGCCTCTACTGCAATGGCCCCCAATCTTTCTCAGAGAGATATTTAAGAAGCTTCATAAAAAATCCTCCAACTTCCTTTAGCGACACTAAAGTGTATAAATTTAAACAAGTTAGCCATGCGTATAAATGTAAAATATCAACATCGATAGCACATTAAAAACTATACAACAATAGTAATGGAAAAGATACAAATGACAATAGCAAAAAACAAGAGAAAGAACAAAAAAAGGAAACAAATAGAGAGAATAAGTGGAGACAAACTATGCTTTGAACCCCAAAAATCATCCATTGGCCAACGAAGAACATCCTGCATGGCAAAACATAAAGTATTAAAAGGAATACTAAATACACAGTAAGTATCTTACTACAAATATGAAACAAACTCCATCCCAGGAGAAATCTTATAAAGCACATAATATCCTACAAGTAATCTAATACAAAAGCAAGTACATCTTATACAAACATGAAAATTCAGAAACCCTAACTAGATAAAGAGTGAGGGGAGCCATTGTAATTGAAATAAGGAGACTTTGCACCAATCACATCGAATTTGCACCAAACGAATTCACCTCTCATATATATGTAAATAGGTAATAGCAGATCATATTATGGATATTTTCACCAAAAGAGAACTCAATGCTACCTTTGAACTCTATTGCAATCTCTCCCTCACAAGAATTTTTTAGTACTTTAGATAGATATCCTTTACTTTACATTACCTACATTACGTTGCATCAATAATTAAATAAATCATAAATAATGTAAGTTGCCTTGAATTTACATAAATATAAATGGAACAATAAATATAACCTCAACCTTCTCCTTCACCTACTACGCATGTGGAATAAGGGGTCTTTAGAACCTACCTTAATTTCCCATTCAATGTACCAAAGTGACAAAAATAAAAATCCCTATGCAAAATATTATGCAAAAGTAGATATAGTGCAACAACCAAAAAACATAATTCCTCAATAATAGAGGGAACAGAACCATTGCATTGAAATATAAAGATAGCCATTCAAGAACCAAAGTAGAACTCACCTTCCCCTTTCACACTCTCCTACACTTCTCGAATTCTCTCTTATGTAGAAATATTTCAAAAGTTTCAACATTGCTCCTCAATCTTTGGGTTCCTGCATTTAGATTGCATTTAATAAATACATAAATCCCAAGTAATAGAAGATGCATTTCACTTAAACAAAATAACATTTTATTCTAAGACCAAAAATTATAAACCCTAAATTGGTGAGCAATGTCCAAGTCTCTCTTAGGTAGAAATATTTCAAAAGCTTCAACATTGCTCCTCAACCTTCTGATTCCCACATTTAGATTGCATTAATAAATAAGTAAATCCCAAATAATATAAGATGCATTTCACTTAAATAAATGTACATGTTATTCTAAGACCAAAAATCATAACCCCTAAATTGGTGAGTGTGGAGAACCATTGAATTGAACTAGAAGAACTTCACAATAGAACATACATGAGTCTCGCACCAAAAGATAACTCACCCTCTACCTTTGCTTCTACTTTTTTGCTCCTCAATCTTCGTTTACCTATTTTAACGTAGATAAATAAGCAAATCCCCAATAATATAAGATGCATTTAACTAAAATATAAGTACATCATATTCTAACACCAAAAATCATAAACCCAAAATAGGTGAGGAGGATGGAGAACCATTGTATGAAAATTAAAAGGATTTCGTTGTAGAATATATAGTCTTGCACCAAAAGATAAGTCACCCTCTACTTCACTTCTACTTTTACTATAGTGCCCCACATCTCCTTCACACAAAGATTTTCAGTAGCTTCACCAAAGCGCATTCACCTTTCTCAATCCGTAGTGCATCTAAATTACAACAAACACACATGATATAATGATAAAGCAACAAATGTTGGGTCCCTATAATACTAGTAATTACCCCATTACTATTGTAGTTATACCCCTTATTTATATTGTTGTGCCCCTATTACCCCCATATTGTTATTTCTGTGCCCCATAGAATCTCTCTATTATTATTTTTGTGGATTTATATTATTATTGTTAGGTCGGCTGGATTATATTGTGACTCCTTAGACTCCTATATATAGAAAGGAGGTTTTGTCATTTATATCATCCAAGAATTGTTCATTTATGTAATGTAAAGGAGGTTGCCCCCTCGAAGAGGCTGAATTCTAAGGCGTTGATCTCTCTTTTCTATCTTTTCTTGAGCTGGTTTCATAACATTTGGTATCAGAGCTTTGGATTCTAGGGTTTCGCTGCTCCAAACAGGTCATCGTGGAATTTTCGCTATAACGTTTTTTCTATGACGTTTCAGAAGTCGCAAAAAAAACCCATTTGAGAAGAAATCGTGCTGAACCTTGGGTCCGAATTTCAGAGCTTTTCGCGTGATATTTTCGGAGATATGATCTGAAGAAGTTGGTCTTTTTGCAGACTCCTGAATTACACTCAAAACAGGTGACCTGGGGAAAATCGTCATAACGTTCTTTCTGAGCATCGGATTGAAATTTCGTAAGAAGTTACAAAAAGAGGACGGACTGTAGTTTTCTTTTATATATTTTTCAGAGTCAAAGGTTGAAACAGTGACACGTGGCACTTCGTACAAGTTCGCTCTACTGAACTAGTCTATAATCAGGTCACTGCGGGAGATTGTGCATAACTCTTTCTTGGAGAATCCAATTTGGATCAGACTAGTGGCATTAGAAAGAGGACATAGAAGGCTACTACAGGTCACAATTTAAGAACTGGATGATTCGAAATTACAGAGATACTTCAGATTCAATATCAGGCTTCTACAAAGTAAAAAAAAGGTATGTAGTTTTTTTTTATTTTTGCATAAGCTTGGTTTGAAGGAATTCAAAGGGCATAGTAAAGCATTATTATCGGTAACTGATGCCCCGAGGAAAGAAAATGCAAACATCTAGTAAGGAACCTGAAAGCTCTAGCATGACTCATGAAGAAGAGGAAGAAATGCTACATGATATATCAAAATTACAAGAACAAGTGCAACAAATGTCACGCTCACAAAAGCTAACAGATGCTAAGATAAATGGCGTGGAATCTAAGATAAAGGGCATGGAAGCTCAGGTGAATGGCATGGACGCTAAAATTGATGGCATGGATGATAAGATGGAAGAATTGAAGATAAATATGAATAAGTTGCTACAAGAAATGGTCACTAAGGGTGAAAGAGTACTAAAGGAAACTCATGATGAGAACAAAAGAAATGTTAATCATGATTCCATAGACTCTAATGTTGGATCGAAGACTCACCATGTTCCAAAAATCGATATGAGGAAGTTTGATGGTAAGGATCCCGCCACATGGATATTACAGATGGAGCAATTCTTCGATCTCAATAATGTGCAAAACACACAAAAGGTATGTATGGAAACTTTATATTTGGAACCAAATCAGTTTGTATGGTATCAATGGCTTTGTTCTCGTAAACAATTTATCACTTGGGCAATTTTTACGGAAGAATTGATAGCACATTATGAGGATACAAAAAGCAACACTTTTTTTAGCCAATTGATAAGTCTCAAACAAAAGGGTTCAATAATGGAGCACATTGAGGAGTTCCAAAAATTGAACATAAGGGTAAAAGATATTCCAGAGGAGCATAGGATTGATGTGTTCATAGGGTCTTTAAAGGATAATATCCAACATGATGTGCGCCTTTGGGAACCTGATTCATTAGAGAAGGCATTCAGGTTAGCAAGAAAAATGGAAAGAAAAATTATGGCAACTAGGAAGCATACCATTCACAACTATAAAGACGGAAGTGTTGTTGCCCATAGTCTTCCACAACCTACAAGGTTGACACCACAACAATTGGAAGAAAAAAGAGCAAAAGGGCTTTGTTACAATTGTGATAGCAAATACACAAAGGTCATAAGTGTGGTGAGAAGAAATTATTCTACATAGATTGTGAAGAGGAAGAAGAAAAGGAGCAAGAAAGGTCAAAAGAAGAGGATATATTCCAGGAACAAAGCCTAGATGAAGAACAAATAAATCCGACCATATCTTGTAATGCATTGGCAGGAATTACCACTCCTCAAACCATCAAGATAGAAGGACAAATCAAGAAGAAAAAGGTAATAGTGTTGATTGATTCAGGAAGCACCCACAATTTTATTCATTGTAGGGTAGCAAAAGAATTGAATTGCTTCCTATATCCAGCACCAGAGTGTCAAGTGATGATTGCAAATGGAGGAACAATAAATTGTTCTAGAAAGTGCCATAATATCAAGCTATCCATGGGAGAATATGTATTGACTAGCCCAATGCTTTCCATTCCAATGGGAGGTGCTGATGTTGTACTAGGAGTCCAATGGCTACAATCCTTGGGTACAATAGCTTTTAATTTTCAAGAACTTTTCATGAAATTTTCTGTGGAAGGAAAGGAAGTTGAATTAAGGGGTATTGCAGGGAAACCAGGAAAGATAATCAGCTCTAATGGCATGACAAAGCTTCTAAAAAAGGAGCAAAGAGGTGTAATTGCACAATTATGTTCGCTAGATGTTTCCACATTGGAATCATCTATTTCTCCAGATCTCCAAAAAGTCCTGGACAATCATTCCAAGGTATTTGAGACTCCCAAAGGTCTCCCACCTATGCGTGATCATGATCATGCTATTCATCTGATTCCAGGAAGTGTTCCTCCAAACATCAGGCCGTACAGATATCCATATGTCCAAAAAAGTGAAATTGAACGTATGGTTGCAGAAATGCTAGAGGCTGGTATAATTCAACCGAGTCAAAGTTCTTTCTCAGCTCCAGTAGTATTGGTGCACAAGAAGGATGGATCATGGCGCATGTGTCCAGATTATAGGGAGCTCAACAAGCTCACTATTAAAGATAAGTTCCCCATTCCTGTCATTGATGAATTACTGGATGAATTGCATGGATCAATTTACTTCACCAAGTTGGATCTTCGTTCGGGATATCATCAAATCAGAATGAAGATTGAAGACATTCCGAAAACGGCATTTAGAACTCATGAGGGTCATTATGAATTTTTGGTCATGCCTTTTGGCCTTACCAATGCACCTTCAACATTTCAAGGTTTGATGAATTCAATTTTCAAACCATTCCTTAGAAAATTTGTGTTAGTATTTTTTGATGATATACTAATCTACAGCAAGTCTTGGAAGGATCATGTTGAACATGTTGACAAGGTGCTACAACTATTGGAGGAGAAACAATTATATGCAAAAAGATCCAAATGTTTCTTTGGAGTCCAGGAGGTGGAATATTTGGGTCATATTGTATCTCATGAAGGAGTTAAGGTAGACCCTAGCAAAATTAAAGCCATTAAGGAATGGAAAATCCCCACATCCATAAAGCATCTGCGAGGATTTCTTGGGTTGACAGGGTATTATCGCAAGTTTGTTAAGAATTATGGGAGAATAGCAGCACCTCTAACAACATTATTGAAGAAAGATTCATTTTCATGGACTCCGGAAGCAACAAAGGCCTTTAAACATCTTAAAGAGGCAATGTGCCAAGCACCGCTCTTAGCTACACCGGACTTCACAAAAACCTTTATTGTGGAATGTGATGCTTCAGGAAATGGAATTGGTGCTGTTCTAATGCAAGATGAAAGACCCATTGCTTTTGAAAGTCGTCCAATCAAGGGAAAGTTTTTAAGCAAAGCTATTTATGAGAAGGAAATGTTGGCAATACTCCATGCACTTAAGAAATGGCGACCCTACCTAATGGGAAGACACTTCAAGGTAAAAACGGATCATGATAGCCTTAAATACTTTTTAGAACAAAGATTATCCTCTGAAGAGCAACAAAAGTGGGTCACAAAGATGTTGGGTTATGACTTTGAAATCATCTACAAAAAAGGGAAGCAAAATGTGGTGGCAGATGCACTCTCAAGAAAGGATGAGGATATGGAAGCATTGTTGTGTGCCATTTCTATTATCCAACCAGATTGGATAAACGAAGCAAAGGAGGAATGGAAGAATGACGAAGAAGTGTGGGCACTTATTCAAAAGCTACAACAAGATTCCAGTACTTCTGATACATTTAGCTGGAAAAATGATTCGTTATGGTACAAAGATCGCTTATACCTCTGTAAGAATTCCCAGCTAAAAAAAAGATTCTTATGGAATTGCACACTTCTCCCTTAGGAGGGCACTCAGGATTTTTAAAAACTTACCACAGGGTTAAGAAGGAATTTTTTTGGGATGGCCTTAAATCAGATATTCAAAAGTTTGTGGCGGAATGTTTGGTTTGCCAACAAAATAAAGTTGAAACAATTAAGACACCAGGTCTATTACAACCTTTATCCATTCCAAGCCAACGTTGGGAGGAGGTTTCAATGGATTTTATCACAGGTTTACCCAAGTCTGAGGGAAAGAGTGTCATCATGGTGGTAGTTGACAGACTTACCAAGTATGCACACCTTTTTGCATTATCACATCCATTTAAAGCCAGTACAGTTTCTACTGCATTTATGGAAACAGTTCAAAAGCTACATGGAAACCCAAAGATTATTGTAAGTGACAGAGATCCCATTTTCACTGGAAATTTTTGGACAGAATTATTTTCTTGTCTTGGTACTCAGTTAGCTCATAGCTCATCTTATCATCCTCAATCTGATGGGCAAACTGAGATAGTAAACAAATGTTTGGAAGGATATCTTCGTTGCTTTGTATCTGATAAACAGACAACCCCATTTATGACACTTTATGGGTACCAACCACCATCAATCACATCATATTTAAGAGAAAATTCTAAGGTTCAGGCAGTGGAACATCACATCGAACATCAACAACAAGTCCTCCAACTCTTAAAGGATAACCTCGTGTTGGCACAAAATAGAATGAAACAACAGGCAGATCAACATTACAGTGAAAGAAGTTTTGATGTAGGTGATTGGGTATTCCTACGGCTACAACCATATAAGCAAATGTCCCTAAAGCAAGCTAAGAAGGATAATAAATTATCACCAAAGTATTATGGTCCGTACAAGGTGTTGGAAAAGATTGGTACTATGGCATACAAATTGGAGCTTCCTGCAGCTTCTCGATTGCACCCAGTTTTCCATGTTTCATGTTTAAAGAAGGTTATAGGTGACAAGCTCCCAGTTCAAACAATATTGCCAGAACTTGACGAGGAAGGAAAAATTATATTGGAACCGGAAGCAGTCACAGAAACAAGAACTCGACAGCTACGAAATCGATCAATTTCAGAGTATCTTATCAAGTGGAAGAACTTATCCGCTGAAGATTCCACATGGGAGGATGAGAATTTTATGCAGAAGTACCCAGAACTGCTCAAGCATTGAGGACAACACTTTTTTGAAGGAGAGGGGCATGTTGGGTCCCTATAATACTAGTAATTACCCCATTACTATTGTAGTTATACCCCTTATTTATATTGTTGTGCCCCTATTACCCCCATATTGTTATTTCTGTGCTCCATAGAATCCCTCTATTATTATTTTTGTGGATTTATATTATTATTGTTAGGTCGGCTGGATTATATTGTGACTCCTTAGACTCCTATATATAGAAAGGAGGTTTTGTCATTTGTATCATCCAAGAATTGTTCATTTATGTAATGTAAAGGAGGTTGCCCCCTCAAAGAGGCTGAATTCTAAGGCGTTGATCTCTCTTTTCTATCTTTTCTTGAGCTGGTTTCATAACAACAAATGACTTAAATTAAATAGGCATGAAACCATATACTTATGTGGTAGAGAAATACATAAATTCACCCATACATACCTCTCGTCTTTGCCCATAAACAAGTAAATTCCCCTGTTCCATACCTCATTCATATTTTCCCATTACACCTATGGACTCCACATTATCCTTGAATCCACACTATATGTTGTTGAGGTATTCCTCAATTTTCTATCCCACTGAACCAAATAAAAAATACGAACAAAAAAAACACACACACACCCACAATTAAAAAGATGCTCACAAATTAGCATGGCCATGCTCACAAATGTAAAGATATAAAAGCAACAATGGTAAATAACCAAAAAAACAATAACAAAACAATAACAAAAAAAATCACCAACAATAATTAAAATAAAATTAACAGAACTAAGAAAATTAAAAATTAAAAAAATAAGAAAAAAGAAGAAGAAAAAACAAAAACAACAAAATTAACGGAAAGAAAACACAAAATGACAAACCCGAGACAGACTATGCTCCACAACTCCAAAATTGTCCATGGCCAACCAAGGGAACCCTGCACATCAAAAATTAGAGAAGTATTAAATAGAGTCTAGAAAATACTATCAAATATATTAAATACAGACAAAATATTGGGAGAATTACAAAACAAAGATAACATGTCTTATCCAAAATCTTAAACAACGATCAAAAATATTAGGAATAATCTTATTCACCAGAAGATACATCTTGTTTGAAAACCAAAAGTCATAAACCTTAAACATGTAATAAGGAAGAAGAACCATAGTGTTTACAACAAGAAAAATCAAATTATAAATGGATGTTGCACCAAAAGAAAACTCACCTCCACTTTTGCCTCTACACTCCACTATAATGTCTCTCTCACAAAGATATTTCAATAATTTTGACGATGATCCTCCATGTTTCTTAATCTACATTGCATTGCACTTATAATTAGATGATGATCCCCCATGTTTCTTTATCTACATTGCATTACACTATTTATTAGATGAATGACCAATACTATAATATGCCTCTAGAGTCTATACCACCACAATCTTCACCGCTATCAACTACACGTGAAATCTTGGACCTTAGGGACTTGCATCAATCACCCATTCACTAAACCTAATAGAAAACAAACCATGAAATGTTAAAAGAACAAATCTTAAGAGAAATCTTTTTTACACATCCAAATTCTCATGAGAATGTTAAGTAGATAGTAAAAATAGTACAAGAAATCTTAAACAAAGACCAAAAATATTTTGTAGAATTAAGTGCTTTTTATTCAAAGACCCAAATCGGAAACCCTAAATAGCTAAAGGAAAACTTCTTATTTCAAATGACGACAATTTCATAGCATATCATACATGGGTTTTACACCAAACATAAACACGCCATTTGCCTCCGCCTCTACTACAGTGGCCCCCAATCTTTCTCGAAGAGATATTTCATAACTTTCATAAAAACTCCTCCAACTTCCTTTAGCAACACTAGAGTGTATAAATTTAAACAAGTTAGCCATATCAACAAATGTAAAATATAAACATCTATACCACATTAAAAATTAAACAACAATAGTAATGGAAAAGGTATAAATGATAGTAGCAAACAACAAGAGAAAGAAGAAAAAAACGAAACAAATAGAAAGAAATAGTGGAGACAAACCATGCTTTGCGACCCCAGAAAGCATCGATTGGCCAACAAAGAACATCCTACATGGGAAAACATAAAGTATTAACAAGAAATACTAAATACACAATAAGTAGCTTACTACAAATATGAAACAAACGCCAAATTATCCTAGGATATATCTTATAAAGCAAAAAAATCCAAGCAAGTACATCTTATACAAACATGAAAAATAATAAACCCAAACTAGATAAAGAGTCAGGAGAGCCATTATAATTGAAATAACGAGACTTTGCACCAATCACATCGACTTTGCACCAAACGATTTCACCTCTCATAAATACGTAAATACGTAATAGCAAATCATATATGGATATTTGCATCAAAAGAAAACTCAACTCTACCTTTGCACTCTAATGCAATCTCTCCCTCACAAGGATATTTTAGTACATTAGCTAGATATCCTTTGCACTGCATTACCTGCATTACATTGCATCAATAATTAGATAAATCACAAATAATGTAAGATTCCTTGAATTTACATAAACATACTTGGAACAATACATATAACCTCAACCTTTACCTTCACCCACTACACCTGCAGAATAAGGGGTCTTTAGGTGAAAATCCTCCAACTTCCTTTAGCAACACTAAAGTGTATAAATTTAAACAAGTTAGCCATGCTTACAAATATAAACTATCAACATCAATAGCACATTAAAAACTACACAACAGCAGTAATGGAAAAGATACAAATGACAATAGCAAAAAACAAGAGAAAGAACGAAAAAGGATAGCACATTGAAAACTACACAACAACAATAATGGAAAACATACAAATGGCAATAGCAGAAAACAAGACAGAACCAAAAAGGAAACAAATAGACAGAAATAGTGCAGACAAACTATGCTTTGCAACCCCAGAAAGCATCCATTGGCCGACGAAGAACATTATGCTTGGAAGAACATAAAGTATCAAAAAGAAATACAAAATACACAGTAAGTACCTTACTACAAATATGAAACAAATGGAAAATTATCCCAGGGGAAATCTTATAAAGCACAAAATATCCTACAAGTAATTTAATGCAAAAGCAAGTACATCTTATACAAACATGAAAAATCATAAACCCTAACTAGATAAAGAGTGAGGGGAGCCATTGTAATTTAAATCAGGAGAATTTGCACCAATCACATCGCATTCGCACCAAACGAACTCACCTCTCATATGTATGTAAATAGGTGATAGCAAATCATATATGGATATTAAAGCACAAAATATCCTACAAGTAATTTAATGCAAAAGCAAGTACATCTTATACAAACATGAAAAATCATAAACCCTAACTAGATAAAGAGTGAGGGGAGCCATTGTAATTTAAATCAGGAGAATTTGCACCAATCACATCACATTCGCACCAAACGAACTCACCTCTCATATGTATGTAAATAGGTGATAGCAAATCATATATGGATATTTGCACCGAAAGAAAACTCAACTCTACCTGTGCACTCTAATGCAATCTCTCTCTCACAAGGATATTTAGTACATTAGCTACATATCCTTTGCACTGCATTACCTGCATTACATTGCACCAATAATTAGATAAATCACAAATAAAGTAAGATGCCTTGAATTTACATAAACATACATGGAACAATATATATAACCTCAACCTTCACCTTCACCCACACCTGCAAAATAAGGGGGGGTCTTTAGGACCAACCTTACTTTCCCACTCAATGTATCAAATAGGCTAAAATAAAATTCCATATGCATAAAATTATACAAAAGTAGATTTGGTGCAACAACCAAAAATCATAATTCCTCATCAACAAATGAGGAAAGAGACCAATGTATTGAAACAAGATGATAGCCATGCAAGAACCAAAAGAGAACTCACCTTCCCCCTTTGCACTCTCCTACACTTCTACAATTCTATCTTATGTAAAAATATTTGAAAAGTTTCAACATTACTCCTCAACGTTCGGGTTGCTGCATTTAGATTGCATTTAATAAATAAGTAAATCCCAAATAATATTAGATGCATATACCCCGGATGCGGGTGTCAGCATGAATGGCAGCGAGGAGCCACATGCCAGACATGTGCCCCCGCGTGATCAAACAGGGAATTTAATTACCACCGCCGCCGAGGAGTTAATAGAGGAGACGCGCCTGCTGAGCACTCAATGCGGCGTAAGGCGAAATGGGGAATTTGCAGAGAGCAGTTAAGAAGAACGAGTTTCGAGAGAATGTCAAGAGGATTAAGAAGGATGAAGGAATTCTGCGGATCCATGCTCAAAGCGAGGAGCACGCAGTTCAGGACGCTGTTGGTTATCGTCTCTTTCAGGCTTCAGATCTTGTTGGCTTTGCCGGCATTCAAGACGCCAAGGGAAATCACAAGCTTGTATATTCTGTGGGCTGTTGTTTCTGCTCTGTTGAGCTTTGTTTCGGAACAGTTGGGAGAAGACTTAATTCCGTTGGGGGGCAACTCAAGGCGGACAAGCACTCAAACGTTGCTCTGTCACGAGCCACCGGCCTCTTTGCAATCATGGCTAGACCAAGGGAAAGGATGCTCAGCAGAAGGGGTCCTGTGCGTGGAGGTTCTTCACGCCACCCTGCTGCGGATTCCCACCACCACTGCTGCTGTTGTTATTGCCATAGAAGGGCAGGGGCCACTCCTATACAGGCAAGTCAATTCATGGATGCTGGCAATTCCAATGATGGACAGCACCCTCTTCCAGCGTTTGGTTCTGCTATCTTCACTCTTGGTGGCACGAGGGACAATTCCCGCATCAACGCGCATATATCGGTTCTTTTCACAGAGGAACCTCAGGCAGGCGAGGACGGTTCAGGCAGCAAGGAGGAACGCCCAGACGAGCAACCAGAAACTACAGAGGAAGCGCCAGCGAAGGAACCGGAGCAGACTCCTATCCGACCTCAGGAGCAGGAGGCGTCGACCTCCAAGCAGAACCCCATGGAAATGTGGGAAGGCTACCCAGAAGGCCACGGATGGTGCAGAATTATTGAGGAAAAGCCAGAGGAATAGCTTTCAGTGGCCCATTTTGTCTTCCGCCTCTCTTGTTCAGGTCTGGTATAGGTCTTTCGTTTCTGTCTGGGTTTGGGGTAGGTTATATGTCTCTGTCTGTGTCTCTCTAGTTCATGTTTATGTCCATGTTTGCGTTGGTCTGGTCAGTAGGCCTCGAAAGGGTGCTGTGATAAGTCTACTGACGCCCCTGCGAGGGATGAATTTTGCTCAGAAGCCCCTGCGTGGGTTGTTTTTGTATGGACTGAAAAACAATGTTGTGATATGCTATGATGGAAATGCCGCCCCTGCGAGGGCTAACACTAAGATGTGAAATGCCAACCCAATACGCCACAGACGGCCTTGGGCAACCTGACTCGTTGAATGTAATGTTTTCTTGTACATAATATAAAAGTATAGACTAGATTTACCGAGAAAAAAAAAATATTAGATGCATATAACTTAAATAAAAGTACATCTTATTCTAGGGCCAAAAATTATAAACCTGAAATTGTTGAGGAGTGTCCAAATCTCTTTTATGCATAAATTTCTCAAAAGTTTCAACATTGTTCCTCAACCTTCGGATTCCTACATTTAGTTTGCATTTAATAAATATGTAAATTCCAAAGATAAGAAAAGGAGTCTCATGCTTCTATCATGGAAGTTGCCCAGAGGGAAATTATGGATCAGATCTTTTGGGAAGAGTTGGACCTCATAACAGGGTTACATTTGCACGCTTTGAATTGCTTGGCGATGAGTTACCTATAAAGGAAATCCGAGAATAAGAGGCTGCTCCGAGGAATGATGTGCGCTCAAAATTTGAGGAGATTAGCACTCATAGCCACACATGATATATTGCTACTCCTGGGGAAGATGGGAATCATTTTGATTAGCTTTTCTATTGGCTGCCCCGCTATAAACAACACTACTGACCCTAAGAACAGCCATGATGTGGGCAGATTGAATTCATTGTTTGATTTGATACAAATTGGCGATAGATCTTTCATTTTGCATCTTAGTGAAATAGAGCATTTACAGCAAGCAATGAGCAGGGTATTGAAGATAAATCTTGTGCCATTTCCAGCCCTACAAGTTGTGATGATATCACTACTCTCAAAAGTAGGGATTGGCGCTCAGAATTTCAAGAAACAAGCATTGACAACCAGGTAAATGAGGTGACCATGAGAAGAGATCTAAAGTTGGATCTGAGTAAATATTTTGAGGGAAATGACTAATTTTTACAGATAAACCCAAGATAGTATGTATTGTGCTTTGACAGGCCACCAAGGTTTGATGATGGTCCTAAGTATGATGAGAAAAATGAAAATTGCCAAGAAGCTTATGATTGTATAAATTTGCAAAAATTTGAAGATAAAGCAACATTTGAGGATATCACATCAGAGCTGACTTACACAACTGCTAAAGAACATAATGATAGCAAGAGCATAAGAAGAAAGGCTTTGACTGCCCTAGCCTAAAAGGAAAACGATGGCAGTGGTCCTTGTGATTATGCTCTTTAGGGTGTTGATGGTAATCCTATTAAGCCTCTTAAAGATGATATAGGCACCACAGATGAAGGTAATGCAAATTTAAGGGCAGTGCATTTTCAGGAGAATAACTCTGGTAAGACATGGTATGGATCATTTTCTGATAACCCAATCATATACTTGTAAAAGAACAAAAAACTGTTTCAGATGAACTAAAATCAGCCAATAAAGATCAACACGACGAGAGTTTGAAATTTGCTGGAAAATATATTTTCTCTGTCTGCAAATATCAAGTGAAGGATGCAGGACAAAGTGTGATAGAGGAGAGCCCTGCAAAGAAGGATTCAAGTTCTGTTGTTACTCAGGTCCACTTGTTTGGATTGTCACCAAAGAACATTTGTTGTAAATATTGCAGACAATATATTGTTTTAGATCATCCCTGATTGCAAACTTGAAAGGGTGGTTTGTTGGCACTAGATACTTATTACATCCACATCTCTCAGACAGTCGATGTGAAACTGAAGACGAATCATCTTTGAATCAAAGATAGATAACTTTTCCTAGGGCTAGTCTATGGGAAATTTTTGACACTAGTAATGGATATCCAAAAGTGAGAAGAGTGTTGGTGAAGCAACAATTGGCCCCATCCCTAGTACACAGGAACCCACACTTGAAATTTTGGACTTCATCATTATAAGTGCAAGATTTTGTTGTAACACGACCTACCATAACTTCCCCACTCACTAAATCGGGAAAAAAACAAACTAGAAAAAAATAAATAGAGACCAGAAGATCTTATGAGAAATCTTAAAATGGCAATAGAAACTGCATTAGAAATATTAAACAAATATTGAATATACTGTGATATATCTTAAACTTATTAATAATTTTAAGCAAAACTTCATATTATGAAGACCAAAATTTGTACACAGTAAATAAGGACAAAGGACAATCATCATATTTGAAACAGAGAAAAACTCATGGTAAAACCAAAAGAGAACTTACCTTTGTCCCATGCCTTTGTGCTTTGCTAAATTGCCCCATGTCTTTCCCACGCAAAGATATTTCAATAGTTTCCTCCCCCCTTTGCACTCTCCTACACTTCTCCAAGTCTCTGTTATGCAAAAATATTTGAAACGTTTCAACATTACTCCTCAACCTTCGGGTCACTGCATTTAGATTGCATTTAATAATTAAGTAAATCCCAAATAATATAAGATGCATTTCACTTAAATAAAAGTACATCTTATTCTAGGACCAAAAATCATGAACCCGAAATTGTTGAGGAGTGACCAAGTCTCTCAAAAGTTTCAACATTACTCCTCAACCTTTGGGTTCCTACATTTAGATTGCACTTAATAAATAAGTAAATGCCAAATAATATAAGATGCATTTAACTTAAATAAAAGTACATATTATTCTAAGACCAAAAATCATAAATCCTAAATTGGTGAGGAGTGTCCAAATCACTCTTATGCATAAATATTTCAAAAGTTTCAACATTGCTCCTCAACTTTCGGGTTCCTGCATTTTGATTGCATTTAATAAATAAGTAAATCCCAAATATTATAAGATGCATTTAGCTTAAATAAAATTACATATTCTAAGACCAAAAATCATAAACCCTAAATTGGTAAGGAGTGTGGAGAACCATTCAATCTAAAGCAAAGGGATTTCACGGTCCAAGCCCTAGGGTTCAGAGTTTTGGAGGAATGGGCACCACAAAAGTGCTTTGTGGGCTTAGAACCCAAGGTGTGGGTGTGAAACCAAAAGGAATTTTGGACATGTAACCCTTGGAGATTGTAGAGAACCCTAAAAGGAGCTAGGGTCCACAAAGAACACCAAGAAAGGACATGAAGAAAGGAAGATATTAAATTTTTATGTGCTTTAAGCGGGCTTGTGGCACAAAGGACAAGTCGGCTAGGCTTAGAGTGTGCTCTCAACAAGTTCGTTAAAGCCAAAGGATAAGCATATAAATGAAGGTAACGTTGAGGCTCAAAAGGTCATCCAAGTGCAAACACATCAAGGAGATTTCTACTTGATTTGACCGCAGATCCAAAGACCCTAGTGAAGGAGAAAAGTAGGATAAGGTTGAGTCTTCTTAAGTTTGTTTGGAGGGCTGAGTTCCATACGCAAGAGGTCGAGGTATTTGAGGTGAGATTTGAGCAAGTTAAGTGCAGTTCTGAGGTGCATATTCCTTCTGTTTCAGGGCACAAATCTTCTATGGAGATTTCATGTTCATATCACTAATTTGGAGGAGGTCAAGAGGCCTAAAAGGTAGCCCAACATAGGCCACATACACAGCAAGAGGCAACGAAGTTTTTGGGTTTGTTTTGGAGCGTAAACGCATAAGGTTACAACAAGATATTAGGGTTGATGTGTGCCCTAACTAGATCTGTTTGAGGTAAAAAAGGTGCACGGTTGCCAAGGACAAAGGGAGCAAAAATAAGGTATGTGTGTCTCTTTTTGTTGATGTTGTTTGGTTAGTGGATAGAGTCCCCTTTGGACAAATTTGTGTTGGGAATCTCAAGGTTGTTGGAGGGCAACAAGGAGCTGCCAAAGGAGGCCTCAAGTACAATCCTCTTAGGGACAAATAGAGATATTAGGAGAGGCGGGGATTTGGTGTCATGTCCCTTCTCAAACACATTAGTAACAGGGTGTTGCTACACAATTTTGCACATTTTTTACTAAGGAAGAGGGCCCCACACTTTCGACTTAGGGCCTTAGGGTTCAAATCGACTTTAATTAGCTGCTAGTAGAATGTGGGGGCCACCCACATAAGAGTTCCAATTAGCCATTCAATATGCTTGGAGGGAAAATCGAATGGGTGGATGGAGGGATCCACATGAGGCTAAGGGGGCCCAAGGAGTTATAAAGACAGATCAGCTCTCGCTAAGGGGGCCCAAGGAGTTATAAAGAGAGATGAGCTCTCATTTTGTATCCATTCTGAATATTTGACAAACAGACTCAATATTGTACGCTCTGCTACTTAGCAAGTCCATCGGCTGTTTAGCCACGAGTCTTCCGCACGGAATATTCAACCTCTACTTCGGGGGACCATCCATGCCCGCCCTAGGGAGGTTGTTCCACAAAGATTGCAGGAGTTTCCAGCAGTAATTCATAGCTTAGCCAACGACACAAAGGAAGGGACTACGTGTTTTCTGGGCAGCCAGAAATACGCAGAGGTTGATTTAGCCACGCAAGTGGCCAAAAATCCAAAGTCAAAATCAGAGAAATTGCCTTCTAGATTTTTCCGGGTTTTCTGCAAGGAGTCTAAGGCTAAACGGGCAGAATTTTCTGGGCAGTTTGTGGGAACTTTCCAGTAGGTCGAAAGTCAGCCGATGTAGCTGGAGAGCAGTTCCCAAATGGCCGAAAATCCAAAGTCAAAATGTGATAAATTCCCTTCTGGGTTTTGTCCTAGGAGTCTAAGGCCAAAAGGGCAAAATTTTCTGGGCAGTATTTGGGCACTTTCCAGCAGGCTGAAAGTCAGCGGATGTAGCCAGAGAGCAGCTCCCAAAACGCCAAAAATTCGAAGTCATAATCAAAGAAATTACCTTCTCGGTTTTTCTGGGTTTTGTCCAGGGAGTCTAAGGCTAAAAAGGCAGAATGTTATGGGCAGTTTTTGGACACTTTCAAACTGGCTGAAAGTCAGTGGATGTAGCGTGAGAGCAACTCTCAAGAAGCTAAAAATCTAAATTCAAAATCAGGGAAATTCCCTTCTAGGTTTTTCTGGGTTTTGTCCAAGGAGTCTAAGGTTAAAATGGCAGAATATTCTAGCCAGATTGTGAGCACTTTCCAGGAGGCCGAAGTCAACGGATTAGTAGTTTACTATGACAACGCAGAGCACAGTAGAGCAGCAGTTGAACAACCACCTTTCCAGCTATTCTACCACCTGGGTTTGGTCCAGCTTGTGCTTGAGACAAGCCCGGCTGCACTAGTCCATTTATATATTGTACTCATGCTCTCATATTTCATAATATATGGCTCAGCAGTTCCAGTATTACAGTTTTTCATGAGTGTTTGCTAAATGTTTTTTATTTTTCCCTGTTGCACTCTCTGTTTAATTGGTTTATCACTTAAATTTTTGTTTGGGAACATTACGGTGGTATCAGAGCCATAATCTTGGCTCATCCTGTGGGAAAGATTAGAATCAAACAACATGGCGGTCACCTGGAATGAGGTGGTGAGGATGCAACAAATGATGATTTATGTGGGGAAGAAGTTGATTCATTCCCCAATTGGGAATCCAGACATGATTGCCACTGATGTGGAGTTATTGGGGGCAAACTGGAGGGCATACCAATCATTGGGTCATGGCATTCAGGCGTCTCTCTCTTTCTGGGAATTCTGTGAACTAAGGGGTATGCACAAACCAATGGAGATTCAGTGGGATTTTGCAGGGATGATGAGAAGTATTAATAAAAAAGATGAAAGAGTAGTTGAAGGGGCCATGGTTGGCAGAGAGAGGGTTGTGACCGAGTTCTCAGGTGATAACAATGCACCACAGGTCGGTGAGGTGCCGGAAAACAACTCCACTATTGTTGAGGAGCTGATAGGTACAAAGTCCTCCAGATCTATGACAGAGCTTCCAGACGACAGTCACCTACAGTTGACTAGTGGGCATATCATGTATATTGGGTTGTCTATGGAGGAGCAGTCGAAGGCTCAAGTCGAGCCCGTGATGGAGGAGGATGTGCAGCCATCCCTTGGGCTAGCCATTGATGAGGGGCTACATAGAGACCACATGTTGGAATTTCAACACAATTCGCTTCAGAGGCACACTTACAGCCCATCCTTACGCATTGGGTTGAGAGAGGCGAAGTTGTCTAGACATACCAAAGGGGATGACCAAGTTAACAACATTGTTGGGTCACCTTTGCCCATTGGAGAGAGAGAGATAGAGCCACCTAATCAGATCTCATGTGTTTACCTCGGTAGTGGGATGAGACGGTCAAAGTTGCACAAGATGCAACATCGGCATGTCGGGCTTGTTCTATGTGCTTAGAGTTTGTGCATTTGATCCCTCTTTTGGGGTTGGATGGCGAGATATTTTGAGTTGGTACCCGGTCGAGTGGGCTAGACTCATGGAGATGGTCGTAGTTCGGAATAAAGCTCATGGGAGCTCTCATACATCGAGGGTGTTGGAGGCCCAAGTTGGCATTGGGATCCAGGTGGGGCTTCCTATTCGATATCAGACATGCGGGATGGCTATGGCATTGATGAGGTAGTCAACCCCATGCCTAAGCGCATGCATTCCTTAGGGGAGCTCCAGTTGATGCTAGTGGCAATGTGGTTTGTGAGCAGAATCCATTGGTTGTTCTGGCATGTTGGTTGCACATGGGGGCGCAGGATGATTAACATTCTCTAGCAGGAGTTGGTTCGAGGAGGTGGCATGGGTAGGCCACCAGAACGGATATTGTGTGGAGAACAGATATTGTGTGGATACGATGTTCTCCCATTGAGGTTGAGGACTCAGGGGGTCACAGACAATTGGCACAACAGAAATACCCCCCTGAGCAGGAGTGGAGTTAGAGTGCTCAAGTCTACCAGGATGGACGAGGGGGCATGACGCATGTCATGGTGGGGTCACTATCATAATGGCAAACACTTTGGCACATGCAGGATACCATATGTTACAGGGTGGTATGATAGTAGGCAGTGGCGCACAAGACTACACAAAGTCAGGTCATATCGTTTAGTGTTATATAGAGGGATGTGGGCTAGCCATGGAGTGATAGGTGCTGACACTGTTGAGTCACTTTGCCAAGATTAGCCTAGCCTCGATCATCGCATAGATTATGGCGGAGTGTTATGGGAGAGAAGGTTCCGGTACGAGCATGCTAGGCAGTGATTCACGACCAGAGTGTCACAATGTCAGCAAGATAGGTTCCTTTTGCGATGGGCAGGGGATTCTCGCATGATAGGGCTGATCAGTTCAACTACCCGTATAGGTGAGCTGGTTTCTACAAGGGAGGGTCATGCAGATCTTCCATTTGGTTTTAGTGATTCATTAGTGGTGTGGGGAACTTCACTGGTGTGGCAGGGTGATCGATAGGAGGAGATCAGGGGAGGCCCGGGTAGACGAGGGTTCAATTTCACCAGGATTGGATTGAATCTTCAGGAGTTTACTCTTGTAGTGCATGAGATGGACTATTCGGTAGAGCAACTTCATGAGGATTTGGGTAGAGTTTTACATCATCAGGATGCTCTACTTATTGGTGATAGACATAGGGGTTCTAATGTCCATATCTGGCAGGTAGTGAGTGGCGCAAGGGGGGCTTCACGTTGATCAGGTTGGCTTCAGATCCTGGTATCGACGGACTCCTTCACTATAGGATAGTACAACGATCAGGAAATATCCAATGGGGCATTTGGGACCCTGGTGAAGTTTGCAGTGATAGTGGGGGTCCACAGTTAGAGAGGGTGTTCGTTCAGGGGCATTAGTTGAGGACAAGTGATATTTGATGCATTGGAAGCACTTGCTAGATGAGGATGCCACCTGGGAGGGTGAGCATATTTTGGAGCACCCAGCTTTGAGGTTGCTTCAGGGCAAGTAACATTTGGAAGGGGAGGACTGTCATGTCCCTTCTCAAGCACATTAGTAACAAGGCGCTCCTACACAATTTTTCACATTTTTGACTAAGGAAGAGGGCCCCATACTTTCGACTTAGGGACTTAGTGGCCAAATCGACTTCATTTAGCTGTCAGTAGAATGTGGGGGCCACCCACATAAGAGTTCGAATTAGCCATTCAATATGCTTGGAGGGAAAATCGAATGGGTGGAAGGAAGGGCCCACATGAGGGTAAGGGGGCTCAAGGAGTTATAAAGAGAGATCAGCTCTCATTTTGTATTCATTCTAAATATTTAACAAACAAACTCTCTTGTACACTTTGCTGCTTATCGAGTCTACCGACTGTTTAGCCATGAGTCTTCCGCATGGAAGATTCAACGTCTGCTTCGAGGGACCATCCGTGCTCGCCCTAGGGAGGCTGTTCCACATAGATTGTAGGAGTTTCCAGCAGAGATTCACAGCTCAGCTAGCCACACAGAGGAAGGGACTGCGTGTTTTCTGGGCAGCCAGAAATACGCAAAGGTTGATTTAGCCACCCGAGAAGCCGAAAATCCAAATTCAAAATCAAAGAAATTCCCTTCTATGTTTTTCTAGGTTTTGTCTAAGGAGTCTAAGGCTAAAAGGGCAGAATTTTCTAGGCATTTTTTGGGCACTTTTCAGCAGGCCAAAAGTCAGCAGATGTAGCCGGAGAGCAGCACCCAAGAGGACAAAAATCCAAAGTCAAAATCAGAGAAATTCCCTTCTGGGTTTTTCTGGGTTTTGTCCAAGGAGTCTAAGGCTAAAAGGGAAGAATTTTCTGGGTAGTTTTTGGGCACTTTCCAGCAGGGCGAAGTCAGCAGATTAGTAGTCTACTGGGACAACGCAGAGAATAGTAGAGCAACAGTTGAACAACCAACTTTCCATCTATTCTACCACCTAGGTTTAGTCCAGCTTGTCCTTGAGAGAATCCCAAGTGCACTACTCCATTTATATATTGTACTCATGTTCTCATATTTCCTAGTATATGGCTCAGCAGTTCTAGCATTATAGTTTTTCATGGGTGTTTGCTAAATGTTTTTAATTTTCCACTGTTGCACTATCTATTTGATTGGTTTATCACTTAAATTACTGTTTAGGAACATTACATTTGGAGCACAAGTGTTCACACCTTGAAGGACAAAGGACAACTAAATGAACAAATTGCATCAGCCCAAGTTCATTGTTGGAGAAGGACATCTTGCAATGATAAGTGATAGCCCTCCAACCCAAAATTTGTCTTCATTGGAGCGGCACAGGAAGGAATTAGAGGGAAGAAGTCCCAAAGGAGCCAAGGCACTGCAGTGGGTAGTTGAGTGTTGTTCACAAACAGACATGTGAACAACTCAACAGAAGACCTCGTGTTAATGCATTGATGGACAAATGATTAGCTAGAGGAATATTTGTAAGTTGTGTTCAATGACTTGAAGGACCAGGACCATTGATAGAGACAAAGCTATAGATTGGGAAAAGAAGGACCAGCAATTATGTTTAGGGTACGATCAAGGAAGCTGTGAAGTTGACTACATCAACTAGTTGATCAGTGTATCTTGTTCGGGGCAGTTTGGTTTTCAGAGTTGTTCACAACAAATCCCTAGTTTGTATTCTTGTATTAGTGGATGTATGAGAGCCATTATCCCTGGTACGGGAACCCTTCACAATTGTATTACAGTTTGTTAATATAACGAAGTTGGGTTGTTGAAAATTGTAAAAAAGTTATCTATTTTGTGCACGTGTTGATTTACTCTTGTTTATATTCCAATGTGCAAAGCAGTTTGTTGTAGTATTTAGATTGGTAGTGTAAGTGATTCTAAGACCCTAACCTAGATTCCAATGTCGTGGAACAATAACAGACAATAGAATATACCTGAGTTGCGCACCAAAAGATAACTCAACCTCTACCTTTGCTTCTACTTTTTTGCTCCTCAACCTTTGTTTACCTACGTTAACATAGATAAATAAGTAAATCCCCAATAATATAAGATGCATTTAACTTAAATACAAGTACATCCTATTCTAACACCAAAAATCATAAACCCTTAATAGGTGAGGAGGTTGGAGAACCATTGTATCAAAACTGAGAGGATTTCACTGTAGAATATATACCCTTGCACCAAAAGATAACTCACCCTCTACCTTTGCTTCCACTTTTGATGTACTTCCCCACGTCTCTCTCACACAAAGATATTCAGTAGCTTCATCTTTCTCAATCTGTAGCGCATCTAAATTTCAACCAACAATCATGATATAATGATAAAGAAACAAACGACTTAAATTAAAATAAGCATGAAACCACATACTTTTTTAATAGAAAAACATGTAAATTCACCCATACATACTGCTCTTGCCTTTGCCCATAAACAAGTAAATTCCCTTGTTACATATCTCGTTCGCCTTTGCCCATTACACCTATGGACTCCACATTATCCTTAAACACACAATACATGTTGCTAAGGTATTCCTTAGTTTTCTTTCCAATTATAAGAAGAAAAATAGAACTAAAAAAAAAATCACCAAAAGACACAACAATAATAAAAAAATGCTCGCAAATTAGCTTGGCCATGCTCACAAATGTAAAGATATAAAAGCCATAATAGTAAATAACTAAAAAACTAAAGAAAAAATATTAGCAAAAAATGCCACCAACAATAACTAAAATAAAATTAATAGTAATAAGAAAATTAAATTAAATTAAATAAAAAAACACAACGACAAACCAGAGACAGACTCTGTTGCACAAATCCAAAACTATCCATGGGCAACCAAGGAAAACTCGCACACCAAGAAATAGAGAAGTATTAAATAGAGACCACAAAATATTGCGACTCTACAACACAAATCCAAAACTGTCCATGGCTAACCAAGGGAACCCTACACAAAAAAATAGAGAAGTTTTAAATAGAAACCACAAAATAGTATGAAAAATTTTAAATACACACAAAATACTGTGACTCTGTTGCACAAATCCAAAACTATCCATCGCCAACCAAGGGAATCCTGCACACCAAAAAATAAAAAATAGAGACCACAAAATATTATGAAAAATGTTAAATATCCACAACATATTGTGAGAATTACAAAATGAAGATAATATATATTTTCCAAAACCTTAAACAAAGATAGAAATCTTAGGAATAATCTTATGCACCAAAAGATACATCTTATTTAAAAAATAAGTCATAAACCATAAACAAGTAATGAGGGAGAAGAACCATAGTGTTTACAATGAGAAAGAACAAAATATATATGGATTTTGCACCAAAAGTAAACTCACCTTCACATTTTCCTCTGCACACGACTATAATGTCTCTCTCACAAAGATATTTCAATAGATTTTGAATAGATTTGACGATGATCCTCCATGTTTCTTTATCTACATTGCATTGCACTTACAATTAGATCATGGTCCTCCATGCTTCTTTATCTACATTGCTTTGCACTTGTAATTAGATGAATGACCAGTACTATACGATACCTCTATACCATCGCAATCTTCACTGTTACCCACTACACATATGAAATCTTGGACCTTTGGGACTTGCATTAATCACCCATCCACTAAACCAAACCATAAAATATCAAAAGATCAAACCTTATGAGAAATTTTATTTTGACATCCAAATTCTCATGAGAATATTAAGTAGATGGTAAAAAATAGTACAAGAAATTTTGAACAATGACCAAAAATATTATGCAAAATTAAGTGTGTTTTATTCAAAGACCAAAATCGCAAACCCTAAATAGTTAAAGGAGAACTTACCATTTTATATGACGACAATTTCATAGCACCACATACATAGGTTTTACACCAAATAAAAACTCACCATCTGCCTTTGCCTCTACTACAGTGGCCCCTAATCTTTCTCACAAATATTTCAGAAGCTTCATTAAAAATCCTCCAACTTCCTTTAGCTACACTAATGTGCATTAAATTAAACAAGTTAGCCATGCTTAGAAACGTAAAATATCAACATTGATAGGAAATTAAAAATGAAAAAACAACATTAATGGAAAAGATACAAAAAAGGAACAAATAGAGAGAAACAGTGGAGGAAAACTATGCTTTGCAACCCTAGAAAGCATCCATTGACCAAAAAAGAACAACCTGCATGGCAAAAAATAAATTATTAAAAAGAAGGCGAAAAAATCTTATGAGAAAATAATAAATGCACACTAAGCATCTTACTACAAGTATTAAACAAACCCCAAATTATCACAAGACAAATCGTATATAAACACAAAAAATCGTACAAGTAATCTAATGCAAAAGAATATACATCTTATACAAACATGAAAAGTCATAAACCCTAACTAGATAAGGAGGGAGAGGAGCCACTGTAATTGAAATAGGGAGACTTTGCACCAATCACATAGAATTTGCACCAAACAAATTCACCTCTCATGTATATGTAAATAGGTAATAGCAAATCATATATGGATATTTGCACCAGAAGAGAACTCAATGCTACCTTTGCACTCTATCGCAATCTCTCCCTCACAAGGATATTTTATGACTTTAGTGCAAAAGAATATACATCTTATACAAACATGAAAAATCATAAACCCTAACTAGATAAGGAGGGAGAGGAGCCACTGTAATTGAAATAGGGAGACTTTGCACCAATCACATCGAATTTGCACCAAACAAATTCACCTCTCATGTATATGTAAATAGGTAATAGCAAATCATATATGGATATTTGCACCAAAAGAGAACTCAATGCTACCTTTGCACTCTATCGCAATATCTCTGTCACAAGGATATTTTATGACTTTAGCTAGATATCCTTTATGCTACATTTAGTGCATTAAGTTGCATCAATAATTAAATAAATCACCAATAATGTAAGATGCATTGAATTCACATAAACATAAATGTAACAATACATATAATTTGAACCTTCGCCTTCACCTACTACGACTGTGGAATCAAGGGTCTTTAGGACCTACCTAATTTCCCACTCAATGTACCAAATAGACAAAAATAAAAATCCCTATGCATAATATTATGCAAAGGTAGATTTAGTGCAACAACCAAAAATCATAATTCCTCAATAATAGAGGAGGGAAGAGAACCATTGTATTGAAACACGAATATAGTCATGCAAGAACCAAAAGAGAACTCACCTTCCCCCGTCGCACTCTCCTACATTTCTCCAAGTCTCTCACATTGCTCCTCAATCTTCGAGTTCCTGCATTTAGATTGCATTTAATAAATAAGTAAATCCCAAGTAATATAAGATGAATTTCACGTAAATAATAGAACATCTTATTATAAGACCAAAAATCATTAACCCTAAATTGGTGAGCAATGTCCAAGTCTCTCTTATGTAGAAATATTTAAAAAGTTTCAAAATTGCTCCTCAACCTTCGAGTTCCTACATTTAGATTGCATTTAATAAATAAGTAAATCCAAAATAATATAAGATGTGTTTCACTTAATTAAAAGTACATCTTATTCTAAGACCAAAAATCATAACCCCTAAATTGGCAAGGAGTGTGGAGAAACATTGAATTGAACTAGAAGGACTTCACAGTAGAACATACATGAGTCTCGAACCAAAAGGTAACTCACCCTCTAACTTTGCTTCTACTTTTTTGCTCCTCAATCTTCGTTTACCTAAGTTAGGGTAGATAAATAAGTAAATCCCCAATAATATAACATGCATTTAACTAAAATATCAGTACATATTATTCTAGCATAAAAAATCATAAACCCTAAATAGTGAGAAGGATGGAGAACCATTGTATCAAAACTGAGAGGATTTCACTTTAGAATATAAAGTCTTGTACCAAAATATAAGTCACCCTCTACTTTGCTTTTACTTTTGCTATAGTGCCCCACGTCTCTCTCTCACAAATTTTCATTAGCTTCACCAATGCTCATTCACCTTTCCCAATCTGTGGTGCATCTAAATTTTAATAAAGAGACATGATATAATACAAATGAATTAAATTAAAATATGCATGAAACTATATACTTATGTATTAAAAAAACATTTAAAGTCGCCCATACATACCTCTCTTGCCTTTGCCTATAATGTCCATGGCCAACCAAGGGAACCCTGCACATCAAAAAATAGAGAAGTATTAAATAGAGACTACAAAATATCATGAAAAATATTAAATACACAAAATATTGCATGAATTACAAAACAAAGATAAAATATCTTATCCAAAATCTTAAACAAATATGAAAAATCTTAGGAATCATGGGTTGTTAGCACCTGCCTTTATCTCCCACTCAATTTACCAAATAGAAACCAAAATAGTCTAAAAAAGAAATATTATGCAACAGTAGATCTTGTGCAACAACTAAAAATTATAATTCCTCAATAACGAAAGAGGGAGAAGAACCAAGAGAAGAACCTTTGTCGAGAAGAGAATTCACCTTCTCCCTTTGCACTCTCCTACACTTCTCCAAGTTTCATTTACACAAAAGTATGTCAAAAGTTTCAATATTGCTCTTCCACCTTGCTTTACCTGCATTTGCATTGCATTCAATAAATAAGTAAATCCAAAAAAACATAAGATGCATCTAGTTTAAATAAAAGTACATCTTATTATGCTAAGACCAACAATCATAAACCCTAAATTGATGAGGGGGGCAAAGAACCATTGTACCTAAACTAGGAGGACTTCACATTCGAGCATACATGAGGCTTTCACCAAAAGATAACTCACCCTCTACCTTTGCTTCTACTTTTGCTATAGTGGACTCACCCTCTACCTTTGCTTCAACTATTGCTATAGTGCCCCACCTCCCTTGACATATATATTTAGTAGTTCCACTAATGCTCATTCACCTTTCTTAATTTGTATTGCATTTAAATTTCAACAAACAAACATGATATAATGATGAAGCAACAAATGGATTAAAATTAATATAGGAATGAAACTATATACTTATGTAGTAGCAAACAAGTAAACTCCTCCATACATACCTCTTTTGTTTTTGCCCATAACCAAGTAAATTTTCTTGTCACATACCTCCTTCGCATTTTCCCACTACACCTGTGGACTCCACATCAGCCCTAAACCCACACTATGGGTAAAATATTTGAAATATACAAAGAATTTTGATACAAGGGAAGATGTTGACAACATCTTTAGATCCTAAAGGGCATAATATTTCGCCATAAAAGTGGCTAAAGTGTGAAAATTCCTACACTCAAGGAACCCCTACTGCAGCAAAATTAAATTTACTTCACCTACTTGATTTTAATCTACATTATCAAGTTATTTTCTGAATAATACTTAAGTAAATTACTTTTGCAGCGTACACCAATTTAGTTTGATTACATGCAACAAGAAACTGAGCAAAGAACAAGATACATAGGACACTGTTATTTTTGGACAAAATAGTCCCCAGAAAAACCCAATGCGGGAAAACCGGGGCAGCAGCTCTGAGGGTTTTATATTATTAAGCAGTAGTTCTGAATACAACGTTGGCTGCCCACCTGGCAACCAGCATTATCAAGTTATTCTCTAAATAATACTGAAGTAAATTACTTCTACAGCCTACACCAATTTAGTTTGATTACATGAAACAAGAAACTGAGCAAAGAACAAGATACATAGGACACTGTTATTTTTGGACAAAATAGTCCCCAGAAAAACCCAATGCGAGAAAACCGGGGCAGCAACGCTGAGGGTTTTATATTATTAAGCAGTAGTTCTGAATACAATGCTGGTTGCCCTCCGGCAATCCAATGACAAAGAAAAAATATAGTGGCAGAAAATTGAGTGAGATTACCTTACATCACCCCGCAGTTTTCGACTGATCCGACAACAGAGCTGACTAACCCCAACTATCTTTGTGCTAGCCCCGCATCTGCATTACAGGCTCTGCATTAGCTCTACACTGTCTCTTCTGCCTCTTGGAGCTTCTGCGTCAACCTGTTCCGACAGTTCCGAATTTCTACGTGAGGGCAACCTCACTTCTGCGTTGGCCCTTCTAGCTCTGTGTCAAGCCTGCGTGGGCCCAGACTGGCCCAGCGTCAATCCCTCTAGATGTTGTGCTACCTCCACTAGTGGCTCTCCGCCTCTCTACCCAATATTCCCGAACTATCCCTGCCCCTCTGCTGCAAAATGATCACTTAGTTCGAATTTCTTAGCTTCCTATCCCCAGAAATCGAACTCTAGATCAATTCGTTCTCTCCTTGTGTGTTTCCAAATAAAACCTAAGCCTCCTTATACTTTTCTCGTTGACACTTCAATGGCCGAGATTAAGTCTCTAATCAATGGCTAAGATCACCCATATTTTGATTAATACCCATTAATACTTTAATTTTCCTAAGTTTAGACTTAGGAACCCTATTAAAAATATTAATTATTTTAATCAATGTTTTAAGACTCCAACTCCAGCTCCGACTCGGACAAGGATCGACTCCGACTCCGACTCCGAAATGGTAATGACTCGGCCGGCTCGATTTCAATGACTCGGTCGTTGTAAAAAACACATTAAATATTTATTTATTTTTATAAAAAAACATAATTTAAAGATTTTAAACATAATTTTAGAGATTTTCATTCATGTTTCCAAACACACAGCATTATAATATAGATGGAAGACAACATATGATCAAAGTAGGCTCATGAACCAATCCATTATATCAAAATGGTACCCAATGGCAATACATAGTCAACTGTCATACATGATCAAAGACTCAAAACAAAAAACACATAACCAAGGAGGCTAGAACGACCTCTACAACAAAAGTAAACTGTGACGACCAGACTCCAGTACTAGTACTATAGCTACTGGCTAGTAGCTACTGCCATAGGAGCCAAGATCATGTCAATCAATCTCTGGATCATCATCAGAGTCAGACAGGGGGTCCATGGCTCCTCCTCCTCATCATCATCATCTCCAACTGCAGCTGTAGAAGTGGTACCACTAGCAGGCTGTGCAACTGCAACAGATGCAAGCTAAGATAGAGTAGATATGCGGCTGCGCTTCTGTCGTGGCTGAGCAGAGGAAGCACCTACAACTGGAGTCCTTGCTGGCTCTGAGACTGAGGCTGGTGGATTGGGATCTGCATTCAACTGAACAGCATGTTCAAGTTCAATTGATGTCTCGATATCTAAATCTAAATCAAGATCCTCATCAAGATCAAACTCTGCTGGACGACTCTCCACTACCCAATCTGATGTTGGATCAATGTCTTCCAACACAGTGGGATCTGAATCAGGTCTTTTGTTCAGCAAATGGTTTCGTTTGAGCCGAAGGTTGTATTGGACATAAACTAGATCATTTAACCGTTTTTGATCCAAACTATTTCTCTTCTTTGTGTTACTTGGGAGCAGGGGCGAAAATGGGAGCGGGAGTGACATTTTCAGAAGTTCCTGGTTTGGGAGCGAATCCCAGAGGAGTTCGACAACCAATGTCACTAACATCAAGGTACAAAGAGGGATTGGTGCTCTTGATTAAATACGAGTTCCATACCCTAATACATGACAAAATTCAATGGAAACATTGCAATCCTCCAATCTTGAAATCCTGAAAAACTGATAAGTCTGCTGGATTTTGAATGAAATCTAAAATTCTACTTTCTCCATATGAAATCCAATGAGGCCGAAACCACTCTCAAACATCCTGAGTCATTTCATGGTAATGTTAAAAATTTAAGTAAAAGGATGAAAATGAAGATTAAGGAGAATGTCACTTTTACTTTAAGAATTTAACATTACCATGAAATTTGAATAGCATATCAATAGTAGAGAGCATTTGAGTGTGTTAAATAGGGTTTGGGAGGGGGAAATGGACCCCAAATGACATTTAGCAAATTCATATAACACCTTGGAGTCCAAACCAATCAAAAATCACCTTAAAAATCCATTAAAAAAATATTAAATCGTTGTTTAACGTGTTCTGGGCCGGCTTTTTGTGACTCGGCCGAGTCATAACGGAAACGGCCGAGTTGGCCAAGTCAGCCATGACTCGACCGAGTCAGCCATGACTCGACCGAGTCAACAACCGTACCGTTTCAAAGGCCGAGTCATGGCTGAGGGTATCGGCTCGGATCAACTCGGCTGTTTCGGTATCGAAACGGCCGTTTTTTAAAACAATGATTTTAATAAAATACAATCCGGGTGGAATTTCACCAAACGATTTCTAAGTTCTTTAGAACTCGTGCCTTAGCCTCTCCACCAATTTTCATGACTAGAGAACATCTGATGCTACCAAAAACTAACATAAAGGTGGCATGAGAGCTCCAAAACAAATTGTCAATAGCAAGAACATGACTTCAATCAATTGGGATTTATCTCAAATGGTTGAAAGGGGGAATATTATCCTCCCTACCAAAGTTTAATTCCAACAAGTGACATGTCAAGCTCCTATAGAGTATATCGTTGTATCGTGTTGACTTGACCTTATGCCCTAAAGAATCTAGGGTTTACCATAGGTATTTCTACCACAAACTAGCACCCTAGTGCTAGGCCATCCTAGATCCCCGACAATAACGAGATCTGCCACCTCTGTCACCTCAATAGTGAATTCCACTGTCCTTTTGAGGGAAAATGATATCCCCACAAAGAAGGCTTCCCCGACAAGACTTAGATGTTAGATAACTAAAGGATCCTAAGCCAAATAGCTCTCTAAGGAATTTGCGAATTTTACATCTCGATTCTCAAATAATCTTCAATAAAGTACAGCTCCTAGTGGAAATAGGAAGTGAGGTCAAAGAACTGATGGCTCAAGATAGGGATTGGAGAATGTTGATTTGGGCTAGCATCGGATGTGCTCTAAGCCTCAAATTTTGTTGGGATGCTTGGGCACATGTATTCCAAAGAACCCAGAAAGCATTTTGGGAAATTCCACCCAGAAGTGATTTTATTAAAATAATTAATATTTTTAATGAGGTTCCTAAGTCTAAACTTAGGAAAATTAAAATATTAATGGGTATTAATCTAATAAGGGGTGAAATTTCTAGAAAAAGACACAGATCAAGCCAAAACGATCTGAGCCTTTGATTAAGATTTAATCTAGGTCGTTGGTTGTCCAATAGGAAGATATAAGAAGGGGCTTGAGGGTCATTTGGAAAACACACCAAGAGAGATCAAGAAATCGATTTTCTGAAGTGAGAAGTTCTCAGGAGGAAAATTCGATTGAGGAGATTTCTTGCACCAGAGGGACAAGGATAGCTTCTGGAGAGAATGATTTTTCTCAGCCAAAGAATCATCAATAGAGAGAGGCAAAGAGTAATCTACCAGTGGCAGCGCTGAGCCAGAGGTGCTGACGCAGAGGCAGCGCAAAGGCCAATGAGGAGTCTGAAATTTGCAGAGGGAATTCGAGTTTCAGAAGCCGAGAGCCAGGGTGTGAGACCGGGAGGCAGAAATCGAATTTGTGGGCAACAAATCGACCAGCCAGAGGAGTGACGCAATCCCCACAGAACTTGACGTTGGGTTGACGCAGACACTACGCAAAAGCAGCACACAAGCAGCCATAAAAGCTGGGGGAAATCAGTCTAGGGTTGGATCAACCAGGTTTTCGAGTGATAGTGTGAGGTAACCTCACAATTCTTTCTGCCAGTATTTCTCTTTGTAACTGAATAACCCTTGAGGTATTCAGAGATGTATGCAAAATTTGCTATTGCTTAATAATAATAAACCCTCAGAGTTGCTGCATCGGTTTTCCCGCATTGGATTTTTCTGTGGACATTTGTCCAAAAATAATGGTTTCCTATGTGTTTGTATTTCCTTGCTCGGTTTCTATGTTTCAGAATCATATTTAATTTGGTGTAGGCTGCTTCAGTAATTTACTTCAATATTTCAAGAAGAAATCTGAAATAAGTTTGTAATGTAATTTACGATCTAGGTGAAGAAGATTTAGTTGGTTGCAGTAGGATTCCAGAGATTGTTAGATCTAGGAATTTTCACATGGTATTAGAGCGTTTGATGTGAAACAAGGAAGAGCATATCTAGCACTGAAGCAAGGGCCAACTTGTTGCAACAAGAAACAGTTCAAATCCCTAGAGGGATTGCACAGTTCTAGCCAGGAGGGCTATATTTCCGTGGATGTCTCTCTCTTAGTGAGCCGACAAAGAGGTAAGACTGCCAAATCGAAAACTTGCCAAGGCAGAAGGAGCTACGCAGAGCCACACACAGCTAGAGGGATGCAGTTTTTTGCGGGCTGAGTGCCAGGCAGAAAAGTTGTCAGAAAGAAGAAGTAGATCACATAGTGAAGGAATACTTCCTCAGTGATTTCTTTCTGAGGAAATCAGTATTTCTCATTTATTGAGTAGCAGAGGAGCAGCAGCTTACCAGCTCCATCAGGGATTGCATAAGGCAGCCTAGAAGCTACATAGTAGGAAAAAAGAGGGAGTTGTTCGACATTTTTCTTCGGAGGATATGGCAACCAGTGGCTTGAGGGATCAAAACAGGTTGGACGAGGCTTCCAACTACGCTATCTGGAAGGCTGCAATGTCTTTCCTTCTAGATGAGCATGCCCTCAAGACGTATGTTGATAATGTGGTAGCTGAACCTGCGGATGCAGATCCACTAAAGAAGTACAAAGCTGAGATGTCAAAGGCCAAAAGGATGATCCTGGATGGAGTCAAGGATCACGTCGTGTGCCACATTTCTAGCAAAGGGACTGCTAAGGAGATGTGGGATGCCTTGGCCACATTGTATCAGGGATCTTCCGAGCAGCGGAAGATGTATTTAGAACAGAAGTTGAGGTCTGCTCAGATGCAGAAGGGAGAACATGTGGATCCATTCCTCACGAAACTGAAGGAGACCCGTGATGAGTTGTCGGCTGCGGGGCATACACCTCAGGATTTAGAGTTAGTGAGACTAGCTCTAAATTCCATCTCGAATGAATGGCAAGTCTTTGTCCAAAGTATCCTGGGCTGAGCAGCATTGCCAAATTGGGACAAGATGTGGGCAGCTCTAAAACAAGAAGAGCTAAGGAGAGACCTACTCAAGGTCAAATTTGACGAGAGAAGCAGCAGCAGTGGGTCGAAGCCCAAAGTAGAGGAGGAGGATAACACAACCCTTGCATCGAAGGGAAAACAAGGGAAACAAAGACAAAAGAAGGATGTCTCCAAGGTGAAGTGCTTCGGATGTGGCGAGATGGGCCACTATGCATCCCAGTGTCCTTTGAAGAAAAAGGACAAGAATGAGAAGCATGATCCTAAGGTTGCAACCGCAAAGATCGAACAAGAGGAGGAGTTCGCCATGATAGCCAAGATACCTCCAGGAGGGAGGTGGGCTGATATAGAACTATAGTTTGATAAAGCTACAGATGGGCAAGATCCCTAAGGATCCCACCTCTTGGATCATCACCTTGTTATGGAAGCCCATGATCAACAGTAACAGGATGGAGGAGTTTTCAGTTGGTGCCATAGAGTGTTGATTCGACAGATGCAGTGGTTAGTAGCTCCAGAATGTGAGCAGAGAGGCAACAGTGCGAGGAAGCACAATGCAAAGCTTCACCAACGCAGTGGCTTCAGAAGACAATGTGGGACTAGCAGCAGTGAAGATTTCAGCATCGAGGTGTATCCATGGGATACTTGTCCAATTTTGGGTGTTTTCAGTTGCTTCTCTCAGTAACTAAGTTGCAACACGGATGCAGCGTTAGCAGTGGCAGTGATAGCAGCATAGCAGATGCAGCGTTTGAGAGGGAGCTGCAGTACAGATGTAGCATTGGCAGTGATAGTGTCAATGGCAGCAGTACAATAGTAGCAACAACGCAATAGTTTGTGGACAGCATGTCAGACATCAGCATCGCATAGGGCGATGCTTCAGAGTCAGAGCAATATGCAGTAGCAATGTATTTCCAAAGCACATTCCTCGCTAAGAGGGAGTGTTGATTTGGGGTAGCATCAGATGTGCTCTAAGCCTCAAATTTTGCAGGGAGGCTTGGGCACATGTAATCCAAAGAACCTAGAAAGCGTTTTGCGAAATTCCACCCAAAAGTGATTTTATTAAAATAATTAATATTTTTAATGGGGTTCCCAAGTCTAAACTTAGGAAAATTAAAATATTAATGGGTAATAGGTATTAATCTAATCAGGGGTGAAACTTCTAGAAAAAGACACGGATCAAGCCAAAATGATCTGAGCCTTTGATTAAGATTTAATCTAGGTCGTTGGTTGTCCAACGGGAAGATATAAGAAGGGGCTCGAGGGTCATTTGGAAAACACACCAAGAGAGATCAAGAAATCAATTTTCTGAAGTGAGAAGTTCTCAGGAGGAAAAGTTGATTGAGGAGATTTCTTGCAGTAAAGGGGCAAGGATAACTTCCACAGAGAGTGATTTTCTCAGCCGAAGAATCATCATCAGAGAGAGGCAAAGAGTAATCCAGCAGTGGCAGCGCTGAGCTAGAGGGGATGACGCAAAGCCATGCAGAGGCAGCGCAGAAGCCAGTGAGGAGTCCGAAATTTGCAGAGGGAATTCGAGTTTCAAAATTCGAAAGCTGGGGTGTGAGACTGGGAGGCAAAAATCGAATCTCTTGGGCAACAAATCGACCAACCAAAGTGACGCAATCCCCAGAGAGCTTGACGTTGGGCTGACGCAGACACTACGCAGAAGTAGTGCACAGGCAACCAAAAAAGCCGGGGCAATCAATCTAGGGTTGGATTAGCCAGGATTTCCAGCAACAATGTGAGGTAACCTCACAATTCTTTCTGCCAGTATTTCTCTCTGTAACTGAATAACCCTGTGAGGTCTTCAAAGATGTATTCAGAATTTGCTACTGCTTAATAATAATAAACCCTCAGAGCTGCTGCACTGGTTTTCCCGTGTTGGGTTTTTCCAGGGACAATTGTCCAAAAATAACGGTGTCCTATGTGTTTGTATTTCCTTGCTCAGTTTATATGTTTCAGAATCATATTTAAATTGGTGTGGGTTGCTTCAGTAATTTACTTCAATATTTCAAGAAAAAATCTTAAATAGGTTTGTAATGTAATTTATGATCTAGGTGAAGTAGATTCAACTGGCTGCAGTAGGATTCCATTGATTGTTAGATTTAGGAATTTTCATAGAAAATTCTCACACAAATTCCCAAACACGAGCTACAATGAATTTAATGATTTAAAAAACATGTAAGTGATGGAAACTGAAGGATCAATGCATTGGCCCATTCATTCATAAAATTCTGGACAAATGGAACTAGACAAGGAGTGAGTGAATAGATGAAGACCTTGAATGGAGAGGGAAAGAAAGATCACTTCTCAATCTAACCTAGGTGACTTTCCAAAGTAGGAGACTTAAGGTCAAGGAATGCAATCTAATTTCCTTGATGGATACTTGATGACAGATTTTGCACATGAATAAAACAGAGTTCATAAAAGATGTTGCAATTTTTTATATGGCTCATGAGAAACCCTAACCCAACAATTGTAGAAAAATGGAAGATAATAATCACAATAAAATAGCATTATTCATTTCCTTCCTATCGGGACTCCTCCCATCAGCGAAAGTATCCGTAAAGAGTAGAGGACATTGACTAAGGTAACAGTGGGTCCTTGTCCCATTGTTGTCACTTGGTCTAGTAGTTGTCTGTGTGGGCTCCTAGTAGCACAACGTTGTGACTTAAAGGGGAGCAAGGGGGGACGCAAAAATGGAGCCCACGCAGACACATGGAGAGACTGCACAAGAGGGAAGGAACACGTGGCAAGAGGGGAACCACGCCGGAAGAGGTGAGCCTTGGGATTGAGAGAGGCGATGGCTATAAAAGAAAGAGGAGCCCCCTCATTTTGATCATTCAGTTATGTGCATTTTGAGCTAGTCATTTCGACTTCTCAGCACGCTGGTTGTTTAGCTGGTTTGCAGCACTGTTTAGTGCATTGAGTGTCTCCGTTCGGAGATCTCACCCTTAGCCCCGGGGGACTTCGAGTGCCTGCTCGAGCAAGGTATTTCCATTGGCATTTCAGCAGTTGTTTTATCAGCATTTCAGCAGCAGTTTCATCAGTGTTTTGGAGGACTACGCAGCACTAAGAGAGGGACGCAGTTCTTTGTGGCAGTAGTGTTGGATTGAGGTTTTCGCAGGAGGATTTATGCCGGGTGATTGAGCAGGGGACCAGCCCTTGCATATTGGAGGATTTTTGGCAGAGTTCAAGCAGAGTTCTTGAGGGATTTCTTCAATGGTAGCGCAGAGCATTGAGGAACTGCGCAGATCCCCAAGGGGGTGATTTCCGAGGGTCGTCTATTCCAGGAAAGCTTTCTGGGTTTTTCTGGGTTTCTTGAGTAGAGCTCAATTCCAGAGTTTTAGCATTTTTCAAGGAGGGGAGCAGCCCCAAATCATCATTTGTTTTCTAGCAGCAGCAGCAGCACGGCAGTTCTCCAACAGCATCCACACAGAGAGGCCATTCTTTGTTATTCTGAGAGTATTTCTTCACTTGCCTTGTGCAAGTCGAGGTTCCATCTTTCTAATCACCTCCTGTACTGATTTTATTGCTCAGTATAATAAAATGGCTTAGCATTTCACGCTGCATTTCTTGAGTATCTGCTTATATTTCCTGTTCACATTATTATATGTTGTACCACTGTTATTTTGTCATTTTTGGGTTATTATATCATTTGCATGTACTTGGTTGGAGTTTTGATGGGGTTTGAGGAACATTCCAGGTTAGGGATATTACAGTGTTATCAGAGCATAGATCTGGGTCAACCTGTGGAGCTAGCAATCTATGACACCAGGGGGAAAACCCTACATTTGTTACAGAGGTAGGAGATACAGAGACACTGGGCGTAGGTTGGAGAACACCTACGGAGAGGGGGACTGCGTTCCAGTGGTGGACGCAAAACAAGAAGAGCTTGCGGTGGACGCAGAGCAAAAGGATCAGATGGCAGACGAGGACAGGAAGAGATTTGCGGATATGCTCCTCAAATCAGTGCAGGATCTGTCGAGGCAGATTTAGGTGATGGGGCAGAGATTCACAGCAGTAGAGGCTAGACAGCGCGAGAGCCCACGAGTTTTTCAGATTGGTGAGGGATCGGGTGCATCCCATCATTTGCCAGAGCAGCATGATACTGCACAGC
The DNA here is from genome assembly GCA_031772625.1 of Pinus tabuliformis. Taxonomy (NCBI): domain Eukaryota; kingdom Viridiplantae; phylum Streptophyta; class Pinopsida; order Pinales; family Pinaceae; genus Pinus; species Pinus tabuliformis. The sequence continues at coordinate 422,437,642 of CM062816.1, forward strand.
AGCTGGCCTCACATGCCCCTACACTCTCTACCATGCGCACTTTCTTAGGAGCAAACACAGGGGTCGTAGCCCAGCAGGAGGCAGAGGCTGGTCATATGGGCGATTATTTTGCAGAGTACCAGACCTATGGGCAGGAGTTCAGGGAAGCCCTCTCATTCAGAGACTTTGTTCAGCTCCAGCGGGATAGTAGACCCTGCAACCATCACAGAGGGTACCGGCATTACCATGATGGCGACACCCACCGTGCAACGAGTAGGTTCCATTTGCCTACGTTTGATGGGCCATCAAACAGTTCGGCAAAATCTTGGGCGGAGAAACTGGACATTTATTTTTAGTTTAACCAAATGTCAGAGACAGAGGCCATCAAGGTGACAACATTGCACTTGGATGGTGAGGCCCAGGATTGGTGGTTTCATGGGATGGTTACACTCAAGCACTCCACAGTGACGACATATGCTGAGTTTACCAGGAGATTGATGGAGCGATTTGATCGGAGAGATCTAGAGCAGCATTTTGTTGAGTTGACGAGGCTCAAACAGATAGGGAGCCCAGAGACCTACATTGCAGATTTCTTTAGGGTCTCTGTGATGGTGCCAGACCTATCCACGACATGGAGGGTCTAAATGTATATTGAGGGGTTAGAAGAGCCACTTCGGGGTTTAGTCCGATCCACTAGACCAGCCACACTCCAGGACGCTATCAGCAGGACCCGAGACTTACAGGATGTCTTACCCAGGACCCGAACACCTTACCCCCAAAGACAACCCTTTCAGTCTAAGGGGAAGGATGTGAGGATTCCACCTCCAAAGGGGAATCCAAGACGAGTACAGATTGAGGACGATGTCAGGAGGGAGCTGAAGAAGAAGCGATTGTGCTTCACATGTCAGGAGCCATGGGCATCGGGACATAGATGTGCTGCTGGCAAAGCACATTTTATTGAGGTCTTCTCCGAGAGCAGTGGAGAAGAGGATGACGAGGATGATGTGGAGGCAGGAGATAGCCATGCCATACAGGGACCTTTGCCACCTCCACTGCCAACAGCAAGTGGTGCATCTTTTGCACCTACCGGAGGGGCCCTTGCAACATTGCGAGGAGTACCCAAGTATCTGACGCTACGCGTACGAGGGACAGTACGTGGCCAGCGGGTATCAGTTTTGGTTGACAGTGGGGCGACCCACAACTTCATCGATGCACAGATGGTTGAGCGGAGAGGTATTCAAACAGAGAGCTTCGATGGGTTTTCAGTCTTGGTCCCGAAGATCAGACCATGACGTGTGCTCGTTATGTTCCAGAGCTTTTAGTGACGATGGGCACTTACACATTGACTGACCACTTTTTCGTGGTCGATATCCAGGACACCAACATGATACTGGGTGTTCAGTGGCTTATCACTCTAGAGAAGGTCACGATGGATTGGAAGACCCTAGAGAAGGAGTGGGATGATGAGAAGGCAGGGAGGCATGAGAAGATAGGGGGACAGCACACATATCCGCCTCAGACTATGTCGGCTCATCGGATGGAGGCAGTCTTCCGAAAGGGAGACATATAGTGGGCAATGGAACTGTGTGTATCAGAGGCAGGGACTACATGGCAGACGGTACATCCAAAGATACAGTCCATCCTTGATCTGTATGCCATAGTGTTTGGGGAGATTCCACCAGGACAGCCACCGGATCGGGGATTTGAGCACACCATCGAGCTTGAGTAGGGCATACAGGCAGTGATCACCACCTCCTATAGGCACCCCAAGGCCTATCAGGATGAGATCGAGCAGGCTATCCAGGAGTTGTTGGCACTTGGGCACATTCGACCGAGCACGAGTCCTTTTGCTTCTTCTGTGGTGTTGGTGAAGAAGAAGGATGGTACATTGAGGATGTGCATTGACTACAGGGCCCTGAACAAGAAGACCCTGAAGAACAGGTACCCCATACCCAGGATCGATGAGTTGATGGACGAGTTGAGGGGAGCAAGATTCTTCTCAAAGATTGATTTGAGATCTGGGTACCATCAAATTCGCGTGAGGGAGCAGGACATTCCCAAGACCACCTTCAGGTGTCACTATGGGCACTTTGAGTTCTTGGTGATGCCTTGTGGGCTAACCAACACCCCCACTACATTTCAGTCCTGCATGAATCACATCTTCCGTAGTCACTTGAGAAAGTTTGTGTTGGTATTCTTTGATGACATTCTCATTTACAGCAGGACTTGGGAGGAGCATCTCCAGCACATTAAGACGATATTGCATATCTTACAGGAGCAGCAGTTCTATGCCAAACTCTCCAAGTGTGAGTTTGGGTTGACGGAGATGTTGTATCTGGGACACATCATAGGAGTGGACGGAGTGAGAGTCCACGAGGAGAAGATCGGGGCCATCAAAGAATGCCCGGAGCAAAGAAATGTGACGAAACTTCGAGGATTCATTGGCATTTGTACTTACTACTCGAAGTTTGTCAAAGGTTTCTCGCAGCTTGCTGCACCCCTGACAGATTTGACAAGGAAGGGGGCATTCAGTTGGTCAGATACAGCGCAGCGAGCCTTTGACAGGCTCAACGAAGTTATGAGCAGCTGCCCAGTGCTTGCGTTGCCAAATTTTACGCAGCCTTTTGTTTTGGAGTGTGATGCGTCGGGAGAGGGGATCGGCACAATGTTGATGCAGGGAGGTCACCCTATAGCCTTTGAGAGCCGAAAGCTCCTTCCGCACGAGAGGTTGTATTCTATATACGACAAGGAGATACTGGCCATCATACATGCATTCGCTAAGTACCAGCGGTATCTGGTGGGTAACAGGTTCAGGGTGAGGACTGATCACAACAGCCTCAAGTTCTTTTTGGAGCAGAAGCAACTATAAGACAGGCAGCAGAAGTGGATCAGCAAGATCCAAGCATATGACTTTGACATTGAGTATGTCAAGTGTAAGAACAACGTGGTAGCAGATGCCCTTTCACGTAGACCAGCCACGTTGTCTCTTATGAGCTTGGATACAGACTGGAGGGCTCGACTCTTAGTAGAGTACTCCAAGGACAGGCTTGCATGTGAGGTTCTGGATGGGCAGGTGGCAGATGACAGGTACAGGGTGGTCGATGAGATAATCTATTACAGGGACCGGATCTTCTTGACTGAGGGGTCTCAGCTCAAGAAGAAGATACTCCAGGCATCGCATGATTCACTGTTGGCAGGACATCAAGGGTGTACCAAAACCTACAGGGCCATTAGGGAGAGGTTCTCATGGAAGGGCCTCAAGGAGGACGTACTCCAGCACATCCGGGAGTGCGATATTTGCCAGAGGAACAAGGGAGAGATGAGCCATCCCGCGGGATTATTGCAGCCTCTTCCCATTCCAGAGGGGAAATGGGAGATTATTTCGATGGACTTCATCACAGGGTTGCCCATGGTACAGGGCAAGGATTGTATCTTTGTCGTCATTGATCGACTGACGAAGTAAGCACATTTTTTTGCCATATCCGCACACTATACAACAGCACAGGTGGCCGAGTTGTTCTTCAGAGAGATCTTTAGGCTACATGGTCTTCCTAGGACCATCGTCAGTGATAGGGATAGTCGTTTTATGGGCGAGTTTTGGCAGGAGCTTTTCCGGTTGGTGGGGACAAAGTTGACACCGAGTACCAGTTATCACCCACAGACGAATGGACAGACAGAGATAGTTAACAAGTGGCTAGAGGGCTACTTGCGTAACTATTTTAGTGGGCAGCAGCGAGCATGGTTGAGGTGGATGCATCTAGGGGAGTACTGCTACAATACTTCACATCACATGTCCATCGGTATGTCACCATTTGTTAAATTGGCAACTAGGGCCAAACTCCATGTGGGTTAGCTTATTTATGGCAGCTAATATTTTTATTGGATCCCTCTCGTCGAGAGGTGTAGGATTGATCCAAAGATCATCCGATTCCAATAAGTATTTATGGAGATATGAATTTATTTTGTTTATGTAATTATAGTCAAGCCGACCAGCACATATGTAGGCTCTAGAAGCCCAACCGACGTGTCTATTCAACCTCTACACTTTTAGTATAAATAGATGAGGATTTGAAGTCATTTGCACAGGTATTCTTTAGGTGATCTCCTCTCCACGTCTGGGTTTTTGGAAGGAGAGAACCTAAAGATACGCTGGCCCAAGGGTGATGCCCTAACCGCAGGAAGCCGCAAGCATATGAGGATGAGCAGCAGACAAAGACCTAATACGAGGCACGCAGGCCCTAATCTACGCAGTCAATGGAGTCTCCTTCAATGTAGCAATGACAACATATATTCACATCTATAGAGATATATACATGCTGTAGCATTATACGCTAATCATAAATATATACGCAGAACAGTTATGTTATACGCATATTCCGCAGTAAGGTTAAGGCAGCCGCAGTCATATAAGGAACAACCGCAGTAAGGTTAACGTAGCCGCAGTCATGTCTTACAAGGAGGTCTGGACGCAGTGCAAAAGGAGACCTGTAGCTGTCAAGAGGAGTACTAATATGCAGTATGAAGGTGGCCATAATCCGCTGTCCCAAAGGTCCTTATTACGCAGCCCTAATCTGCTGTTAAGAGGCCCATTCATAGTCTTGTGAAGGCTCCTATTTGCTGTCATGAAAGAGACTCCTTATCTGCAGCAAAAGATGGCACTTATTCACAGTATAAGGAGGTCTGAAAGGACAGCATATAAATTTGGATTGCTGTAGGTGACAGCATGATCATTGAAGACATTTAAGACATGCCTTAAGGACTGTGTGCAAGGTTGGTAAGCCACTGTTACATAATGAAGGAATGCGTTGAAGAAATCTGCCCTAGATCAGCTTATGTAAACAGTTGGATGTTGGAAAGGGCTGACAGCAGAGTCAAGTTCTTATAGGATAAAGTATTGCTGCGTTGATGGTGCTTGGATGCTGTTTGATAAAGGACTGGAGGCCTAACTTGTTGCTCGGCTAGGCCGCAGGCCATAGCCAGCAACAAAGGCTGTTCTCAGGATTTCCAATGAGACCTGGACAGCGGTGCAGTGGTGGAGTCTCTACTTGGTTCATCACAGCCTTAGAAGGCCTGCCTTATTGACCATATGGAGAATGAAGGATGATGTCCTATCTTATGAAACAGGGACAGCTTATGCAGCAAGAAGACTACAGCGTTCTGGGAATTATATTGAGTCAAGGCTTGACTATGTTTGACTCTGTGTGATGAGCTTCCTGTTGATGATACTTGGATGAAAGAGTCTGTCCAGTTTGACCAGCATTGACTTCTCTGGTCAAGGGTTTTCCACTGCTGTAACAAAATCTTAGATTTGTATATTTGTACTATCTCTCTCTGCTGAACTTTGAAGAACATAAAAGAAGAATTGATCAAGGGTTTCCCCACACATTGTGGGGTTTGTCCCTGGCTTGTGCCACATCCTGTGTCCTCTTGTCTTGGCTTGTTTTCTGCGTTTTATATTTATGTTCTATCTGCAGTTTATCGTAATGCTGATGTGATTGCTAACTGTGAAAATTTAAATAAATTGCTCTAGCATAGAACATACCACAAATTAACATGGTATCAGAGCTGAGGTGAAGACAATGCCCAAGCAAGAGTGAAATAGCAATCACCGAAGTCAGTTGGGACAAGACAAAAGGATCAATGGGTTCCTCATAATTCACCGAGGGTGAATTCAAAGCAAAGAATGTTATCAGAATGGCGCAACGGAAGATTTTGATGGTCCATGTTAAGATCACTTCATTGGGAAGTTCGGATCTAAGGGTGGAAGGAAAGGCGGATGCCTTGTTGAAATAAGTTCGGCCGTCATGCGAAGGAGTGTCCGAATGGCAGAGACACATCTCTTGATGAAGATAACAATCATTCCTGGGACATCTTCAATGATCAAAAGAATGACTGGTAATGCAGGTCATCAAGGAAATGGTCGACTCTTCCTCAAAAGCAAGGAACCCCAAATCTCTTTTATGTACCTGATCGAACCTGATGTCCATCTCAGAAATGGAAGTCAAAGGTTGCAGGGTGGCACTTATCGATGTAAAGTTACGTGTTTGAAAATAGATCTTTTAAAGATGTTTTTGAGTTCAGGGTTGTATCAAGTTGCAGGAAGTTCACTGGGGACCATGTCCATTGACTCAGCACCGAAGGTCTGTGAGTCAAATGGTGACTAGGATGCCTGTATTCAAAAGAAGCATGCAGGTACATGTCTGAAATGTACCGAAGGAAAATATTATAAGGGGACCATTCCCCTCATACAGCTGGTTCACAGGTTTGGAACAACTCGAGGAGTTTGAGAATCATGATTAAGGAATCTCATGTATACAGGCGGAAGAAAGCCCTCTATGGCTTGAAGGAAAACACCTCGGGCATAGTATGAGAGGATTGATAGCTGTCCAATGCAGCTGAGATTCACTAGGAGTGAAACCGATCCAAACCATTACTCGAAGGTTGTGGATGATAAACCTCTCGTACCGGCACCTATGTCTGACAGGTGCAGACCCTCTCATTCATAGGAGACAGAGGGAGTTGGATTCTGAATGTGGGAAGATAAGATGCAAGCTTGTGACTGCCTCGATGATCTTAACTTTCAGAAGTTATATGGTAATGATGCCGGACCAGATTTGGGAAATGCCTCTGAGTTTCATAAACTCATTCGCATTGATGTTCTTGGAGAACCTTCGTCCGGACATCTGTGTTGCAGTTAGCATGGTGAGGTCATATTTGGTTGAGCCTCACTAGATTGGTGCCAAGAATCTTCTAAGATATCTTCAAGGCACAATCTCTCATTAATTGAGATACACTGCCGGAAATATGAAACCTCATGATTATTCGAATGATGAGTGGGCAGGCAGTATGGAGGATCACTAGAGCACTTCTCAGTGCTGTCTGCCTCGATATCCTGAAAGAGCAGAGGAAGCAGAAGTCGGTGACTCTGAGCACCACCATGCTGATAGTATGGCCTTCTGTGAGGCAGTCTGGTTGCTGAAGCTCTTCAGTGAGCTGTTTGTACACATGATGAATACCATTGTGAATCTCTGTGACAACCAGAGATGGGATTCGATTATTGAGGAATCCCGTATTTGACAATTGCTCCAGCAGATAGACATCAATTACTGCCTTATCTGGGATATGGTAAGTCGATGATCAAGGAGGCTCCATCACACTGAGATGATGTACAGGACAGAGCCCTGAGAAAAGATCAAATTAGTGATTTTCCTGAACGACTTGGAGTCGTCGAGAGACCTTTGTAAAAGGGTCCTGCATGTTGCATACATTGAGCTCTGGGAGCTCTGAGGGCTTGCGGTTATTACTGGAGCAACATACGACCACAGGGTGACTCACCCTCCCCTGGTGGTGCGCACTGAAACAAGATGATTCGCTCTCTTGTGTAGCAGGATTGATGTGTTCTCCTGTGAGGCCTGGATTGATGTGTTCTCCATGGCGGTTGTAGCAGGATTGATGTGTTCTCCTGTGAGGCCTGGATTGATGTGTTCTCCATGGCAGCCTGGATTGATGTGTTCTCCATGGCGATTGTAGCAGGATTGATGTGTTCTCCTGTGAGGACAGGATTGATTAAGTTCTCCTGTCGAGGCTTCCTACCCATGCAGTCTGGGACTCATGGGAAGTACCTCTCATCTGATCAATGAGCAGGGAAATGAAGTTAGGGACCATAGTAATACCGATGGACGCATCGTTGTATCTATCGTACTCCCTACGCTAGGATGTCCTCCATTGATCTGGGATCAATGATACTGGTCTGGGACCAGTGGTAGGAGTTGTACATGCTATGACGCTGACTTCGGGTCGGCTGAGACTGGTCTGGGACCAGTGGTACATACTCCGAGACTGACTTCGTGTCAGTGCAGGACTGGTCTGGGACCAGTGAGAGTCGTACATACTATGACGCTGACTTCGGGTCGGTTGAGACTGGTCTGGGACCAGTAGTACACTCTCTGAGCCTGCGATACTAGTCTGGGACCAGTGGTAGGAGTGGTACCTACTATGACACTGACTTTGGGTCAGTTGAGACTGGTCTGGGACCAAAGCTATGCACTCTGAGTCTGACTTCGGGTCAGTGGAGAATGGTATGAGACATTCTCGATCAATTCTTCTTCTTCATAGTTCAGCAGAGCAGAGCCAGCAGAGCAGAGCTAGCAGAGCCAGCAGAGCTGAGCAGAGCAGAGTAGAGCTAGCAGAGCCAGCAGAGCTGAGCAGAGCAGAGCCAGCAGAGCGAGCAGAGCTAGCAGAGCCAGCAGAGCTGAGCAGAGCAAAGCAAAGCCAGCAGAGCTGAGCAGAGTAGAGCAGAGCCAGCAGAGCTGAGCAAAGATGGGCAGAGCAGTGCAGGGCACTGATGGCAGAGATAGTACAGTCGGACTTATGGATCAATGGATGGAGTTCTCCCTAGTTGAGAGGGAGTGTTAAATTGGCAACTAGGGCCAAACTCCATGTGGGTTAGCTTATTTATGGCAGCTAATATTTTTATTGGATCCCTCTCGTCGAGAGGTGTAGGATTGATCCAAAGATCATCCGATTCCAATAAGTATTTATGGAGATATGAATTTATTTTGTTTATGTAATTATAGTCAAGCCGACCAGCACATATGTAGGCTCTAGAAGCCCAACCGACGTGTCTATTCAACCTCTACACTTTTAGTATAAATAGATGAGGATTTGAAGTCATTTGCACAGGTATTCTTTAGGTGATCTCCTCTCCACGTCTGGGTTTTTGGAAGGAGAGAACCTAAAGATACGCTGGCCCAAGGGTGATGCCCTAACCGCAGGAAGCCGCAAGCATATGAGGATGAGCAGCAGACAAAGACCTAATACGAGGCACGCAGGCCCTAATCTACGCAGTCAATGGAGTCTCCTTCAATGTAGCAATGACAACATATATTCACATCTATAGAGATATATACATGCTGTAGCATTATACGCTAATCATAAATATATACGCAGAACAGTTATGTTATACGCATATTCCGCAGTAAGGTTAAGGCAGCCGCAGTCATATAAGGAACAACCGCAGTAAGGTTAACGTAGCCGCAGTCATGTCTTACAAGGAGGTCTGGACGCAGTGCAAAAGGAGACCTGTAGCTGTCAAGAGGAGTACTAATATGCAGTATGAAGGTGGCCATAATCCGCTGTCCCAAGGTCCTTATTACGCAGCCCTAATCTGCTGTTAAGAGGCCCATTCATAGTCTTGTGAAGGCTCCTATTTGCTGTCATGAAAGAGACTCCTTATCTGCAGCAAAAGATGGCACTTATTCACAGTATAAGGAGGTCTGAAAGGACAGCATATAAATTTGGATTGCTGTAGGTGACAGCATGATCATTGAAGACATTTAAGACATGCCTTAAGGACTGTGTGAAAGGTTGGTAAGCCACTGCTACATAATGAAGGAATGCGTTGAAGAAATCTGCCCTAGATCAGCTTATGTAAACAGTTGGATGTTGGAAAGGGCTGACAGCAGAGTCAAGTTCTTATAGGATAAAGTATTGCTGCATTGATGGTGCTTGGATGCTGTTTGATAAAGGACTGGAGGCCTAACTTGTTGCTCGGCTAGGCCGCAGGCCATAGCTAGCAACAAAGGCTGTTCTCAGGATTTCCAATTAGACCTGGACAGCAGTGCAGTGGTGGAGTCTCTACTTAGTTCATCACAGCCTTAGAAGGCCTGCCTTATTGACCATATGGAGAATGGAGGATGATGTCCTATCTTATGAAACAGGGACAGCTTATGCAGCAAAAAGACTACAGCGTTCTGGGAATTATATTGAGTCAAGGCTTGACTATGTTTGACTCTGTGTGATGAGCTTCCTGTTGATGATACTTGGATGAAAGAGTCTGTCCAGTTTGACCAGCATTGACTTCTCTGGTCAAGGGTTTTCCACTGCTGTAACAAAATCTTAGATTTGTATATTTGTACTATCTCTCTCTGCTGAACTTTGAAGAACATAAAAGAAGAATTGATCAAGGGTTTCCCCACACATTGTGGGGTTTGTCCCTGGCTTGTGCCACATCATGTGTCCTCTTGTCTTGGCTTGTTTTCTGCGTTTTATATTTATGTTCTATCTGCAGTTTATCGTAATGCTGATGTGATTGCTAACTGTGAAAATTTAAATAAATTGCTCTAGCATAGAACATACCACAAATTAACACCATTCTATGCCTTATATGGGTATCATCCTTTATCTTTTGCTGACGTGATGTTTGGTGATAGCAAGGCTCCTAGAGCCAAGATTTGGATCCAAGAGAGTTAGGATATTCTCCGAGCTCTCAAGGATAACATGGCTACAGCGCAAAACCAGCAGAAGCTGTATGCCGACAGGGATTGGGTGGAGAGACAGTTCAAGGTGGGGGCATGGTCTACCTATGATTGCAACCATACCGACAGTCGTCACTAAAGCAGAAGGGGACTAAAAAGCTCAAGCCCCGCTTTTATGGGCCATACGGGGTGATACGCAGGGTTGGACAGGTTGCATATGAGTTGGAGCTGCCCCAAGGCAGCAAGATTCATAATGTTTTTCATGTATCATGCTTGAAAAAGGCATTGGGGCAGCAGGTGACAGTGACAGATGAGCTACCACCCATTGATGACGAGGGGCATTTGGTATTGCAGCCGGAAGCTATCATTGATACCAGGGAGAGGCAACTACGGAGCAGGACGGTCCGGGAATTCTTGGTGAGGTGGAAGAATTTGTCGGATGAGGATGCCACTTGAGAGAATGAGAAGATCTTGCAGCATCCATCACTTCAGTTGCTTGAGGACAAGCAACATTTTGTCGGGGGAGACTGTAATATTCCTAATTAGCCATGGCTAACTGGAATATTCGATTTTGTTCAATTTTTTCCTTCTATAGTTAGGGGGACATAACTCACTTTTAGAATATAAAGTCACTTCCTAGTAGAACAACGTTGTGACTTAAAGGGGAGCCAAGGGGGGACGCAGAAATGGAGCCCACGCAGACACATGGAGAGACTGCGTAGGAGGGAAGAAACACGTGGCAAGAGGGGAACCACGCAAGAAGAGGTGAGCCTTGGGATTGAGAGAGGCAAAGGCTATAAAAGAGAGAGGAGCCCCCTCATTTTGATCATTCAGTTATGTGCATTTTGAGCTAGTCGTTTCGACTTCTGAGCACGTTGGCTGTTTAGCTGGTCTGCAGCACTGTTTAGTGCATTGAGTGTCTCCGTTCGGAGATCTCACCCTTAGCCCCGAGGGACTTCGAGTGCCTGCTTGGGCAAGGTATTTCCATTGGCATTTCAGCAGTAGTTTTATCAGCATTTCAGCAGCAATTTCATCAGTGTTTTGGAGGACTGCGCAACACTGAGAGAGGGACGCAGTTCTTTCTGGCAGTAGTGTTGGATTGGGGTTTTTGCAGGAGGATTTATGCCGGGTGATTGAGTAGGGGACCAACCCTTGCATATTGGAGGATTTTTGGCAGAGTTCAGGCAGAGTTCTGGAGGGGTTTCTTCAGTGGCAGCGCAGAGCATTGAGGAATTGCACAGATCCCCAAGGGGGTGATTTCCGGGGGTGAATTCCAACTTGTGACAGTGGAATTCACACCCAGCAACTCAAAAAGACAGCATAGCTGACCCTAGATTTTTGAAGTTTCGTGAAGAATTTTGAGGTAGCAATAGCAAAGTATCTGTTGAAGATGACTCCTCAGATCAAGAAAAAATGTCTCATGCTTCTATCATGGAAGATAATCAAAGGGAAATTATGGGTCAAATCTGCACTTTGCAACTAGAAACTCAAAAAAGACAGCATTGCTGACCGCAGAGTTTTAAAGTTTTGTGAAAAAATTGGAGGAGATAGTAATAACAAAGTATCTGTTGAAGATGATGCCTCAGATCAAGAAAAGCAGTCTCATGCTTCTATTATGGAAGTTGACCAAATGGAAATTATGGATCAGATCTGTTGGGAAGAGTTGGACCTCATAACAGGGTTATATTTGCACACTTTGAATTGCTTGGTGATGAGTTATCTATCCAGGAAAGCTGAGATTAAGAGGCTGTTCCGAGGAATGATGTGTGCTCAAAATTTGAGGAGACTAGCACTGCTAGCCACACAGGATATATCGCTACTCCTGGGGAAGATGGGAATCATTTTGATTAGTTTCTCTATTGGCTGCCCCACTATAAACAGCATTGCTGACCCTAAGAACAGCCATGATGTGTGCAGATTGAATTTATTGTTTGATTTGATACAAATTGGCCATATATATTTTATTTTGCATCTTAGTGAAATAGAGCCATTACAGTAAGTGATGAGCAGGGTATTGACGATAAATCTTGTGCCATTTCCATCCCTACAAATTGTGATGATATCACTACTGTCAAAAGTAGGGATTGGTGCTCAGAATTTAAAGAAGCAAGCATTGACAACCAAGTAAATGAGGTGATCATGGGAAGAGATTTAAAGTTGGATCTGAGTAAATATTTTGAGGGATATGACTATTTTTTACAGATAAACCCAAGACAGTATGTATTGTGCTTTGACAGGCCACCAATGTTTGATGATGATCCTAAGTATTATGAGAAAGATGAGAATTGCCAAGAAGCATATGATTGTATGAATTTGCAAAAATTTAAAGATAAAGCCACTTTTGAGGATATCACATCAAAGCGGACTTACACAACTGTTAAAGAAGATAATGATAGCTGTGAAAATGATATACAGTGGGAGCATGAGAATAAAAGTTTTGACTGCCCTAGCGTAAATGAAAACAATGGCAGTGTTCCTGGTGATTATGATCTTGAGGACGTTGATGGTAATCCTATTAAGCCTCTTAAAGATGATATAGGCACACAGATGAAGGTAATGCAAATTTAAGGGCAATGCATTTTCAGGAGTGTAACTCTAGCAAGATATGGTATGGATCATTTTCTGATAACCCAATCATATACTTGTAAAAGAACAAAAAGATGTTTCAGATGAAGTAAAATCAGCCAATAAAGATCAGCACGATGAGAGTTTCAAATTTGCTGGAAAGTATATTTTCTCTGTCTGCAAATATCAAGTGAAAGATGCAGGAAAAAGTGTGACAGTAGAGAGCCCTGCAAAGAAGGATTCAAGTTCTGCTGTTACTCAAGTCCACTTGTTTGGATTTTTAACCACAGGTTTGGATTATCACCAAAGAACATTTGTTGTAAATATTGCGGACAATATATTGTTTGAGATCATCCCTGATTGCAAACTTGAAAGGGTGGTTTGTTGGCATTAGATATTTTATTACCTCCACATCTCTCAGACAGTTTATGTGAAACTGAAGACGGATCATCTTTAAATCAAAGACAGAAATAAGTTTTCCTAGGGCTAATCTATGGGAAATTTTTGACACTAGTATAATGGATATCCAAAACTGAGAAGAGTGTTGGTGAAGCAATAGTTGGCCCCTTACCTAGTACACAGGAACCCACACTTGAGCTTTTGGACTTTATCATTATAAGTACAAGATTTTGTTGTAACATGACCTACCATAACTTCCCCACTCACTAAATCAGGAAAAAAACCAAACTAGAAAAAAATAAATAGAGACCAGAAGATCTTATGAGAAATATTAAAATGGAAATAAAAACTGCATTAGAAATATTGATCAAATATTGAATATACTGTGATATATCTTAAACTTATTAATAATTTTAAGCAAAACTTCATATTATGAAGACCAAAATTTGCATACAGTAAATAAGAAGGAAAGAGAACAATCGTCATATTTGAAACAAAGAAAAACTCATAGTAAAACCAAAAGAGAACTTACTTTTGTCTCATGCCTTTGTGCTTTTCTAAATTGCCCCATGTATCTCCCATCCAAAGATATTTCAATAGTTTCATCAATGCTCCTCTACCTTTCCTTATCTGCAATTCATTTTGCACAATCAATGAATACTTCACAAATAATATAAAATGCATCTAATTTAAATAAACACAGATGAAATCATATATACCTGCTCCTCCTTGGCCTTCATCTTCACTTAATGCACTTATGGAATCTACATCAACACCAGGACCTGCCTCTATTTCACTACCTACCCAACTAAACAAAAATAAAAGAAATCCTCTTCACTCAATGCACTTGTGGAATCTACATCAACACTAGGACCTGCCTCTATTTTACCACCTACCCAACCAAACAAAATTAAAAGCAAAAATTATTAAATATAGATCCCAAGACCATACGAGAAACAACAAAAGTCTTTTGAGATATAATATAGACACTCTAAGATATTATGAGAAATCTTATGAAGACCAACAAAATTGATATTATGAAGACCAGAAATGGTATACCCTAAATAAGAGGAAGGACAAAGGACAATCATCATATTTGAAACAAAGAAAAACTCATAGTAAAACCAAAAGAGAACTTACCCTTTGTCTCATGCCTTCAGTTTTCTAATTGCCCCATGTCTCTCCCATGCAGAGATATTTCAATAGTTTCATCAATACTCCTCCACCTTTCCTTATCTGCAATACACTGCACTCAATCAATGAATAGTTCACAAATAATATAAAATGTATCTAATTTAAATAAACACAAATTAAATCATATATACCTTCTCCTCCATGGGCTTCATCTTCACTCAATGCACTTGTGGAATCTACATCAACACAAGGACCTGCCTCTATTTCACCACCTACCCAACCAAACAAAAATAAAAGCAAAAATTATTAAATATAGATCCCAAGATCTTATGAGAAAGAAGAAAAGTCTTCTGAGATATAAAATAGACACTTTAAGATATTATGAGAAATCTCACCATAAATCTTATGAGTAATGGTCAACTCTAAATAGGTAAAAAGAGAGGTGAACAACTGTTCCTAAAAAGAGAAAAAATTCATAGAAAAACAAATTAGCATGTGACGCTCACAAAATGCAATAAAATAAGACGCATATCAATGGAAAAACCAAAAAAAAAGGAAACTCACCCTCTATGCTAGAAGATTACTTGCCCACTAAGCCATTGCCTCTACCTTTTCTAGAGTGCCCCACATCTCTCACATAAAGATATTCAGTGGTTTCATCAATGTTCCTCCACTGTCCTTAACCTACATCGAATTTAAATTTAAATAAACAAACATGATATAATTATGAGCCAACAATTCAATTAAATTCAAACAAGCATGGAACCATATGATTATGTAATAGAAAACAAGCAAATTCTTCAATGCATGCCTACATTGCCTTTTTCCACTACACTTAGAACCGACAAAATGGGTTGTAAGGACCTATTTAACTTCCCCACCCACCCAAAAAAGAAAAACAAGTAAGCATGGCCATGCTCATAAACGTAAAAACCACAACAATAAACCAACAATAGCAGAAAAATAAACTTAATTAAAAAATAAAGAAATAAATAAATAAGAGAAACAATGGATGAAGACTATGATATGCAACCCCAAAATGCATCGATGGCCAACCAAAGACACTTTGCACAACTAAAACATATTACAAAAAAATTTAAATACACACAAAATGTTGTAATAAATATGAAACAAAGATCAAAATATCTTATGAGAAATCATAAATAGAGACCAACAGTATTATGAGTTATCTTATGCACTAGAAAATACATCTTATGCAAACACTAAAAATCATCAACCCTCAATAGGTAAGGAGGGAGGAGAATTATTGTAATTGAAATTAGAAGAATTTCATAGCAAATCATACACCAATTTTGTACCCAAAGAGAACTCACCTCTTCCTTTGCCTTCGACTCTGCACTTTACTACAATCACTCTCTCATAAAGATATTTCAATAGTTCGGTTAATGATCCTTCATATTCCATTATCTGCATTGCATAGCACTCAGTAAAGTATTATGAAAAATCTTATTTACACACACAACGTTGTCAGCTATATGAAATAAAGATCAGAAAAATCTTATGAGTAATCTTGAACAAAGACCAAAAATATGATGAGTAAACTTACGCACTAAAAAGTACATCTTATGTAGACACTAAAAAATAGTAAACCCTAAATAGGAAAGGAGGGAGGATCATATATAGGTAAATAGGTAATAGTAGATCATATATGGATATTTGCATTAAAAGAGAACTCACCTCTACCTTTTCCTTTGCCTTCGCACTCTACCGCAATCTCTCCCTCACAAGGATATTTTAGTAGTTTAGCTAGCGATTCTTTACACCACATTACCTACATTACATCATGTCAATAATTAGATAAATGAAAAATAATGTAAGATGCCTTGAATCTAAATAAAAATACCTGAAAACATACATCTCACCTCAACCTACACCTTACCTACTACACTTGCAAAATCATGGGTTGCTAGCACCTGCCTTTGATTCCCACACATTGTACCAAATAGAAACCAAAATAGACCAAAAAAAGCGTTCTTGTGAGTAATATTATATAAAAGTAGATCTCGCCCACTCATTTAACAAATAGAAACCAAAATAGACCCCCCCCCAACCAAAAAATAATAATCTTGAGTTATGTAAAAGTAGATCCTGTGCAATGATAAAAAATTGTAATCCCTTGATAATGAAAGAGGGAGAAGAACCATTGTATTGAAATGCGAAGATATTCATGCCATAACCAAAAGAGAACTCACCTTCTCCCTTTGCACTCTCCTATACTTCTCCAAGTCTCATTTACACAAAAAGTATTTTAAAAGTTTCAACATTGCTCCTCCACCTTGTTTTACCTGCATTTGCATTGCATTCAATAAATAAGTAAATCCCAAATAATATAAGATGCATCTAGTTTAAATAAAAGTACATCTTATGCTAAGACCAACAATCATAAACCCTACATTGGTATAAATAAGTAAATCCCAAATAATATAAGATGCATCTAGTTTAAATAAAAGTACGTCTTATGCTAAGACCAACAATGATAAACCCTACATTGGTAATGAAAGCGGACACACATCCTATCTAAACTATGAAAACTTCAAATTAGAACTTACATGAGTCTTCTATCTTTGCTTCTGCTTTTTTGCTATAGTGCCCCAGGTCTCTCTCACATAAAGATATTCAAAAGTTTCACCAATGCTCATTCACCTTTCTTAATCTGTGTCGCATCTAAATTTCAATGAACAAACATGATATAATGATGAAGCAACAAACGGAAAAATTAAAATAGGCATAAAACTATATACTTATGTAATTCCATTGTTACATACCTCCTCCTCCTTTTCCCACTACACCTGGGGACTCCACATCAGCCCTAAACCCACACCATGGGGTTGTTAAGGTCTTCCTTAATTTCCCCACCCATTGAACCAAAAGAAATATGAACAAAAGAAAAATAGATCAAAAGATACGAGAAAAACAAAATACCAAACCACAAAGTAGCATGGCCATGCCCACAAATGTAAAGTTATAAAAGCCACAATGGTAGAAAAACAATTACAAAGAATATGTCCACCAATAAAAAATACAATAAGAAAACATAAAATGACACGCAAAAGACAATATATGCCCTCCAACCCCAAAAAGTGTCCATGGCCAACCAAGGGAACCCTGCACACCAAAAAATTTGAAAGTATTAAACAGGGACTAGAAATTATTAATGAAAAAAATTAATACACACAATTGTGAGAAATAGGAAACATACATTGAAATATCTTATCCAAAATCTTAAACAAAATCTGAAAATGTTATGAATAACCTTGTGCACCAGAAAATACATCTTATTCAAACACCAAAAATCATAAACCCTAAACTAGTAAGGAGGGGGAGGAACTAGAGTGGTTGAAATGAGAAATATTTTATAACACATTATACATGTATTTTGCAACAAAAGGAAACTCACCTCCAACTTCACAAATGCGCTCCACTATAACTTCTCTCACATGAAGATATTTCAATAGTTTTTTCACCTTTACTCACTAAACTTATGGAATATGTCTCACATGAAGATATCTCAATAATTTCGTTAGTGATCGTCCACGTTTCTTTACTACATTGCATTGCACTCATAATTAAACAAATGACCAATAATGTAAGATGCCTTTAATTTAAACAAATAGACATATGGGACCATAGATATGGTCACAGTATTCACTTCTACTCACTACATTTATAGAATCTTGGACCATTAGGACCCACTAAACCAAACAAAAAAATAACCATAAAATATTAAATAAAGATCAAAAAAATCTTATGAAACTTAAGAAGACACCAAAATTCTCACGAGAAAAAAGATACTCTCCTTTAAGTTTGTAGAAGTAGGACGACAAAATGTCAAGGAAAACACCATTTCTGGCGAGTTCAAAGAATCAAGCTCATTACTACCATTGGTAGAGGGGAGGAAGAGAACATTCCAAAAAATCTTGTATACAATGGAAGTTTTAGAACAAAAGTTGTGGCCCTGTTATCAAGAGGTATAGAGGAAGAGGATAAGAAGAAGGAAAACTATGAAAAACTATGCTTTCTAGAGAGAAAACATAAGAAATGCATCAAAACCAAAAAGGAAAACATCAGACTAATATTGGATGAAGACATGGAAATGTAAAAAATCACTTCATCAATGGAGAAAACCCTAATAGGGCCATTCATGGGGATACAAGTTTTAAAAGGAGCATTGCATACATGGATAGAGAGAGCCTGGAATGGAATATGGTATACTCTGATGTTTTATTTCCTTAGTTAAGTTTGGCTCACATTTGATTTTCATTCTAGGGCATGTGCATATATATATATATATATATATTAGTTAGGAAAACGGTGGTATTAGGGTCTATCCTTACTCAACCTTAAGAAGTGGAGAACGAGGTTTCGAACAAATAAGGATAGTAACTAGCAAATAAGAAAAGATAAGATAATTTTATCAATGTCCAACAAATAACCATAAATAGGTCAATGGGACTATCAAGTACAATAATGTGAGTACAAAGTAGGAGCACAAAGATAACTCCTAGAAAGAAAAAAAAACTACATATAAGCAAAACTAGCATACACCCCGAAACCATCTGAAGTCTACAAATAATTCTGGTATAAGGGGAGAAGTTGAAGGCATCTTTGAATCCTAAAGGGCATAAGGTTTTGCTATAAAAGTGGCTAAAGCTAGCATGAGAGGTACAAAAGAATAAAAAATGACAGTAGCAAGAACATGACTTTTAACAATAGGGTTTAACTCGAGTGGTCAAGAGGAGGAATGTTATCCTCCCTACCCAAGTTTAACTCCTAAAAGTGACATGTCAAGTTGTTAACAAGTATATTGTTGTAACATATATAAGGTGTTGGAATCACGATTTTCGTTATGCCAAAACCTGCAGGTTTTAGTAAATATACGCATAGCCAAAGTTAATAGATCCTTGAGAAGCGGTTAAGCACGTGTCGTAAAACACACGGGGAGTGCTAGATTATACAATGCCTAGCAATCCCCCCCATCATAAGCCGGGGGTGTTTTGAACTCAAGACCTTTTTCTTTGATACCACTTGTTGGAATCACAATTGTCGTTACAGCAAAACCCGCAAGTTTTAGTAAACATGCGCATTGCCAGAATTAATTGATCCTCGAGAGGTGGTTAAGCACATGTCACGAAACACATAAGAAGGGTTGGATTATCCAATACCCAATATAAACCTTATTGTTGGCATGGCCTTGTGCCCTAAAGAATCTAGGGTTTACCATAGGTACTATTACTACAAAATATAGCACCCTAGTGCTAGGTTGTCCTAGATCTCTAACAACAATGGGATCCACCACTATTGTCACCTCAGTAGTGAGTTCTTCTATTGTTTTCTAGACAGATTATATCCCCACAAGGAAGTCTTCCCCAACAAGACTTAGAGGTTAAATGACTAAGGGATCTTATACCAAATGGCACTCTAAGGAGGTTGCCAATTTTACACCCGAAATAATCATCAATAATGTATGGCTCCAGGTGCAATGAAGTAGCAAGGTCAAAGAACTAATGGCTCAAGATAGGCTTTGAAGAATGCTCAAACTCATTCCCAAACACATTCTACTATATATGGAGTCAAACAAGGAGTGGCTCAATAGATGAGATCTTGGAAACTTCTCAATCTAACCCTAGTGACTTTCTAAAGTAGGAGACTTAAGGAATGAAATCCAGTTTCCTTCATGGATACTTGATGATAGATTTTTCATATGAAGAAAATAGAGTTCATAAAAGATATTGCAATATCCAATATGGCCCAAGACAAACCTTAATCTAACAATTGCGGCAAAATGAAAGATGATACTCACAATAAAATAGCACTATTCATCCAAGCATCACTTCGTCAATTCAAATAAAGTTCCTACATTCAAAACATATCTTTCCCAAGACAATTCTCCTCATTTGAAATATCCAAAGCCAAAATCTACAAGGAAAAGTGACAAAAAATTTAGATTGCTATGGAATTTCTCCCCCAAAACTCCATGGGAAAATGAGAGTAAGTGCACCTCTACTTATAAAGTTGGTGTTCAATTCCCCTTAGAATAAAATAATAATTTTCTAAGCTAAAACCCCTTAAATTAGCACCAAGGAGAAGCAAAGACCCTCTCTAAAAATTAATTAATCTCAATTAATGCAAAAATGGCACTTCTAATGCCACATGTACAAAATATAAGTGCACAAACCCACAAAAGATGGCACCTTTCAACAAATGAAGGTAAAATAAAGGGTGTCAATGCAACATCCAACCTCCAAAGGCCCTTCAACAACATAACTTCATCCATAAGCCTTCAAGCTTGTCCTCCATCATCCCATAAGCAAGCTCCAACGTGGGAACATGATCTACCAAGTGGTCTCCAAGGTGATTACAAATCCTTCCCAGCTCATACTTTAGCTTCAAGTTATTACCCAAGGGTATATCTGCTCCCTAAATTGCAAATTAGGCGTCTAACAATGCTGCCTTCCTTTCACAAAGGAAGCAAGAAACATTCAAGAGGTTCTTCAACCACATACAATCTCCCAAGTGACCACCCAAAATGGTCCTGGGACCCCAAATGCCAAACCATACCTCCAATGTGAACATATGAGCTTCATGGTGGTGGCAATTGTGTGTTATATGATGACATGACACCACAATGAGTCCTTCAAATAGCCTTCAAATCAATGATCTACCAACCTCCAATTTACTCTATGTGAGGATAGATAGGCATATCATTGTTGGGACTCAGAAATGTCATATTTTCATCCACCTTTATCTTCACTATTCCTTACATTTCATCATCCCATTAACCTTTTATCATAGCATTTTCATAAATACATTTGGGTTTCACCTTCTTATTTTCCATTTTATTCATTTTTGTATTACAAGTGAATTTATGATTAAATATTAGAAAATATACATATTTTTATATATATCTCAAGAATATGTGAGTTTTGTGATGTGTAGGAAATATGTGAAGAATTAATTCCAAGAGACTTCTCAAATATCTCCTCCACCATATTAAGGAGATAATTATGCAAGCCTATTCCTAAGGAGAAAATCATGGAGAATTTGGTTGCATATCTTATCCATATCTCCTCCACCATATTAAGGAGATAATTATGCAAGCCTATTCCTAAGGAGAAAATCATGGAGGATTTGGTTAGCATATCTTATCCAAGATATGTGAGAGATTTGTGGAGGATTCAAAGGGATCATATTTTGTAATAATGGGAAAGTAGTTGAAAATGCTTGAGAGATTTGTGGAGGATTCAAAGGGATCATATCTTGTAATAATGGGAAATTAGTTGAGAGTGCTTGAGAGAATATTGGATATGTAATTATGAGATGGTTATCTTCCTCATGTATATAAGAGAGTGCTCTCTCTTCATTTGGATAATAATGAATAATGGAAAGAGTTTTTCATCTTTTATGCTTTCATGATTTGTAATTTGATTCTTGTAATATAATTTGAGATAGTTTTATTGTTGTGAGCTCACATATGTTGTTTGCCATTCAATTCTTCACATGTTGTATTGCTTTTCCAATTTCCTGTTTTCCTAGTTAGTGTTTCAATGCTTTTCTAGATTAATTTGATTTCAGTAATTTAGATTAGATTAGATTAGTTCCACTTCAGTCCTGCATATATAGTGCATGTGTCTCGTAAGTCTACGAACCTCAGATTGACAAATTAAATAGTTGGGCAAGTACTACAAAAGAATTAAACAGTAATATTTTCACCCAACAATCATTTTCCGAAAAAAATCATCCAAAGATGGGCTATCTTGGTGTGCAAGTAACCTTCTTCAAACTAGGCACACTTTCATAACACAAAAGGTGGGTTTCAAGATAGGTTGCCCAACCCCAATGACCCTTGAAATTAGCACTAATCATCCGTGAAAGATGGACCTATGCCAACCTTAAGGAATATGTAAAGGTTGGTTCACATCGTTGTCCACATAGGTATGTGGACAACCTCTAGCAATTCTCTTATAATTCAACATCCAAATTATACCTTTCACCAAGGGTCGGCCCAACATTTAAAAGAAAATCAACCATTACCTTTTAAACCCAAATATACGCTAATTTGGTGAGGCTAATTTTCCATCATCAAGCACTTATATATCACACTGCTTTCAAATTTGAGCAAATTATCTTAGGCCACCTACAACCTAGGCTGAATTTCTGAGGGAGCCACTTACAAGTTGAGAGTTTCTGCTCATTTATTATACTCTGCCCACCAAACAACACTGTAAACTTAATTCTCATACAATGTTTGTGCCTCCCCTTTGCCCTGTCACAGGGATATGTTGAGATGCCAATCTTGGTAAGTGCTCTCTTTTTGTCATACTTGTTGTTGATGCACTGGCTAGGTCGTACCAATATTGAGTGTACACACAAGATTGGTTAACAAGAATGTTTTGTATGTGCACCCTTCTAGATGTGCAATTGTTATTGCACAAGTATATATAGACCAAGGCGTATTAAGCCTCTACTACAAACTTCATATTGGAGCAGTTTGCAACAGTGGGGTCCCTCAAGGTTGAAATTAATGACTCGAGTGATATATAGAAGTCATTAAGAGCCCCTTTACACCCTAATTTCATAAGGTATCCTTGTCCAAAAGGAGAGAAGATTCCCAGCACATGATGTGCAACCCCAATTTTGTCTTATTGACAATTTGTGGGTAACACATACCATCCTCAAAATGAGAGAAAATTTGAGGTTCTTGGTGAAAGAGACTTGCCATTTGGGGAATATTGGAAGATGAATATTCATTTGAATATTGAAATTTTCATGCCCTCTAAGTCTGTTATGTGCCCTAACTAGGAACACAACAGATTAGAGAAGCCCAACACAAAAATACTTTGCACAACAAAAATATAACAACAATGAAATCAATCAAAGTACACAAGAATATTGGCCCAAATCTTGTTTCTCATTAGTCCATTAATAAAAGAATCATAAGGCTCTCGTACCAAGGATCATGGCCCTTCAGAAACCTTGATACACACTAGTATACATGGTATACAATAAAGTACAAATAGGGCTTGAGGCCTGTCAGGCCAAGAGGTAACTCAAAATGAATTGTGTTTTTGCATTAAGGCTGATCATAGATATATGCATAGAGGGAGAGACTCTTGGGCTTCATCTCCCAATGTCTCTTGATATTCCAACTCTCCTTATTTTATATTTACATTATTTCACATATTCACCCAATCCCAAGGATTTGGTGTCAACATTCCCCCCCTTAATCTGAAGGGATGTTGGTGAGTCCAAGCATCATTTTGAATCTTTCGAACTTTTCTCTTCCAAGCGCTTTGGTGAAGATGTCTGCAATCTGCTCAGTTGTGGAACAATGGAGTAGATGGATTGTCTTGGCCTCAACATGATGTCGAATCATATGGTATTTTGTATTGATATGCTTCGTTCGATCATGGAACTTTGGGTTCTTGGCCAACTTTATTGCAAAAGTGTTGTCAATCATCAATGGAGTTGAATGCACTTGTTTCACCTGCAAATATTCCAAAATTTTCCGTAGCCACACAATTTCCTTTATTGCTTTTGTTGCTACCATTTGCCTCTGTTGTGGAATCTGTTGGAACTGTTTGTTTGCGTGACCTCCAAGAGACAGATCCTGATCCAAGATTCATAGCCAGTGTTTTTAGAACCGGCCGGTCCTAACCAGTAATCGGTCAAACCGATTGGTTAGCAAGGCCACCAGTTGGAACCGGCTGAAATACCCAGTCAAGAAGGTGATTTGGTGGATTTTTGGCTCTAACCGGCCGGGTACTTGCCATGTCCGCGAAGGACCCACGTAGCGGCTTAGCCAAGGTGGTTTAGGGGTTTTGGAGGGAAAGTAAGGGTCCTGTCCCTCCAAAAACACCCTCTCCAAGCCTTTAAGAGGCCCTTCTCCCTCTCATTTGTCTCACACATCTCATTTGGAGTGTTTATGAGTGTTTGTGAGTTTGCTTGGGAGCTTGGAGAGTGTTGAGTTTTTGCTGGAGTAGTCATCTTGGAGGCTTGGAGTTGGAGTTGGAGCTATTTTGGAGATAGTTTGTAGCTGTCAGTGGAGTTGGCATCTTCAAGAGGAGGCTAAGGAAGCTAGTTTGCATTTCCAGGTAAGGATTTTCACTTGAAAATTCCTCATTTCACTGTTGTCCATGAATTAAATTTTTTTGTTATAAATTTATAAACTTCTCACTTCTATCATCAAAGCTATCAAATCTCTAGTTCTATGCTATCAAATTTTGTAGCCTACATATGCATTTGTTTTCCTAAATTTAGCTTTGGTTTTCCATGTTTCTTAGCTACAATTTTTTTTTTAAATGGCAGATTTCTTTGCAAATTGTAATTATTTCAAGCAAACATGGCTCCAAAAGGAAAGGACAGTGCATGGGCTCATTGTGATGTAATTGATGGAAAAATGATATGCAAATTATGCCATAAATCTATTGGAGGTGGGGGTATTCTTAGATTGAAACAACACTTGGCTGGGGTAAGAGGCCAAGTAAAGCCATGTGATGCACCAAATGCAGTGTTAGGTCCTATTAGGGCAGAATACATTTCCAAGCTTGAAAAGTTTTATGAGGATAAGGCTAGGGAGAAGGCCATCCAAGATGACATTGCAAGGAAGAGGGAATTATTAGAAGCCATGAAAGAGAGTGGGTATGATGATTATGAGATTCAAGACTCTAATTCTATCCCTTCCACCAATGACCCCTTTCACTATGTTCATCCTTCTTGTGGCCAACCATCAAAAGGAACAAATCGAACAAACATCCAAAGTTATTTCTCATCTTCTGCCAGCATTGCCTCTTATAATCCCACTTCCTCCGAGCCAAGTCGTCAACCCACTTTGGATCAACATTGGAAAAAACAATGCAAAGAAACTTCTCATCAATACATTGCTAGATGGTGGTATGATTCAGATATCTCATTTAATGTTGCTCGCTCACCTTATTACCAAGCTATGTGGGACTCTGTTATAGCTGCATGAAAGGGATTCAAATGGCCCTAGTATGCATGACTTGAGGGGAGCTCTTTTGCAAAACGAGATATCTTCCATTGATGAGTATTTGGTTGAGTTTAAAGATTCATGGCTCAAAACAGGTTGTTCCATCATGTCAGATGGATGGACCGATGGAAAGAACTGCACTATCATTAATTTCCTTGTTTCTTGCCCTTAAGGAACCATGTTTTTGAGATCAGTTGATGCATCTGATAAGGTGAAGGATGCAGCCCTTCTATTTGAGCTTTTGGATGACATTATTCAGGAAGTTGGGGAGCAAAATATTTTGTAGGTCATCATCGATAATGCCTCAAACTATGTTCTTGCTGGAAAGATGCTTGAGTCCAAATATAGGACCATATTTTGGACTCCATGTGCTGCACATTGCATAGAACTCATGCTTGAGGACATAGGCAAAGTGGAGCGAGTAAAAACACTATAGAGCATGCCAAGTGCATTACAAAATACATTTACAACCACTCATGGGTATTGAACCTAATGAGGAAAAACACATGAGCAAAGAGCTTGTTAGGCTTGCAATTACGAGATTTGCAACTCACTTCCTCACATTGCAATGTCTCAACGTTCAACATAAAAACTTGCAGAAAATGTTTTCTTCTGAAGAATGGTCTGAATCTCGGTGGGCTCATAGACAAGATGGAAAAGACACCAAAAAGAAAGTGTTTGACAATTATTTTTGGAAAAGGTCTGTAGAGCTTGTGAAAATTACCGAGCCCCTTGTTAAGGTGCTAAGGATGGTGGATGGGGAAAAATCGGCCATGGGATACATTTATGAGGCTATGGATTAGGCAAAGGAGCAGATACGGGCAACTTACAAGGACAGGTTAGCTAAATATGGTTGTATATGGGAGGTCATTGATAACAGATGGAACAATCAACTCCATTGTCCTATACATGCAGCAGGGTATTTTTTGAACACAAAGTATCATTATAAAGATCAGCTAGGAGATCTGCATGATGGGGAGGTCAGAGCTGTATTGATTGATTGCTTGGAGCGCATGGTCCCTACCCATGCAGACCAGTTGTAAGTACATAGACAACTTATTGTTTCCACTATGGCCGGTGGTACCTTTGGCAAAAACTTCGCAAAGATGGCAAGAGATGTGGATCAACCAAGTAAGCAATTCCAATTTCCAATTTGTTTTTCTTTTCAAGTTAAAATTGTTTACGTTCTTTAGAATTCAAATTATAAACGAAGTTACTAATTAATGTCTTTTTCTTTGCAAGACATTGGTGGGAGTCATTTGGTGGCCAATGTCCTTAATTGCAAAGGTTTGCAATTAGTGTCCTCAGCCAAACTTGCAGTGCTTCAAGTTGTGAGCGCAACTGGTCTGTTTTTGAGCGCATACACACGAAGAAGAGAAACCGTTTGGAACAAAAATGGTTAAATGATCTTGTTTTTGTGCAATACAACCTTCGACTAAGGAGGAACCAAATGATGAACAAAAAACTTGATCTAGATCCCCATTGTGGTGGACGATATTGATCCAACAACAGAATGCGTGGAGGAGACTAAAGATCCTGTGTTTGAGGCTGATTTTGATATCGACATGGCATTAGCAAGGAATGAAGCAGATTTTGTGGCAGCATCAGAACCAGCATCAATAGCAGCATCAAGGAAAGGCAAAGAACCAATGGAAGGCACTAGTCGTGCAGGTCGACAAACTCGTGCTTCCATTAGGTCCACTTCTATTGTTATTGGTGGCATTGCTACTGAGGTTGCAGATCAGGCTGAGGCATCCTCAGACTCTAAACCAGATGATGTCTATGTAGCTCCTGATGATGATCCTATGTCTAGTAGTGGTGATGAACTTGATGATTGACATTGTAGACTTGTAGTAGACCAATGGCCTCATAGCTTGCAACATTGTTTTTGGACTTTATAGGCCATTTAGAGCCTCATTGCTTATGTATTTTACTATTTTTTTCGATGATATGTATTGCACTTGGTGCCATTTTGATATATTCACCTTTACATGGTATATAAATGAGCAAACTTTGCATATTTTGTCGCTATTGGTTTGGAATAATGGTTTTAGCTCTTAAAAATATTTTTGTTTCATTAAAAATTAATTATTTAACGTATTTTTCTAAAACCGGTTCGTTTAGAACTAACTAGTCCTGGTTCAACCGGTTCCGGTCGGTAAACCGGTTCATTAGGTGGACCAGTCCGGTCACCGATTCCGGTTCTAAAAACATTGCTCATAGCATAACCTGAAGTAGATACTCGAGTTTCTTTATCTCCATCGAAGTCTGAATCAGAGTATTCAATCAAGCTAAAGTCGCCCACCTGTGTATACTTAAGTCCAATGTCTTGAGTTCCCTTCAAGTAATTTAGAACTCTTTTCGCAACAGACCAATGTTCCTCATAAGGACTTTACATAAACCTAGAGAGGATTCCAACAACAAATGAAATGTCCGGTCTCGTAGTAGTTAGATAGTTGAGACTTCCTACAAGTTGTTTATACTTTGTTGCATCCTCAAATTATCTTCAGTGGATGTGAGCTTTAAGTTTTGTTCCATTGGAGTAGTCAAAGGATTGCTCTCAGCCATGCCAAACTTGTTCAACAGATCTCCAATGTGCTTCTTCTGAGATAAGAATATAAACTTCAGATGTTGAGTTACTTCAATACCAAGATAGTAGTGAACATACCCCAAGTCTTTCATTTCAAAACCTTTCCTCAATTCCTTCTTTATGGATGCAATATAGCTCTCATTGTTCCCTGTCATACACCACAAGATATACAACTATTTTTCCAAGACATACACCACAAAATATACAACTGTTTTGCAAACTTTCTTGACAAACAAAGTTGCATCATCAAGATCATAATGTTTGAAGTTGAGTTTCAAAAATGCTCAGTTAACTTCTCATACCAGGGTCACAGTGCTTGCTTGAGGCCATACAAGGATTTTACAAGCTTTCATACTTTATGTTCTTGACCCTTCACAACAAATCCTTCTGGCTATGACATAAAAACATTCACTTTCATATCTTCATTCAAGAAAGCAATTTTTACATCCATTGATGGACTTTCCAACCGTTTTGAGTTGCAAAGGAAAAGAGTGTCCTAATGGTAGCCCATTTTGTTGTGGGGGAAAAAGTCTCCTCATAGTCGACCCCTTCCTTCTGTGCAAAACCTTTTTCCACAAGCCTGGCTTTGTGCTTGTCAAGTGAGCCATCAGCTTTATACTTGTTCTTGTAGACCCATTTGCAGCCCATTGGTTTGGTTCACAATGGAGGATCAACCAACTTCCAAGTGCCATTCTTTTTTACCAAGGCATCATACTCTTTTTGCATCGCTTCTTTCCATTCATCATGAGAAGAGGCTTCTTTGAAGGAAGTTGGTTCAAAATCTGAAGACAAATGCAGTTTACAATCATAAGAAACATCCATATCAATAGGTGAATCAAAATCGTCTACATCACCTCCATTTTTCTTGGTTGAATTTCTTGTTCCTATCTTTCCAAACTCATCAGGATGAACACTTTCAAGTGTCTTTGTCAACCATTTTGGAGGACCTTTCTGAGATGGCTCAAGTTGCTCAGTTGACTGATTTGGGGGTGAATCAAGATTGGGTCTCCCAATTCTGTCAATCACATCACTCAAAGTGTCATCTGTGGCTGGGGCTTCATGTGGGGCAGAGAATGCTTCAAAAGAAGATTCCACAGATTGATCATGTTGTCGCGCAGATTGGCACGACAACGCTCGGACCGGGGGGTTGTCACTCTGATCCCCGATCCCTCCGTTTAAGCCTGTCTCCCGCGGCTAAGGGGGGTAGACCCTGCGAGATAATGAAGACCAACTGCCAAACAGTTGGGTGGGAGACACGATATGATAAGCACTAGATGGATTTAGAGATTTAATAGACCAGTGCCTTGTGGAGTTAATGTTGAAATGATTACTTTTCAAATGATATAGAAACATGGACCATGAACAGCAACCATCTATCATCAGCTAAATCACATGACCAAAATGATATCCAGCAATTGAAAACTTCGAAAAGATAAATGCTTAAAACCACCACGAGAATCGTAAATTATCAACCAAATATCATATTTCGAATCTCAAACTTGAAAATTTAGCATCTCAGCATAAAACATATAACGCGAAAGCTCCTGAGACTTGCAAAAATAATTTCCCACAAAAACTTTATTTTTTTCAAAGTTTTTTAAATCTTTTTCAATTTTTTTTTTTTTTAATATTATGGAAATTAAAAAATCTAAAAAATTAAAATTCTAAAACTAAATTAATTTTAAAACTAAACTATATAAAAAATATAAAACAAAACCTAAACCCTTTTTTTTTATTTTTTTTATTTTGAAAATCAAAAAAGGAAAAAATCTAAAACTAAATTCTAACCATTAAAAATAAAACTAAATATATTTTTTCATTTTTTATTTTATTTTATTTTTTACAAATTTTTAAAAAATCCTAAAAAAAGATTAAAACTAAAAAATAAAGTAACTATTAAAATAGAACCTAAGCTAAATACAGCAAATCGAATTTTTTCATTTTTTATAAAAATATTAAATCTAAAACAAACAACATTAGAGACTAACTTAAAATTTTTTAAAATCTAAAATCTAAAACGTGAAATAAAAAAGGAACTATACCTACGGACGCATATATATATTTTTTGATTTTTATTAAAAAAACAAAACAAAAATAATAACCTACGTCTAAATACCTGAAACGCATCAAAACAAAAATGCAAGACGTAACCTAGCCGTCAACAGTTTGAACGCTATGACAGAAACGCTTCAGAAGTAATTCAAATGAGGGCACAGTCACAGAGATTCGAGAATCGGTTTTACCTGCGTTATATAACCACGAGATTTAGATTTACCTGCTACGGATCAAGGATTGCCCCTGCTGCCGGCGTGAACGTCTGCGTGAGGAACCGAAGCTGGAATCGATTCTTTTCATGCCGCCCACAGGTCGAAATCTGTCCAGCTGCTCTTCTGTTACGTTAAGAATGATAAAAATGAGTTTTAATGTGCAGCTCAAATCGGACGCCGACAGAAATGAAGGCAGCTTGATGGATTTTGGCAGAATGCTGGGTATATACGCCGACAAGAAGTTTTCGATGGAAGTTGTGGGGAAAGGCTGCGGGTGTAGAAGAATTTGATGTGCACGCTGGAAGCGAAATGGAGCTGCGGTGAAAGGGAATGGAGCAACGTGGAGGCGATACGAACATTTTTTTTTTTTATAGATGGATTCGTTTGCAGATGCAAGGGAATGCAGCGATGCTGAGAATACCTTTGTAGATCGGATGCAAGGAGCTGAGCAGTATGAGAGATGGCGGATATAGGAAAAATTCTGAATTCTGCCAAGAAGAACGCAGCCAGAGAATGCCTCTCGCTAAAATCCGCTGCTTATGCACAGTGCGTCAGCGTATCAACCTTGATGGCAGTCCTGCAATTGCCAAAAAGAGAAAACCCTAATGAAAACTGTATATATAAAAAAAAATTTGAAACCCTAGATCAGCTAATTTAATGTACAGATTTAGCCCCTTCACAGCCAGATTTAACAATAAGAACAGGAAAATTTTAAAGAGAAGAAATTTCAGATTTGTCACTGTGAAAAAACTTCAGAAATTCTCTCATGCAGATCAGAAAAATAAAACCGAATGATAGACCCAGGATCAAATCCACTGGGCTCAGCAGAAAATGCTTGTGGGAGTTGGCTGGTTCAGCCGAGAACTTCCCCTAACGCCCACCAAATCTTCTTCAGCAAGGGTTTTTCTGCACAGATCAGAAACAACCATCAGTAAAAAGGGCAAGAATGCTGCTAGATCTCAGGAAGTAATGGAGATACCTGCCATTACTTCAAAAACCCTAACAGCACCCAAACCCTAGCAAGTGAGAAAGATACCTGTACCCACAATACTCTACAAAAGCTATTATTAACAGCCGAAAATAACATATGCAGAAAATTAAAACAATCTCACAACATTTCAAGAGAGTAACACCAGCAAGATATGGACCCCAAAGTCTTCTTTATTAACCAGAAACAAATTTACAAGAGAGCTTCTTCAGTCTTTGACTCACAGATCGAATGCCTTGAAATGACCCACTAAGACCCTATATAAAGGAAATGATCCTAACGGCTAGTTCGAGTGATCCATGTAGAAATGATCTCGACCGTTGATGAGGATCAAGACATCTCTTGATCTCATCCGTCGATTTATTAACTTAAAATATTATTATTTTATTAGTTAGGGTTTTTGCTTCATTTTTTAATTTTTTTATTATTTTTTATTATTTTATTATTTTTATTCATTTTTTAATTTTTTAATTCATTTTAAAATGGATCACTGAACTAAGCCTTTCGGAAACATCACCTAGGACCTAGGACTTAGGACTCATGAGGGGATTTAAAACATTTCTCGACCCTCAGGACACATTACATCATGACTTTTACAAAATTACATCTTAAGGGACAAACCCATTTAATACAGACCCTCACAAAACACCCAGCTCTGCGACACAACGATAATCTAGCAGATCAACACACTAGGATTCTCCTAAAGTTCTAATGACAAAATCAATCCTGGCTTTGGGGTCAGGTTTGAAGGAAAACTCTGCCGATCCGTGGATCGGTGAGACGAAAAACCTTCCGGGACGTAAATTATCATCAGAAAGTTAGGTCCACCTAGGCAAATTACATACATGACTCATGTCTGCTAAGATTATTTACAATTAATACATGCAGGCTGGGTTTACAATCAAAAAGATCAAGTTGTTGATGATGGCAGGATGGCACGGACATGCTGATCAAGTGCTGCTTCTTTCTGTCAAAAAAAAACGGGGTGCACTGCATGGGTAGTTGACCAGTAGAGGTCAACATCTGGCTCTACTTGGGGACACGTTGCTGCTTGCAGGAATGTGAGAATCCAGAATCTGCATCCATACAATACCCAAAATAAGTAGTGTCCATCCAAAAATCAGCATATACGTTAAGCACAATAAAGATAAAAGCTCTTCATTTATTAACTATCTAAAACAGAAATGAAAATGCGGAAAAACAAGGAGTAGGGTTAGAAATACGATACAAAAGGATGCCCTACGGCATCAGATGTGTTCAATGTAGTGCATACTGAGCATTTGTCTGCTTTCAGGCAAATCTGTGGGCTGCTTGTCGGATGTGCCATGTCCAATTTTGCATATGGTAGGACTTTTTTCTATCCGAAAATCAAGCTGCTCACGACCGTCTGATGCGTCAAATCTTCTTCTCATTTTCTTCCTCTTGCGCTTCTTCTTTCTGGCAGGATGAATTACTGATGATCTGGAACTTTCTGTTTCGAAACTATCAGATGAAGTGTGTAAGTTATGCATGCTAAGTCTTTTTGTGTCTTGCATCTGATTTTTATCGTTTTTAAGCTTATCTGGATCACCTTCAATTATCCACTTAATGACCTCCTCATAGTAAGATGGAACTTGTTGCGGCAAATGAGAAGGCTCCTGGTTTCTCTTATCATCTGACCATTGTTGAATCTTTTGAACTTGTATTCTAATGGCATCCATCTGACTAGAGCATTCATCCCTTATAGCGCTGATTTGCATGGCATGGTTTTCTTGCATGTGTTTTATTACCTTATCATTCTTTTCCTCTATGTCCATCAAGCAATGTTGCATGAAATTTATCTCTTCTTTATGATTCGCTTGCATGTCAGCCAACTGATTGTTATGATTGAATGTCATAGAGTCAATTTCCCTATCATGATCAGCTTTCATGGTCACCATATTTTCCTCTAAGACTGACATCTTGCTTTGCATGCTTCTAATTTCTGTTTCATATTTAATTTTCATGGCCTCAATTTCCTTAGCATGCTGATTTTGCGTGTCCTCAATCTCCTTATTACGTTTTTCCAGATGGGTGCGTAAAGTTTTAACATCATTGATAAGATTAGTTTGGTTGCTTTCCATATTTTTCACCATCATCTTTAAATCTTGTATTATTTGCTTTTGCTCCTCCTTTTCATTGTCATTTATCCCCGATTTTTCACTATCATGAACTTGATCTGCAATAGTTCCGGCTGATGACATATTCTGATCTTGAACTCTTTCTTCAACAGCTTGACCTTTAATATGATTACTTTCTTCTTTTTGCACAATTTTAGAGGTAGAAGGCAAGCTGTTTGGACTATTATATCTATCTTTAAAAGCATCGAGAATGTCTTGTAAAGAAGTGAAAAAATCATTACGAAAATTATTAAACCAATTCAAGGCATCACCCTCTAAAGAATGGACAAATAGACGCATCTTGAAATCTTCATGATTATATTGAGGAAATCTACAATATAAGATCTTTACACAAGTAAACATGTTTAAATGATGTTTAACAGCGACCGGATCATCACCCGAGAACTTAAATAATTTAGAAATGGCCTCTTTCGGAAGATCATGGAGATTATTAGTAAAATGACATGGTTTACATGAATAATCCATGATGAACAACAGGGGATGAAATGGATGATAGAAAGAGATTTCTGCTCAAGAAAATTAAGAGATGAGAGAAGTGGAGTCGCCACTTGAACAACGAATCTGATTCTAGGATCCAAAAAGTAAACACAAGCAGATATGAGGAAAGCTTCTTCTCTGGGAAAAATGGAGTCGCCACCCAAACAAGAAACAAAACCGAAGAGATGCTGCTGATATGTGATGAAAAGATGCCAAAATATTTGAATCTGCCAGCTCAAATGAAAGATGAGAAGATGAGAAGCTGAAAGTCGATGAAACCCCAAGAACAGAAAAACTCTGTCCCCGGCAACGGCGCCAAAAAATGTTGTCGTGCAGATTGGCACGACAATGCTCGGACCGGGGGGCTGTCACTCTGATCCCCGATCCCTCCGTTTAAGCCTGTCTCCCGCGGCTAAGGGGGGTAGACCCTGCAAGATAATGAAGACCAACTGCCAAACAGTTGGGTGGGAGACACGATACACGATATGATAAGCACTAGATGGATTTAGAGATTTAATAGACCAGTGCCTTGTGGAGTTAATGTTGAAATGATTACTTTTCAAATGATATAGAAACATGGACCATGAACAGCAACCATCTATCATCAGCTAAATCACATGACCAAAATGATATCCAGCAATTGAAAACTTCGAAAAGATAAATGCTTAAAACCACCACGAGAATCGTAAATTATCAACCAGATATCATATTTCGAATCTCAAACTTGAAAATTTAGCATCTCAACATAAAACATATAACGCGAAAGCTCCTGAGACTTGCAAAAATAATTTGCCACAAAAACTTTATTTTTTTCAAAGTTTTTTAAATCTTTTTCAATTTTTTTTATTTTTTATTTTTTAATATTATGGAAATTAAAAAATCTAAAAAATTAAAATTCTAGAACTAAATTAATTGTAAAACTAAACTATATAAAAAAATATAAAACAAAACCTAAACCCTTTTTTTTTTATTTTTTTTATTTTGAAAATCAAAAAAGGAAAAAATCTAAAACTAAATTCTAACCATTAAAAATAAAACTAAATATATTTTTTCATTTTTTATTTTATTTTATTTTTTTTGTTTTTTTACAAATTTTTAAAAAATCCTAAAAAAAGATTAAAACTAAAAAATAAAGTAACTATTAAAATAGAACCTAAGCTAAATACATCAAATCGAATTTTTTCATTTTCTATAAAAATATTAAATCTAAAACAAACAACATTAGAGACTAACTTAAAAAATTTTAAAATCTAAAATCTAAAACGTGAAATAAAAAAGGAACTATACCTACGGACGCCAATATATATTTTTTGATTTTTATTAAAAAAAAAAAAAAAAATTTAAACAAAAATAATAACCTACGTCTAAATACCTGAAACGCATCAACACGCATCAAAACAAAATGCAAGACGTAACCTAGCCGTCAACAGTTGAATGCTATGACGGAAACGCTTCAGAAGTAATTCGAATGAGGGCACAGTCACAGAGATTCGAGAATCGGTTTTACCTGCGTTATATAACCACGAGATTTAGATTTACCTGCTACGGATCAAGGATTGCCCCTGCTGCCGGCGTGAACGTCTGCGTGAGGAATCGAAGCTGGAATCGATTCTTTTCATGCCACCCACAGGTCGAAATCTGTCCAGCTGCTCTTCTGTTACGTTAAGAATGATAAAAATGAGTTTTAATGTGCAGCTCAAATCGGACGCCGACAGAAATGAAGGCAGCTTGATGGATTTTGGCAGAATGCTGGGTATATACGCCGACAAGAAGTTTTCGATGGAAGCTGTGGGGAAAGGCTGCAGGTGTAGAAGAATTTGATGTGCACGCTGGAAGCGAAATGGAGCTGCGGTGAAAGGGAATGGAGCAACGTGGAGGCGATACGAACAGATTTTTTTTTTTTTATAGATGGATTCGTTTGCAGATGCAAGGGAATGCAGCGACGCTGAGAATCCCTTTGTAGATCGGATGCAAGGAGCTGAGCAGTATGAGAGATGGCGGATATAGGAAAAATTCTGAATTCTGCCAAGAAGAACGTAGCCAGAGAATGCCTCTCGCTAAAATCCGCTGCTTATGCACAGTGCGTCAGCGTATCAACCTTGATGGCAGTCCTGCAATTGCCAAAAAGACAAAACCCTAATGAAAACTGTATATATAAAAAAAAAAAATTGAAACCCTAGATCAGCTAATTTAATGTATAGATTTAGCCCCTTCACAGCCAGATTTAACAATAAGAACAGGAAAATTTTAAAGAGAAGAAATTTCAGATTTGTCACTGTGAAAAAACTTCAGAAATTCTCTCATGCAGATCAGAAAAATAAAACCGAATGATAGACCCAGGATCAAATCCACTGGGCTCAGCAAAAAATGCTTGTGGGAGTTGGCTGGTTCAGCCGAGAACTTCCCCTAACGCCCACCAAATCTTCTTCAGCAAGGGTTTTTCTGCACAGCTCAGAAACAACCATCAGTAAAAAGGGCAAGAATGCTGCTAGATCTCAGGAAGTAATGGAGATACCTGCCATTACTTCAGAAACCCTAACAGCACCCAAACCCTAGCAAGTGAGCAAGATACCTGTACCCACAATACTCTACAAAAGCTATTATTAACAGCTGAAAATAACATATGCAGAAAATTAAAACAATCTCACAGCATTTCAAGAGAGTAACACCAGCAAGATATGGACCCCAAAGTCTTCTTTATTAACCAGAAACAAATTCACAAGAGAGCTTCTTCAGTCTTTGATTCACAGATCGAATGCCTTGAAATGACCCACTAAGACCCTATATAAAGGAAATGATCCTAACGGCTAGTTCGAGTGATCCATGTAGAAATGATCTCGACCGTTGATGAGGATCAAGACATCTCTTGATCTCATCCGTCGATTTATTAACTTAAAATATTATTATTTTATTAGTTAGGGTTTTTGCTTCATTTTTTAATTTTTTTGTTATTTTTTATTATTTTATTATTTTTATTCATTTTTTAATTTTTTAATTCATTTAAGATGGATCACTGAACTAAGCCTTTCGGAAACATCACCTAGGACCTAGGACTTAGGACTCATGAGGGGATTTAAAACATTTCTCGACCCTCAGGACACATTACATCATGACTTTTACAAAATTACATCTTAAGGGACAAACCCATTTAATACAGACCCTCACAAAACACCCAGCTCTGCGACACAACGATAATCTAGCAGATCAACACACTAGGATTCTCCTAAAGTTCTAATGACAAAATCAATCCCAGCTTTGGGGTCAGGTTTGAAGGAAAACTCTGCCGATCCGTGGATCGGTGAGACGAAAAACCTTCCGGGACGTAGATTATCATCAGAAAGTTAGGTCGACCTAGGCAAATTACATACATGACTCATGTCTGCTAAGATTATTTACAATTAATACATGCAGGCTGGGTTTACAATCAAAAAGATCAAGCTGCTGATGATGGCAGGATGGCACGGACATGCTGATCAAGTGCTGCTTCTTTCTGTCAAAAAAAAACGGGGTGCACTGCATGGGTAGTTGACCAGTAGAGGTCAACAGATCCAATATAGGAATCCCCCTTTCAAGATGTGTAATCTCATTATCAAATTCTTGAAAGGACTTGGCATGTCTGAATCTATCCAAGCGATCAAGTTGCTGCTCAACAACATTGTCAACCTTGGAAGATTCAAGAAAGATCACATCTCTAGATACTACAAACTTCTTATTAACTTCATCATAGAGACGATATGCTTTGGAGGTATTTGAATACCCCAAGAAGATACACTTACGACACCAAGTTTGTTTCTTTTTTCCTTAGGTTTTAAAGCATAACTCATGGAACCAAAGACCCTAAGATGCTTTACCGAAGGAATGTGGCCATACCACATTTCATAAGGAGTCTTGTTTCTAATAGCATTAGATGGACACCTATTCTTTACATACACAACACATAGAACTGCATCAGCCCAAAACATCAATTTAACATTCTTGAAAAACATCATGGAACGTACCATATTTAAGATTGTCTTGTTCATTCTTTCAGCTACTCCATTCTGTTGGGGATTATAAGGCACAGTTGTTTGATGTTTGATCCCATGTTGGCAAAGATAGTTTTCAAATTCATTTGAAGTGTATTCTTTTTCATTATCGCTGCGAATAGAGCCAATATGAGATTCTACATCATTTTCAATCCATGCATGAAATTTCTTGAATGTTTTAAAAGCATCAAATTTGTTCTTCAATAAATAAACCCAACACATTCTGGTGTAGTCATCAATAAATGTCATCATATATTTATTTCCATTTGCAGAAGGAACAGGCATTGGGCCACATAAGTCTGAATGAATAAGTTCAAGTTTTCTATGTGCTCTGGAATGTGAATCATGAAAAGATTGTTTGTTGTGCTTTCCTAAGATACAAGCATCACATTGCTTAAGTTTCCTAGGAATTGTAGGAAAACCAATAACACCACTTTTCTTCAACATATGAAGGTTGTCATAATTCAAGTGTCCAAATCTAGCATGCCATAAAAGACTTGATGGAAATGTACCTTCATCATAATGAGAACTGTATGAGAAGTTTTGTGCACGAGCAGAGGTACCTTGCAGCTTCAGAAGTCTTTCTTCTTCTATCCCTATCATGACAAGTGAGTGATCTGATGCTTTTCTGACCTCAACCTTGCCATCAAACATATGAATGGAGTGTCCTTGTTGGCGAATGTGGACCAAATACAACAAGTTTCTCCTCAGCTTCGGGAGATATAAAACATCATGCAGAAGAAAGTCTGGAAGACCAGGCAGTTTGAGCCTGATTGTGCCAAGCCCTAATGGCTTGAGTTTTGACTTGTCTACAAAATATACTGCTCCAACATTGTCAGTAAATTCTTCAAAAAAATCTCTTCTAAAAGTCATGTGGCAAGTTGCCCCTGAATCAAGCAACCAATCATTTTTCAAAGAAGCAAGTGAAGCATTAAATAAGTCTTTATTTACTCCAGTATTGCAATGTGCCACAACATAGTGAGCGGATTTAGGTGCTTTACCTTTCCCTTTGTCATTGGTTTTACCTTTGGCTTCATTTTTTCCTGCTCAATTTTGTCCGCATACAACTTACATGCGGATGCATCATGTCCATCTTTATTGCATCATATGCAATGAAGATTAGACTTTTCTCCTTGGAACTGTTTGCGCCCCCTGCCTCTAAAATTCCTTCTTCCTATTCCTCTTCGGCCACCTCTTCCTCTAGAAGAATCTTGTGCAAGATTCTCTCTCTATGTGCAAGACACACAACTTCTTCAGAAGACTGAGGAATTGTGTTCTTCCCAGAATCCTTCTCTCTCTCAACAAACTTCTTCTCAATGGAGTCAAAGGTAATCTCCTTGAGGTTTCCACTTGCTTGTAATGACTCAAGATAATTTGAATAAGTGGGATATAGTGCCTTGACATAAGCTATGAGAGGAATGTCTATTTGAACACCAATGGTTTTTATATCATGCATAATGGATCTTACTTCTGATGCTAAAGCAAGAGGGTCATCATTTTTCAATTCAAGACTGAACAATTTAATCATCAATTGGACAACTTCAAGTTCAGAGTGTGAGTCATACAATTCCTTCAATTTCTGTAAGGCTTCAAAAGCATTTGAAAATGGTGAAATGTTGTGACTCACCTCTTCATTTACAAATTTTGCAATCAAGGCATAAGCCTTGCTGTTCTTATTTTCCCAAATGGCAATCTCCTTATCTGAGGTGGGTTTTGCAAGTTCATTATCTCCTCCTTCACAAACTCCTTTCCACAACTCATTGAAAATGAGAGTGTGTTTTATCTTTTGTGACCATTCAGGATAGTTCTCTTTTCCAGAAAGAACTACTCCAACAATAGATATCTATGAATGCATTTTAAAAATGTGTATTGTGTAAAAATGTACTATGCAACAATATATAAAGAAAATGTGCACTTCTCGTGGTAAAAAAAACAATTCTGATATATATAGCAGAGTTATATTTCGGGGAGGGAGTATATGGGGGAAGGAATATTATTTGACTGAGCGGTGGTATGGTGGTGTGGGTCGGGTCAACGTTCAATGTAATATGATATGACAACGTGGTATGGGTGGAGGAGCATTGAATGTAATATGATATGACAACATTCAATGTAACATGATATGACAGCATGGTCAACGTTCAATGCAATATGATACACAACATTCAACGTAGGAGGTGGCGGTTTGGAGCGATGATATCACCAGCCGGGGCCACAATGGGTGTGGTATGGAGTATACCATTCAACAGTGCGGAGTAGGGGAGCAACGCAACCAAAATCAACACAACAGAGAGGTGTGGTATGGTGGGTTGGTAATTGGGAGCCAGGCGGTTTGGGTGTTGTCGATGGGGGCGATACAAGCCCGATGTTTAACCATTGTTTGGCATGGTTATAGTGGTATATGCAGTGATGGCGTATGGCGAAGGAGTATGTGTGGTATGGTTTCGTTGCGCAGTGGGGAGAGGGGTTCAATATTTTAAAACCAATGAGGCAGTATGGGAACGCGGTATGTCAGTCACCACAGTGGTAATACCCAGTAATGATAATCAAACAACGTAACCAGTGAGGACAACATAACTCAACGTATATATATATGCAATGACAGTCACGGTAATACCACCTCTAGGCTCAATGTAATACATAGTCATAGTCATGATGCCGATAATACCACATAGATAGCATTCTTAAAAAAATGTTTCAACCCACAAAAGTTCTAGTTCAAACCAGCGAAAATATTGTTCATGCACAGAGAATCACCAACGTT
This sequence comes from Pinus tabuliformis, assembly GCA_031772625.1. NCBI lineage: Eukaryota > Viridiplantae > Streptophyta > Pinopsida > Pinales > Pinaceae > Pinus > Pinus tabuliformis. The sequence continues at coordinate 422,478,253 of CM062816.1, forward strand.
CAGAGTCAATTTGTCAAAACACAGTTACGCAGGCCGCTCGGTCTCTATGCATTAGTCTCATAGTCCTGAGGTCGAGAGTGCAGGCAACACACTGCCAAAAATGAGTAAGGTTCGGTTCTTCGATGAGAAGATGGGGAATTTGTGCTGGCAAAAGGCAGATGCGTCAGACTGCAAAAATGTAGAACATGGGCAAGGAGGAGTTACAAGAGCAGGAAGGCAGCCAAAAATAGTGGTTGGGACCTGAGCTTTGATACCATGTCAGGCCAGGAGGTAACTCCTCAAAATGAATTGTGTTTTTGCATTAAGGCTGATCATAGATATATACATGGAGGGAGAGACTCTTGGGCTTCATCTCCTAGTGTCTCTTCATATTCCAACTCTCCTTATTTTCTATTTACATTATTTTACACATTCACCCAATCCCAAGGATTAGGTGTCAACAAGGCCTAACCCTTCAAACTCTCAATCTGCACATTAAACAAAGACAAATCTTGATTTACTTACTAATGAAATTCCTTTGCATTCATCCCTTTCAGTCCTCTTATCGACTGCTCTCGGTTGTCCTTTGCCTCCTTGTCACATAGAGATTAGCTCCATCAAACCTCTGTCAATCAGCTACTCATAGGTAGACTTATCCTTTAGTTCATTGTATTAATATCAGCATTATCCTTCTTGTTGTAATGTCTTTCCTTTGACCTAACAATCTTCTTTTTCATTATTGTCTACTTCTTTAAACTGAAACCCTCAGCCTATCTTAGCTACCCACCTAGAAGCCTTAGGCAGAATCCTTTTCTCCTCTTGACCAAATGATTTAGGCACTATCTAACCTTCAATTATTATCCTATAGGTTTCGGCCTCCTTGCAACTTCCTTTAGCTACCCTAACTAGGGCTACTAGACCATTGTCTAGCCCTCCTTCAAGCCACAACCACCTCTTATTTCTCCAGCAAATGACTAGATGCCTTGTTGGTTTCTACAGCAGCCCAATAGGAGAATTTTTTCCCTAGATAGCTCTTCAGTCGGAAGCCCCTGTCAACCACTAATGTAACTAATACATTGTGCCATTTGATCTCCGCTCCCTGCATCAGTCATATGTCCCCTTACCAATCTATCGAGAGCATATGTTAAAAGGTGGGCGATCCAACCGAAAAGGCATGTTTTTCATTGTATAATCAAGTGCTTATGCTTCTTTTTCTTAGGCATCTTCGACATGGATTATTGGGTGACTTGGAAGAAGGAAGGGCTTTGATTGTGGTTTTGTTCCCTCACCTTAAATGGGGGGGTTAATCTTCAATCTTAGTTTCGCGGGATCTCCTTGATTGGCCTATGGATTTAGGAATAACACTACTTTGTAAACTTCGATTTGGGTAGCGCGGTCACATTTTCCCATTATATCTAGGCCTCTCCTTTGGCCTCTATTTATAGTGTTCAAGGACTGAGCTTTTAACCCCCAAGGTCATGTCAATTGGCTCCTAGGCGAATTGAGCCTACATGCTCAAACACTAAAAAAAATATTATTAATAAAATTTCTTTTCTTGTTCTACACCCATTGCTTTGGGTCCAAGACCCCAAACTTGGGTAACTTGCCCAACAGCTTCCATTTTGTGGGGTTTCACCACTTGGAAATACCTTCTGAGCTACCCAAATTTCAACATTGAAGACCCACTTTCCCGTGTTTGGAGGATTAATTGCATGATTTCGTGGAAGAAAATGAGTTGTTGGATGGCCTTTAGAGGGTGGGCGTTGCACCAACACCACTTATTTGTCTTTTGTTTGTAGAAATAGGTCACATTTTTAGGACTTGGACCTCTAGTATGTGTACATGTGGCATTAAAATCCCCATTTTGCATCAATTTAGATTAATTAATTTGTATGGAGGGCCCTTTCCCTTCCTTTGGCTAATTTTGGGGATTTTAGCTTAGAAAATTCTTATTTTATTATGAGGGAAGTTTTGTAGCTTCTCTATAAAGAGATGTGCACTTTCTCTCATTTTCTAATGGAGTGTAGAGGGGAAAATCCCATAGCAATCTGAAATTTCTACAATTTTTCCTTGTGAAAATTTGGCTTTGGATATTTCAAGTGATCGAAATGTCTTAGGGAAGATATGTTTAAGATGGATGAAATTTATTTAGATTGACAAAGTGATGTTTGGATGAATAGTGTTGTTTTATTGTGACTATTATCTTCCATTTTGCTACAATCGTTGGATTGGGATTTCATTGAGCCTTCTTAATAAATGTTATATCTTTTTATGAATTTCGATTTCTTCATATGCAACATGTGCCTTCAAATATCCATTAATGAAACTCTCTTTAGTACCACAAGTCTCCTCGTTTGGAAGGTCGTCAAGGTTAGAATGAGAACTTATCCTTCTCTCTTTCCCATTCCATCCAAGGTCTTCAAACATTGACTCACTCCTTCTTTGGCTCCATATGCCCAAAAATTCATTAATGAGCCAAGGCATTGATCCTCCATTTTCCATCACTTTATAGTATATACCTTTTTCTAAATCATTAAATTTAAAGTTGTGTATGTCCGAGAATCCAAAGAGCATCTCCACGGCCTACCTTGAGCCATCAGTGCTTTGACCTCACTACTTCATGTTAGTTTTTGTAGCATCGGATGTGTTCTAGCCATGAAATTTGGTGGAAAAGCTAGAATCCATGAGATCTCCAAGACCCAGAAATCTTTTTTGGAAATTCCACCTAGAAGTGTCTCAATTAGATTATTAACCGTTTTTTAAACATTTCCTAAGTCTAAACTTAGGGAATATGGTAAATTAATCAGTATTAATTGAGATAAGGTGAGAATCATCTAGAAACTCACACAGATTGACTTCGAGATGATCCTGGCCATTGATAAAAATTTAATCTTGGTTGTTGGAGTCCCAACAGAGGATTATAAGAAGAAGTTGATGGGAACTTGGAGAAAAAACTTCTCCAGTTTGATTTCCTTGGCAGATCGATTTCCAGAGAGCAGCAGTGGTTTCTGGAGAGCCAGATATCAAAGCAAGGTTAGTGAGGGGCACGTACAATGGTCCGGAGGAAGTTTTCCAGATCTGGAGAGGCAATAACAAGTGACAAGTGATCCAAGCAGAAGTAGCACAGAGACTGCGCAGAAGCTGACTCAGAGCAGTTCGATTTAGCTAAGGAGGAGGTCGATTCAGTTTCCAGAGGCCAGCAAAGTCTTCCAGAGGAAGTCAGGGACAGAGAGTCACTTCCAGCAATAGAGACAAGCTAGATGGCTTGCTCAAAGGCAAAATTGAGCCACATGTGTGAGAGACAACGCGGAGGCAGCGCAGAAAGGCTCATGTTGGGGTTTGGAAGGCCAGTTTTTGTAGAAGCCAGTGTTGGGATTGCTTGTGGGGTAGAGAACTTTCTCTCTGATTATTTCTATTAGATACTTGCTGATTGTATTGTCAGTTGGGTATCCATGGATTGTACTCAGATTTTCATTGTTGCATAATAATAAAACCCTCATTTGCTGCACCAGTCTTCCCGCATTGGGTTTTTTCAAAGACTTTTGTCCAAAAAAAACGGTGTTGATTTTTATGTGTGTGCTAGTATTTTCTCAATTCCAACGCTATTTATTTTTTCTAATTTTATTTGTGAAGGTTATTGTGTGTTTATTTCGATGTTGCCGTAGCAATAAACTGAATAATTAGTTTATCAGTTAGAAGAAATAATACCAGTTGCTGCAATAGGATTCTAGTTTTGGAATTTTCACACTTCATTTCACCCTAAGCCATACTCTTAGGTTTATATAGAAAGATCCTTGGAGAATATTTAACCTAGGAATCCTTAGGTCACTTAATCTCCAAAACCTGTCGAGGAAGCCTTCCTTGCGCCAATAACACCCAAAAAACAACAGGAGAATCTGCTACTGAGGTAACAGTGGTGGTGGATCCCATTGTTGTCGAGAATCTAGTGAGGCCTAGCACTAGGGTGCTACATTTTGTAGGAACATTTTTGGCACCATTGTTGAGGAGAAGTTGAGTCATCCTAATAATCCGAAGTTTGTGCTTCAATTTCATTGAATAAGCTCATCTTGATGTCGAGGATAAATCCCCTCATCTAACAAATCCACACAAAGAACAAAGTCCTTGTTCAGACTTCTTCAAATATTTTAGAGACCATGTGCTTGTGAGGTGAGACAAGCACCAGTTGAAAGCATTTGACATCTCACTTTGGCAACTCTGTTGTGAAAAGTTGTGAAATTGCAAATTTCAATTTTTGAAGCTTTTTATCTATAAAAGATGGATCCTTGGGATTTGCATGTCTTGTACCCAGCATTGGATGTTAAGAGCATCCCCAGATATCAAAACAAGCCTCATCCAAAAGCTTTCAACATTTGATGGTTCTCCTTGGGCTATTGTCCCCATGACTTTGCATTTATGGGATATATCTCAAAATTTGAAGTCATGATAAGGTTATTCATTTACTCTTTGTTACAAGATCACAATGGTCACCTCAAGCACTCTTGCTGTCTGAAGACAATTCCTTCCCTCAAAGCTTTGATAGAAGGTTTTCTCAAGCATTGTGGCCCAAGATGGCAGAGGTATGAAGACACCTTTCAGTGCCTGTTGGCAGCCCTGCAGCAGGAAGGTCTTCTCGATCTGTTGGAAGGCAATGATGACATTGATGAAGATGAAAAGCAGGGGTGGAAGGAATTCATCCTAATATCCTTCAAGAGGATGATACACCACATCATGAAGATATTGTCATTATTTTGGGTGATGTTGTGGGTCTAGAATTCGATGAGGCCAGTGATGTTGTTAACACAGAAAATTTCAATGAGACAAAGCCATTTGAGCATGTGGATGGGAAGGATATGGAATGTACTATTTATAGTCCCACCTATTATGATGGTGTTGCTACTCTCGCAGGTTGGAATTCAGACCCAAAAACTAGAAAAGACAGCATTGTTAACCCCATAGTTCTGAAGTTTGATGAAAAACTTGAAGGAGGTAGCAATAACAAAGTATCAGCTGAAGATGATGCCTCAGATCAAGAAAAGCAGTCTCATGCTTGATGCTTCTATTATGGAAGCTGATCAAAGGGACATTATGGATTAGATATGCTGGGAAGAGCTGGACCTCATAACAAGGTTATATTTTGCAGACCTTGAATTGTGAGGCGATGAGTTTGCTATCCAAGAAAGCAGAGAGTATGAGGCTGCTTTGAGTAATGATGCATGCTCAAAATTTGAGGAGACTAATTCCCATAGCCACATAAGGTATATCATTATTCCTGGGGAAGATGGGAATCATTTTGATTAATTTTCTATTGGCTGCCCCGCCATAAATAGTACTGATGACCCTAAGAACAACCATGATATGTGTACATTGAATTCATTGTTTGATTTGATACAAACTGGCCATAGATCTTACATTTTCCATTTTAGTGATATAGACCCATTACAGCAAGTGGATGAGTGGGGTATTTAAGATAAATCTTGTGCCATTTCTAGCCGTTCAAGTTGTGATGATATCACTGCTGTCAAAAGTAGGGATTGGTGCCCAAAATTTGAAGAAGGAAGCATTGACAGCCAAGTAAATGAGGCCACTATGGAAAGAGATCTAGAGCTGGATCTAAGTTAATATTTTGAGGGAGCTGACAATTTTTTACAGATAAACTCAAGACAACATGTATAGTGCTTTCACAGGTTGCCAATGTTTGATGATGATCCTCGGTATGATGAGGAAGATGAAAATTGCCAAGAAGCTGAATTCTGTATGAATTTGCAAAAGTTTGAAGATAAAGCCACCATTGAGGATATCACATCAGAGCTGACTTATGCAGCTGTTAAACAACATGATGATAGCTGTGAAAATGATATACCGTGGGAGCATGAGGAGAAAGGATAGGACTGCCTTGGCCAAACAGAAAATGATGACAGTGGTCCTGATGATTATGCTCCAGAGAAGGACGTTGATGTTAATCCCATTAAGACTCTTCAAGAGAATCTAAGTGCCATGAATGAAGGTAACATAGATTTAAGGACAACACCCTTTCAAGACTATGACTCTAGCAAGGCATGCTATGAAATTATGAATTGTTTTCAGATTACCCTAATGATATACTTGTAAAAGAAAAAAATACGTGTTTCAAATGAAGTAAAATCAGCCAATGAAGATTAGCATTATGAGAGTCTAAAATTTGATGGAAAAGATATTTTCTCTATCTGCAAATACCAAGTGAAGGATGCATGTGATGCAGGAAAATATATGATAGTGAAGTGCCCGGCAAAGAAGGATTCAAATTTTGTTGTCAACCGGGTACACTTGTTTGGCATTTTAACCATAGGTTCGGGTTATTACCAAAGAACATTTGCTGTAAATATTGCAAACAATATATTGTTCAAGGTCATCCCTGATTGCAAACTTCAAAAGGTGAATATACCATGGTTGAATAAACAATGCTTGTTGGCACTAGATATTTATTAAGTAAACATCTCTCAAACAGTTTGTGAGACTCAAGACAAATCATATTTGAATCAGAGAAAGAAATAAATATTACCAAGGCTGGTCTATGGGAAATTTTTGACACTAGTATAATGGATATCTTATAAACGAACGAAGTTACGAAGATACATGTTTGACTCAGACCCCAGCATATATACACTCATAATTCGACGTGGCACCATTTTCAACAGTAAGCACAAAGGTGAAGTAAATTGTACCCTAGAGATGAAAATATACTCGCATTGGATTTCTGACTTTTCCTTGTGAGATTTTGGGATTCTCGTAGACTCCCTTGAGGAGCGCAGGTCCCCAAGTTGGTGCCAAGGCACTGATCCTCCATTCTCCGTCACTTGATACCTTTTTGTAGATCATTAATTTTTAAGTACCATGTGTTTGGGAATCTGTTTGAACTTTGAACGTCTCCAAATCCTATCTTGAGCCATTGCTTCTTTGACCTTGCTACTTCATTTCACCCTAAGGCATACATTATTGACTATTATTCTAGGGTGTCTATATAGCAGGATCCTTGGAGGGTATTGCTGAAAAATGTAACTAGATTCAACCTTCATAATTATCATTGTACTTGTATCATTATGTATTCATGAAAAAGCAAAAAGAAGTAAAAGAAAAAATATTATTTTGATTATTATTTCCTAGTCAAAGCATGTTCTTCATGCTTTTAGGGTCATTTGAGTCAAGAATAAAATGGTATTGAGTTAAAGTCCATTTGGAATATTTGTAAGAAAAAGAAGGAAAAACAATATAATGAGTCAAATTGTCCCCAAAAGGCCAAGTCGGCACTACAAGACATGTTGGCCTAGAAGAGGCACCCATTTGGCCATCTGGACAGCTATATATACAAGAGACTTCGACCTCATTTGATCATCCATCATCCACTTCGATTTCTGTGCAGAAGAAGGAGAATTTCAACGAAGTAAAAGGAGAGAAAGAGAGAAGAAAAAGGAGAAAGTTCATTTTTTGCCCTAGTTTTTCTGTCCACGCATGCAAGTTTCTGAGGCAGCTTCTGTGGTATTATAGGCCCGAAATTACAGGGCTGATATTTCAGGGAGGCCGAAATTTCAGTGATTGGCCAGAATTCAAATATTTGACGAGCATTGACTTTGTTGACTTTGACCAGCAAGAAGAAGGATTGAAGAAGGGATGAGTTGGGGCATTTGTGGAGTTTTTGGTCTTGCTCTTGGTTCTTGGACATCTCGCTTTGATCGGATTCTATAAGAAGAGAAATTTTATGGGTTTTCCCCTTTGTGGGGTTTTGGCCCTAGCTTGGAGAGCCTACATCTTGTGTTCTTTTGTTTCTTTGTGATCTTCATGTACATTTTGGTAATTGCTTGATGAAGAAGAACATAACATAATAATAAAAAGCCAACGAACACTCACAAGTAATTATCATGAAAGAGAAATCAACCCTAATATACCTACATCTTGGTTTCTCAACATGTATTTACCCTAGGAATCATTAGGTTACTTAATCTCCAAAGCATGTTGAAGAAGCCTCCCATGTGGGGAAAACATTTGCCCACATCCTGAGGTGACAGTGGCAGTGGATCCCATTGTTTCTAGAGATCTAGTGAGGCCTAGCACTAGGTTGCTACATTTTGCGGTAATAGGGACCTTATTGTGTACATCACCTTGAAGCATCACATATTTACCATTGGAGTGGAGCACTTCATTTTTGTTGGCCTACAAGTGTTTATTGTAAGTTCCTTGTAAAGGCTTGGACCACATTGTATTGTTGGCCTCCCTTACCTCCCATAGATGCAGAGAAATGAGAGATTCCTTTCATCGGTATCATCATTATACTCTTCCCTTTGTACTTGTATTCTTGGAGTGGTTCGATAGGGTTCACAAGGAAACCCTACAACAACTTATACATGGGAGGAGGACATCTTCATTGGAGATTGCCCTTGTGAAGAAGGGAAGATGTTGGAAATGATGTTGTGCTCACTCCTATTTCATTCTTGTGTAGAAATGACTTATACATGGGAGGAGGACATCTTCATTGGAGATTGCCCTTGTGAAGAAGGGAAGATATTGGAAATGACGTTGTGATCACTCCTATTTCACTCTTGTGTAGAAATGTGATCCAGAGGAGGAGCACACTAGTCATATCCTCTCTTACCTATTCATTTGTACTTGGTCTCTCTATTGCTTGGAGTCGCTAGGGTTTTGTGATCTTCTTGAAGCATCCTGTAGTCTAGGGAAATAAGGTTTCATCCCTCCAAGGTTTTTGATTAGGCTTTTGTGATGAAACCCTATGTGTATTTGGTGAAGAAGAAGAGAAGAAGATGTCTCGATTTTAAGGACTCGTTTGAACTCCTATCAACAGTCTTGGAGTGCTAGTGCATTGTAGTAGCCTTGGAATAATTCTTGGTATGTACAACAACTTCATCTCATGTATATTAAAGAAGTTTTTCACTATCTAATCCTTGTATAAATTTCAGACTTGAATTTCAACCATCTAACATTTACATTAATTGTTAGTTACAACTATATTTTGTCTTGATAATTTGACTTGTCTATCTTGCTAAGTCACTTTGATCTCTTTTCTCCTTACAATTAATTGGGTCTACCTTCAGTTGTTGTGAGAAGGATTATCATCCCCCCCACCTAGGTTCAATTCACGCAAGTGACATGCTAGCTATGAATGAGTATATTGTCATAACATCCTTGACCTTTGTGTTGATAAAGCCCTAAGCTTCTTTAAAATCCAACTTACACTTGATATCATCCTTAGAATGAGGAGATTTGCCCAATATTTTAAAAACCAAAACTTGTCTTTGAACCTATCGCTTATCAAACTAGGGTTCGAACTGGGACATGATCAAACCAGATTTAATAAACTGGTTGAAAAAAAAATACAAAATGACTAATAGAGAGAGAGAGAGAAGATTCCAAACGATTAGAGACAAAATAAGGTTTTCTCATCTACATATGATGTAAGGGTTAATATATCAAAATGGCACAAAATGCAACATATTAGCAGCAAAATATATAATCAATGAGCATCTGTATGGCCTCTATAGTCCAAAAACCATGCTACAAGCTATTGGGTCACTGGGCTACTACAAATCATTGATCAACATGATTACTCATCAAACTCATTCCCACTACTAGAAATGGATCGTCATCAAGAACAACATAGACACCATCTAGCTTACAATCTTCAAACTCCTCAAATTATTCAACATCATAACATAGTAGAAAAAACTTATTATTAGTGAAAGATCCTTGGGATGAAGTTCAAAGAGCCCCTTATGCTAGGTTAAGGCTCATTAAGACTTTTAGAGTGGGAGCATGGTGATGATAGAAAGAACATAACTCCACGACAACTTGAAATTTTGCAAACAAGTGCCACAACAAAGAATGGGAATGCTCAAATAAAAAAAGCAAAAAGAAACATAAGCAAATTGTAACTATCTTGTACATTATTCGCAAAGTTTTCCACCTTCAAATAATAAATGGAAAGGGTTGCATGCATTGTTTGGACCTGATAAGTAGCCAATGGATTGGAGACCATCAAAGGATTGATTCAATGATGCATCACCAACAAGTTTGGAATCAACACTTGCTTTATAGAGGCAAAACTAAAAAACCAGCACCCTCAACTACTTGTATCATAGCATAAAAATTATAGAGGGTGCAACCTGACTATAGTAGCATGCCCAACACAATAGTAATTGGATGACTTTTAAGATAAAAGATTTTATATATAAACACGCACACACACACACACACATAAATGTTGGAAAAATAATATTAGTCCGCCAACCCATAAAATGCAATGATATCACAAGGTCGACTTAAGCTGTAACATCTGAAGTAAAATTAATCCAAGTTGACCTTTAGAGTTGGACATTCTGGGCAATTTGATTAGAGCCAACTTCTATAGGTTTGGATATTCATATTGGATTAAGGGACCTATATAGGTTTGGATATTCATATTGGTTTAAGGGGCCTCTATAGGTTTGGATATTCATATTGGTTTAAGGGACCTCTATAGGTTTGGATATTCATATTGGTTTAAGGGACCTCTATAGATTTAGATATTCGTATTGGTTTAAGGGAAACCTCTTTGGAAGGTTTCCATTATCATATCAAGGGGCTTATCCATCCTTTAGAGGTTTTATTTGGATAAATGATGGAAGATTGGCATGGTGCAACTCTTGGAGGCTTTGACATTTCATCTTGAAACAACACATAATGAAGACTTGGGATTCTTCTTGTACAATAAGTGAAAGGAACCATTCCTTTTGATTGAAAGGAAGCATTCCTTTTGATTGAAAGGAAGCATTCCTTTTGGAAACCCTTCTAGATGATGCATTGGATATATTGGGGACTTGTGCACCCACACTTGAGGGAGCCTAGAGGATTTTGGTGGCATGTGGAAGACTTTTTTAGGTGTTGAAGGGCGAGCCTTTGGAGGCTAGATGTTGTGCTAATGGTCAATGTTTCCCCCTCATTTACGGAGATGGATCACTTTTAGAGGGCTTGTGCCCCTTTGCTTTGTACATGTGGCATGAATGTTGATCAAATTATGTATTAAGGAATTTAGACTTCTGTGATCCATAGCATTGTTCAGAAATTCTTCGGCAAAATCACATAACAAATCTTTTGTCGACGTGTTTCGAACCAACCAGTGTGGTTCATCGTCAGGACAAGTTGACGGACCAATCCGGCTTAGCTTGATTAAATAGAGCGTGCAGAGACTCCAACGGCTATATTGCCAACGGCTAATTTTGACCTAATGATCAAAGACAAATTACTAATATTCCTGATATAATAAATTCTTATTATTCCTAGAAATTAGCTAAATCAGGTAAATAATGTATTCATATATAATTTATTTTTATTAAAATTTTTAGTTAAAATTAAATGAATTCATATAATATTCATATAACCCATATTTATTATTCAAATGTAATGGTCAAATTAATAAATCATCTTTATTAAATAATCCTTATTTATTATTATTCCAACATTATTAAATATAAACAAATAGTCCTAAATAACTATAATTTTTAGAATTTCGTTTCATTACGTAATTTTATATTTATTCAATAATTATTCCAATCTAATGGTCCATTATATTATTTTATTTTTATTGAAAATAAGTTATAATTGATAATTTATATTTATTAAATAATCTATATAAATTTAATAATTTATAATTCCAATGTTATTAAAGCAAATAAATAGTATTCTTGTAAATATAATAATTTAAAGTACATGATTATTAATAAATGTATATCTCTAACTACTACTATTGGTATATCATATATTTATAAATAATGATTTCATATTTACCATTTAAACCTAATGGTCCATTGGTAAAATTAGGCCTCCTCTCATAATCAAATTAATAATTTATATTCCTTAAATAAATCTAATGGTCCATCGGTAAATTATATTATTTTATTTTTATTGAAATTAAACAATAAGTTATAATTAATAATTTATATTTATTAAATAATCTATATAAATTTAATAATTTATAATTCCAATGTTATTAAAGCAAATGAATAGTATTCTTGTAAATATAATAAATTAGAAGTACAAGATTATTAATAAATGTATATCTCTAACTACTACTATTGGTATATGATATCTTATTTACCATTTAAACCTAATGGTCCATTGGTAAAATTATGCCTCCTCTCATAATCAAATTAATAATTTGTTATAAGATTATTAACTATGTTATTAGGTAAATATATTAATGCTCATAAGGATTAAAAGGGAGATATATAAGACAATAGTTAAAGGGAATTTCATTAGTATAATTAGATATGAATGTATAAATGATTGAAATTAAGGAAACAAAAATCTAATCTATTTATAATATACCTAATAGTATCATAAACGGAATAAGGATAATACAATAATTAGCCCTAAATTTAATATCCCCTATAATACTAGGACTCAACCGAAGAATATAATAGGAATAACGGGGAGAAAACCCGGGAAGAAAGGAGGGACCAACCGCCAAACAACAAAACTTAGGGAGAGGGAGGACAGAAACCCCACGACAAACGAAAGGGGAATGAGGAGGCTAGGAGGACAAGGCTGGGACCCAGCAACTGCTAATCTTCCAGCCATCATCCCTATTAAGATTGGTCGGCCTCTTCTCAATCTCAAGGGTTATTCCTTTCTTCCTATTATATTCTTCGGTTGAGTCCTAGTATTATAGGGGATATTAAATTTAGGGCTAATTATAGTATTATCCTTATTCCGTTTATGATACTATTAGGTATATTATAAATAGATTAGATTTTTGTTTCCTTAATTTCAATCATTTATACATTCATATCTAATTATACTAATGAAATTCCCTTTAACTATTGTCTTATATATCTCCCCTTTAATCCTTATGAGCATTAATATATTTACCTAATAACATAGTTGAGGTTAATAATCTTATAACAAATTATTAATTTGATTATGAGAGGAGGCCTAATTTTACCAATGGACCATTAGGTTTAAATGGTAAATAAGATATCATATACCAATAGTAGTAGTTAGAGATATACATTTATTAATAATCTTGTACTTCTAATTTATTATATTTACAAGAATACTATTTATTTGCTTTAATAACATTGGAATTATAAATTATTAAATTTATATAGATTATTTAATAAATATAAATTATTAATTATAACTTATTGTTTAATTTCAATAAAAATAAAATAATATAATTTACCGATGGACCATTAGATTTATTTAAGGAATATAAATTATTAATTTGATTATGAGAGGAGGCCTAATTTTACCAATGGACCATTAGGTTTAAATGGTAAATATGAAATCATTATTTATAAATATATGATATAACAATAGTAGTAGTTAGAGATATACATTTATTAATAATCATGTACTTTAAATTATTATATTTACAAGAATACTATTTATTTGTTTTAATAACATTGGAATTATAAATTATTAAATTTATATAGATTATTTAATAAATATAAATTATCAATTATAACTTATTTTCAATAAAAATAAAATAATATAATGGACCATTAGATTGGAATAATTATTGAATAAATATAAAATTACGTAATGAAACGAAATTCTAAAAATTATAGTTATTTAGGACTATTTGTTTATATTTAATAATGTTGGAATAATAATAAATAAGGATTATTTAATAAAGATGATTTATTAATTTGACCATTACATTTGAATAATAAATATGGGTTATATGAATATTATATGAATTCATTTAATTTTAACTGGAAAAAAAAAAAAAAAAAAAAAATTTAATAAAAATAAATTATATATGAATACATTATTTACCTGATTTAGCTAATTTCTAGGAATAATAAGAATTTATTATATCAGGAATATTAGTAATTTGTCTTTGATCATTAGGTCAAAATTAGTCGTTGGCAATATAGCCGTTGGAGTCTCTGCACGCTCTATTTAATCAAGCTAAGCCGGATTGGTCCATCAACTTGTCCTGACGATGAACCACACTGATTGGTTCGAAACGCGTCGACAAAAGATTTGTTATGTGATTTTGCCGAAGAATTTCTGAACAAAATTATGTATTTTAGATTAACTAATTGAAGAAGAGGGCCTTTTGTCACTCCATCCGCTAGATTGGGAGCATTTCGCCTAGAAAATTAAAAATCTTAATGTAAGGGAATCTAAGCATCTTCTCTATAAATAGAGTTGCATATCCTCTAATGGTGGGACCCTTTAAAAGTCTAAAATTTCAAAAAAAATATCTTGTTTCTTAATTTTGGATGCAGATCGATGAGTTGAATGACTTCTTGAGCAGTTTGTGTTAATGTGTATAGTTCACTTTCTTGATGGATATTGGTAGATCTTGATAATGAAAGTCTTATTGACGTGGATAAACTTCTTTTTGTGGATGATTATTTGTGAATTTTGATGGACACATGATAAATCAAGTAAGTTATTTTTCTTTATCTTACTCAAGTCAATGGATAAAGGTTAATAAATATCCACCATTTTGTTGATATTTTATCTCATTATCTTCCTTTGGCAAGATTTTTATCAAATTCTTTTGAGGCAACCTTATGTGAAGCTCCCTACCTTATTTATCCTTGAAAATTTGTGCCTACCCCAAGCCTAAAGGATACACAAGTTAGTCTCGCTAGTCCTTGAAGCTAAATCTACTCAAGGCCTTTTTGAACTACTCGTCAAGCTCTTTTGAGATGACCTAGTTGGAACTCTCTATCCCATCTTTGAAGATTGAAGGATGCCTTGGTCAAACCTCTAGGGAGCACAAGTTAGTTTTCTCTAGTCTTTGAACCTAAATCCGCTCCATTTCTCTCCAATTGAATTGTTCCTTGACCCCATATGCACCCAAAAAATATATTGGTAAGCTAAGGCATTGATGTTCTATCCTACATCACCATTTTTTCCATAAATCATTTAAACTATTTTGTCGGGGTTTTACTCTCTTGGTGATTCCTTGGTTGTCTGTGTTCAGGGACCTTTCCCTTTGAACTCAAACCTAGAAATTTCCCTAAAGAACCCTAGCAATCCTATCCACCTTATACCTTAATGGTTCAATCATTTGATTTGTGGTATCTGAATAGAAGCCTTAGGGAGCTCTTGACTTGGTTTGACTACAACATTTAATACCTAAGTTCTACTAGACAGAACCACCCCTTAAGCTGGAGGAGAGCTGGCCAAAAGTGAGAAGAGTGTTAATGAGGTGATAGTTGGCCCCATCTTGAGTACATGGGATCCACATTTGAACTTTGGACTTTATCTTAAGAAGTGTGAGATTTTTCTATGACAATTTGTCGCCATTATCGGGGATAAAGTCTATTTCCTAAAATATGACATTGAATGAAATCAATCTTGAAAATCTTTCCATTGAGGTGAATCTATTGGAAGAACGAACTCTTTGTTCTTTGAAGGCTTTCAAGACTCGGTGCTTGTGAGGTCAGATAAGCATCATTGTGAACGCATTTGACAACTTACCTTGGCAACTCCACTATAAAAAAGGTATGAATTGTATTTATCATCAATTTGGAATTTGTATGGATGAAAGATGGCTCCTTGGGATTTGCATGTGTTATCCCCTGCGCTGAACATTGAGAATATGTCGAGATACCCAAATAGGCCTCCCTAAAATTTGATGAGAGGCTTCCAAAATTTGATGATGCCTCTTTAGCTATTGCCCCATATGTCTTGGCATTCATAAGAAATATTTGAAAATTCAAGGAAAGACTGAAAATGTCATGATGGAGATTATTTGTTTGTTCATTCACAAAAGGGAATAATGATTGGATTAGACACTCTTGGAGTCCAAATATAATATCCTCATTGGCAACCTTCAATGAAAGTTTTCTCAAGTGTTGGGGCATAAGATTGGCAAAGTTTTGAAGACACGAAGAGCTATTGGCATTCCTAAAGGAGGAAGACCAGCTTGCTTTCTTTGAAGGTCATAAAGGCATTGCTAAGTATGACGATGAAGATGAAGCACCATAAGTGAGAAAGCTCTTATTCTGCCCTTTGGAGAAACTGAACCACATGATGATGTGTCTGTTGTCCCAAAGCAGCAGTTCTGTCACAACAACAACAGAGATGAAGACATTGCTGAAAAGTTTGAAGAAGACAACACTACTGTAGTTATTGAAGAGTATGCATTTCACAAAGAAAACTTGTTTACTGCTCCAGTTTATGACAGCAAGGTTGTTGACCCATGTCATTTGCATGAGTTCATCTCATCTCACAGAAGAGAAAAGCCTTACTTGGAAATCATTTAATGACTTTATTGTGATAGAGATAGTGAAGCTCATGGTGAAAATAGTTGCATGTGGACTAAGCATACTTGTGAAGACACATCCACTTGTCAATTTGCCTAGGTAGAAAATAAGAAGGAACAAGCTGATAAGAGTCCTAAGTGTGAAGAAATATGGATTTATCATAGCCTAAATGTGCACAACCTTGGTTGTAGGGATATTGCTACACAATTTTGGTGATACTGAGGATATTACTAATTTTGAGATGTCTAAGGGTGACGTTGATAATTGTTCTCCAGTTCGTATCATCTATGGAAACACCACAACTCCGGGAGAAGATTTATTTTACAGGGAATTTTGTTTGCTGCCCCAAAGGATAGCCACTACAACTCAGTGTTGGTTAGAACATGTGAAAGCATTAATAATCTGAACTGTAGCATAACCAGTTTGACAAGAATTCTTGGCAAAATTATGGTAGCCCAGATCGTAATCAAGGGGATGACCATCCTTTTAGGTGGTATCAAACATTTTGTAGGTTGCTGATTCTGCACACATTGAAAGCCAAAACCTTGAGGTTACAAAAAAGGTTGAGAACAAGCAGCCTATAAAATGGAAAAAGTGTGTTTATAACAATGATGGTGAAGTAAAACTACAACAGATTTATGAGGTTTAAAGGGCAAATTCCCACCATAATGGTGGGCCACAATGTAAGCAGATCCTTGAAAACTGTGACGAGGACAGAACTTCGGTAAGAGATGAGCTGGAAATGACAGAAATGTTCAACAAACCTGAAGCTTTAAAAAGTATCCAATGAGGGAAGCCCTGCTGGCATCATTGAAAAAATTTTGTGGCAAGAATATGGTAGTAGTAATAAGGATTATAACTTCATTCTTGTTGAAATTGAAAAGGCTACACTTGTTGACAAGGATTCATTTTCCCAAGTGAATGCAGAAGAAGACAATGGGATTCACTTGACAGAGCAAGTGCATCAGGCAGAGTTTGGCCATCCACTGTATTCCAGTACATGGCTTGTAACAATTGGAACTGCCTCTATTGTGACCGAATGTTCTTCCACTAGAACAAAGGGAGCCATTAGGGGTATAAAGAGGATCAAACTAGTCCTCGTTATGATGAATTTATAAGCTTTCATGAGAATGTATTCAAAACACCCAATTTGCAGCTCAATCACCAAAAGAGAGTGTGAAACCTTCATGTCCAATTTTAACAGCCTCCAGGCAAATGATGGCTGTGATGAAGCTCAGTTCAAGGCCCATGCCACTGCAGAACTTTGAAAAAGAACCAAGTGAATGTGTGATTCATGCTCTAGTCTTTTCATCAAGCATGTGATCATCCTCTTATTTTTAAAAGTTTCTTCTCAATTTAATCCCAAAGAGTCAAGACCCTTCAAATTTAACCATAATTTGCTGAAAGAATAATGTTTCAGGAATTTGATCACCTATAATTGGAAGAAATATGAACCTAATACAAGGGAGACAACTATTTGAGAATCTGCAATAAATTTGATGAAAGTTTAAAACATAATAGCAGAGTGGGCAAACAAAAAAGCCTAGAATGCTCAACAAAATCTTATTGAGACCAAGGAATAGATCAAGAAATTGTCTGCAACAAATAAGGAAGGAATCACTACAGAACAGGAGAATACTAATCTAAAATCTTTAGAAAGAATAAAAAGGAAGCTATTGGAACAGGAAGAAATAGAGTGGAGACTCAAGAATAGGGCTACTTGGCTAGTAGATGGCAATGAGAATACTAAATTTTTCCAAAACTAAGTAAATATTGAAAGAACATCAAAAATATATGGGAGATAAGTAAGAAAGATGGGAGGAAGCTAGGAAAATTCTCAAGGATAGCATAAGGAGCAGTAAGGCACTTCAAAATTTTTAAATTTGTTAATTTTAGATAACAATGATATGTTCTAAGCTTAAGAGCAATTTACTTCAATTTTCTTATTAGCCTAATATCAATTTCCAGAATGACAGTAAATGCAGATAGAACATAAATAAAACAGTAGAAGACAAGCCAAGACAAGAGGACACAAGATATGGCGCCAACCAAGGACAAACCCCAATGTGGAAAAACCCTCTGATCAATTCTTCTTATTATTCTTCAAAAGTTCAGCAGAGAGAAAGAGTACAATATGTAATATTCACTTGCCCAATCAAAGTGAAATCTGTCCAGTCAAACAGCAGCCACAGAAAGTCAACGCTGGTCAACAGGGAGAATTTGACCTCCAAAACAGCTCAGTCAAACCCAGTCAACTCGGCCTCCAACAGTCATCCGAATCAGCCCAAAACATTTCCGAAAAACTCAGTCAAACTTGGTCAATGCAAGTCAACACTACAGTCAAACCCTTTTGCAGTCAACTTTGGTCAAGCAATACGAATTGCCTCGATTTCTGTGCCCAGAAATACGGCCTGCCCAAACAGAATTTTCCCCAACAAAAATGCAGTCAAACAAATCAATGTTGGCTGGTCAACGCTGGTCAATGTCCAAAACAGAAAATTGCTGACCTTTCCTTCTCAGTGTGGAGAGAGAAGCTGCCAGAAATCCATACCCAATCAAATGAGGAGAGAGGGATGTATGAGAAGATGAGTGATGTCCAAATGAGGCAAAGGCACTTTCTATTTATATGCAAATGTTGAGGATCAATAGACATGACTGTTGGGCTTTTGAGCCTACATTAGTTTGCTGGCCGACCTTAACAATTTGTCCATAAACAAAATAAATTCATAATTCCATTTGTACATGTCAAAATGAGATGATCTTTCGATCAATCCTACACCTCTCGGAGAGAGGAATCCAATAAACATATCAGCTGCATCATATGAGTTGTCCAAGGTGGAGTTTGGCCCTAGTTTCCAAATTTAACAAAAATTTATTCCAAGAACCTCCTAAGGCAAACATAAACGAGATCAAAGAACAAAAAAATTGAGGAACTTGAAGCTAAAGTAACCAAGGAGAGACTCGTATCAATTCTACAATCTTTTATGAAGGCAAACAGTCCAAGTCCACATGGCTGGACAATGGAATTTTACTTGTGTTTCTATGACTTTCTAGAAGAGGAGTTACTGAGGGTGGTAAAAGAATCTAAAGTTTCTAGTGAAGTTTTGGGTGCAATAAATGAAACATTTATAGCTTTAATTCCAAAAGAAAATGATCCATAAAACTCTATCTCACTGTGCAATTTCTTGTGTACACAATTTCAACAATAATTCCAGCAAATAGACTTCAAAGAATTTTCCCTAACTTTATCTCAGAAGAGTTGTCCAGTTTTCTTCACAACAGGAAAATCCATGATGTGGTGAGAATAGCACGAGGACTACATACAATAATTATAAAAGTAAAAAAATTCAACTATGGTGATGAGGTTAGACTTGAGCTAAGGCTTATTAAGGTGAGCTAATTAGATCATGGGGTTATTTTGATTCAGATTGGGATGAGATCTTAAGTAGTGAATGCGATTATGGGATTCCTTTTCTTAACTTCTGTTGTCATATCGATTAATGGGTCAGTACCCAATTTCTTCTTTCCTACTAGGGGTCAAATGCAGGGATGCCTTATGTCTCCTTTCTTAATCTCGTTGGTCGCAAAAGGTTTGAGTATAATGGCAAATGCATCTTGTTGAAGAATCTAGGGCAGTTAGAGTTAATGTGATTCTTCTTAGCTTGATAACTATTTGTGAGGTGTTTTTAACTTTTCTTCTTATCATAGTCTTCACTTGTTATTATTAGAGTATGTCTTCTTAGTTCATCAAATAGCTACCAAAACAAAGAGACAAGAACACAAAATGTTGGCATTCTGCCAAGGCCAAAACCTCTCCCTCTTGGAGAGGAAAACCCACACAAAATTCTTCTTATAGAGATTCCAATTGACGAACACCAAGACCATGACCCTTGACCTACTATGCCACTCCAAGACCAAGACATCAATCCTCTTCTTTGTCACTGTTGAGATCATCATCATTGCTACACCACTGAGATCATCATTACTGCACTATCGAGATTTACATTGTTGCACCTTCATGGAGGACTTCATCATAACGACGAGATCATTGTTGCTGCACCATTGTTCCATCTTCACATAGATCATTGTTGCATCTTCTCAACAACACCATCATTACTACCACAAAGATCTTCCTTAGAACATTACCGAGACTGTATCTAGAAGGTATGTCGAAACTGTATAATCCTCTTCATCATAGATACACCAAGACTGGGAGACCAAGACTGTGACTGTGTTTATAATGCATATAAGCCGAGACAGAGTATGACTGAGATCCTCCTTATAGCATGTATGCCAAGACTGTAACTTCCGAGGTAGCTGAGACTGTAGTCACTGAAACTGTGAAGAGACTATGGTCATGAGGCTATTGTAATTCACTGTAATCATCACCGAAGATAGGAGAGGCATCTGAAGTTCTTCATCACACAGGAATCCGAGATTATGTGTCACTGTGTTTGTCCGAGATCTATACTTACTGTACCATCCAAGATTTTAGAGTAATCCAAAGCTCTGTGTTTCCTGTGGTGACCCTGTTGTCGCGTAGATTGACACGACAACGCTCAGACCGGGGGCCGTCACTCTGATCCCCGATCCCTCCATTTAAGCCTGTCTCCCGCGGCTAAGGGGGGTAGACCCTGTGAGATGATGAAGACCAACTGTCGACTAGTTGGTTGGGAGACACGATATGATAAGCACTAGATGGATTTGATTAATTTAGCAGACCAGTGCCTTAAGAGATTGTGGTTAAAACGATTACTTGTTAGATGATATAGAAACATAAACCGTGAACAGCAATCATTTGTCATCAAAAGGTATCACAATGCTCCTAGAATGATCAAAACGATATCCAGCAACTGAAAATTTTGAAAAGATGAATGCTTTCAAATAACCACGCAAAATCATAAATCATTAACCAGATACCAGCTAATCTTTAAGATGATCATCCAAGGACACACACAAATGATAAACATTAATCCCACATCAGAAAATTTCCCGAGAACAACAGCATCTGGCAAACAGGAAAATTTTCCAAAATTTTTTATACTTTTTCAATTTTTTTTTTAAATATTAAACAAAACCTAAAAATTGAAAAATCTAAAAAAATTAATCTAAAATCTAACTATATAAAAATAAAACTAAGACTAAAAAATTTTTATAAATAAATCTTTTTTTATTTTATATTTTATATTTATTTATTTATTTATTTTTATATTACAAAACAAAACCTCATATTAAGATTTAATTAGCAACTAAACTATACAAAATGAAAATCCTAAAAAAAAAAAATTAAATCAAACCCTAAAACAAATTTAATACATATTAAAAACCCTTACAATTAAATAACAAAGGCCCTAAAAAAAAATCGAACCTATATACCACGCTAACTATATATCACACTAACACCACATACCACGCTAATCTATATACTAAGCCAAAAAAAACTAAAATATACTACGCTAACACCTGACGCAACCCAAAAAATTTCATTATGCGTAAGACACTATACGGCTATGTCTAACCTGCTCTAATATACAAAATTGAACGCGCAGACGGGAACGGCGGCAGAGAAAAAAAAATCGATTTAAGGTTGCAAACACACGATACAGATTTATGCATGCCAGAGTCCCCAAAATCGTGACGCCGGCTCAGACAGATTAACGCTTGCACAGTCAACAGCAGGAAAAAGATATAAGAATCGGTTCTAACGATTACCTGAGCACTGAAAAATTCTAGCTTTGCAAACATTACCTGTCGGCGGTTTGAAATCGAATTGATGCCGTGTGTGAATGAAGATCATACATCGACGAAAAGCCACTGTTTGTCTGACGTGATGGAATGTTGGGTATGATTTGCAAGTTCTGGCCCGATAGTGAGGACGGCAGATGTATTTATTGAGGATTTCTGGCCGATATATGTCTGCGTACGTATTACATCATTTGTTTTGAAACGTGCATCCTCCAGTGGCGATTTATGAGACGCATTTGTATTTCCCTTTCCTGATTGGCCTGCAAATGGTTCTAGCCTGTATATGCAGCAGCAAGGATTTTGCAGGCAACTTGATCCCCCGAGTGTGGAGAAACTGTAGTTACTGGTGAAATAGGGTATGGATGAGGGGTTTCAGAAAACTTTAACAATCCTGCAACCTGAAATAGACCAGATCACCCAAAAATGATATATGCATAAAACCAAAACTGAAAACCCTAATGAAAACTGTATAAAGCAAAATTTTGAAACCCTAGAACAGCTGATTAATGTACAGATTTTTGGCCCCTTAACAGCCAGATTCAGCAATAAGAACAGAAATTTCAGATTTTCACTGTGAAGGACTTCAAAAAATCTCTCATGCAAATTGGAAAATATAAACTGAATGATAGACCCAGGATCAAATCCAACTGGGCTCAGCAAAAAATGCTTGCGGGAGTTGGCTGGTTCAGCCGAGAACTTCCCCTAACGCCCGTTAATTCTTCTTCAGTAAGGGTTTTCTGCACAGCTCAAAACAACCATCAGTAAAGAGGGCAAAAATGCTACTAGATCTCAGAAAGTAATGGAGATACCTGTCATTACTTCAGAAACCCTAACAACACTCAAACCCTAGCAAGTGAACAAGATACCTGTGCTCACAATACTCTACAATAAGCTATTATTAATGGCTGAAAATAAAATATGCAGAAAATTAAACAATCTCACAGCATTTCAAGAGAGTAACACCAGCAAGATATGGACCCCAAAGTCTTATTTTATTAACCAGAAACAGATTTACAAGAGAGCTTCTTCAGTACCAGACTCACAGATCCCATTTTCTGAACTGACCCCTAGCACCCTACTTAAAGGAAATGACTCCAACGGCTAGTTCGAGTGATCCATGGCGAAATGATCTCGACCGTTGATGAGGATCAAGACATCTCTTGATCTCATCCGTCGAATTATTAAAAAAAAAAAAATTGCATGCATTCACTTAAAATATTATTATTTTATTATTTTAGGGTTTTTTGCTCTATTTTATAATTTTTTATTATTTTTTTATTTATTTAATTTTTAATTTTTATTTATTTTATTATTTTTATTTATTTTTTATTTTTTAATTCATTTTTTTAAATAGATCATCGAACTAAGCCTTTGGAAAAATCACCTAGGACCTAGGACTTAGGACTCATGAGGGGATTTAAAACATTTTTCAACCCTCAAGACACATTACATCATGACTTTTACAATTTACATCTTAAGGGGACAAACCCACTTAACATAGACCCTCATAAATCACCCAGTTTCTGCGACACAACTATAATCTAGCAGATTAACGCACTAGGATTCTCCTAAAGTTCTAATAACAAAATGCATCCCAGCTTTGGGGTCAAGCTGAAGGAAAACTCTGCCGATCGTAGATCGGTGAGACGAAAAACCTTCCGGGACGTAGATTATCATTAGAAAGTTAGGTCCACCTAGGCAATTTACATACATGACTCAGATCTGCTAAGATTATTTACAATTCATACATGCAGACTGGGTTTACAATTAAATTGATCAAGCTGCTGATGACTGCAGGATGGCACGAACATGTCGATCAGGTGCTGCCCCTTTTCGCAAAGAAAAAGGGGGTGTACTGCATGGGTAGTTGACCGGTAGTGGTCAACAGACCCCAACGGGGTATTTATAGTTGTCACGTCTCCATAAATAAGCTGACATTACAGTGTGAAACGTTGTGTCTATTTATTGAGCCGACATGACTTTTCTCCTTATCGTTTTGCTTGCAAAACTTCTTTGTGCTTGTCTTGGAGGATTGTGCTTGGTCTTGGAGGGCTAATCTAGTCACTAGGTAGACTCATATACATTACATATATGCTCAAGAAGAGCTCTTTGACTCTTTGACTTTCCTAGACCTATGAAATGAGCAAGAAACTCATTCTTATAATTTACAAAAATAATATTTCTTTTTCTTGACAAGTACAAAGATCAAAATTACATTTGTAAATACCGAACCTAGTTACACTTTCTTCAACACATCTAAAAGGGAAGGTACTATAAAGGGTATTAAAATGAGAATGAGAAACTATTTTCCTTATCATACTTACTATTATAATGTGGTTTTGTTTGGCATGGGAATAGTTAGGGAAATAGAGAAACATAAAGAGATCCTTGATTTATACAATATGGCAAAATGGATGTAGGTGAATGCTCATAAATCTTTGGGGAAGGTTTAGAGAGACAATTTGCTCAAATATTGATGCAAGGTTAAGATATCTAAGGTTTTCTTGTTGAAATTTGGTACCGGAGGACAGATGGTTCCCTCAGGCTTTGATCTTTGGCCTAGGGAAAAGTGTCCAAAAGAATTTAATTTTTCTCCTAAAGTGACTTTATAATTTTTATAAAGTCAAATCTAATTTAAAAGTGACTTTAAGTGATAAAGTTACTAAAGTCTAATTTTAAAGTGATTTTAATAAAGTCAATGTAAAATTAGAAGGGAAAAGTGACTTTGGAAATAAATGACTAAGTGGGTCTTTATTAAAGTGGGGTGAATTAAAAAATAGAAAGTGAGATTTAAATGAGCATTTAATCTCAGCCCTAGATCTCAATCTATTTCAGCCATTGGATTTAGGGATCACCCAAAAGTCACTTAGGGTTAAATTAAAGGAGGAAAAGATCATTCATTCTTTCATGAGCAGATTGAGAGAAGGAGAGCAAGAGAGCAAGGGAGATTTCTGGACAGGGAGGAGAAGGAGGCAGCAGCTTGGCACACATTCCAAGGCAGCATTCCAGCAAGTCCATACAGCGGAGTTAGCATACAGTGAAAGGCAGATTTTTGGGCACAATTTTCAAGGAGGCCATACAGCAGTTTGCACAGAAATCGAGGAGCAGAAATCTGAGTTTGCTGGCACGATTTTCAAGGAGGTCGTACAACAGTTTTCGGCACAGAAATCGAGGAAATCGTACAGCAGAATTTTTGGCAGCTTGCACGATTTTCTAGGCAGGCCGTACAGCAGAATTTAAGGCTGAAAATTGGCACAGAAATCAAGGAGGACATACAGCTTTTATTGTTGTTCAGATTTTGCTATTTGCAAGTTTTTCAGTTCACTGTGAGGCACGGAAAACGAGATAAGTTGTAAAAGTTTACTTGCTGATTTTTGCTGAATATTTCTCACTGTAAAAATCATTTTCCAGAAATAAGAAAGAGCTCTCGAACTGGTTTTCCCCAAGAGTTGTAGGGGGTTTTTCCAGATCATTGTGTTTAAATGAGTTTAATGGCTGTTTGTATGTGCTGATTTTATATTTCTGCATTTTCCAGCATTCTGTAAAATTTCCAGAATTTGTGTTTTCAGCGAAAATTTATTTCCAGTGTTGAATGTATGGATATGGGAATGGGCATTTAACTATTTTGGAGAAATAAGGTGAAACTGAAAACCGGGGTGGGAAATGAGAAATTTTTACATGGTATCGGAGCTTGAGTGCTGAAGCGCAGTTTGGGACAGCAAGGAGGAAAATTACAGCCTGCTGATTTTTCACTCAGAAAATTTCAGCACGCTGATTTTTCACAAACAACAATTTTATCTTTACTACAGCAGTGCTATCTTTCAGTTTTAGGACAACATGATGTCATTGGGATTGAGGGTGGAGGATAGGTTGGATGGGCATAGCAATTACAGCGTTTGAAAAGAGAGAATGCAGAGTATCTTTGAGGAGGCAGAAGTCTGGGACATCATGGTGCATACCACACAGAACCCTGTTGTTGTGCCTACTGATGCTACTCAGTTGGCTAAGTATAATAAAAAGAACAACAAGGGTAAGAGACTGATTCTAGACAATTCCTCATGTGAGAGGAAAGAGAAATGCCCATGAGATGTGGACAGTATTGTCCAATCTCTACCAGAGTATCAATGAGAAGCAGAAAATGGTCCTGAAGGAGAAGCTGAAGACCATTAAGATGGGTAATGACAGTGCAGCTGGATATCTCACAAAGATTACTAATGTGAGAGATGAGTTGGCAGCAGTTGGAGAGGACATTCCATCCACTGAGTTGGTGCGGATTGCAGTGAATGGCCTCCCTCGTTCATGGATGAACTTTGCTGATGGGGTTTGTGCACGTGAGACCCTTCCCACATGGGAGAGGTTTTGGGATGATTGCATTCAGATAGAGATCAGGAAAGGTCAGCTTGGGGCAGCCAAGCCAGTTGAGCAGGATGAGGATGTAGCACTGTCGGCAGGAGGCAAAAAGGCAAAGGGAAGAAGCAGGCTTCCACAAGCAATGGTGGGGGCAAAGGCAAGGGCAAAGGTAAACAGGATAACACACAGAAGGACTATTCCAAGGTGAAGTGTTGGAATTGTCAAAAGATGGGACACTATGCAGTTGTGTGTCCGGAGAAGAAGAAGAAGAAGGGGAAGAACCAGAGCATGGCAGCTTCAGCAGAGGTTGAGGACTTTGCAGATCGTTTTGACCAGGAGTTTGCGTTCACTACGTGCAAGTCCTCTAGTGCAGGATCACCTGCCACACAGGTTCAGAGGGAGCATGCTTTTCCCTTGATTAGCGGAGCATCTTCGGGTATCTGGTATGTGGACAGTGGGGCTTCACGTCACATGACAGGAGTCTGTGAGTACTTCTCAGAGCTTTCAGAGAGTGGCACTGATATAGAGGTAGTACTCGGTGATGACAGAGTTGTTAGAGCAGTCGGGGTGGGGACACTGACATTTCAAAGAGAGTCCAAACCTCCCTTGAAGGTGTCAGATGTTCTTTATGTGCCAGGGTTGAGGAAGAACCTCATATCCGTCTCAGCTTTGGAGGACAGAGGATATGAGGTATTGTTCAGGGGAGGACAGGTGTTGATGTATCCCAGGGGCACCCCAGCTGATTTAGCTAGAGTGATAGGTGTACGCCATGCAAAGGTGTACAAGTTTGCATTCCAGCCCCTTTTGGCATTGAGCAGTAGTACCGACAGCAGAGCTAGCAGTTCTGAGCTGTGTGAGATTTGGCACCGCAGGATGGGGCATATGTATCATGGAGCCTTGAGGACATTGCGGGAGATCACTACAGGTGTGCCAGATTTCAGTACTGATCACTTTGATACTTGCAGAGGTTGTGCGATGGGCAAGTTTGCCAAATCCCCTTTTCCCAGCAGTGACAACAGAGCGACTGGGATACTTGATTTGATTCATTCTGATGTGAGCGGTCAGATGTCTCATGTTTCCTTGAGTGGATATGAGTACTATGTTTTATTCATTGATGATCACTCCAGGAAGACCTGGATTTATTTCTTGAAGACCAAGAGTGAGGTCTTCAAGCGGTTTCAGGAGTTTAGAGTTCTTATGGAGACACAGACAGGTCGGAAGATCAAGTCCCTGAGGTCGGACAATGGAGGAGAGTACACCCTTGGAGAGTTTGTTGACTATTGTGCAGAGGCAGGCATTAGGAGGGAGTTCACTGTTCCTACAACCCCCAGCAGAACGGGGTTGCGGAGAGAAAGAACAGATCCATCGTAGGGGCTGCCAAAGCCATGTTACATGATCAGGGGTTGCCATTGTTCTTATGGGCAGAGGCTTGCAACACAGTTGTTTATTTGCAGAACAGGAGTCTGCATCGTGCCTTGGGGCACATGACTCCGGAGGAGGCTTTTTCTGGGAAGAAGCCTGATATTGGTCATCTTCGTATCTTTGGGTGCATTACATACTCCTACATACCCAAGGAGAAGAGGACCAAACTAGAGCCCAACGTAGAGAAGGGTATCTTTGTGGGCTACAGTGAGACCTCAAAGGCATTTCGGATTTACATTCCTGCACAGAGGAAAGTTGTTGTCAGGTGGGATGTGAAGTTCGAGGAGGACAGGGCCTTTAGGAGGTCACGGGAGTTAGAGTATCTGGATCAGCCAGACCCTCAGCAGCAGTTGAGTCAGTCGCAGGGATCCAGTGGGCTGGGATCAGGAGGATCCGGAGGTACATCTATGAGGATGTCAGGTCCGTCAATGAGCAATGGCTCACCGAGCCAGAGGGGTGGTGCTCCGGGCAGCATGCAGAGCAGTTCACAGAGCAGTTCACTAGGGAGTCCACTGATGGACAGTTCACACAGTGCCTCAGCTTCTACAGGTTCAGGTGCAAGCAGGAGGACAGCAGACAAACAGTCAGGAGTTCAAGCTCCTGATGATGATGGGGAGGAGGAGTTTCATTCTCCTATGGGAGAAGTGCACTCAGGGAAGAGGAAGCCCAAGTGGCTTCAGGACACCTTGAGAGATGCCACATCTGTTGCTGAGCCTAAGAGGCCGGTCAGAGAGAGTAGACCACCTGAGAGGTTTTGTAGCTATATGGCAATGGTTACCAGCATCCTTGACTCTGAGCCTTCTAACTATGAGGAGGCAGCTAGCCAGCAGGTCTGGAGAGAGGCCATGCAGGAGGAGTATTCTTCTATCATGAAGAATGATGTTTGGGAGGTAGTGTTGAGGCCTGAGGGAAAATTCGTGGTTACTTCTAGATGGCTTTACAAGGTAAAGCATGTTGCAGATGGCAGCATTGAGAAATTCAAAGCGAGGTTTGTGGCTAGAGAGTTCTCCCAAGTAGAGGGAGTTGATTATGACGAGACCTTCGCTCCTGTGGCTCGATATACTTCGATCCGCTCCATTATATCGATAGCAGCAGAGATGGGTTAGAAGATCCACCAGATGGATGTGAAGACTGCATTTCTCAATGGCTTCATACAGGAGGAGGTGTACATTGAGCAGCCACAGGGTTTTGAGTTGCATGGGAAGGAGTCCCATGTGTGCAGACTGAAGAAGGCCCTTTATGGCCTGAAGCAAGCTCCTAGAGCTTGGTACTCCAGGATAGATACATACTTGCAAGGGATGGGTTTCACAAAGAGTGAGGCAGATCCAAACCTTTACTTTATTGTGATAGGTGAGGAGCCTCTCATTCTGGTGTTGTATGTGGATGACTTGGTCATTACAGGTGCAGAGAGACTCATAGAGCACTGCAAGAGAGATCTTGCAGCGGAGTTTGAGATGAAGGACATCGGCTTGATGCATTACTTTTTGGGTTTGGAGGTGTGGCAGGAGGAGGGGCATTTCTTCCTAGGGCAGGGGAAGTATATTGTGGACATCCTTGGCAGATTCCACATGGAGGATTGTAAACCCATGTCGACACCGATGATCACCAACTGGAAGAAGCTTCATGCTTCGGATTCCGAGTTGGTGGATCCCACATTGTACAGGCGGCTGATTGGTTCCTTGATGTATTTGGTCAACACTAGACCAGATATTTGTTTTGCAATCAACACGATGACTCAGTTTATGTGTGAGCCTAGGAAGGTTCACTGGGTGGCTGCAAAACACATTTTGCGGTACTTGCAGGGGACAGTAGATTATGGTCTGGACTACATGCAGGGGGATGGAGTGAGACTGACAGGTTATACTGATTCTGATTGGGCGGGTTGTGCTTCTGATAGGAAGAGCACTTCAGGGTGTTGTTTTGGGTTTGGTTCAGCAGTAGTGTCATGGTTCAGCCGGAAGCAGCAGTCAGTAGCATTGAGTTCAGCGGAAGCAAAGTATATAACAGCCAGTCTAGCTAGTTGTGAGGCCATCTGGCTTCGCAAGATGTTGTTTGGCTTATTTGGTCAGCCGTTGAAACCTTCAGTGATTTACTGTGATAATCAGAGTTGCATTAAACTCACGGAGAATCCAGTATTTCATGACAGGTCAAAGCATATCGGGATCAAATATCATTTCATCAGAGACTGTGTTCGGAAGGGC
This sequence comes from Pinus tabuliformis, assembly GCA_031772625.1. Taxonomy (NCBI): domain Eukaryota; kingdom Viridiplantae; phylum Streptophyta; class Pinopsida; order Pinales; family Pinaceae; genus Pinus; species Pinus tabuliformis. Next base: position 422,508,206 of record CM062816.1, read on the forward strand.
GATGTGAAGCTTGAGTATATTCCCACTGATGAGCAGGTTGCAGATATTCTTACCAAAGCCTTACCACGGGGCAAGCATGACTACTTCAGAGACAAGATGGGTGTGGTGAGGAACACCTTCCTCGGTAAGAGGGAGTGTTGAAATTTGGTACCGGAGGACAGGTGGTTCCCTCAGGCTTTGATCTTCCAAAAGAATTTATTTTTTCTCCTAAAGTGACTTTATAATTTTTATAAAGTCAAATCTAATTTAAAAGTTACTTTAAGTGATAAAGTTACTAAAGTCTAATTTTAAAGTGACTTTAATAAAGTCAATGTAAAATTAGAAGGGAAAAGTGACTTTGGAAATAAATGACTAAGTGGGTCTTTATTAAAGTGGGGTGAATTAAAAAATAGAAAGTGAGATTTAAATGAGCATTTAATCTCAGCCCTAGACCTCAATCTATTTCAGCCATTGGATTTAAGGATCACCCAAAAGTCACTTAGGGTTAGATTAAAGGAGGAAAAGGTCATTCATTCTTTCATGAACAGATTGGGAGAAGGAGAGCAAGAGAGCAAGGGAGATTTCTGGACAGGGAGGAGAAGGAGGCAGCAGCTTGGCACACATTCCAAGGCAGCATTCCAGCAAGTCCATATAGCTGAGTTAGCATACAGTGAAAGGCAGATTTTTGGGCACGATTTTCAAGGAGGTCGTACAGTAGTTTGCACAGAAATCGAGGAGCAAAAATCTGAGTTTGTTGGCACGATTTTCAAGGAGGTCGTACAGTAGATTTTCAAGAAGGCCATACAGCAGTTTTCGGCACAAAAATCGAGGAAATCGTACAGCAGAATTTCTGGCAGCTTGCACGATTTTCTAGGCAAGCCATACAACAGAATTTAAGGCTGAAAATTGGCACAAAAATCGAGGAGGACGTACAGCATTTATTGCTGTTCAGATTTTGCTGTTTGCAAGTTTTTCCAGTTGGCTGTGAGGCACGGAAGACAAGATAAGTTGTAGAAGTTTACTTGTTGATTTTTGCTGAATATTTCTCACTGTAAAAAGCATTTTCCAGAATAAGAAAGAGCTCTCGAACTAGTTTTTCCCAAGAGTTGTAGGGAGTTTTTCTAGGGTCACCTTGACCAAAAATCACTGTGTTTAAATGAGTTAAATGGTTGTTTGTATGTGCTGATTTTATATTTTTGCATTTTCTAGCATTCTGTAAAATTTCCAGAATTTGTGTTTTCAGCGAAAATTTATTTTCCAGTGTTGAATGTATGGATATGGGAATGGGCATTTAACTCTTTTGGAGAAATAAGGTGAAACTGAAAACCGGGGTGGGAAATGAGAAATTTTTACATTTCCTCAAGCTCACTAACTATAGATTCAAGGATTGGAATAGGGATATGAAAAAAATGGAGAGGATGATTAATCATGCTACCAATGGTTATACAAGGCAAGCTAACTTTGGTCAAATTAGTTTTGGAGGGGATATTTATTTATTGGCATTCTTTAGCTTTAGCTTACACACTAAAATGAATGTTGGGAAAAAGTAGAAAAAAATGCTTTAGCTTCCTGTTTACAATGCTAAACCCGTAAACATGTCAGGGGAACTCCCCGGTAGAAGTCCCAACTAGACCTCAGAGCATTTGGAGTAGGAGTCCTAGCAGTGGGTAGTATAGTAGTGCCTTGATTGCGGTAGAGCGCAGAGGTAAGCAAGATAACTTTGTCAGAAGCAAGTGCGTGACCTTGTGGCGAGTCAAGAGAGATGCATGGGGGTTCTAACACACGAAGGGGAAAAAGGAAGTGTGTCCCTCAGAAGCCTGTAATAGTATGCAACCTAAAAGGAACATACGAGCATAATGACAACATGAGATGGAAGCGGAGTAGTCCACAATCCATAGTGAGAGGTTAAACCAACACACGTCTCAACAAGATTCATACAATCATATACAAAATAGTTCATACACGAATGCGTAAGTTAAATAACATACATTGCTAAAGCAACCAGAATAGTCCAACTACAATAACAACATATGCATGAAAATGTGTTGGCTCTATTATATTATATAAAGTGAAAGTTCCATCCATACATACACCATGACAGCCACTAGCCCCAATAGTGGAACATTACACTCAACACCGCCTGCTCCTCCAAAGAAATGTACTCGCTCTGCAGTGTGGAGAAGTTAAGGCTCGTCACAATACTTTCCAAGCCCTCTCTAAGCAATGCCTAGAAAAAGCTTGGCTCCCAAAATCTTGTTCTATGAGTTATGAGGTTCTATATATAGCAAAGGGTGGGGTGACCCTTGACATTCCCCTTTGACTCTTGGACTACCCTCATGACTCTTCAACTTCATTACATATAACTCCTTACATTACATATTGACTATTTGCATTCCACTAATGACACTTGGAATTTCACTTTACATTACATTTGATTACAACAGATATGGCTCATAGTAGTGATGTGGTCGAGACAACTCATGACACAACTCAACATGACACTATTGACATGTATTGGTTGATTGTGGTGTCCATGTCAAGCTGATGCACTGCTAAGTGATGGATGTGTTCTTGGATGTGCTTTGTCTTCACCTCCACATTGTTTGGTGTTGCGGGGTCTTCAATGGTCTTGGTCTTGCAAGATGGTTCCATGCATGTGTTTCTTTCACTTGCTGCTTGATGTGCTTTGTTCGTTCATCCAGCTGCAAGTACATCTTCTAGCATGTGCGCTCCTTCTTCATCTCGTTCGTCATCTCGCCATGATCCATTAGTGTACATGTTTCTACAATTCACTCATGACGAGACGACATCAAATACAAAACCTCCTAGTCTAGCATGATGCATTTTTTTTCGTGTTCAGGTGACAGGGAGGGAGGACAAGTCACTGAGGCAATGCAGAGCGCAACTTAGGCTAGGATGAGGAACTCTAGGTGGACAACCTGCACTGTCGAGAAAAATTGTGCGGTGACCACTAGGAGGCAGAATTGCATAGTGAAGGACACCAACGGCAGCTGCAAGGTGGGAACCTATTGATCAGTTCTACGTAGTTTCTAAAGGGAAGGCAAGACAAGGCTGCAAGGGACCTACTGGGCAATTCTGCACAGCTTGCAGGAACAGTGCATGATAGGGCTGCAAGGGACCTACTGGGCAATTCTGCACAGCTTGCAGGAACAGTGCATGATAGGGCTGCAAGGGAACTGTTGATCATGACTGCGTAGTTTTGGGGAATAGTGCAGCGCAGGCAACAGAGGGTCGTGTTGGGCATGTCTGCACAATTTTCTAGGACAGTGTAGGAAAGGCAACAGGGGATTTCTAGACATGACTGTGCAGTTTCTGGAGGCAGCGCAGAGCAAGGCAACAGGAGACCAGCTGATCATGACTGCGCAGTTTTTGAAGGCAATGTAGAGCAGGCAGTAGGGGGATCAGCTAAGCATGTCTGCGCATTTTTGGAGAGCAGTGCAATACCTAGGTCTCGGTGCAGTGCAGGGTTCCAACGGACCAGAAGGAGGCTTGATGACTATGCTTTAAAAATGTGTAGTTCAGTTTGGACATGGAGGCAGTTGCTACGCATTTCTGGGAGGTAGACAGGCTGCTCACTTCTAAGATTGTGCAGTGTTGGTGACCTAGAGGACAACCTCAAGCATTGCGTAGTTTCGGGCAGCATAGTAGGGTCACTGAGGGCTGAGCCTGCGCAGTGCATCTTAGTCAGGGTCTGGTGGAAGAGGGTTGTCCGGTCGAATAGATTTTCAGGAAAATGGCTAAGTGTTGAAAGCAAGTGAACTTGTGCAGACATGACATTGTGATCACACATTTAGCATACTTCGACAACAAGATGACACTTGCACAACAGTGCTTAGAACTTTGTGTGTGAGTACGACGGATGTTGACATAGCGAAGACAACCCAACACACAAAGACAAACCTTCAAAATCACTAGAACAAGATTGCAAGCATGACAAAGCAATCAATATGCCAAAGACGACAATTAGTCCAACAAGCGAAAGGGAGCAAGACATGTAAAGGAAACACACATAATGACTTTCAATGTTTGCCAACATGCATGTTATTGAAGACAGAATGATATGACAATGATAAGCAGTCCTTCAAGCTACACTAAGAGATGTATTTCATAAAGGTGTACTTTACTTACCATACTTACCCTCCAAAAGGTTATGCATCCAAAGGAGTTTTCATGCAATCCCGCTCTTTTATCATAACTTGGTTCATTGGTCTTTCTCCTCAACTCCTTGAGAGTCATCTAGCATATCATCTTTCCTTGTGGTCACTGAGAGAAACATTTGCACAGTTTCAATGCGCACTGACTGTTGTCGGGATAAGGTCCTGGAAGGACACCTTTGCGCAATTTCTAGATGCAAGGCAAACTAGACAGCTAGGGACAACACTGTGCAGTTTTGGGATGCAAGACACTGTTGTAGGATGGGGTCCTGGGAGGACACCTCTACGTAGTTTCTGGATGCAAGGCAGACTAGGCAGTTGAGGGACAATACTGTGCAATTTCTGGAGACAGTGAGTTCTGGCTGAGGGAAGGACACTGGAGGAAATCACTGCGCAATTTTGGATACCAAGGGAGGCTGGGGTTTCTGCACATTGCACAATTGCAATAGGCAAAGGGGAAAAGCTTGAGGTTGCAGATGCGAAGCGTGCGGTTCCGGAAAGTTGGATGTAGCTAAGTTGCTAGGGAACTTCGGAATTTGGCTAAGTGACTAATGTGAACAATAGAACTTTGATTACGATCACACACTCAAACACTTAGTGATACAACATAGACCATCCAGAACATATAAAAACATACTTCGCTTGATGCAAAAACTTTTATGACAAGAGTGCATGAAGTGAGAGCGAGACATGTCTATGTGATGAGAACGACCCATATGCTCAAAGATTTCCCCTTGAAGCAAAACAAACTTCCCTTTGCATGAAAAACGATAATCCCCATGCCCAAGGATGACATATGCTACATAAAGATGAGAACGTGAACAACTCTTAATATCAAGGAGGGGGGCTTGAGATCATCAGCTTACCAATAAGTTACCAAGGAGCGATCGATCACAGGATCCACCGTAGGCTCCGAAATTTTCATGCGAGCCAAAATTTTGGAGGGTGGTTGCAACCGCTACAACACTTCCTCTAGAGAAGAAAAAGAGAAAGGAAAGGAATACCATTGTTTAAGAGGAAAAAGTTTGCAAAACCACAAGGAGGGTAGCGATTAAAGAATTTTCATCTATGTGAACAAGCTTTATCAACAAAAAGTATGTGGAGAATGACAAGGAATTAAGGCTTATGGAGAAAAGTGATTATAGCTCGTGGGTCAATGGAGGGTTGGAATAGAAGTGATATGAAGGCTTTTGAAGAGCCCTCACTCATTTGAAAGAGAAAGATCATCTTCAACCAAGTCACTTATGAGATATTTACAATGAGGTGGGTGACATATAAAATATAAAATACAAAAGGACAAATTACAAATACAATACATATTTGGAATCTGGACGAAGTACACTAGGTTAATACTCATCGATTTTCCTTGGTAAGGAAAAGAGACTCTTGCATGAGAAAGGAAGCGCATGATGCCCTAAGAAGTCTTCTCCACCAACAACCTAGTATTGCTAAAGGAGTTGGGATCTATCACACTTACTGCTTTTTTGAAAAGAATAATACCCTCCTCCATTAAGGCAATTGTTGCCACTATTTTAAACGAAGAATATTTGTATCTTCCCCTACTAGGAGTTGATGTTGTGTTGCCTTTAATCGCATTGAGTCCCACAAATTTGATCTAGAAAGGGGTAGATCCTTCTTCTCCCCCTCCCTTCTTTAGAGATGTTGTTGGCATCCATAGTATCCTCCTAATTTGTCGTGGTTTTTATGTGGAAAAGTCCCAAAATGTTCCTTCTATCAATCTCAACCCTTATAGGCAATGTTTTGGAAGAAATTTCAATTTCCCCAGAAACTAGCTCCGTCAAGGTGATGCGAATGATGTTGACCACATGGAGACATTCATGTCGTTATGGATTCTAGGGAAATTGGCAATCCAACACTTGTTAATAGTTACTCTGTCATGAGTGGATCTAAAGGGGAGGAGAATGTCGAACAAGGTAAAATGAATTTTGTAGGAGCCAAAGTAGGAAACAAGATTTTTGTGGGACTGATTATAGACAAGATAGATGTTGAAGGGGGACAAAAGCTTAGTTTAATAAAGCTTGCCAGCCTTATTGAGATAAATGCCAGGGAAGGTGCTAAGAAGTTGGATATTCAACGAAGATTGATGGAACAAGTCGAATGGTTGCCTGACTCAATTGGAAAGCTTAATAATCTTACTGAAATCATTTTGTTTGAAAATAGGATAGTGACCCTTCCCAGGAAAATTGAAGGGTTTTCCAAGTTAAAGAAACGAGATAATCATGCAAATAAGCTAATGAATCTTCTAGATTCCATTCCTAAGTTGACCAATCTAACCGATCTAGACTTGCATGGCAATCACTTATAGACTCTACCTGCTTCAGTTGGAAAGCTTTCTCGGATTGTATCCTTGCACTTGAGGTTCAAATCAAGTTTCATCATTGCCTGAGTCTGTTAGACAACTTAGCAATTTGAAAAGAATGAGTATTGAGACAAATGAAATTGAAGAGCTACCATATACAATTGATCAATATGTTGTTGAGCTTCTAGCATAATACAATCAACTCAAAGCTCTATGTAAAGCTATTGGCAAGCTTGAATCATTACAAGCCTTAACATAGCCCTATAACAGAATAAAGTGCCTTCCATCAACCATGGGTTCTTTAACCCATTTTAAAGAACTTGATGTAAGCTCCAACAAAACGGAACTGATACCAGAGAGTTCGTCCCTTGCCACAAATCTTGTTAAGCTTCATGTTGGCAGCAATTTTGCTAACTTAGAAAAGCTCCCACTATCTATTGGAAATCTTGGGATGCTGGAGGAGTTAGATATTGGCAATCATCAAATAAACATCCTTCCTAACTCTTTTCATATGCTTACATATCTTCAAATTCTTAAATATGAAGAGACACAACTAGAGATACTGCTAAGGCATATTATTGAAAGTGGAGCTAAGGTCGTTGTACAGTTTATGATTGATTGTGTTGCAAAAAGGGGATGCAACAGTAAAAGAGACTAAGCCAAAGGGGAGGTGGTCAATATTTTGCTCATGTTTGAGGAAATGCTAGTGGGCTGAAGTTATGGAGGAACACCATTCAACGCACCTAATGCAGAAGCAAGCTTGTCTAGTAATACATAATCTAGTTGTTTGAAATCCCGAAATTAGACCAATCATACTGGAGAAAGGTCTAGAAAATCTTGTAAGAAATGTTGAGGCAAAACATGAAAGCTACAAAGATACAGCTACCCCAATGAATAATGTTGGACAAAGACTAAGGTTAAAAGAAATTGATGAGAAGATAAACCAGGTACAAAATATAATTGAGCACAAGAGTAATTTTACAGGAAGAAAGACATGTTGTGTGACATGAAAGAATCATTTGGCCACATTGAGAAAATTCAGGAACGTAATAAAATTCTGGATCAAGGGTGGGATTCCCTGAAAATACAGATCCTTCCAGCAAAATGGAATGTGCAGGCCATTAAGTAAGAAATTGGTACCTTGAACTTTGGTCTAAGGCAATTACAAGGTCAATGGGTTGATGCAAATTCTGTTTGGCAAGAAGCATTGAAGACTCCACAAAGCCAGAAGGATGAGATATTTGTTGAACTGAGTTGCAGAATTGGTGCAGCATATCAGGACTGCTTTATAGAGGTGGCTAGAAGGAGGACATTGACAAAACTCCATATAAGGCAAGCATGCCAAGGGATAGAATAGATGGATAGAATAAGAAAGACTAAAGTGATTAAACCAGGACAAGCCTTAAAATATCTGCTTGCACATACTCCTCAGGATGTCTTAGCAACTATGGGGTTATTTGACATCAACTTCATTGGCATTAATGATGCAGATCTAGCATGCTTGGCTCCAAAAGCCTTAGTAGGGCCACTGCCTAAGGTTGATCATAATCTGCATGTGAAAAACTCATTCTCCTCATCTAAAAGTAGTTATCATTCAGTCCCAAATGAAGATGGTTCTATAAATTCTGGTAAGGAATACAACCATAGGTGATTGATAAAGGATGTGATAGTGATGAAATTGTTGGAACAAGTAAAATGGAGGTTGAAAATGCATGTCTAAAAAGAACTTTCTTTAGCAGTGGCACATATTTGTACTCTTGACCCAAGATTGAACTATAGACCAGTGAATGGAAGCAGTGACTATTGCATGGTGACATCTCCAACCAGCATGTTGGTTATTGGGCTACAAGAACTAACGGGTGTTGGTTTTCTCACTATGGCAATTGTGAGTATCGAAGGAAGTTTTTCATTCTTGAGAATTGAAGGAAATATTGTACAATACCCAAATGTGCAATCCTATCCAACCTCATAGGCTATAGTCTTTGATAAAGGGGGAAACCTATTATCCAATGTTTTGGGGCAATATTGGATAAATTTGGTGTAGTTGGAGCAATTTAGCAAATAAGCAAAAATTGGGGGCTACACTAATAACCCCTCACATTAGATTAAGGAAGAGAGAGCCCCATGAGGAATCTATAAATAAAGAAGAGATGGAACCATTTTATCATCGTTGATTTGGATTGGAATATCTTTATTTCTTTTGAGTTGCGGCTATGAGGATTTTAAGACCCCTTTTTTGTTAATTAGTTTTGGACCTAGGTGGACGTGATCCCACCCTAGTTAATCCTCTCTCTTTAATTAGTTTCAATGGTGAGAGATTCCACCCTAGGTAATCTTCTCTCTTTTCTCATTTCTATTGCAATCCACATCTTGAGACATTTCTTCTCTGGTTTGGCAAGCAAAGAAGAGATTTCCCTATGGTTTTTCTTGGTCAACAAACATTAGAACAACAAAGGTCTTTTCTATGGTTTGTTTGGTCACCAAAGGTCTGATTCTGCGACAGCAAGACTTTCTTTGTGGATTCTTGTGGTTAATCTGACCTCTGAACTATTGATTGAAGGAAATTAAGGCAGCGGGAGGTCTCCTCTAAGATACCAAGGTCTTACATAGGGTAGCAAGGCCCTTACTCCATAAGCAAAGGGTTTGTATGAGATTCAACCAATAACAATTAGGGCACAAAAATCCTCATCTGTTTGACCAGTACCTTTCCTGGAAGAAAAAGGCAGCCTCAGGGTCAGGGCCGACTGTGGTCCAGTTAATAATTCACCTGGGTGCCTATCTTCTGCAAAAGCAAGGCCATAGTAGGGCAACAGAGTACTCTTGGAAATATAGTAAGGGAATACATCCATTTGCTAGTTTAGGACAGTAGAATAAGGCAACAAGGGTTGATTGATACATTAGTATTAGATTAAGAAATTTAAGCTACAGGATATATTGGATTTGTAAATTGGTTCCTTTGTATGAACTCTTGGTGGAATGTTATACTTCTTGTGCTTTCAATAATATCATTGTTGTGACTGTTAGGCAATCTGAACTATTGGTCCAATAGCCCTAAGGGTAACTGTTAGAATTGAAAGAAAGGTGAACTATTATTGTATTATGAAAACTACTACCTGGTTACGTCATTATATACTGTATATCATCTCTGATTGGAATATTGTTATAATCAGCACCATTATATACTATATATCATCATATTGTTATAAGCATCACCATTTTATACTGTATATCATCTCTGATTGGAATATTGTTATAATCAGCATAGATTATCTTGTGAGATTGCAACCCTAGGGCAAGAAATATCCCCTTGGGACACCACATTGGTCCTTCAAGGGCACCCACCAAAATGTATAAGAGGAAGTGCAGCCCACTTGTTGCAATGGTGCAAGATTGCATCACCATATAGTTGGTTCAAAGTCCTTACACAAAGAGAATGGGATGGTGTAGGAAGGTGTCCCACTCAAGGATAATCCTAGGTAAAAATACAAAATTTCAAGATCTCTCAACTATAGCACACATTCGATTCATTCCAAGGATAGTAAAATTTTCCATGATAAGTCCTTGATGTAGGGGAAATGGATTGAACTCAAATAAAATAAAGGAAAAGTAGGGAAACATTATTGAAGAAAGCGACTCTACAATTTTAGAATATTTTATCATTTGGGATCCAAGGCTCTTCTTTGATATGATGGCACCTACCTCTTTATCAAAATGAAAACCATTGGACAAAGTCAATAAGGAAGTCTCTTAACAATTAGATGACTTTGGGACATCACAATAGTGAAGATTTGGCACATATAGGAGAAAATGCAACCCCACTTGGTGGAATGGTGTAGAATTGCATCACCATATAGTTGGTTCAAAGTTTTGGATGGCAGAAGAAGCTCCCATGCCCAAGGATAATACTAGGAAAAAAGACAGTTCAGCCTCTTTCAACCATAGAACATCCTATTTGTTTGAGGATGATAAAATTTCCATGATGACTCCCCATTGCAGAGGAAAATCAAAGGAAAAGAAATGCAACAAAACTGCAGTACTTGCTTCTAATCCAGTACAGCCAATTAAGTATTTGTGTCAATAAGTGCAACTAATTAAGGTTTTTTGTGTTATGGTCATATCTCTTCCTTTGTTCTTCTATGGAGTTATCCTTTTATATTGTAACATAAAATAATTAGGCCAAAGCATACCTCTTCAGCAGTACTCGCAATTGTATCAAAACCAATGTATGCAAAGAAAATTGTTGCAGCCCCATCAAGCATCCTATTGATTCCATATGGGAAATACCTGTCAAAATGATAGATGTTCATTATCAATATTAAATATGATTTTAAATTTAGGAGAATTACATTAATGACATCAATGACATCAATTTAAGACGAAATGGAAGGGAAAGCAAAAGGCATTGTAAATGGACGTTGAGTTAATTTGTTGTGTTATCTTGAATCTCAAAAGGTCAAATAACATGACTAATCAAATTATTTTAAGGGTTTGAAGCTTGTTACACCATATTCTGCATGGTGTTACCCAATCTTTTATCCTCTCCGTGTTTTTCGTTCTATTCGACCACCAGTTTAGTTCTCAGTTGTTTCCAAAGCTCTCTACCTGTTATACGTGCGACTAATCATACATTAAGGAGGAAATACGCGCATCATTGCCTGACTAATCATACATTAAGGAGGAAATACGCGCATCATTGCCTGCTCGTCTCTCGTGCTTGCATCTACCACGTTAGGTACGAGAAACACGTTATTGCTGTCATGAACAGAACAGAGGGGTCATGCTATCTATATACCAGTTTTCTATTGGTTGGTAACTGCAACATGAACAGAGGGGTCATGCTATCTATATGCCAGTTTTCTATTGGTTGAACCAGGGGATTACATTTCTGAGGTGCTCGACCTCAAATTGGTACAGCATTAAATCAAGAACTCGTATTGTTGTTCCTGATACATAGATGGATGAATATTAATTCCTCAGGAGTTATCTAGAATATGGTGTGTCAGAGGACCATTTTCCATGAAACTTGACAGGATGACACCAATGGACTTTCTATGGACGAGTTTGCAGATCTTAGTGCACATGTTCTACTCTGCCACCTCATGGTATACAGGACTTATTTGACGTCCCTCATAACCAAACCTCAATAACCAATGCAAAAGGAATTTTGACACACAAGCTAAGACGAATAACTAACTACTATACTAAAGCTTAATACAGAAGAAAGAAAAACAATATACTCCACAGAATCAATATCAAACCGAAATGGTAGAAGCAATACAATGTCCCTGAAAATTGAAGAAAACAGAAAAACTCACATAAGTATTAAGCTGGCGAACGAAGTTAGAGAAGTTGTTGTGTTTGAAGAAACGCGGCAGCAGATTTTGAGAGAAATCGGGATTCGGTGGGGATCCCGAATAAAAAAAATGTTGCGCGCGCTGCTTCAGGAGACGACTGGGTCTATCCAAGGATACTACACCGTGTCATGTGTCTTAGTAAGAAACAGAGGAATGGCGCTGCTTTGCAATCCTTCCATGAGCTGGGGCAGATTGTGAACTCTCCTCTACGAAGCCAAGAGAGGAAGCCAAGAGATGAAGAGATGAATCTTCTGCGGATGTCGCCATGGTAAGTAATTTACGACGGTGCCTTGTCTTCTTTTTCTGAATACAAGCGGGTAAAATCAGACCAACCCAACTCAGAAACCGTCGCTGCATCAAGAAGAGAAAACAATAAAGATCCTCCACCTTCCTTCACAAATCAGTGCATAAATGAATAGTAAATATCAAACCCATAACCAACATATCAGCTGTTAGGACTTTAATGTTTCCACTACTAAAATCTAACAAAGACTAAATGATGGTCAGAGATAGAAACAGAAAACAGGAGGAAAGAAGAAGATCACGGGAAGAAAGCAGAAGCAGAAAGGAAGAGGAAATCCCGTCATGAAAAATAGAAAGAAAGAAGTTGAAGAGAGGAAAAAGAACGACGCAGAATAATCATAATTGCCAACAGTGGAAACCATTCTCACCACCAATGTTACCTCTGGTCTGTCTTCTGTGATCTGCACAAATTTAGACTCGAGATTGTCAAGATTTTGTATGCTCCTCCGATGTAAATGTTCAACTTCAACTTCATCATCTTCTTCGTTTCTAATCTTCTTCACCAAATTATCGTCAATTTGTCCGAGAATGCATCGCCTACCCAACTCTGCAACGTCGAAACTGATTGCATCTGTGGGTCTCTTTCCTGTTATCGTCTCCAACACCAAGATGCCTTAGCTGTATACGTCCCCTTTCAGAGACGGGCACCCCAGAATACGAAATTCTGTAATCAATATGTAAAACCTTTATCTGTCAGTCATATCTATTCTGTAAACAATATCGCTCAATCTATTAGTATTCTATTTACCTGGTGCAGTGTAACCGATAGATCCCATAACAGGACTTGAGCTGTCTCTTGAGGCTGTCGTTGAATCGTCATGCTCTGCTGCAGAGATCATCAGACGTTAAGTACCAAAATCTCCAACATGGGCGGTCGGCGTCTCATCCAATAAAACGTTGGAAGGTTTCAGATCGCCATGAACAATGGCCGTAGGGCGGTGATCGTGAAGATAAGCCAACCCATGGGCAACGACCTTGAGAATGCTCAGCCGGCTTTTCAAACCCAACTCGGAATTATTTTCATTGCAATGCAAATGTTAATCAAGGCTTTCCCGCGACATAAACTCCATAACCAAAGATTTTTTATGGAAACTTGAGCATACTCCAATTAATCTCACCAGATTCCGATGTCTCACTCTCCCCAGCGTCTTTCATTTCTTTTATAAGTCTCCTGTCTGCGGAGTGTATTTTTTTGACAGCAACGGCTGTGCCATCGTCTCAGACGCCATTATACACGGAACCATGGCTTCCACGGCCCACAACGTTATCTGGGTACCCAAATCCATGATAGACTTCATCATATACAAGAACTTCATGGGTTTCCCCGGGGATTCTTGCAATTACAAAGGCCTGTCTGGAAGGCAGAGGAGCTAACCCATCTTTCCATATATACACAGCCTCTAAACCCAGAGGATTCTTGCAATTACAAAGGCCTGTCTGAAAGGCAGAGGAGCTAACCCATCTTTCCATTTATACACGGCCTCTTTCTGGGGTGCTTGTAGACCCACATTTTGGAAGCTGAAGCTCTTGTGGGAGCCGAGTTTAGACTTGAGAACGAGCTGACCAATATGGCTGATTTCAGACTCAGAGAATGACCATTGTGAACGGATCCAGAAAATGTTGTGGTTGAGCAGCAGTAATAAATACAGGCAGCAGAGAAATGACTTAGCAGGGCAGAGAAATGACAGACAACTATATGATCAAACTTGGCAGGCTCCTAAATCCAAAGATTTGATGGGCTGGGATGGGAGGCTTCTAAATTCACAGATGGCTGTTACGACAGCCGCCCGACCTCTGTTGTGCAGCCAGCCAGCCCCTCACACTCTCTGATGGCGTATAACAGAGGGAATGACTTCATATTTTTTGAATTTTTGTTTTTGGAATTTTCATTTGAATTTAAATTCCGTGCTTGTGCTTGTGCTTTTTGTCGAAACACTGACAATGCGAGGAAGGGGTGGGGACCGCTGCTTTTTCGTTGAAGTACACCTTTTACCATGTAAGAAGTGGTGAGGTATAAAGCCTATCACCTCATGCAATCTTTTAATAATTACTTAGAAGGGTTCATCCAATCTTGCTTTTTGGTTGAAGTACAGCTTTTACCATGTAAGAAATGGTGAGGTATAAAGCCCTCCTGCAATCTTTTAATCCTTACTTAGAAGGGTTCATTCAATCTTTTAATCATTATTTACAATTTTTCATCCAATTTTTTAATCATTATGGTAAATGTAAATGAATTTTTTAGTCATTATTTTTATTCATTAAATTAATTATTATTATGGTAAATGTAAATGAATTTTTTAGTCATTATTTTTATTTATTAAATTAATTTTTTAATCATTATTTAAGTGTTTATCTAATTTTTTAATCATTATTTAATATGATAAATAAATTTTGTAATCATTAATTACAATGGTAAATAATGTAGCATTATTTTCATCTTGGTAAACATTACCAAAGATTGATATATACTATGCTCTTTTTATTCATCCAAATTACCACTTCATTGAATTTTTTAATCATTATGTAAAATGGTAAGCGATACAATATTGTTTTCACCCTTGTAACCATTACCAAATGCTAATATATACTTTGCTCTTCATATTCATTCAAATTAGCAAGTGTCTTTTAAAATGTGTCTTGATGTTTTTATTGTTTATTTCAAATTAGCAAGTGTCTTTTAAAATGTGTCTTGATGTTTTTATTGTTTATTTGATAACTTAGAAGTTAAAAGATATATAACTTATATTTATGTAGAGAAAGTCTCTATCTATATATTTTAGATAATGGGTTTAGGTAAATTATATTTTAGTTTTTTCATAAATGGTAAAAGTGTATTGTCTATAAATATTTTAGAGGGTTTTGTGTTTAAATTCTAATTTTTTTTCAATGATATAAATAAATAAATTAATTAAATGATATAAATAATTAAACAATTGAAAATATTTCTTTAAAATTTATATATGTTTTTTATGGTTATAATTGAATTGAGAAGTTTAGTCAAATCCAAGTTCATTCACTCAATTATGCTCTCTCTTATCAACATAATTATCTCCAAGAGTTCCACTGAGCATATGCAATTAAATGTTTTGTAAGCATATTAATTGCAAGGTAATTGTACAAGACAGAATACTTTCTAAAAGTAAAAGAGAAATTATATCTATATATATATATATACATATAAGGAGGATGATGGATTTGCTATAGCTTGCAGTTAGGGCTTCTAGTGGCAAGAAATCCACAAGCTAATCTAGCAATCTCCTATGCTTCCTTCTTTCATGAATTTGCCTAATATCTTAAAATGGCGTAGGATTGGTATGAGGATCTGGTGGATCATACACCAAACCCTTTAGAAGGAGTCAACATCTGGAGGGATCCAGATCTCCTACAAGTATCATCACCCTCTTCTACCCTCATCACATTTAGCATGCAAGGATAGGTATGGATCTATATCTTGGGTAGTTTCTCGATGAAGTGCTCAGGGTTGGTCCCATCTTTGTGAGAAGTTAGGTGGATTTCTCTTGTTCCTAGGTGGCTCACACCCCCATTTCCCCCTTACGGAGCTTGCCTTTCCCTCTCAACTCAATGCACATCCCCTCCTATTGATCTCCTCTCATTACATTCCCTGATAAAATACTCTCCTCTATTTGCTCATTGTAGAGTCTGAAGATTGCCCTACCATGACATCCTTTTTGCCCAATAATCCTCTCTTTTTCATATATATGCACCACTTAATAAAGCTATATCTCCAAGGTTTTAATGAAGGTATGCATTAGTATGTTTTCTTGTTCATATTTAGTTGAATACCCTATTATTTTAATTAAAGTTGCAATTAGCTACCGAATTGACGTGTTTCCGCATCTAGTCCAAGATTCCGTAGCTGCCTTCATTGTTCACGAGGTTTCAGAGCTCCAGTTCAGTAACAAAAGGTGAGGATGGATAGGAGGTGATTCCCTCATGAATACCTCCCTATTCACTCAAAACCATTTTCCAAAGGTGGCACAAGAGATCGCGGTCAAACCCCGAGTCAACCATCAAATTAATGCAGCACAGAGTCAAGATAAGCTTAAACCTTATCATTTTGCTTTCGAAATAGCAAAACGACGATTTCATGATATAAGATTAGATAGGGTTAAGAGATATTAGGCTTAGAATTATCATACAATTATGCAAAAGACATGTTATAAATTCAATGGTTGCACTGGTATTTGGGTGCACGCCATATGAAACGTTTTATGAACAATTCATGATTTTCATGTGAATGAATTTCGTTTTTGTGTGCAAGTATTGTATTGGTTTAAAGCTCTGAACTGCTATGTGGAGGGCCCCTACAATCAGTGTCAGGTTTTGATCGAATGCAATCTGATTTCTTTCAATTATTCAATTACTCTGTTTTGTGTGAATATGTTGTATAATGATTTCAAATCATTACCTGCATAAGAATTCTAATTTGCTTTATACCTAGATTAGATTGTTGTTTACTTTTCTTTATACCTGGTACTGCACAGTTATTTTCTTTGCTTATTATCCAGCATAATTAAGTGTGTTCAATTCAGAAATGTTGCTTGGATTACAGTGCTTGAACAAAAATTGAACAAGTGAGAAGACTTTTCCTAAAACAATTGAGTTCAAAAGTAATTCCTTCATAGACGCTAGAGTAAGATTCTATTTTACACTTAGAAGATTAGGAGTTGCAACAAGAAGGTTTAAAATCAAACTCCAAACAACTTAACATAAGTAAAACCACCTTCACATCATCCACAAACTGATTGAACAACGATTGATTCCTAGGAAACTTATCCTTAAGAATGACAACATTAGTTCAACTAACAACATCACCTCCACCCTCGGACTAGACTTTGATAAATACATAACAACATACTAAGATAGCTTCTAAGCACATATTGTGCACCTATACTTCGTCAGTCTACGCACCTTGGTTGACAATTTATGATTGTCAATTCAAGGACATTGAATTGACCAAACATTTTGGCGTCGTTGCCGGGGAAGTATAATTAGAAACCATAAAAAGACAAAAAACAAAACCATCATTAATTTAAAAACATGACATGCGTAGAGATAGAGACTCTAGAGGTAGATTTGTAGGACGAGGAAGAAATTTAATTCCCACAAATCCACTCACTCCACCACAATTTCGAGATTCGACACCACCTACTCAAAACCAAATTCCATTTAGGGGATCACAAAGACTTCCTGAAGTCTCAAGATCGGAAATTCAATCCAAAACTTCGCCTACTTCCTCTATTGAGGTTGTAATTGAAGAAAATCCTACATCCCCAATCGTAGGAGTAATCTTTCCGCCCTCCACTGGTGAACAAATCGAGGGAGAAGAATTAGAAATTCCTAGTGAAGAGGAGGGATTGGAAACGTATTCTGAACAACCATTGATAGAGGAACCAGAAAGATTAGAAGAACTCTATATTAATTCCGAAGAATCTATCATGGCTGAAGAAGAAGGAGAAGTGCATAATGTCCATGGTGAAGAGGATAGGATTGGACGCAGAGGAAGGGGAAGAGGTAGAGGTAGAGGAGGGGGTAGAGGCAGGGGGAATAAGATATTTCGGGATTCCCTATCCTTGATGAGGATACAACCCTCACAATGAAAAATATATCACCTTCGATTCTTCCTAATTTCCATGGGAAAAGAAATGAGGATTCGGAGACATTTCTCTTTGAATTTGAAGTATTGTGCAGATCATATGACTATCTGCATGATGCTCAAAAGTTGAAATTATTCCCAGCCACATTAAAAGACTCAACATTAAAATGGTTTATGAGTTTGGGAGTGCATTCTATAACAACATGAGCATAGATGAAGGAGGCTTTCTTCGACAAGTACAGAGACTATTGTATGCCTAGCAACCTTAAGGATGAAGTCTTCAAGATGACACAAAAAGAAGATGAGAATATTGAAGACTTAGTAGAAAGATTTGTTTATAATGTTAAAAGAGCAAAAATGGATAATTTGGATGAAGAAACCTTAAAAGCTCTTTTACTCGGAGTTGTTAAAGATGAATGGATCGATCTAGTTAACCTGACCGGGAAAGGAGATATCTCCCAGCTCCCATTTGCAGATATTTGTGATTTGTGTGTACATATCTCAAGGGGAAAAGCAAGAGTTGGAAAGAGTCCTAGAGACCCTCTCTTATCAAGAATAAACAATTCTGCGGCTAGAACAGTTAGCAGGGCAGAAATAGGGAACCTACTTGATGCCTTTAAGACAGATATTTTAGGGAGCTTAAGTGAACAAATAGACACCCTTAAAATACAGAACAAGCAAAATTATGAAAATGTTGCATTATCTATCTTCTGTCCCAAATTTCGGAAGAAACATGCTCTGAGAGAATGTCCCTTAGACTCAAAAGTCATAGAAACCTGTGTCATATGTGCGGATAATCATGATACAAAGGAATGTCCATCCTTACCAGGTCTCAAGGATGTATTCAATAACGAAGGAATCTCAGAACCAGTAGACCCTCTTTACTTTTTAGCTAAAAGACCATGGCAAAACCCCCAACCAAATCAACCACAAGGATTTAGACCACAACAATTTGCCCAATCTTCACAAAGTAATTAGAATCCAGCTTGGCAGTATTGGGCTCTACCACAATCACAACCTTGGAATCAAGGATGGAAAAATCCTTATGGACCCTATGCTCAATATCAGCAATACTCGACATCCTATATTCCACCACAATTCTTAACCTCGTCCAATCAAATCAACTACCCACTCAACCACTTCCAAATCCTAATAATAAAGAACCACAACAACCAGTATACAACATGGAGGGTTAGAATTCTCAAACTTATGTAATAACCCCACTAGACCTAAACAATGTTCAATTGAGGTCTGGAAGGGTATTACCAAAAAACCCTCCCTTTGTGATCCAGAAAACAAAATTAGATCTTCAAAAATATAAGAATCAGCCAAAAGAAGGAGAGACCTCTCTTCCACAAAAAGAAACTAGACAAACAGAAGAAATTCCAATAAATACTCCTATCATAGAACAACCTTCAATATCAGTTAAGCCACCTTTCCCAGAAATATTAAAAATCGATGAAGGAGTAGAGAAACAAATTATCTTGCCTGATTATAATATGATGGACGAATTGAGAAATGTCTATATTAAGATTCCTTTATTGCAAGCCATAAAAGAAATACCAATTTTTGCAAAAACAATTAAGGAATTAAGTACACAACGATCAGGAAGAAAAAGAAAATATATAAAAAAAATTCAGTTAGTCGGAAAAATTGCAGACATTATGATGGGAAAAACGATAATCCAAAAGTATCTAGACCCAGGAAGCCCCATTGTAAAAATTCACATCAATGGAACTGAAATACCAAACACACTGATTGACCTAGGAGCGGCTATAAACATAATGAGCAAACAAGTGATGGATACACTTAGGATTCCTAATCTTCAATACACATCAACTTTGTTGCAAATAGCAGATAGATTTGTTATTAAACCAGATGGTGTGTTAGAGGATGTTTGCGTATCCTTAGATTCTTGGGAATATCCTGTTGATTTCATGGTCTTAACACCCAAGAGCAATCTAGGAGGACATCCTTTAATTATAGGAAGACTTTGGTTAGCCACAGCAGATGCTTTCATCGGTTGTAGGTTAGGAGATATGCTTATCTCAGATGGAAATTCTACAAAGAAATTTACATTATACCCCTGCAATAACAACAATAGATACAGAAACTGAAGAATGGATAGAAGATGGAGAAGACATCCAACCTATTTTTGTCACTGAACAAGTAAAAGAGGAAGACAAACTTTTAAACTTGTTAGAAAATAATGAATCTTCCTCACATTATGAGCGTAGTCGAAATGAATATCTCTCCTCTAAACAAGTATCATTGTTGTCCATGGAGAAATTTTGGAATTCCTCGATAGAAATCTTCCCAGGAAAGACCTTAAATATCAATGAAAAGTTGGAAGACATTCAAAAGAAACAATTGATAGAAATTTTATAGAAACATTCTTCTGCTTTTGCATGGGAATATACTGACATGAGAGGGATTGATCCTAAAACTTGCATATATCATATCTACATTCAACAAAATGCAAGACCATTTAGACAACCTCAGCGAAGAATGAACCCAAATCTAAAATAAATTGTTAAAGAAGAATTGCATAAATTATTTAATGTAAATTTCATTTATCCAATATCTGATAGTCAGTGGGTTTCACCCCTGGTAATCGTCCCTAAAAAAATGGAAAATGGAGAGTATGCATCGATTACAGGGAATTGAATAAAGTGACATTAAAAGACCACTTTCCCCTACCTTTCATAGATCAGGTCTTAGATACTCTAGCAGGAAAAAGATATTTTTCCTTCCTAGATGGGTTCAGTGGATACAACCAAATTCAGGTGGCCCTTGAAGATCAGGATAAAACCACATTCACTTGTCCATGGGGAACTTATGCTTACCGAGTACTTCCCTTTGGGTTATGTAATGCTCCTGCAACATTCCAAAGGGCAATCCTTGGCATTTTCTCTGACCTTATCCGTGACTGTGTGGAGGTATACATGGATGATTTCACAATCTATGGAGATTCTTTCAACAAAGCGCTAGAAAACCTGGAGAAATTTTTAATAAGATGTTAAGAAACAAACCTCTCATTAAGCCATGAAAAATGTTTCATGATGTTTAATGAAGGAATTGTTTTAGGTCACCATATTTCTAGAGATGGAATTAAGGTAGACTCATCTAAGGTAGAAGTCATTTCCAAGTTATCAGTGCCAAGTTGTCAAAAGGACATCAGAAGTTTTCTCGGTTTTACCGGATATTATAGAATATTTATAGAAAACTTCACAAAGATTGCATCTCCACTTTTTAAACTACTTACGAAAGACTGTGAATTCAGTTGGGATACCGAATGTCAAGTTGCCTTTGAAACATTGAAAAAGAGAATTTCTGAAGCACCCATCTCAAAAGGACCTAACTGGAAATTACCTTTCCATATCTCAACAGATGCTTCAGATTCAGCCTTAGGAGTTGTTTTGGGACAAAAAAGATCTCACTCCTTATGCCATTTATTATACCAATAAAAATTTAACCCCTGCAGAGTTAAATTATACTGTAACCGAGAAGGAGTTCTTAGTTGTGATTCATGCCATTAATAATTTCAGACATTATATAACTGGATATGAAACTTTTGTCCATATAGACCATTTTGCCATTAGATACTTAATGAATAAATCGGTCACTAATGGAAGAATAACTAGATGGCTCCTACTTTTACAATAATTTAACATAATCATTCTAGATAGGCCATGAAAACAAAACACAATTGTCGATTTTCTATCCAGAATACAAAATGAAAACCATGATCAACCCATAAAGATAAATTTCCTGATGAATATCTTTTTATAGTATCTACTAAATCACCTTGGTATGCATATATTGTTAATTATTTGTCCACAGGAAAAATGCCATTTCATTTAACCCCTAGAGAAAAAAGAAGAATAGTCCACAATAGCACATCCTACTCATGGATAAATGAAAAATTTTATAAGATGGGACCAGACCTCATCATCAGAAGATGTGTTTGGGAGGACAAAATACCAGAGATACTAAAAGCTTGTCACGATGAGCCATGTGGAGGACATTTTTCTAATAGAAGAACCGCTTACAAAATCTTGCTTTTAGGATATTATTGGCCTTCAATTTTTAGGTACACCAAGGAATATGTTAAGAGATGCGACAGTTGTCAGAGAATGGGCAAACCTACTCTTTCAAATGAGATGCCATTGCAACCACCGGTACTTATCGGACCATTTGAAAAATGGGCACTAGATTTTGTTGGACCAATCAGTCCACCTTCAAAGCAAAAGAAGTATATTTTGGTATGTACTGATTATGTCACTAAATGGGTAGAAGCTAAAGCACTTCCTTTTGCTACTGAAAATACTGTAGTTTCATTTCTTTTTGAGCATATTTTTACTCGCTTTGGTGTGCCAAGAGAAATTGTAACAGATCAAGGGACATAGTTCACATCCAGATTAGTGCAGAAGCTTGTGGACCAATACAAGATAAAACATCGGAAGTCAACTCCATATCATCCACAATCCAATGGACAAGTTGAGTCCACAAATAAAGTGATTGAAGCTATCCTTACAAAGACTGTACATCTACACAGGAAAGACTGGGTGGAAAAACTTCCAGAAGCCTTATGGGTCTATAGGACTACATGGAGGAACACTACAGGACATACTCCCTATCAACATGTTTATGGGAAGCAAGTCTTACTTCCAATAGAGTTACAGATCCAAACCTATAAGACAACAGTGCAGTTAGAACTTGACTTGTTAGAAGCCCAAAAGCAAAGGATGACACAATTAAATGAGCACGATGAGATCAGACAAGAAGCCTTTCAGAGGACCAACTTAGTGCAACAACAAAGGTCAAGATGGCATGATAAGTATATTAAGGAGAGGAAGTTTCATCTGCGAGATTGGGCATTGCTATTTGATTCAAAATTCAAGAAATTTCAAGGGAAATTCCAAACCCATTGGCTTGGACCTTATGAGGTTGAGAATATCTTTGATAATGCTGCAGTTAGAATCAAAACTATTGATGAAGAAAGAACTCCTCTATTAGTAAATGGACATTGACTCAAACTTTATCGGAAACCATTAACAAGAGAGGAATTTGTCAAAATATTTCAGGATAATTCAGAACTGAAGATGGTGAAGAAGAATTCTTCTTCTTTTCCACCTTAGAAATTTTCATTTAGTTTGTTTTTTTTTTTGAAAATAAAATAAAATAAAAATATATATAACAAAATATAATAAATAAATTATATGTGTATATATATATATATAATACAAAAAAAATTGTATAAACATGAAAACCAACATGTCGTTGGCATGTTTATATAGAAAATTTAAACTAAAAACCAATTTATTGGCACTTCAAATTTTATTCTCAAAAAAATACATAATAAAGCTCATCTACTAAAGTTCCCTTTCTCTTAAGCTGTAGAAACAACAACTTTCCGCAGCTCGTCCAACTTTCTGTAGCTTGGACAAGTTTCCGTAGCCAAACAAATTTCTGCAGCCTAATAATTTTAAAGACTACAAGAATGCTTGGTGATCTGGATTAAAGGATAGTTGACAACGATGCACCTGCAGAAGATCAAAGGACAACAAATGAGGTTAGCAACAGGAAATTAAAGGTATGTGTTTCTTTAATTTAACAATAGGGAAAGATATATGGCATGTATGAATAAGAAAATACAATACTAAAGTGAAACCATTATAACCTAAGGGTAATGGCCGTTTAACAAAATATCATATGCCACCACTCTAGAAGTCATATCAAGACCTTGCACCAAATCTACCAACTTAATTACCAAATCATAATTTTGAATACGCCCAACGGTCAAATCCATTTCCATAATCCTTTTGATAATCCATCCATTCTTCCCTATTCCTACACTCCTCTATTCGTTCACCATTACTCCATCTTTCTGCCAGTTAGAAAACCCCACCAGTCCCATTTTCCTGTCAAGGTAACCAATCTTCAAGGCGAAGCATCCTTCAACATGTGGGTAATTGTTCAAACAGATCCAACAGGAAAGAAATTTCTAGAAGGGTACCGACAAACTAGGGAGTTGCTGCAAAGAAGACAATGACTGCAGTTCATTAAGAAGTTTAGCAGTTTCCACAAAGAGGTAACCAAGACATTTGCACATTCCTTCGATGGAACGGAGGCCAAAATTGGAGATATCAAGCTCATGGTAACGGAGTCTATGATCGCTGAGGCCACCGAGGTGTCAAGACATGGAGAAAAATGGTTTAAAAATAGAGGGATTGATAGTGAAGACTGGAGGGTTTTTCTTAAGAATCCAAACATGTACACGACGGTCTACAAGAAAGGTATTTCAAGCTCTGCTCTTAAAGGTAAATGGAGAAACTTATTATTTGTGCTTCAGAATTTTATCACTTGTGAGGGTAGGTTTGGATACATGTACTTTTATCATATTAGAATGATGATGCACTTCCTGGAGGATCATCAGATGAATCTTCCCTATTTTCTCTTGAATAGCCTCAGGAAAATGGCTACAAATGTTCAAAAGAAAGTTCAATGCATAGAAAACACCATGTACCATCATGGTCTGGTGAAAATATTGGTTGAATTTCACCTCCATAGTACAGGGGATGAATGGGAAAGTTTCTTGATAAGGAATCATTTCGAGGAAAGATCCCCAGAAAAACCAAGTAGCAGTAGGACCCTCAGGGGGAGGAAAAGAACCATAGAAATGAAAAAATAATAGGCACCTCAAACTCAGACAAAGGTATAGAAGAAGAGATGCCCATAGTCAAGATTTTTCAAAGAATGAAGAGGGGAAACCCTAGAAGAAAGAAAGCTAGCCCAGGAAAGGAAGAACTCTCACGAATTGAAACTTCTCTAAAAGGAAAATTAGAGGATAAAAGGAGGAAAGTGTAGAAAACACAAACCCCAAGGTTGAGAAGAAGCACAAGGTTGAGCACAACTCAACAAACCACACCAAAAATTACATAATACATCAACCTGGAGGAAAATGAGCCGACTGAAGAAGAGCCAACAGAAAACACTCCGACAGAGATTGAACCAATAGAGGATGAGCCAATTGGAAGCCCTGGGGATTCTCCAAAAGGGTCACCAAGATCATCACCACAGCCTTACAACTCACCTCTAGGGAGCCCGATACATAGTCCAAGTATTGACCCTGCACAGCAGGAAATATATGACTACATAGAATCACTGGAAAGGAAGGCGATAGCAACAAAGGAAAAAATACAAAGCCTTGGAGAAGGAAGCAACCAGGTAAATGAACAATCGGCCTCAAACATCTTGAAGTAGTATATCTTTGAACTGGAAACATTGAATCGATATCTTAAAAATGAAAATCAAGCCCTGAAGACATAGAGTGAAATACAGATCACCAAGAGTGATAATTTAATCTTACATCTAAGCTTGTGGTATAAGAAAAACAAGAAGCTGAAACAAGAGAACAAAATTATGCAGAGAAAGATAATCAGTTTAAAGTACAAAATCCTAATGAGGAAGCCTACAATTCCAATCTCTGCCAGAAAGAAGAAAGCGGTGAAAAAGGGAAATAACAAACAAGAGACACAAGCAAAAGACAAAGAGGAAGTGTATGAGGACATACAACATCTCCAGTCTGGGGGAATGTAGAGTCTGAAGATTGCCCTACCATGACATCCTTTTTGCCCAATAATCCTCTCTTTTTCATATATATGCACCACTTAATAAAGCCATATCTCCAAGGTTTTGATGAAGGTATGCATTAGTATGTTTTCTTGTTCATATTCAACTGAATACCCTATTGTTTTAATTAAAGTTGCAATTAGCTACCAAATTGATGTGTTTCCGCAGCTAGTCCAGAATTCCGTAGCTGCCTTCATTGTTCGCAAGGTTTTAGAGCTCCAGTTCAGTAATGAAAGGTGTGGATGGATAGGAGGTGATTCCCTCATGAATACCTTCCTATTCACTCGAAACCATTTTCCAAAGGTGGCACAGGAGATCGCGGTCAAACCCCAAGTCAACCGTCAAATTAATGCAGCATAGAGCCGAGATAAGCTAAAACCTTATCGTTTTGCTTTAGAAATAGCAAAACGACGGTTTCACGATATAATATTAGATAGGGTTAAGAGACATTAGGCTTAGAATTCTCATACAGTTATGTAAAAGACATGTTATAAATTCAATGGCCACACTCTTATTTGGGTGCACGCCGTATGAAATGTTTTCTAAACAATTTATGATTTCCGTGTGAATGAATTTGGTTTTTGTGTGTGTTAGAGTCAGTCTAGTAGCCCTCCACCAGAGATCAAAGCTCTTTGCATTTCATGATTAGGTGTCCCATCAGTGTGATCATGTTGCATTCCATTAGGCATGCCATAACTCTGGTGGAGGAGTTTGTGTCTTTTATTCCCCTCCTATTTGGCACTGCTGGTTCAGGTTTCTTTAAGTAAATAAAATCTTCAAAGGGTCATTCATCTTGTTTTAAATTTCGAGGTCTTAGGTCCAGGGTTGAGTCAATTTTTGTCTTGAGAGGTCATAAAGGACCAGCAGGCCAGAGGGATGTCCTTCATAAAACATCATTTCAATAATTCTCATTATTGTACAGCTAAATTTTCACCTTGTTTTCAAAACTCTGTTTTTGAAAAACAAAGGTCATTATCTCGTTTTTGTAAAAAAATGTCAAAATTTCAAATTCTCCAAATGTTGAAGCGTAGCCTTGGTCTCCTTTGCCAAAGCATCTCAGAAGCCATCCCTGCAAAAATTTTCAGAAGAAATCATCATTTCAACCAATTTTTTTCAAAAAAAGGAAACCAGAAGTCAAAGCCAATTAATTGAAAAAGTGTCAACACTCAAACATTATAAAATGGGTTTTGGGCAAATAAAAATAAAAAAGGAGCCTATAAAAGCACATCACTCTTCATTAGCAACTCATTTGCCTCTCACAAGCCAAGTGAATCCTTGCAAAGGCGATTTCAAGAGTCATTGAGCAAATTGGGCAGTTTCAGGGGCGCGCTACGCATCAGCGCGACTTTTCCAGTGCATTTTTACTCAGGCGCTACGCACCAGAGGGGCGCTACGCGTTGGGCAAGGTGCGCTACGCGTTGGGTTTTTCGCCCAATAAACTGCCAGCAAGCTACCAAATCCTCTTTTCTCTCAAGCAAATTTCAGGTAGGCCTCTCCTCCATGGCTAGTTTTGGTTTTGCAAGATGAATGAGAAATTAATATGTTAAAAATGCCATGAAAATGAGAAGTTAAAACCCTACATTGTTGTGGAAAATTTAAAGACTTAGTTGTGCTAGGGTTTCAAAGTATTTTGCTGTCCAAGGTTGCCCATTTTTTATCCCTCTTTTCCCTCATCTTCACCAGCATTCTCCTTCAAATTTTCCCATAAAATTTTATAATCTTCCTCTCTAAAATCCCTAAAACCTACTAAATTCCCAAACCCTACTTCACCTTAAAATCCCACAATATTATGATTTCCCATGTTGCCTTCCCTAAATTCCTTATTTATGTTTATTGTCCCTAATTCCCTCATGTTCCCCTTTCCCTAAAAATCCCCTTGTATTTATGTCCCCTTGGTGACAGCATTTGAAAAAGTCAAACAACAGTTAATTGGGTGCAAAGTCAGCAATACATTTCAGCCATCTTGCCTTCAAAACCATGTCAGAAACCGAATCAGATTATGAGCAGAGTTATGACAGTGATTCGACACCGGAGATAGAAGTGCCAAGGAGGCATCATAAGGGTGGTAAAGGTGGTCGGCATGTCAGGGAGGAGCCCACTTCTTTGGCTCAGTTGCAAGCTTGTCCACTTGCAATGACATGTTTTCAGTATCAATCATGCTTTGGATATTGTGAGCGGATCTCGCAAATTCAACATCATAGAGAACTAGTCCGCTTGTTTGTCCTACATTTGCACAATGGTCATGTGAACCTTGCAGGAGTGGACTTCACCCTATCACCCGAAATTGTTGCTCAAGCCACCGGGATACCAAATGTTGGGGAGGAGTGGAACAAGCGCCAGCAACTAGACAGAATTCATTATGAACCATATATCAAACTCGGGTGTATGAGACACCTAACTACTGTTTTTCCCTTCAGATTCCTAAGGGATGAGTATGCACCCTTGATGAGGCTCATTATGCGCTATTTCACTTGTGAGGGCAGATTTTTCACATTTATATTCGTACCATATCCCTTTGTTGATGCATTTCACCCGGGTACGAATGATGAACATTCCATTTTTCATGTGCCGAAATATAGAGAGGATGGTGCCCTTAGTGCAAAGGAAGAACCCCGCACGGCAACACAAGAGTATATATCATTATGCACTGATCGAGATCATAGTGATGCATTAGTTGGCACAACAGGGTATTGCTTGGGAGGATTTCATCTCTCGCGACTTCTTCAGGTGCCACAGCCACCCCCTGAGATTGTCCATGATGAGGGAGGGCCTTCACTTCAGTTTCACATTCCAGAGCCCGAGCATGTCAGCACTCCAGCATGTGTTACATATCAGAGAGGCCACAGGGCCTTATTTGCATCTGCACGGCGAGTATTATCTTCACACCAGGTGGAAGGGGTCTCGCCTTCTTCATCAGCACAGCGAGTGTTATCTCCACATCAGGTGGAAGGGGCCTCACTTTCGACAGCAGCACAGGTACAGGAGAGAGGCAAGCAGCCCATGATTGATGAGGGACCATCAGGTGATCCAAACATAGACATTATTGACCTTGACATTAGTTCTCCTAGCTCGGAGCTAAAGGAGAGAATTCAACAACAAAAGGCTGAGAATCGCTTGTTGCAACAGAAGTTGGAAATGGCCAATTGGACAATCAACTACTTGGAGCAGCGCAACAAGCAGCTAGAAGATGAACACACTCTTTATGAGTTGCGGCGAATCTGAGAAGACCGAAACTTGGCCCGCAAGAGACCCGGTGATTTGACACCTATTGAGCGAGAGTCTATGCTTATCCAGGTGAACACTCATTTAGAGAAATTGTTAGCCAAGGCAAACAAAGACAAAGATATGCTCCACCATATGAAGAATCATTACTGGGCCCGCATGCATGTTTGCAAAGCGAGAATGAAGGTTCTTAAAGGGCGATTGAGCAAGGCATTAAAACGGCAAAAAAGGCCCGATCCACTCCAAATTTTGGCCGAAGCCTCCTTGAAGGAGCATGGTACTTGATGATACACTCCCAGCTCAAAATTCAGAAAATTTGGAGAACTTTTGGTCAATTTTGATTTTATTTTTTTTTGCTAAAAACATGTTTTTGCCCTCAACGCGTAGCGCGCCGCGCGCTACCCTGAAGATGGGGAGGTCCATTTCACAAAAACTCTACATTTTTGGATTTGTCATGACAAATTACACTTTCTCAGCCACTGCCAAGACATTTCATTGAGGTTTGGGCCCCCAAAAGGTCAAAAAACAAGCAAAAAATGACCTTCTGCCACTTTTTGGACACACAGGAAGCAGTCTTGGGAGATTGCATTTTTGGAGGGGCAAATGGGCACCAAATTGAGAAATTCCACTTGGGCTGGAGATTAGACATCCATACCTTTCCAACAAGCCCACTTGAGCCTCATTTGGATGTCGGGAAGTGCCCCAAAAGTGGGCTCAAAGGCACGCTACGCGTAGAGAAATGGCGCGCTACGCATTAGGGAAATTTGCCAGTTTTTCATCTACAGCTCAGGACAACGCAGCTTTTGACTAGTTTTGACTTTTCATGGGATTTTTCACCCTCTTTGATGTAACTAATGTATTTTCATGATGACATGACATTTTTTTTACCTATTCTAGAAGATTCATTCATAAAATAGCAAAAAATTAATGAATGAATTGGTTTCCTAACTTATAGAGGCAAGTTGTTTTGACTGCCTAGATTGTAGTGCTCAGTTTAGAATTGGTTGAAACAGCTCCTAGGATGATGAGCTCGACCCCTAGAGGCAATAAAATGTGTTATCTTGCCTATATTATGTACTTTCTTAGTCATTTTCATGGTTGGACTCTTGGGGGATAAGCTTAGACTGTATTACACATTGTATCTCAGCAATTTTGGCAAAGGAAAGACCAGGGTTTTGCGGCACTATTTGGGATTCCTGTGGTTATTTGTGTTGATGGTGTGTTTCTCTCATGTACTTGTAAGTTTGTTATGTGTATCATTTTCCTACTATTCTCTTCTGCAAATTAAACAAATGAAGTGTTAAGGTAGAATTCATAATCTTGTATGCTCTGCCTTTAAGTTTGTTTAATATCTATGTTTTCATATGTTTAAGGAGAACTCCTGAAATTTTCTCGCTCTCCTTAGCTCCTCACCAGTCATTTCTATCCGTTCAATTCCTTTAAAGACATCAGGACGATTGCCTACCTTGCCCCAAAAAGACCTCTGTAAAAACTGTGTCACATCTCCGCACCCAAAATTGCCTTTCCCTGTTTTCCAACAAAACCCTAAAAATCTTAAATCAAACTATCTTATCAATTTACTAGCCTAAAATCAGTATTCATATCGGTCATCTCAGCCCCTTTGAAGACCTCTTGCCGAGATAGACCCGGAGAGAGCCCTCTCCTGTCCTCGTAGGGCTAGCTACGAGGCTGAGCTTGGTTTGATGTTGCCTTGAGTTTCGCCTTCCTCAGCGTGAGGCAAATTCGAGCGCTAACAGTGTGTAAGTATTGTACTGGTTTAAAGCTCTGAACTACTATGTGGAGGGCCTCTGCAATCAGTGTGAGGTTGTGATCGAATGTAATCTTCTTTCTTTCAATTATTCAATTACTCTGTTTTGTGTGAATATGTTGTATAATGATTTCAAATCGTTACCTGCATAAGAATTCTACTTTGCTTTATACCTAGATTAGACTGTTGTTTACTTTGCTTTATACCTGGTACTTCACAAATATTTTCTTTGCTTATTATCCAACATAATTAAGTGTGTTCAATTCAGAAATGTTGCTTGGATTACAGTGCTTGAACAAAAATTGAACAAGTAAGAAGACTTCTCCTAAAACAATTGAGTTCAAAAGTATTTCCTTCAAATATGCTAGAGTAAGATTCTATTTTACACTTAGAAGATTAGGAGCTTCAACAAGAATGTTTAAAATCAAACTCCAAACAACTTAACATAAGTAAAACCACCTTCACATCATCCACAAATTGATTAAACAACGATTGGTTCCTAGGAAACTTATCCTTAAGAATGACAACATTAGTTCAACTAACAACACCACCTCCACCCTTGGACTAGGCTGTGACAAATACATAACGACATACTAAGATAGCTTCTAAGCACCTATTTTGCACCTATACTTCATTGGTCTATGCACCCTGGTTGAAAATTTATGATTGCCAACTCAAGGACATTGAATTGACCACACACTCATGTTACAGTGTGGTTACCTCCCAATTGTTTACCGATAAACTGCCTCCCTTTCCCCCTCTTCCAATTTCCTAAATGATTTCCTTACATTGACAATGCTCAATCTAGGTAGTTATTCTTAGGGGAAGGTTGACCCTATAGCTCCACCAGATAGTACACCTAAAAAACCCTCTCGAAAATGCATCAAGTGTCACAAGTGGGGGATTGACTTTGTGGGACCAATTCAACCTCCAAGAAAGAAGACGGGTGTGCGGTACATCATCACTGTGACTGAGTACTTAACTAGATGGGTAGAGGAACAGCCTGTGAAGGACTATACAAGCGCGACGACAACAAAATTCATATTTGAGTACATGATGACAAGGTTTGATTGTCAAAAAAATTTAATCAGCGATTGCGGTACACATTTTCTTAATAAGATGGTCAACAAGATGATGGAGGAATTTCAAGTTTACCATTATAAGAGCACACCATATCACCCACTAGCTAATGGAACAGTAGAAGCGTTTAATAAGATACTGGAAAACGCGCTGATGAAGGTTTGCAATACACAACGAAATGACTGGGATGTGCGCATACCCACGGTGCTATGGGCTTACAGAACAACTTGTAACAAGCTGACTTGACAAATGCCTTTTAGGCTAGTTTATGGTGTTGAAGTTGTGATGTCAATGGAATATAGTTTACCTAGTTTGCACATAGTGACATTCACAGGAATGGCTGATCACGAAACCCTATAGGAGAGGCTCGTACAGCTAACAGAGCTTGAAGATGATAAATTTCTAGCTGGCTTCCATCAACAAGTTCAAAAGGAGCACGAAAAGGCATGGCATGATCAGCACATAAAACTACGCACCTTCAAGGTAAATGATTTATTTTTATTATATGACAACAAGTTTGATAAATTTCCAGGAAAATTTAGGATGGATTGGCTAGGGCCATATGTCATCCAGGAGATTACCGACGGTGTAGCAGTTTAGTTGGTAAAATTAAATGGAGAACCCTTCCTAGGAAAGGTGAATGACTGTCGATTGAATCCATACACTGGCGATCCGGCCAGATGACTACATGATGGAAGCACAGTCTTAACACCTCAGGCCGCTGAAAGGAGGCGTGAGACTATAAACTACACTACCCGGGTTGTGGAGATGTGCAATTGGGCAACTCTGCAGAACAAAGGAATGTCACAATGTCAGCAAAAACGCGTGGGGAGTTGCACTATCGAAGAAGGGGCCACTCAGGGTAGCCGAAAAGTGACCGTTATGGTCAGTGTTCATGATTTGATGATGAAAAAATGGCTAAATAGAGTGGGGGGCAGCATTTAAGTCATAATTTAAGGGCAATATCTTTGAAAATATGCCTCCAATATAGCATTTATGAATGAATTTCGGGGGGAACGGTCGAATTTGAATTTGGAAATGCCTATAAATTACATATGGATGCCCAGCGAAAAACACTTGGCATTTTGAGAATTGAGGTGTTGAGCTCTCATGCATGTATGAACCGTTATAATTTTGAAGCTTTTATAGCAAGCTCAACATTTGAGAGGTTGCCGAAGAAAACACAGGAGTTTTTAATTAGCATCATGTCAGCGCCCACAGAAACCGTGAGTGTTGGAGAAGCAATGGCAGCTGAGGGAGCTGCCTCGGAGGTAGCAATGGCAGTTGAGGAAGCTACCCTGGAGATAGAAAGTGTTGAAGTACCTATAGAGGTACCCAAATCACTGAGGTCACCCAGGCCGAGGCCTATGCCGACCAAAGAGGGTCCGAAAATGAATAAAGATAAGCAGAAAGTGACACTGCCAGTGCGCACGTCACCCAGAAAACACCTGCAGAAGGAAAAGCCCACCGCGTAGGAGAAGGGAAAGGTATTTGACCTAGAACCTAAAGAAGGCAGTGAAGAAATCAATATGCGTGGGGAAGGCATTGACATGGGGGCAGAGGACGTTGAGATTGAAGGGTCCGAGGCAAGGCAAAGGTCCCAAAGGACATTGATGATAGCAAAGTCACACTACATACATTGTTGCTGCCGGACAAGATCACCTTTGAAGGACCGTACCTAGCACGCGTCCCCCATTTAAAATTGGAGGATTGGGATTTGGCCGATACGGAGCACTTTCCCCACTTAGCGATCGATCAATTCATGCGTCGTGTCTTCTATAACGACTTTGTGTGACCATGCTGGAGCCAAGGAAGTGGATAAAAGGGGTGGACAAGGCAGGATTGCTAAACATGCTATGGGTGTCGCATTACAACCATGCGCCCATAACCATGATAGTGATAAAACAGCTGCTTTGTTTGGTGCATGATGGTTGCTTTTCGTTAGAAGAACCAATATCGATCACTGACATGTTGATCCATAGGATCACTCAACTGCTGAATTCAGGATTAAATCCGGCCATGGAATTTGGCGGAAAGGCAGGTGAGCGTGACCTCACTAAGCAAATGAAGGACAAATTTAAGCTCACTAAGAAGTCGCATGGTTACTCCATTTCTAGTAAAACTGACCCCGCAGTCAAAGTAGCCACCCAGATCCTGGATGGGAAAATTATGAGGAAATGTCGCATAGATGAAGTGTCGGCACCAGTCGTATCATTAGTGACCCAGTGCATAGAGTGCATAAAATTCAATTGGGCACGCTACCTCTACAGCAAGTTCTTCGTGAACTGCAGAGAGGCGTAGGATCAGAGCAAAATATTTCACTATGCATGGTTGTTGTTATCCATAGTACTGGTCGCATGGGAGTTACTGAAGGATAGTCAGTTTCCTCTGGTCACGCAGGATTTACCGGAAGCAGCAAAGTTTGCTTCGCTCTGGGCCATCAAGGACCCCCAAAGGGTCAAGGATAGCAAGATATTTTGGATCTTGATGGAGATGAGTATCAACATGGCCATCAACCACAAACCATGGTTATCATCGATTGTCTTCGAATAGTTGGCAGAGTATGTGGAGTTGAAGGCGGACTTCCACTATGTCTTCGTGTGAGCGAGGAAGGACCCTGATTAAAACTGGTATGACCTTCCACACCTAATCATGGCGGTCTTCGACCACTGGCCAGTAGAGTGGTACATGGTCTTAGACTTGACAGCTGGGTCTAGCAAGTCTACAACAAAGCGTAAGAAGGAAGAGCCCAGACTAAACATGGAACATTTTGCCGAAAAGAGGAAGAAAGAGACTGAGGACAAAGCCAAAGTGGAGCACGCTGCCAAAAAGCAGACGGAAGGGAAAGAAGAAGAGGAGGAGCATGACTCCGATAGGAGTTGGAAATCTTCTTCCCCAAAGATAGAAGAGGAAGAGCAGCGATTCGAATAGGGAGGAGCAGACACAGAGATTACTCTATTTTGGGTTAAGCGCAACAGGGAGTAGGAGAAAGTAGGGCCGCAAAATAAGTCCAAGGCCAGCAAAACATCCCTTGACCCAATCACCTTCACAGAAGGTGATTTGAAGACATTGGCGATACAATGAGGGATGCTACCACGGAACTTCTGCAGCAGAAATAGGCCTTGGGTGCCATTCAAATGAGTATGCACGAGTTGCAGATCCAGGAATCACAGGTACAGACAAGTGTGGGATGAAGCAATGCAGCGTCAACTAGTTTGGCGCCTGGAAATTTAGAGGCAGTAGAAATGATGTGCATGTTGTATCCCTGGGCCATAACGTTGTCGGATGGAGTGTTGACTATAGAAGCAAAATTTTACAGGGCCACTATTAGCACCCTCAAGAGGGTTGGGCTAAATTTGTTCGCGCTTCCAAGTGAAGCCCTTCACACCTTGCAAGATGGTGTGATCGCAGAACTTTAGGCTTGGGAACAACACACCCTAAATGTTATCAGTGAGCAGAAGGTGAACAATGCTCAGATGGTTGTACAGAAGAATTCTGCCATTGATCTTCTTAAGGCCATCACGGAAAAGAATAAGCACATGACCAAGGTGGTAGATGAGGCATGCAGGACTATTCCAGAGCTGGATATTCCTGAAGATGTGCCAGTAGATGTGAGAATTCGAAAGCTCGCTGCCAGAGTGCGTGAAGTGAGAATAGAGTTGGCTAAGGTTCAGTTTGAACTGAACCTTAAAATTACAAAGCTCGAGTTAAGGGCCCAACCTTTGACTCCACCAGAGGTTAAAGAGTAGCGCGTGGCCACTGTCAAATATGTAGTAGCAATTGTAGATGCCACAATGAAGGATTGCATTGTGCTCTTCGAGAAGTCGCTCGAAGTAGTCACCAACCTACCGGAGGATCCTAATGTGCAGAGGCTGGAAACAGAGGCGCGGGAGTTGCAGCAGATATATGATGAGGTTAAAGCGACAAAGCGCACCGTCGCCATTACACAAAGGTTAGTGAAGTTTCAGGAAGCAAAGGTGCTTAAAGAATAGGTGGACGCAGCACAACACAAGCCGATAGTATTGAATGCTCAATTAAAGCCTTAGATAGATGAAGTGAAAGTGCTCACAGCCACCACTGATGGAAAACTTGCTAGTCTGCAGGAAATACAAGAGAAAATGGAGGCAGCCAGCTATGGAGCCGCTAGTCGAGTAGGTGAAGCAGGTGGCAATACAGTGCATTGTCGAAGTCGCAGTGGTACAAGTGGAGCTGGGAGGTCTTCATGACAATCTCTCCACGCCAGTAGAGTGAATCGGGGTGAATCACTAGATTTCTTTTGGGGGCCTATTGGGTACGGGTCCCCTGGGGACAATTTGGGGTTAAAAGCCTAATTTTTGGGGCTAAAGGCCCAAGTTTTGTATAAAGAATGAAAAGACTCCACATTTTGTGGTCGTGGAGCACAAAGATGTAAACAGTCAAAAATGGGTTTCCGCCCTTAGTTTAGATAGTTGCATCGGCTTGATGAATTCCGCCCTTGGTTCGCGAGCCATGGGAAGGTATAAAAAGGGAGTCTTAGAAGAGTCTAAGGAAGTTTTTGGTAGAGTTATAAGTAAGTTTTTAGGTCTTTGAGAGCTAAGAGTGAAGAGTCTTAGCGTAGGAAGAGGCTCTGCAGCTGAGTGCATAGAGGCCTAGGGTAGAAGTCTGAAACTAAGTGTGCGAACCCCTATTGCTGTGTGTGTAGGGAAGTTAGAGTCTATACTAGAGATCTGAACCATCAATAAAGAAAATTATTCTGTAGATATCTATGTATGCGTTATTTTACTTCTGTTATGAATGTTGCGATTATGTTATGTTGAATACTGGGTTTATGAATTAATGTTATATTGATGCGTGAATCTATGTATTTTACTTTGTCATATGAACGCAAGTAAGAATATCTGGCTACACACGATAATCATAATGCATGTTGAAGTTAACTAATACTTAAGCTAATCGGGGTAGACACAGAAGTAAGGATAATTACAGAGGCGCGTAAGCATCTGGATTAGCTATTTAAGGTCGCGAATGCTGATAAGAGACTTTCACGGAGGCTTCAAGGACGAATAGGAGAAGTACATTGATAATTCCTAATGGGCTTATCGATCTACGCAAAGGCAGAGTGAAGGTCTAAAAGCAACATTACTATCGTCTCAGGGTGCAGAAGCTTCGTTCATGCATCCCCCCATATTGCTTCGTGTGAGACTTTAGTCCGCTCTCCACAGATCGATGCTGAAATGGCCAATAATGTAGGGATTTACTTGGCTACTTAACGATGAACCTGGGTCAGGGTGCATCAAGCCAACAAGGAGCCACTACACCAAATGAAAAAGGAGATGCTAACTAAGGTCCAGACCAGGTGGTTTTCTCCCATGTTGTTGCAAACATTTCGAGGCCTCAACATTTTGGCACTAGAAGGAGGGCCTAACTATGAATGGCAAGTAAATTGAAATCAATAGGCCATTCTAAGAGTAAAACTCCCTAACCATCTCCTCCAACTTCTCGATCGCATTCTAAATCTCCAAATCCTAAGCGAGAAGTTGTAAAGAAACCCTTAGAATCCACTACTATGATCTCAAAGAAGTCAGATCACTCTTCTTCTATAGAAACCCCTAAAGTCCAGTCTTTGATCCATAAGCTGCAGGGGATTTCAATATCTCAAGAAGAATCTGAGTTATCCCAAGCTAGTGTTTCTTCTCAGTTTCCCTCCTCTCAAAGGTTAACTAGATCATAGAGCGAAAAAATTGGGATCCCCCCATTTGAATTCCCTCTACCAAGTCGAATGAGAGCTAAGAAGACCCACTCTGAATCCCATAGTCAAGTTATCTCATCATCACCGCAAACACCCTCATTCATTCCATCCACTTACAAAATCAACCATCTGCCTCACAACTCCAGATTGTGGTTTACACAAGTACTGGAGCACAAGCCTCCTCTACCCAATCACCTTCAACTACTGGAACATCTTCCTCTACACAAATACCTAGGATGGCTCAAAGACCATGGACATATCTAGGAGCTATTCGGATTGTGGGACCCTTACATCCATTTCCTGCCCATCCAGAAAAGTGGTTACCAAAGTTCAATCCTGATGATGACCTACCAGCTGAAGAACACATAAACAACTTTATGTTGTCCATAAATCTCAATGAAGTAGTAGAAGAAGATGTTGTTGTAAGATTATTCCCGTATACCTTAAAAGGATAAATAGGATCGTGGTATTTTTCATTACCATCTGGTTCCATTAATAGTTGGGATGCCTTTCAAGAGAAATTCTTAACCAAGTTTGGAGATGACCGATCAACAACTACTCTTATCAATCATCTCTCAACTTGAAAGATGAACCAAGAGAACCCATTAAGGACGTCAATTCACGTTTTAATAAGTTAATCAATAAAATCCAAATGGCTTCCAAGCCCAGTGGTGAAGTCCAAAATGAATTGTACATTTCTACTCTTCCCTCAAACACAACTATTTTTGACGATAGAGCTACCAAACCAACTTTGGCAGAAAACATGAAAGAAGTCATAGTTGTAAAAATGCATTTTAGCCTTAGATAAGAATAATGCATTAGAAGAACGAAAATCCAAGAAAGTAACTTTTAGGGACAAATCCAATAAAAACCGCCTAAAGATCCTTTTGATCTTGAAGGTTTGCAAAAAGTCCTTAAAACAATGTCCAATGAAATGGTTGAAATCAAGAAACAGGTAGCAGAGACTACCTTAATGAAGCCTTTTCAGACCATAAAAAAGAAACCCTACCCCTGATCCTAAGCCTCCAAGTACAATATCAAACGCGGAGTCAGATGTGGAGGAAGAAGAAGTCTCAACGGATGAAGAACAAACAGATGATGAAGAAGTAGTTGAGTTACAAGGAATGTGGGATTTTATCCTTCCCAATGAAGAAGCACAAGAAGCATTACTTGTCACAACCAAGAGTAGAATCCCTATCGATATGCCACAAACAAATCCAAAGCATAAGGCATCAACTCTGGCTACCAAAGACAAAGCAATAGGTAATAAATATTCATCTAAATCCACTCACGCCACTCCTCCTCAAACATATTCTTCATCTTCAGCTAAAACCTTTCTAGTCTCTGATGAAATGGAATACAACATTGTTGAAGATATGAAAAATACTAGGGAAAACATCACATTCCATGATCTTAGCAAGTTAAAACATCAACAAAAGCTATTGCCCAAAGATCTAAAAGGAGTCCCTACTCCTCTTCCCACTGTTGTAATCTCGCAAGCTGCTCAAGAAATGGGAAGGCCTCCTACTACCTCATTAGACATAATCAATCCTATTGATATTGCTCTAATAGGAGGAAGATCCAAATCCCATATTCCTCCATTTATTCTTACTTTTGAAGTTTTCTACAAAAATGTACACAATTGTTTAGTTGACTTTGGAGCTTCATCCAACATTCTACCAAGAACAGTTTGTGCGAAATTAAATGTGGAGCCCCAAACATATGTTGTTCACATTGTGCAGTTAGACCGATCTCAAGTCGAAGTTATAGGAGAACTCAATCAAGTCACTATTAGACTCTCACCAATCCCAAAATTGTGTTAAGTCATTGACATCCTTGTGGCTGATATCCCCAAATTCTGTGGCCTAATCCTTAGCAGAGACTGGCCAGAAATGCTTCATGGCTATTTCGCAACCAATTGGTCCCACGTGTGGCTTCCCCATAATGGTAAGCCGAATCAAATAAGGGTTGACCAAGAGAAAAATCAAAAGTATATCGTCACAAAATTAGAGGGGGAAAACGAACCAGTCGCATACAACATCAATATCATCGGAAATTACTTAGTTGAATCATTTCTAGGAAATTTTAAGGCAAATACTTCACCTTTCTTGGAAAAGTCTGTTATATTGCAAGTTGAAAATTATTCTCAAACAAATGCTTCTAAGTGTATAAATTTTGTAAATAAACATGTAGTTAGCTCTTTATTTTGGAAATTATTTTTTGATGGATCTAAATCTAATGATGGAGCTGGCACAGGATGCTTATTAGTTAGTCGAGAAGGGGAAAAAACTATGTTAGCATATAGGCTTGAATTCGAGTGCACAAACAACACTATCGAATACGAAGCATTGGTTCAAGGGTTGTATAAAGCCATCGACCGTGATATAAAATACCTTCAAGTATTTTGAGATTCGGAAATTGTGATAAAACAGGTAAGAAATAATATACACTATTTGTCTAGACATTTGAAACATTATCAATCGTTAGTCCAGGACCTCACTTCTCATTTTACATCGTTTAATATTTCCCCTATCCCAAGAATCCAAAATTCAAGTGCTGATCTTTTGGCTAATGTTGCATCCAAGCTCATTCCACCAAGAGATTATAGCCCCGATCTCTTTTCTATTGAATTAATTTTTAGGCCTTCTATTCCTGACAATATCACCAATTGACGAGTCTTTAATAACGATCCAAATATCATAAGTTTCTATCATATGAAGGTTCTTATGACGACTAGATAATAGATGAAGATCAACATGAAAACCAACTTAAGCAAGAAACAACTGTGAATTCCATACCTAAGTCTGTGGTTAAGCTGGAAGACTTATATGATCTTAAGGACAGGTTCAAAAAACCCACTAACTCAAAACTTCAAAGTTCAAATTTTAGGTTTGAAATAGTTAATCTTGGAACTAACCTTAAGCCTCAAAATATCAATCTAGGACTTGGTCTTACACTAGATGAAAAATCAGCCTTCATTCATTTGTTGAAGAAATACAAGAATGTCTTTGCTTGGAACTATGAATACCTTAAGACATATGACACTTCTATCATTCAACATACCATTCCCATGATATCTAAAGAAAAAACAGTGCAGCAAAAGCTAAGAAAGGTCCACCCGAATTTAGAAAATCAGATCAAATCTGAATTGAATAAGTTGCTTAAAGCCAAAATAATCTTTCTTGTCAGGTACTCAAGGTGGGTTTCCAACCTTGTTCCAATTAGAAAAAAAGAATGGTGATATTTGAATATGTATAGACTTTCACAATCTCAACAAATCTTGTTAGAAGGACAACTTCCCCTGACCCCCTATGGAACAGATACTGCAATCAGTTGCAGGCTTAGAACTAATGTCTTTTCTGGATGGATTTTCAGGTTATAATCAGATTCTAGTACATCCAGATGACCGGCTAAATACTACATTTCGAACCAAATGGGGCACTTATGACTATCAAAAGATGCCATTTGTCTTAATCAATGCTGGTGCCACATTTTAGAGAGCCATGGACATAGCTTTCAAAGGTTTGGTGAATGAATTGGTGGTAGTCTATTTAGATGATATAACTGTGTACTAAAAAAGTTGCAGTAATCTTTTAAAGGATTTAAAACAAATCTTTGAGGGTTGTCAGAGGTATGGAATTTCTCTCAATCCATAGAAATATTTATTTGCTTTAAGTGAAGGAAAGCTCCTTCGATTTATTGTATCCAAAGGAGGAATTCACATTGATCCTAATAGGATAGAGAAATTTCTTAAATCTTTTTACCTCATAACAAGAAATCCATGCAATCTTTCCTAGGTCAGATAAATTTTTTCAAAATATTTGTCCCTGACTTTTTGCGAATTGTTTTACCTCTCCAATCTATGATTAAGATTTTTTTTTTTAAATGGGTAAATATTAAGCATGAAGCCTTTGATCTGATTAAACAAGTAGTCATAAATGCTCCCTCATTAGCGACCCCAAAATTTTCTAATCACTTAAATTTTTATACCTTTGCTTCCAAGAAATCATACACAGCTTTATTAACACAAGTCAATGATGATAAAGCCGAAGCGCCAATTTCTTTCTTTAGCTCCAATTTGCAGGCGGCAAGAATTAAACTATTCAGATGTTGAAAAACAAGCTTTTGTTATTTTCAAATCAATAAAACATTTCATACCCTTTCTCTTCAAAACTCGCTCCAAGGTAGTAGTCCCATTCTCAGTAGTGAGAAATTTATTAATATAAAGAGATGTAGGTGAAAAAAGAGAAAATTGGATAACAAAACTGCAAGAATATGACATTGAGATCAAACCAGTTAAATTTGTAAAAGGTAAAGGTTTTTGCAGAATGTTAGTGGGAGCATCCAACTTACCAAAACTACAAGATTCAGGTGATGATATACAAGTATATGAGGTAAGCCTCAACGACACTGAATCCAAATATGTTGATATCATCTTTTATTTGAAAAATGGATATGCCCCTACGCAACTAAGTTACAAAAGAAAAATGGATTTGAGGTTAAAAGCTAGAAAATATCAAATAATCAATAATGTGCTGTTTAGAATAAATTATGATTCAGTTTTACGTAGATGTCTTGAAAAATCTGAGGTAGGAACTCCATGATGGACAAGTTGGTGGACATTTTGGAGGGGACACAACCACACATAAAATCCTGCATGCTGGTTATTATTGGCCAACCTTATTCAAATATGCACATGAGTATGTAAGGAAATGTAAAATTTGTCAAACAACTACTGGGAGACAGAGGAAATCCGAATTACCATTGCAGCTGGTCAACATTGAACAACCATTTGAACAGTGGGTACTGGACATAATAGGTGAGATCGTTCCTCACTCCTTAAAGTAGCATAAATATATCCTTACAATCACTGATTACTTCACAAAATGGGTGGAATAAATTCCACTTAAGGTAGCCAATTTTGATAACATCATTGAATTTATTGACCAATTTATTATTACTAGATTTGGTCTACCATCTGCTCTCATGTTTGACAATGCGTTTTATTTTGCAGGCAATGCTATGAGATAATTTTCTCTTAAAATATGTTTTAAACTTAAATACTCTGCTAGCTATTATTCTCAAGGAAATGGCTTGGCCGAATATACAAACAAAAATCTCATAAGAATCATCAAACGAACCATTGATCAAAGTCAGAAAAACTGGCACAAATCTTTAACATTTGCTCTATGGGCAAATCGAATAACACAAAAGGCCTCAATAGGCACTTCTCCTTTTAATTTGGTCCATGGGAAAGAAGCTATCCTCCCTATAAATGTAGCTATTCCCTCTCTAGCCCTGGCTCAATTTATTGAAGAAACCCCTTCCTCTTCTATGCAATTAAGACAATTACAAATCCTCAAGCTCGATGAAGAAAGGGAAAAGGCCAAAATCACACATGCACATCATCAACAATTAGTCAAATCTTCATTTGATGCGAATTTTGCAAGTTCAAAACCCTTTCAGCTCAGAGACCTTGTATTGAAATGGGATAAAACACACGAGGAAAAAGGTAAGCATACCAAATTCCAAAGAATGTGGCTTGGCCCGTTTCAGATTGTGGAACAAATAGGCCCATCAACCTTTTTATTGCAATATTTATCAGGCAAGAGAGATTCTTTGCCTGTGAATGGACAGATTCTAAAAAAATATTTTTCATAGAAGATAATCTCTTCTATTCCTTGTATACTATTGATTTTACTTTTTAGGAAAATAAAAAATGAGTAGCATTTTATTTTGGCCTTTACAATAGTCATCTCTTTTATATTTTGACTTTTCGCTTGTATAAGTAGAGATTGTTAAGAAGATGATTTTTACATTTGAAACATAAGCTAAGTTCTATTACTCTGAAATTTCTTGTCCTCTACCAAAATTACTTGTCCTTTGATAAACCTCAACTTTGTAAAGAAATTTTTGATCTACCATCAGTTAAGGAACGTATCTATAACAAAGCAAGGACTCTCTACAAAGAAGCATCGTTAACTCTATAATTGTCATCCAAAAACTCTTAAGGAGTCAATGATTCTCTCCATCTAGTATGCTTTCACTTTTTAGAGTGTAATTCTAAAATGCTTAAAACTTAAAGATAAGAGGTCACATCAAGAACCGTCTTACCATGATCATAGGGAAGTAACAAGCTGACATTACCAATATTGCATATCAAAATAGGGTAATGGCTTGAGATTATGTTAATCAAAAGACAAGGGGTCTCATCACGAGCTAGCTTGTTCAGTTAAAGTTACAACCAGTGAATGAAATTGTCAATTTTGGCCACCAAACCAAGACAATGACCTTTAAGAAGAAAATGAAAATTTTAAGAAAAAGGAATTGTTTAGAAAATAATGAGAAAGAAAGTAAGTATGAATCTAAATTTATCTTTAAAAATTGCACTCCTATCTAGATGGGACACTTAATCATTGTTGGTTAAAAGGTAACCTTGTCGAGGCTATGGACACTTGCTGACAGCAGAGGCTCTACCTATGACAACTCAATACATCTAAAATCTAACTTGATAGAGCCCCCTGTTTTTATGTTTAAAACCATGTAATGGCTGATGTAGACAAAAATTTTCATATTGAAGAGGATAATCAAATGGATAATAATTAGGTAGATTTTGCTTTTATTATTCTTAGAAATGTTACTTATCTTATATTTCATGTATTTTTATTTTCTAAACTAGCTTTATTTTGGAAGTCTTTAGAAATTTCAAAAAATTGTCAGAGATAACTGGTTC
The DNA here is from genome assembly GCA_031772625.1 of Pinus tabuliformis. NCBI lineage: Eukaryota > Viridiplantae > Streptophyta > Pinopsida > Pinales > Pinaceae > Pinus > Pinus tabuliformis. Next base: position 422,552,120 of record CM062816.1, read on the forward strand.
TTCGAGCGAATTGTCAATTGTTGTGCTATTCAACAACCCCCCCATTTATTGATATAATAGCTAATATTCTATTAATAAATGGGGACCCTTGATAAAATCCTTCAAAAATAAAGTTAGCACTTAGAGACTTTCTTTTAAGATTTTAAAGATTAAAGCAAGATATCAAGTCAAAACCGTTTGAAAACTAGCAATTCTCGCCTTTTCACATACCGCTAGACCAAATGTGTCAAAATCCTTGATAACAAGCAAAACCTACGAATTTCGATCAAAAGGATCACCGCGCCTAACTTAAATATCATTGGGATTTTCATTTAAAGCTAAGACCTATGACATTTCCTATTTAATAAAGCCCATATCACAATCGCACATCGACGCTCATAAAGGACGCAAACCCACAAAGCATGTTGAAATGTGAGAAATGCAATATCACGATAGGATAGTTCAACCTTATTGCATCGCGTCAAGATACTTAAAAGAGACAAAATCTTACGAACTGCGTGATCTCGCGAAATGCAATAGAAGCCTGGACCCGATAGAAGCCAATGTCATAAATGGTACTTAAATCCGCCACATAGTGAAAAGAGCTTTATAAGGTAATTATTCTTTCAAACAAACTACACTATAAGTAAAAATAATATACTGCTTATCCCGTATCTCGCATCCTACAGAATCCTAAAGAAATTTGAGAAAGCGCACAGACAAATATGTGATAATGTGATTTGTGATATTTCATTGCAATCGCAAAATTGACATTCTCGCAACTTAAGTCTGCCACCTTAAAAGTTCTCCTTCCCATTTTACGATGTGGTACATTAATGAGAAATAAAGGCAATGATAAGGGACCATTAGTGGTTATTTAATATAGGTTAATGGCATTTATGTTAAAAAGTGGCTCGACGTGATACAATATCTTTTCATCTGTATTTGATTAAAACTCCTTTCTTGACACCTTGTAAATTTATTTGTATCATTCATTCTCATTGTCATTCTTACTTTTGTTTATTCGATAACTTCTGCTTTGCTCCATTTCAGCAAAAATTCGCAGGGAACATTGTCATTCTTACTTGTGTTTATCCAATAACTTCTGCTTTGCTCCATGTCAGCAAAAATTCGCAGGGAGCATTGTTAGAAACAATGGGAAATGTTGACACCTAATCATAGGGATTGGTTGAACAACTGCAATTAATGTAAATAAATAATAGAAAATATGGAGAGTCACCAAGAGATGAATTGAACAGTCACTCCCTCTTGTATATAATAATGAACAACTTGAATGAATAACATGATTTGATTTGAGGAGTTACCTCCTGGTTTGACATGGTATCAGAGCCAACTCCATTTTTTGTGACTCCCTTCTGCCATTTTTTGAGAAATTTGTCTTGCATTTCCTGCCATTTTCCTGGTGGTCTGAATCTATCCCTCTGCCTCCACGCTGGATTGAACACTGCCAAGAGTAATAATTTGTGAAGGAAATGAAGTGTTTTGAAGCATTTTTCATAAGTTTCTCTGGTGGTTTGTAGGCTGCGCCGGAGGATGCAATTGGTATGCGCTAATTCACTCTTGTAATGCATTGAACGCTGCGTTGAAATCCTGAGTCTTGTGTATGGCATTGAACTGTAGAAGGCATGCGATTAAGGGAGCGTATCATAAGCCTATAATTCGTGTTCGTGCAATATGCAAATAGTGACCATCAATAGTCCATGCATGGTAGGTCGCCATGTATGAGGGAAGTGGTGTGAACCATCTCCAGCACACAAGCCATCAACAAAGTAGCGTATTGGGCAACAGTTTCGGGACTGGCCCTCTCCTTACACTCGGAACCAGGGGTAACCATACTTGGATTCAGCAGAATGCCTTCGAACATCACGTTGTTCTCTGCTAGGTAGAAGAACACCTCTGGTATTCTTCGAACAAATTTGTTTATATATATTGTTTATAAAATATGGTGAATGCTCTTCAAGGCCGAATGGCGCCATGAGTGTGGATGCATACGTTATAACACTAGCCTTCTCCCACAGTCACACATACCTTTGGTCATTGCGGTCATCCTTCTCCCACAGTCACGCATACCTTGGGCTCCCATACATAGTCAGCCCACTGTCTTGGCCCACCCTCCCTCCGTTGCAAAGTTGGCCCTCACTCTGCGCACTGTCTTGGCGATCTCGGCCCTCTCCACTCCAATAGTGGTGGCCTATGGTGGCTCCCATACGTAGTCGTATTAAATTCTCTCCCGTTTTTTTATGGTGGCTCCCACAAGTTAACGCTCTTTTGACATAGTATATCACATTCCCAAAATACCACTTTCCCCACATAATACCTCTGTCTTCATATATCACAATCATATTTTTTTTTAGGAGTAAAATTTTGTAGTAGAAGTATTTTTTCCCACAGTACATAGATTTTACAATGCATTCAATCATATCTATTGTGGTAGTAGTTCTCTCTGGCAAGGAGAACTATCCTAAGTGGTCTCGAAAGATAAAACACACCCTCATTTTCAATGAGTTGTGGAAAGGAGTGTGTGTTGGAGACGAAGACAAAGAGCCAGAACAACCTACTTCAGACAAAGAGTTTGCCATTTGGGAAAATAAGAACAGCAACGCCTATGCATTGATTGCAACATTAGTAAATGAAGAGGTGAGTCACCATATTTCACCATTTTCAAATGCTTTCGAAGCCTTACAAAAACTGAAGGAACTCTATGACTCACACTCTGCACTTGAAGTTGTTCAACTCATGATTAAACTCTTCACCCTTGAATTACAAAATAATCATCCTCTTGCTCTTGCATCCGAATTAAAATCTATAATGCATGATATCAAAGTCACTAATGTTGAACTGGATATTCCTCTGATAAATTTTCTCAAGGCACTTTATCCCACTTACTCAAATTATCTTGAGTCATTGCAAGCAAATGGAAACCTCAAAGATATTACCTTTGACTCCTTTGAGAAAAAATTTGTTGAAAGAGAGAAATATTTTGGCAAGAATACAACTCCTGAATCTTCTGAAGAGGTTGTGTGCCTTGTTCATAGAGAAAAGAATCTTGCTCAAGATTCTTCCAGAGGAAGAGGTGGTCGAAGAGGAAGAGGAAGAAATTTCAGAGGCAGGGGGGACAGACACTCTCAAGGAGAAAAGTCAGATTTACATTGCATACGTTGCAAAAGAGATGGATCACATGATGCATCCACATGAAAGTTTCCTTGGGACAAAATTGAGCAAGAAAGAAACCAACCCAAAGGTAAAATTAATGACAAAGAGAAAGGTAAAGCACCTGAATCCACTCACTATGTTGTGGCACACTGTAATATTGGAGTAAATGAAGGGTTACTTAATGCTTCACTTGCTTCTTGGAAAAATGATTGGTTGCTTGATTTTGGAGCAACTTTCCACATGACTTTTAGAAGATATTTTTTTGAAGAATTTACTGACAATGTTGATGGAGCAATATACTTTGCAGACAAATCAAAACTCAAGCCATCAAGGCTTGACATAATTAGGCTTAAATTGCCTAGTCTTCTAGACTTTCTTCTGCATCATGTTTTATATCTCCCACAACTAAGGAGAAACTTGTTGTCCTTGGTTCACATCCACCAACAAGGACACTCCATTCATATGTTTTATGGAAAGCTTGAGGTGATAAAAGAATCAGACCACTCACTTTTCATGAGGGGGATAGAAGAAGAAAGGCTTCTCAAGTTGCAGGGTACCTCTGCTCGTGCACAAAATTTCTCATACAATTCTCATTATGAAGAAGGTACATTTCCATCAAGTTTATTATGGCATGCTAGATTTGGACACTTGAACTATGATAGCCTCCGCTTGTTGAAGAAAAATGGTGTTATTGGTTTGCCTACAATTCCTAGGAAACTTAAGCAATGTGATGCTTGCATTCTAGGAAAGCATAACAAACAGTATTTTCATGATTCGCATTCAAGAGCACATAGAAAACTTGAACTCATTCATTCATATTTATGTGGGCCAATGTCTGTTCCTTCTACAAATGGAAATAAATATATGATGACATTTATTGATGACTACACCAGAATGTGTTGGGTTTAATTATTGAAGAACAAATCTGATGCTTTTCGAACATTCAAGAACTTTCATACTTGGATTGAAAATGATGCACAATCTCATATTGGCTCTATTCGCACTAATAATGGAAAAGAATACATTTCAAATGAATTTGAAAACTATCTTCGCCAACATGGGATCAAACTTCAAACAACTATGCCTTATAATCCCTAACAGAACGGAGTAGCTGAAAGAATGAATAGGACAATCTTAAATATGGTACGCTCCATGATGTTTTTCAAAAATATAAAATTGATGTTTTGGGCTGATGCAGTTCTATGTGCTGTATATGTAAAGAAAAGATGTCCATCTAATGCTATTAGAAACAAGACTCCTTATGAAATGTGGTATGGGCACCGGTAAAGCATCTCAGGGCCTTTGGTTCCACATGTTATGCTTTGATACCAAAGGTACATAGAAACAGTGCAAGAAGTCATAAGTGTATCTTCCTGGGGTATTCAAACACCTCCAAAGCATACCATCTCTATGATGAAGTCAATAAAAAGTTTTTTGTATCTAGAGATGTAATCTTTCTTGAATCATCCAAAACTGACAATGTTGTTGAGTGGCAACTTGATCTCTTGGATAGATTCAAAAATGCAAAATCATTTCAAGAATTTGATAATCAAATTCCACATCTTGAAGGGGTGATTCCTATACTATATCAACCTATGGAATCTTCTTCTTAAGTACTCCCTCCCCCGCATGAAACTCCAACAACGGATGATACTTTGAGTGATGTGATTGATAGAGTTGGGAGACTCAATCTTGATTCAGTCCCAACTCAATCAACGGAGTAGCCTGGACCATCTAAGAAAGGTCCCCCAAAGTGGCTGACAAAGACACTTGAAAGTGTTCATCCTCATGAGGTTGGAAAGACAGGAACTAGAAATTCAAACCAGCAAAATGGAGGTGATGTAGATGACTCTGATTCACCTATTGATATGGATGTTTCTTATGATTGTGAATTGAATTTGTCTACATATTTTGAACCAACTTCCTTCAAATAATCTACTTCTCATGATGAATGGAAAGAAGTGATGTAAAAGGAGTATGATGCCCCGATAAAGAATGGCACTTGGAAGCTGGTTGATCGTCCATTGGGAACCAAACCAATTGGCTACAAGTGGGTCTACAAGAACAAGTATAAAGATGATGGCTCACTTGACAAGCATAAATCTAGGCTTGTGGCAAAAGGTTTTGCACAGAAGGAAGAGGCCGATTAGGAGGATAATTTTTCCCCCACAGCAAAATGGGCTACCATCCAGACACTCTTTTCCCTTGCAACTCAGAACGGTTGGAAAGTCCATCAAATGGATGTAAAAACTGCTTTCTTGAATGGAGATCTAAAAGAGAATGTTTTTATGCCCCAGCCTGAAGGATTTGCTGTGAAAGGACATGAGCATAAAGTATGAAAACTTGTGAAATCCTTGTATGGACTGAAACAAGCACCACAAGCCTGGTATGAAAAACTAACTGAGCATCTTCTAAAACTCAATTTCAAACATTATGATCTTGATGATGCAACTTTGTTTGTCAAGAAGGTTGGAAAAATAGTTGTATATCCTATGGTATATGTAGATGATCTTTTGATGACAGGGAACAATGAAAGCTGCATTGCATCCATAAAGAAGGAATTGAGAAAAGGTTTTGAAATGACTGATTTGGGCTATGTTCATTACTATCTTGGTATTGAAGTAACTCAACATCCAAAGTCCATATTCCTTTCTCAAAAGAAGTACATTGGAGATCTATTGAACAGGTTTGGCATGACTGAATGCAATCCTCTAACTACTCCAATGGAACAAAACTTAAAGCCCACATCCATTGAAGGAAAATAATTTGAGGATGCAACAAAGTATAGACAACTTATATGAAGTCTCAACTAACTAACTACTACTAGACCAGAAATTTCGTTTGTTGTTGGAATCCTCTCCAAGTTTATGCAAAAGCCTTGTGAGGGACATTGGTCTGCTGCAAAAAGAGTTCTAAAGTACTTGAAGGGAACTCAAGACTTTAGAATCAAATATACACAGGTGGGCGACTTCAGCTTGATTGGATACTCTGATTTAGACTGCGATGGAGACAAAGAAACTGGGGTATCTACTTCAGGTCTCTTGGATCAGGAGCTGTCTCCTAGAGATCATGCAAACAATCAGTTCCAGCAGACTCCACAACAGAGGCAGAATATGTGGCAGCAGCTGAGGCAACAAAAGAAATTGTGTGGCTCAAGGAAATTCTTGAGGATTTGCAGGTAAAACAAGTACAATCGACTCCACTCATGATTGACAATACCTCGGCAATAAAGTTGGCCAAGAAACCAAAGTTTCATGATTGAACAAAGCACATCAATACTAAATATCATCTAATTCGACATCATGTTGAGGCCAAAACAATCCATCTTTGCCATTGTTCCACTAATGAGCAAATTGTAGACATCTTCACCAAAGCGCTTGGAAGAGAAAAGCTTGAAAGATTCAGAATGATGCTTGGACTCACCAACATCCCTTCAGATTAAGGGGGGAATGTTGACACCTAATCATAGGGATTGGGTGAACTACTATAATTAATGTAAATAAATAATAGAAAAGATGGAGTCACAGGGAGATGAACTGAATAGTCACTCCCTCTTGTATATAATAATGAACAACCTGAATGAATAACATGATTTGATTTGAGGAGTTACCTCCTGGTCTCACAGGAAAGAAGGGAAATCCAGCTGCGTCCGAGAAATAAGAAATGATTCATCATTTCTCTGATACTACGTGTAGCAGAGATGGAGGAACTACGACTTGGGAGGCCATGTACAACTTGTTAAAGAGGAGCACTCCAAACCACTGGAGACAAAGGCCACGATAGATTCCCAAGTGTCATCTGATGCCTCCTATTTCGAGATGGCATGCTCTTTCTTGCACCGTGTTAGTGTCAGTCTTTCCAGCCTTCCTCCAGTGATCAAACGTGCTCTTACAAAGTGATTTTGAAGTGTCAAGGTCAAATTTTGTCATTTCAGTGAGTCTTCAAGCAAAATTTGGTCACTAGGCATTAGGTCTAGGGTTTGCTTTCACTCTTCTCAAAGTTTTCCAAATGGCGGTCCATGTCATCATTCAGCTGAGTCTATTATCATTCATAGGGTTTTCATTATCATCTCAGTGTCTAATGAGTCTTTTTACAACTTATTCATGCTTCAGTTCTGCCTAGGCAAGGTCATTTCCCTCTCCTAGGGTTTTGAAGGCAATTTCTCTTGGGCGGCTAAATAATCGGAAAAACTCATATCCTGATGTTCATACACCTTCCCCTATCCTTAAAGTACCTTATCAAACATTTCCCATCCCTTAGATCCGCCAAATTCCTCATTTTTGCACAAACCCTAGTTTCTAGCTACAACTTGGCAATTTTCTAGGTTTGGCCTGTGTTTTGCTCTTTTGGACCCCTTCCCCTCACTCAATCTCTGAGATTCCACTTTCCCCTGCTTCCTAACATCCCTCCCCACTCCAAAAAATTTCCCCAAGAATTTAGAAGCCTCTTATCTCCTTCATTTCGCTCCATTTCGACAAAATTCCTTGTTTCACACATCGGGACAAGTCACACTCAAATGATGTTCCAGAGCAATCAAAGATGAATTTTTGGAAACTGAGAGACCATTTTGTCCACAACATGCCAAGGAAGAAAAAACTCCTTCACTTTTTTCACAGGTGTCATGGTTTGAGAGAAATGTCAAGAATACTGTTGCCTCAGGAGAATCAAAGACACCTCTGAAGTGACCCTGGGAAAATCAAGTTTTATCTTAGCTTGGTTGGCCAAATGATTTGCTTGATGGGTAAAATGATAACTAGACACAAATATATTTCCAATGAGCTATCATGAGCTCAATTTGGGGTTGAGGAAGGCATTCAAAAGTTGACTGCAACAGCACTCTTCCTTGAGGCAGCCTCATTTGGCACTTTTTGACCAGTCTTGGGAGATTTGATCTTTGACAGGTCAAACGAACTCCAAATTGAAAAATTCCAGTTGGGTTGGAAATTAGACTCAAAGACCGTTCCAACAAGCTATCCTGCACCTGATTCTGACACCGGGAAGGCCTCCAAAAGCCTCCTGCAAAACGCAACCCGTTGAGCCTGGCGCGCGACCCGTCAGAGGGGTTCCCACAGTGTAATTTTACAACGGGCGCGACCCGTCAGGCGCGCACGACCCGTTGGGCGTGGTGCGCGACCCGTCAAGCTGTCTCCCTCCAAAATTATTTCAAATTTGCTCAAACGCCTTCCAAGCCATCAAATCGCTTGAGCAAAGAAATCAACACTTTTAAAGGCAGAAACAACAGTACATTTTGTCCACTCTGCTCCTTAAACAATGTCAGAAACCGAAACATATGAGCAGAGTGATGACCAAGCATCCATTTCCGAGATTGAGGTACAGAGGAGGTCACATAAGGGTGGAAAAGGTGGCCATCACAGGAGAGAGGAGCCCACTTCTTTGACAAGTTTACAGGCTTGTCCTATGGCAGTTTCATGTTTCAAGTACATGTCTTGTTATGAGTTTTGCGAGAGGATCTCTCGGATTCAGCATCACCGAGAGTTGGCTCGCCTTTTTGTTTTACACTTGCATGATGGACATGTCAACCTTGTCGGGGTGGACTTCACTTTGACACCCGAGGTGATTGCACAAGCTACAGGGATTTGAACAGAAGGAGGCCCGGTGACCTATTGCCTGCTGACCGAGAGTCCATGCTCATCCGGGTAAATGCACACTTGTAGAGGCTATTGGCTAAGGCCAACCAAGATAAAAAGTTGTTGAGGAACATGAAAAACCATTACTGGGCAAGAATGCATGTGTGCAAGGCCAAAATGAAGATATTTCAAAGGCGGTTGTCCGAGGTCCTAAAAGGGAAAAAGAAGACCAATCCACTCTGTATATTGGCTGAGGCTTCACTCAAAGATCATGGCACTCAATAGCCTAGCCACAGCTCAAATCCCAATTTTTTTTGAGAATTTTGGGTAATTTTGGCATTTTTTGGTAATTTACAGGTTTTGGCTCTTTAACGGGTCTCACCCCCCGTGAGACCCTTTGTCGTGGCAACTCCTTTTCACAAAAACTCGGCATTTCCTGATTTTTTATGCAAAGTTACATATGCCCATGGATGGACTTGAGTTTTTATGGAGTTTTGGGCCTCCAGAAGGTCCAAATACATGAAAAATTTGACTTTCTGCCACGTTTTTGAACTGAAGAAAGTTGTCTTGGGAGAATTGGTTTTTGACAAGGAAAATGAACTCAAAATTCAAAAATTCCAGTTGATTTGGAAAGTAGACTCACATACCTTTCCAACAAGCCCACTTTTTCTCAATTTGGCCACCTGAAAGTACCCCAAACAGAGCTCCAAAGGGGCGCGACCCGTCAGGCAGGGGGGCGCGACCTGTCAGGCAGGTTTTTGCCAGATTGCACTGTACAGCCCAGAAAACGCAGATTTGACTCAGTTTTACTTTTTGGGGTTGAAGATGATTATCTTTGATGTAATTTTTGTAACTCTAAGACACTTTTACTCTTGTTTAACACTTCTAGAAGATTCATTCATTAAAATGGTAAATGTTAAATGAATGAATTGGTTTCCTAGCTTATAGAGGCAAGTTGTTTTGACTGCCTAGATTTTAGTGCTCAGTTTAGAATTAGTTTTAACAGCTCCTAGAAGGATGAGCTCGACCCATAGAGGCAAGGGAAGAGGTTGGCTTGCCTATATTATGTATTTTCTTAATCATTTTCAAGGGTTGGAAGGTTGGACTCTTGAGGGAGAAGCTATCATTGTATTATTTCACTGTATCTCTGCAATTTTTGACTAAGGAAGACCAGGGTTTTGCAGTCCTCTTTGGGATTCTTGTGGACTCATGTGTTGATGGTGTGTTTCTTAATTTTCTTGTAAGTGTGTTTATGTGATTCATCTCCTTTCTTTCCTTCTGCATATTAAACAAATGAAGTGTTAAAGTAAGAATTCATGCTTGCCATGCTCTGCTTTTAAATTTGTTTAATTTCAATGTTTTCTACTGTCTAAATGGAATTCAAAGTCATTGTTTGCTCTCTTTAGCTCCTAATCTTTCATTCCTGATCATCCATCTCAATTTAAGGCATCAATACTGTTTCCTACCTCGCCCCAAGGAACCCCCTGCAGAAATTGTGTCAAATCCCCGCACCCAAAATTGCAATTCCTCAAATTGCCACCAAAAACCCAAAAAACCCCAAATCAACCTTTTAAATTAGTTTACTAGCCTAATATCAGTGTTACCTTGTTGGTCATCTCATTCCATTGAAGATCTGCTGAGATTGACCGGAGAGAGCCTTCTCCTGCCCCGTAGGGCTAGCTACAAGGCTAAATGGTTTGATGTAGCCTTGAGGTTTACCTTTCTCAGCCTGAGGCGAAATTTCAAGCTCTAACATACTGGCGACCATACTGGGGAGAACAAACTTGTTTGTGGATTGATGTGTTTGTTTCATAAGTCTTAGACGGAGCCTGAAGTTATGCCAGGTAGCCTTCGAAACGCTTTTGCTTTGCATAAGCGGAAGTAGATAAACGCTGCTTCAGTCCATCTCCATGAGCTTGTGAATACAAGCACTTCATTTGCATTTTACCCCAGTACATGTATCAAGTTTGGATCTGATTGTTGATAGTGGACAACGATCAAACACTTGAAAGGCTGAAATCATTCACTTGGCGACTCTAAATCAGTTTTGAGATCAGATCCAAAGACTCCACTGGAGGATGATCCCGACCAGCAGAAACATGAAAGGAGAATATGGCAAGATCAGGTACTCAAGTTGGAATTTCATCCAAGACATTTTGTTCTTTGTCATAAATTATTTCTTCTCTTTTCCCAAGAATGTCAAGAAGGCTTTGCAAAAGTATATTGTATTTGAGAAGAGATCCTCAGCCTGCAGTTGATTCTTTCCCTTTGAAAAGTGTGAATGCCAATTATTTGCATGCCTTTGAGCTTGATCAAAATCCTTTTTCCGAATTTTGTGATGAACCTATACCTGCTGTACATATCCCTACACCTTGTAAAATTCCAGATCGGTATAAACCTCTTGTTTTACCTTCTGTTCTCCATGCTTTTCCCAAAAACTATGATCTATACTTGCCGAGGTTTGATGGTGAAAGTAAGAATATCAACGCTGAGCAACATGTGCAAAATGTTGAGAATTTTCTAGATCTTTTTGAAGTTGATGATGAAGATGTTAGTATAAGGCTTTTTGCTCTTTCTTTGCAAGCCAAAGTGAAGAGTTGGTTCAAAGCCCTGCCTGATGCAAGCATTTCAGATTTCCAGCAGTTTGTCAATGTTTTTCTCGACAGGTGGATGATCGGGCAGAACCTTTTCTTGATTGTAGAAGAGTATAACCAGCTGAAAAGACTACCAGGGGAGGCAGTACAACAGTTTTCAGCCAGATTTAACCAAGTTTATTATTCGATGCCAGTTGATATTAGACCTTCTCCTAGATCTGCTCTCTTGCACTATCCGGTGCCTTTGATCCGGAGATGGAGTATCAGCTGAGAGAAAGGGATATTGCAACACTTCACGAGATGCAAAACAGTGCAGTAAATGTAAAGGCGCATCTGCTGATCCGAAGGGCAAGGTTGAAAGAAGAAGAGATGAAAAACATAGATCTGGCCGAATCAAAATCTCTAGAGGTGAAGCTTGACGTTTTGGTAAGTACATTGGAAAAGATGATGGACAAGATCAACACAAGAAATGCTTATGATGTTCAAGCTCATGGCTCGCTGATTGAAGAAGAACAAGTTGTTGATCCAAAACATTTTGTTTCTTACCCCAATTGTCATAGTGATTGTTTTATAGATCATTGTGAAGAAGAGAGATCTGTTGATATGACATGTATGCTTGATGATATGTTTTATAGTGATGATTTGCCTCGGTTTGATCAGTATGATGATGATTATGTTCTCCAAAAAGAAGCTAATCTTGCAGACAAATCAGCAGCTAGTTTGTGGGAGGAACAAGTTCATTTTCAGCAGCTAGTTTGTGGGAGGAACAAGTTCATTTTCAGCAGCTTGAATATAATGTTCAGCCATCACATATCAGCTATGACAGTGACGAGGAAAGTGCAGCAAAGTTTGAGGTAAATGAAGGATATTTGCCTTTTTGTTTTGATTCGTTTCAGTTTATCAGAGATAACTACCATGCAATCAGAAATCAAATGTCAACAAGTCTTGATTTGAAGCATCTTGAGAGCAAAGAAAATTTTGTTCAAGATTTCTCATATTCAGATCTGCAACCCCCGAAAGCCATTGATTGTCAAGTTGCAGCTGAAGACTTGGAAGTGGACACACATGGTTTAATGATTCAAGGTGACTCCATACCATTCTGTTTTGAATCATTTCAGTTTTTGAAGGGTAGATTGCATAGTAAATCTTCAAATGAGCAACCTATAACAAATCAGCAATCTCTCAGTGTTAATGTTGAGGATGAGATAGATAACAAAATTCTTGAGCAGCCTGTAGCATTAGATTTGCAGCCACCACATGAAATTGAAGGACAGATTACAGATGAAGTTTTGGAAGACGAAATACATGATTTGATGATACAGGAAGATTCTATACCCTTTTGTTTCGAAGCATTTCAGTTTATAAGGCAGAATTCTCGTAAAATCTCTCAAGAACAAGATGAACAGCTAGACAGATGTCATGAATTTTCAATGGATACATTACAACAGTCTTTTCAAGTTTTTCATGATCCAATAGCTGATGTTTTGGATGAGGTTTGCGGTCAAAGTCTTTCTCCATTGACTACATGTGCTGATATGAATTTGATCCGACAGTCAGTTTCTTTGTTATTTTCAGCAGAGGTCTCATCACAAGGCTCAGATCAAAGTTTGCATTCATGGTATGAAGGAAAGAGAAGTAATCCATTGGATGAGCTAAGTTCCAGTGTGCTTGAATTTCAAGATCCTTATGCAGTGTTTTTGGAGGTGGATAGAGAATTCATATCTTTCAACGGATCTGTTTCTAAGTCGTCATGGGAGTTGCATTTTATTAGTTCTCTCTTGTTGGTCATAAGCTAGAACTTGTGGAGAATTCGAACAGCAGATCAGATACTTGCTTGGTTACATTGGTTGTTTCATTTCACTTGATCAGGTGATGTATGAAAATGTTAGAGTAGGTTGTTATGAATAAGCTCCCCTTTGAGCATCATTTTCAGTTTCTCAGTTGTGTTTCAGTATCGAGTCAGTTTTTAGTTGAGTGAGAGTCAATTTGTGTTGTCAACTCATCAGTTTTTAGTCATGCATTTCAGCTTGAGTTTTTGACTCCATTGCCCAATAATTGTAAGGCACTGGTCTGCTCTCCCAGAGGTCTAAGGTTCTTGGCACCTCCAAGGAGCTACCATCCCCATTGGAGCCAATGTTAGTGTCAGCCTTTCCAGCCTTCCTCCAGTGATCAAACGTGCTCTTACAAAGTGATTTTGAAGTGTCAAGGTCAAATTTTGTCATTTCAGTGAGTCTTCAAGAAAAATTTGGTCACTAGGCATTAGGTCTAGGGTTTGCTTTCACTCTTCTCAAAGTTGTCCAAATGGCGGTCCATGTCATCATTCAGCTGAGTCTATTATCATTAATAGGGTTTTCATTATCATCTCAGTGTCTAATGAGTCTTTTTACAACTTATTCATGCTTCAGTTGTGCCTAGGCAAGGTCATTTCCCTCTCCTAGGGTTTTGAAGGCAATTTCTCTTGGGCGGCTAAATAATCGGCAAAACTCATATCCTGATGTTCATACACCTTCCCCTATCCTTAAAGTACCTTATCAAACATTTCCCATCCCTTAGATCTGCCAAATTCCTCATTTTTGCACAAACCCTAGTTTCTAGCTACAATTTGGCAATTTTCTAGGTTTGGCCTGTGTTTTGCTCTTTTGGACCCCTTCCCCTCACTCAATCTCTGAGATTCCACTTTCTCCTGATTCCTGACATCCCTCCCCACTCCCAAAAATTTCCCCAAGAATTTAGAAGCCTCTTATCCCCTTCATTTCACTCCATTTCGACAAAATTCCTTGTTTCACACATCGGGACAAGTCGCACTCAAATGATGTTCCAGAGCAATCAAAGATGAATTTTGGGAAAATGAGAGAGGTTTTTGTCCACGACATGCCAAGGAAGAAAAAACTCCTTCACTTTTTGCACAGGTGTCATGGTTTGAGAGAAATGTCAAGAATATCGTTGCCTCAGGAGAATCAAAGACACCTCTAAAGTGACCCTGGGAAAATCAAGTTTTCTCCTAGCTTGGTTGGCCAAATGATTTGTTTGATGGGTAAAATGATAACTAGATACAAATATCTTTCCAATGAGCTATCATGAGCTCAATTTGGGGTTGAGGAAGGCATTCAAAAGTTGACTGCAACAGCACTCTTCCTTGAGGCAGCCTCATTTGGCACTTTTTGACCAGTCTTGGGAGATTTGATTTTTGACAGGTCAAATGAACTCAAAATTGAAATATTCCAGTTTTTTTGGAAATTAGACTCAAATACCTTTCCAAGGAGCTATCCTTCACTTGATTCCGACACCGGGAAGGCCTCCAAAAGCCTCCTGCAAAACGCGACCCGTTGAGCCTGGCGCGCGACCCGTCAGGTGCGCGCGACCCGTCAGAGGGGTTCCCACAGTGTAATTTTACAAAGGGCGTGACCCGTCAGGTGCGCGTGACCCATTGGGCGTGGCGCGCGACCCGTCAAGCTGTCTCCCTCCAAAATTATTTCAAATTTTCTCAAACGCCTTCCAAGCCATCAAATCGCTTGAGCAAAGAAATCAGCACTTTTAAAGGCAGAAACAACAATACATTTTGTCCACTCTGCTCCTTAAACAATGTCAGAAACCGAAACATATGAGCAGAGTGATGACCAAGCATCCGTTTCCGAGATTGAGGTACAGAGGAGGTCACATAAGGGTGGAAAAGGTGGCCATCACAGGAGAGAGGAGCCCACTTCTTTGACAAGTTTACAGGCTTGTCCTATGGCAGTTTCATGTTTCCAGTACATGTCTTGTTATGAGTTTTGCGAGAGGATCTCTCGGATTCAGCACCACCGAGAGTTGGCTCGCCTTTTTGTTTTACACTTGCATGATGGACATGTCAACCTTGCCGGGGTGGACTTCACTTTGACACCCGAGGTGATTGCACAGGCTACAGGGATTTGAACAGAAGGAGGCCCGGTGACCTATTGCCTGCTGACCGAGAGTCCATGCTCATCCGGGTAAATGCACACTTGGAGAGGCTGTTGGCTAAGGCCAACCAAGATAAAAAGTTGTTGAGGAACATGAAAAACCATTACTGGGCAAGAATGCATGTGTGCAAGGCCAAAATGAAGATGTTTCAAAGGCGGTTGTCCGAGGCCCTAAAAGGGAAAAAGAAGACCAATCCACTCCATATCTTGGCTGAGGCTTCACTCAAAGATCATGGCACTCAATAGCCTAGCCACAACTCAAATCCCAAATTTTTTTGAGAATTTTGGGTAATTTTGGCATTTTTTGGTAATTTACAGGTTTTGGCTCTTTAATGGGTCTCACCCCCCGTGAGACCGTTTGTCATGGCAACTCCTTTTCACAAAAACTCAGCATTTCCTGATTTTTTATGCAAAGTTACATATGCCCATGGATGGACTTGAGTTTTTATGGAGTTTTGGGCCTCCAGAAGGTCAAAATACATGAAAAATTTGACTTTCTGCCACTTTTTTGAACTGTAGAAAGCTGTCTTGGGAGAATCAGTTTTTGACAGGGCAAATGAACTCCAAATTCAAAATTTCCAGTTGGGTTGGAAAGTAGACTCACATACCTTTCCAACAAGCCCACTTTTGCTCAATTTTGCCACCTGCAAGTACCCCAAACAAAGCTCCAAATGGGCGCAACCCGTCAGGCAGGGGGGCGCAACCCGTCAGGCAGGGGGGCGCGACCTGTGAAGTAGTTTTTTGCCAGATTGCACTGTACAGCCCAGAAAACGCAGATTTGACTCAGTTTTACTTTTTGGGGTTGAAGATGATTATCTTTGATGTAATTTTTGTAACTCTAAGACACTTTTACTCTTGTTTAACACTTCTAGAAGATTCATTCATGAAAAGGGTAAATGTTAAATGAATGAATTGGTTTCCTAGCTTATAGAGGCAAGTTGTTTTGACTGCCTAGATTTTAGTGCTCAGTTTAGAATTAGTTGAAACAGATCCTAGAAGGATGAGCTCGACCCTTAGAGGCAAGGGAAGAGGTTGGCTTGCCTATATTATGTATTTTCTTAATCATTTTCAAGGGTTGGAAGGTTGGACTCTTGAGGGAGAAGCTATCATTGTATTATTTCACTGTATCTCTGCAATTTTTGACTAAGGAAGACCAGGGTTTTGCAGTCCTCTTTGGGATTCTTGTGGACTCATGTGTTGATGGTGTGTTTCTTAATTTTCTTGTAAGTGTGTTTATGTGATTCATCTCCTTTCTTTCCTTCTGCATATTAAACAAATGAAGTGTTAAAGTAAGAATTCATGCTTGCCATGCTCTGCTTTTAAATTTGTTTAATTTCAATGTTTTCTACTGTCTAAAGGGAATTCAAAGTCATTGTTTGCTCTCTTTAGCTCCTAATATTTCATTCCTGGTCATCCATCTCAATTTTAGGCATCAATACTGTTTCCTACCTCGCCCCAAGGAACCCCCTACAGAAACTGTGTCAAATCCCCGCACCCAAAATTGCAATTCCTCAAATTGCCACCAAAAACCCAAAAAACCCCAAATCAACCTTTTAAATCAGTTTACTGGCCTAATATCAGTGTTACCTTGTTGGTCATCTCATTCCATTGAAGATCTGCTGAGATTGACCGGAGAGAGCCTTCTCCTGCCTCGTAGGGCTAGCTACGAGGCTAAATGGTTTGATGTAGCCTTGAGGTTTACCTTTCTCAGCCTGAGGCGAAATTTCAAGCGCTAACACACCGCATAGCCATACAACCAAAGATAATCCCATATATGGACTAGTCAAATGGGTAATTGACGAGGCAGAAATTGCAGACCGAACATTCAGAAATCACAGGCAAGAGGTCATGGGGTATTTTTTAGGGGACATCATACGACTCATGCACCAATTACCAGATCCACAGAATCTCTACAATAAATAGTTCCTTGAGCAATTTTCCAAGGAAAATGAACACCCAACAGACATCACGCAAACCTGGACAGCAAACAATGGCAAGCTCAAATGGGATAAAATGGGTATGTACTCTACGACATCCATTTTTCCCCCTCCTAGTTTCGCAACAACAATGCTATGTAGATTGTTCAGTAAACCCGATAGCACCAAGTTTTCCCTGGAATGACTCCCATTGAGAGATGCAACAGTGAATGCAACAATAATGAACTGGTATCAAATTCTATCAAACAATTTGGCTAACACTATTATAGAATATAGAAGGAAGATAAATTCTTCTCTAAGAATGTTTCCCCCCTTTTTCATGAGTGCTTTTTTAATGGATGAAATTTGTTTTAGTTCTAAATTTCCCAATATGGGATGGAAGTGGATTGTACATGACCCGCTTCCCATCCATATGTACCATAATATTTTGCGGGAATCTCATTTTCACCCCCATTTTTATAAATTTTGTCAAGGAGTAATGCTACCCATCCATAAAGAAGTGTACAATAGAACCACCCCTAGGTTTTCTAAAGAGGTAGAGATAGATATCTTGCTAGTAGCTAGATGGTTTGGGGAAGAAACATTTACCTATCAGAGTATTCGGGAGCATCACTTCACCGCATGTTCTCCCATATTATGTCCCCGACAAACTAATGGTCAAAGAAATAGCCTACCAAACAACAGGGGAAGGAGGATTAAGCAAAGAGCTGAAAGAGCATAAGAAGGCCATGTGACCTACATTCCCATTACAATGTGGTGCATTTGCGCTACATGATTTTGGACATGCGTGCAAAGAAGTAGAGATTATTAAACCTCTGAAATTAGATACACTTCCCGGAAGGCAGTATGACCCAAACGTCATTGTTAAGAATTTTACCACTATGGTAAAAGTAAAGTCATTTAACCCCAGATGATCTTAATGCTTTCCATGTATATAAGGAAAAGAGATTATTGAAGGTCCCATTCGACCTATTGCAGATATAATCAATAAGGGAGCCAACAACCAGTGTAAGCTTGGAGGACAACTCCAAAGAAAACTCTGAAGAATATACCCAAGAGAGATCTACGCATGAGTCAGAACACTCAGAGAAATAGTCTCAAAATGGACAAGGAAACACAAATAAAGATTCTGAGAAGGACACAGGTGGAACTCCAGAAGAGACAACCGAGAAAACATCAACAAAGAAACAAGAAGAAATTGTCTCTACATCAACTCAATCAATTAAAAGCCCAATTATTGACTTGGAACATGAATGGGAACAGTTAAAAAAAAGCTTCACATAGATTCAAACCCTGAGCAAACATCTTAGATACAAACTCCTAAGCAAACCTAGTACAAGTCAAATCTGGAAACGAAAGAGGAAGGAGTTAAGGGCACTCAGGATGTTGAAATCATTCTTGTTAATCCTACTTTAGAAATTGTTTTTTTACCTCCACTAGATGTATTTTATAGTCTTACCCACAAAGATGTAGTCAAGAGATAGATAAAGAAAAGAAAGCTAGATGCTCTAACTGTTACAACTTCCGAAAATGAACCAATGGACATCGTTTTGAAGGACTCGCCCATGGACCCATCTGAAAATCTCACAAAATTATCACAATACGTAGGAGCCTATGCCACATCAGATATTGACAAAGCAAAAAAGGTCCAAATGCTGCTTAAGGAAAAAGAACAAAGAATTATGTTGTTAGAACAACAATTATCTCAGGAAAAATCCAATCAACAAGAAGAATCACAAGTAGCCCAACTCCAAAAGGAATTTGAACATATGAGAATACAACACTAGGCCAGCTTAGCAGAAAGAGATGCGTGGATATAAGCCATGACAGGTAATTTTAAGGATAATGCGCAAATCAATGAATTCATAAAGGAATCACTCAGTCTTAATTCCCAACTAAGCAACAGAAGGAAGTACTTTGCCAGAAGATCTCACATATAAGTCCTTACTGCAAAACCCGTGATAAGCTAACAAACCAAGTCATTGGCATGAGACTTGAGTATGAAAAAATCTATAAAAGGATTTCTAACTTTATCACATGGCAAGAATCAGAGGATGGGAGAAAGGCTGACCTATCGAAGCTGGAAGAATATTATAAAGACATCTTGTTCACAAATTGGGATTCTCGATTGAAACAAGCGGAAAGGGAAACGATGATAGCAGTGACAACAACAAACAACATAATAGAAGCCATCAATGAAAATATTCATGGCACCAATCTGGTTAAGGAATGTATACCATGATTTCTTCCGAATGTCAAATAGTTAGAGCAGCAGTGGAGATAGCCAGTGCAGGAAAAGGAGGCAATCAAACAGCTAAGCACGCTGAATTGGGAAGCATACTGGCAGTTTTTTGTGAAACCATACAATTAGTGGATGACTTTGAGGTGCTTAAAAATCTCAACACAAAAGATGGTTCCAGAACTAACAGACGCTATATTTGCGGGGCAGTTAAAATCTGCGATCAGCTAACTGAACTAGCTCAAGCCAAAGATTGATATTTGCGATTTTAGAGATCAATGCCAAAGGAGTTAGTCATTTAATTTATTTTTCATTTAGTTTTTTTTTTCATATTCTGAGGTAGGTTGTTTAAACCTCCTTAGATGTTTTTTGCAATAATCTATTTTAGGACCTATAGTTTAGTATTTAAACCCCTTTCATGCATTTAGAGAGAGGTCCAGAAATTTTATCAAAAACATTCTTCGAAACATTGCACTTCTATACTTTTGAGGAGGTTCTCATGGAATTAACGGAATAGGATCTATTTTCTATCAAATATCTAGCATGCTCTACTGAAATGCACTTTTGTACTCTTATAATGTGTAGGATTGATTGAGATTGGGTTAATATTGTTGAAGCACATGAGCAGGACTCGTCATATATGGTACTTTTATCTTATGACCTTGTTTTATTTATGTATTAGGCAATCCTTCTTCTTTAAATTCTTTTATGTGTGAAAGTATGAATTATAGTTTAGCATTATTGCACTTTTGTATGATGGTAGCTTTGACTCTATTCTACATACATGAACAATTTTGTATGCGATATATATTTCTGGATCATTTTGTTTAACTATTATCTAAAACAATTACTGTTAAACGATTTCACTTCTTATTGCAGTTGAATGATCTTTATTACCAATTGTTGTGGGACATCATGGTAGATCGCATATTGTATTTAATTCCCGAGTATATTTATAGCTAAATAGTGTTAAATTAGGATATATGCATGTATTTATTGGTTAGATTAGATTACACTTAGCTTAGTCATTTTCTTGTTACATCATATATCACCCCACCATACTATCAAAATATTTTCTGGGAAACTTGTCCCATTATCCCCAGTCAGAGCCACTACACCAAACAGGAAAGGAGATGCTAACCAAGGTCCGGACCGGGTGGTTTTCCCCCCATGTTGTCGCAATGATTTTCAAGGCTTCAACATTTTCGTACTAGAAGGAGGGCCTATCTATGAATGGCAAGTAAATTCAAATCAATAGTTCATTCTAAGAGGAAAACTCCCTCACCATCTCCTCCAACTTCTCGATCGCATTCTAAATCTCCAAATCCTAAGCGAGAAGTTGTAAAGAAACCCTTAGAATCCACTACTGTGTCTCAAAGAAGTCAGATCACTATTCTTCTATAGAAACCCTAAAGTCTAGTATTTGATCCATAAGCTCCAGGGGATTTCAATATCTCAAGAAGAAGATGAGTTATCCCAAGCTAGTGTTTCTTCTCAGTTTCCCTCCTCTTAAAGGTTAACTAAACCATAGAGTGAAAAATTTGGGATCCCCCCATTCGAATTCCCTCTACCAAGTCGAAATAGAGCGAAGAAGACACAATCTGAATCCCATAGTGAGGTTCTCTCATCATCACCTCAAACACCCTCATTTTTTCCATCCACTTCATCACAAAATCAACCATTCGCCTCACAACTCCAGATCGTGGTTTACATAGCTACTGGAGCACAAACCTCCTCTAGCCAATCACCTTCAACTAACAGAACATCTTCATCTACATAGATACCTATGATGGCTCAAAGACCATGGAAAAATCGAGGAGCTGTTCAAATGGCGAGACCCTTACATCCATTGCCCGCCCAGCTAGAAAAGTGGTTACCAAAGTCTAATCTTGATGATTGCGTACCAGCTGAAGAACAAATAAACAACTTTATGTTGTCCATAAATCTCAAAGAAGTAGTAGAATAAGATGTTGTAAGATTAGTCTCGTACACCTTACAAGGATCAGCGGGATTTTGGTATTTTTCATTACCATCTGGTTCCTTAATACTTGGGATGCCTTTCAAGAGCAATTCTTAACCAGGTTTGGAGATGACCAATCAACAATTACTCTTATCAATGATCTCTCCAACTTGAAAGCTAAACCAAGAGAACCCATTAAGGACTTCAATTCATGTTTTAATAAGTTATTGAATAAAATCCTAACAGCATCCAAGCCCAGCGATGAAATCCAAAATGAATGGTACATTTCTGCTCTTCCCTAAAAAACGACTATTTTTGTCGATAGAGCTGCCAAACCAACTTTGGCAGAAAACATGAAAGAAGCCATAGTTGTAGAAAAATAAATTTTACCCTTATATAAGAAGAATGCATTAGAAGAATGAAAATCCAAGAATGTAAATTTAGGGATGAATCCAAGAAAAAACCGCCTAAAGATCCTTTTGATCTTCAAAGTCTACAAAATGTCCTTAAAACCATGTCTAATGAAATGGTTGATATCAAGAAGGTAGCAGAGACTTCCTCAAGGAAACCTTTCAGACCATATAAGAGAAACCCTACCCCTGATCCTAAGCCTCCAAGTACCATATCAAACATGGAGTCAGATGTGGAAGAAGAAGAAGTCTCAACGGCTGAAGAACAAATAAATGATGAAGAAGTAGTTGAGTTACAAGGAATGTGGGATTTTATCCTTCCCAATCAAGAAGCCCAAGAAGCATTACATGTCACAACCAGGAGTAGAATCCCTATTGATTTTCCACAAACAAATCCAAAGTAGAAGGCATAAACTCCGGCTACCAAAGACAAAATAATAGGTAAGAAATCTTTGTCTAAATCCACTCAAACCGCTCCTCCTCAAACAAATTCTTCATCTTCAGCTAAAACCCTGCTAGTCTCTGATGAAATGGAATACAACATCGTTGAAGAAATGAAAAAGACTAGGGAAAACATAAAATTCCATGAGCTTAGCAAGTTAAAACATCAACATAAGCTATTGCTCAAAGATATAAAAGCAGTCCTTACTTCTCCTCTTCCCGTTGTTGTAATCTCACAAGCTTCTCAAGAAATGGGAAGGCCTCCTACTACCTCATTAGACAGAATCGGTCTTACTGATATTGCTCTAATAGGAGGAAGATCCAAATCCCATACTCCTCCATTTCTTTTGGCTTTTCAAGTTTTCAACAAAAATCCACACAATTGTTTAGTTGATTTTGCAGCTTCATCCAACATTCTACCAAGAAAAGTTTGTGCAAAATTAAATGTGGAGCCCCAAAAATCTGTTGTTCACATTGTACAGTTAGACAAATCTCATGTCGAAGTTATAAGAGAACTCAATCAAGTCACTATTAGACTCTCATCAATGTCGAAAGTGTGTCAAGTTGAAACCTTTGAATTCCAGTCTTTGATCCATAAGCTCCAGGGGATTTCAATATATCAAGAAGAATTCGAGTTATCCCAAGCTAGTGTTTCTTCTCAATTTCCCTCCTCTCAAAGGTTAACTAGATCACAGAGCAAAAAATTTCATATCACCCCATTTGAATTCCCTCTACCAAGTCGAAAGAGAGCTAAGAAGACCCAATATGAATCCCATAGTGAGGTTCTCTCATCATCACCGCAAACACCATCATTCATTCCATCCACTTCATCACAAAATCAACCATCCGCCTCACAACTCTAGATTGTGGTTTACACAGGTACTAGAGCACAAGCCTCCTCTACCCAATCACCTTCAACTACCATAACATCTTCCTCTACACAAATACCTACGATGGCTCAAATACCATGGACAAATCCAGGAGCTGTTCAGATGGCGGGACCCTTACATCCATTTCCCACCCATCCAAAAAAGTGGTTACCAAAGTTCAATCTTGATGATGGCCTACCAGCTGAAGAACACATAAACAACTTTATGTTGTCCATAAATCTCAACGAAGTAGTAGAAGAAGATGTTGTTGTAATATTATTCCCATATACCTTACAAGGATCAACAAGATCATGGTATTTTTCATTACTATCTGGTTCCATTAATAGTTGGGATGCCTTTCAAGAGAAATTCTTAACCAAGTTTGGAGATGACCAATCAACAACTACTCTTATCAATCATCTCTGAACTTGAAATTTGAACCAAGAGAACCGATTAAGGACTTTAATTCACGTTTTAATAAGTTATTGAATAAAATCCCAACAACATCCAATCCCAACGATGAAGTCCAAAATGAATGGTACATTTCTGCTCTTCCCTCAAACACAACTATTTTTGTCGATAGAGCTACCAAACCAACTTTGGCAGAAAACATGAAAGAAGCCATAGCTGTAGAAAAACACATTTTAGCCTTAGATAAGAAGAATGCATTAGAAGAACAAAAATCCAAGAAAGTAACTTTTAGGGATGAATCCAAGAAAAAACTACCTAAAGATCCTTTTGATCTTGAAGGTCTACAAAAAGTCCTTAAAACCATGTCCAATGAAATGGTCGATATCAAGAAATAGGTAGCAGAGACTACCTCAAGGAACCTTTCAGACCATATAAAAGAAACCCTACACCTGATCCTAAGCCTCCAAGTACCATATCAAACGTGGATTCAGACGTGGAGGAAGAATGAGTCTCAACGGATGAAGTAGTAGTTGAGTTACAAGGAATGTGGGATTTTATCCTTCCCAATGAAGAAGCATAAGAAGCATTACCTGTCGCAACTAGGAGTAGAAGCCCTATTTATTTTCCACAAACAAATCCAAAGTAGAAGGCATCAACTCCAACTACCAAAGACAAAGAATGGATAAGAAATATTCGTCTAAATCCACTCAAACCACTCCTCCTCAAAAAAATTCTTCATCTTCAGCTAAAACCCTGCTAGTCTCTGATGAAATGGAATACAACATCGTTGAAGATATGAAAAATACTAGGGAAAACATCACATTCCATGATCTTAGCAAGTTAAAACATCAACAAAAGCTATTGCTCAAAGATTTAAAAGCAGTCCCTACTTCTCCTCTTCCCGATGCTATAATCTCACAAGCTGCTCAAGAAATGGGAAGGCCTCCTATTAACTCATTAGACATAATCGGTCCTATTGATATTGCTCTAATAGGAGGAAGATCCAAATCCCATACTCCAACATTTATTTTGACTTTTGAAGTTTTCAACAAAAATCTACACAATTGTTTAGTTGACTTTGGAGCTTCATCCAACATTCTACCAAAAACAGTTTGTGTGAAATTAAATGTGGAGCCCCAAAAATATGTTGTTCACATTGTGTAGTTAGACCGATCTCAAGTCAAATTTATAGGAGAACTCAATCAAATCACTATTAGACTCTCATCAATCCCAAAAGTGTGTCAAGTCATTGACAAACTTGTGGCTGATCTCCCCAAATTCTGTGGCCTAATCCTTATCAGAGATTGGTCAAAAAAGCTTCATGGCTATTTCGCAACTGATTAGTCCCACATGTGGCTTCCCTATAATGGTAAGCCGAATCAAATAAGGATTAATTGAGAGAAACATAAAAAGTATATAGTTGTACAATTAGAGGGGGAAAACGAACCAGTTTCATACAACATCAATATGATTGGAAATTACTCAGTTGAATGATTTCTAGGAAATTTTAATGCAAATTCCTCACCTTTCTTGGAAAATTCTGTTAAAGTTGAAAATTATTCTCAAGTAGATGCTTCTAAGTGTATAAATTTTGTAAATAAACCTATAGTTAGCTCTTTGTTTTGGAAATTATTTTTTGATGGATCTAAATCTAACGATGGAGCTGGCGCATGATGCATATTAGTTAGCCTAGAAGGGGAAAAAACTAAGTTAGCATGTAGGCTTGAATTCGAGTGCACAAACAACATTGTCAAATACGAAGCATTGGTTCAAGGGTTGTGCAAATCCACCGGCCTTGATATCAAATATCTTCAAGTATTTGGAGATTCGGAAATTTTGATAAAACAAGTAAGAAATACTATACACTGTCTTCTGGACATTTGAAACATTATCAATCGTTAGTCTAGGACCTCACTTCTCATTTTACAACATTTAATATTTCCCCTATCCCAAGAATCCAAAATGCAAGTTCCGATCTTTTGGCTAATGTTGCATCCAAGCTCACTCCACCAGGAGATTATAGACCCAATCCCTTTCTATTGAATTAATTTTTAGGCCTTCTATTCTTGACAGTATCACCAATTGGAGAGTCTTTAATAATGATCCAAATATCATAAGTTTTCTAACATATGAAGGCTCTTATGATGACCAGATAATAGATGAAGATCAACATGACAGCCAACTTAAGCAAGAAACAACTGTGAATTCCATACCTAAGTCTGTGGTTAAGCTGGAAGACTTATATGATCTTAAGGACAGGTTCAAAAAACCCACTAACTCAAAACTTCAAAGTTCAACTTTGAGGTTTGAACTAGTTAATCTTGGAATTGACCTTAAGCCTCAAAATATCAATCTAGGACTTGGTCTTACACTAGATGAAAAATCAGCCTTCATTCATATGTTGAAGAAATACAAGAATGTCTTTGCTTGGAACTATAAAGACCTGAAGACATATGACACTTCTATCATTCAAGATACCATACCCATGATATCTGATGAAAAACCCTTGCAGCAAAAGCTGAGAAAGATCCACCTGAATTTAGAAAATTAGATCAAATATGAATTGAATAAGTTGCTTAAAGCCAAACAATATTTCCTGTCAGGCACTCAAGGTGGGTTTCCAACCTTGTTCCGGTCAGAAAAAAGAATGGTGATATTCGAATATGTATAGACTTTCGCAATCTCAACAAATCTTGTCAGAAGGACAACTTCCCATTACCCCCTATGGAACAGATACTGCAATCAGTTGCAGGCTCAAAACTAATGTCTTTTCTGGATGGATTTTCAGGTTATAATCATATTCTAGTACATCCAGATGACCAGCTAAAGACTACATTTCGAACCAAATGGGGCACCTATGCCTATCAAAAGATGCCATTTGGCTTAATCAATGTTGGTGCCACATTTCAGAGAGCCATGGACATAGATTTCAAAGGTTTGGTGAATAAATCAGTGGTAATCTATTTAGATGATATAACTCTGTACTAAAAAAGGCATAGTAATCATTTAAAAGATTTAAAACAAATCTTTGAGCGTTGTCAGAGGTATGGAATTTCTATCAATCCCAAGAAATATTTCTTTGCTTTAAGTGAAGGAAAGCTCCTTAGATTTATTGTATCCAAAGGAGGAATTCACATTGATCCTGATAGGATAAGAGAAATTTCTTAAATTCCTTTTCCTCATAATAAGAAATCCATGCAATCTTTCCTAGGTCAGATAAATTTTGTCAAAATACTTGTCCCTGAATTTTTGCAAATTGTTTTACCTCTCCAATCTATGATTAAGACAAATTATACTTTTAAATGGGGACATATTGAGCGTGAAGCCTTTGATCTGATTAAACAAGCATTCATAAACGCTCCCTCATTAGCAACCCTGAATTTTTCTAATCATTTCATTTTATATACCTTTGCTTCCGAGATATCATATGCAGCTACATTAACAAAGGTCAATGATGACACAACTGAAGTGCCAATTTCTTTCTTTAGCTCCATATTGCAGGGGGCTTAATTAAACTATTCAGATGCTGAAAAATAAGCTTTTGTTGTTTTCAAATCAATAAGAAATTTCAGACCCTTCTCCTCAAAACTCACACCAAGGTAGTAGTCCCTTTTCTCAGCAGTGAGAAATTTATTAATACAAAGATATGTAAGTGAGAAAATGGCAAATTGGATAACAACACTGCAAAAATATGACATTGAGATCAGACTAGCTAAAACTGTAAAAGGTCAAGGTTTTTGCAGAATGTTAGTAGGAGCATCCAACTTACCAGCACTACAAGATTCAGGTGATGATATACAAGTATATGAGGTAAGCCTCAACGACACTAAATCCAAATATGCTGATATCATCTTTTATTTGAAAAATGGATATGCCCATACACAACTAAGTTACAAAAGAAAAATGGATTTGAGGTTAAAAGCTAGACAATATCAAATAATCAATAATGTGCTATTTAGAATAAATTATGATTCAATTTTGCTTAGATGTCTTGAAAAATCTAAGGAAGAAAAGGTTTTGTAGGAACTCCATGATGGACAAGTTGGTGGAAATTTTGGAGGGGACACAACCGCACATAAAATCCTGCATGTTGGCTATTATTGGCTAACCTTATTCAAATATGCACATGAATATGTAAGGAAATGTAATTTTTGTCAAACAGTTGCTGGGAGACAGAGGAAATCCGCATTACCATTGCAGCTGGTCAACATTGAACAACCATTTGAATAGTGGGGACTCGACATAATAGGTGAGATCGTTCCTCACTCCTTAAAGCAGCATAAATATATCCTTATAGCCCCTGATTACTTCACAAAATGGGTGGAAGAAATTCCACTGAAGGTAGCGAATTCTAATAACATCATTGAATTTATTGACCACTTTATTATTACTAGATTTGGTCTACCATCTCCTCTCATGTTTGACAAGCGTTTTATTTTACAGGCAATGCTATGAGATAATTTTCTCTTAAAATAGGTTTTAAAGTTAAATACTCTGCTAACTATTATCCTCAGGGAAATGACTTGGCTGAATCTACAAACAAAAATCTCATAAGAATCATCAAATGAATCGTTGATCAAAGTCAAAAAAACTGGCACAAATCTTTAACATTTGCTCTATGGGCAGATCGAATAACAAAGAAGGCCTCAATAGACACTTCTCCTTTTAATTTGGTTTATGGGAAATAAGTTATCATCCCTACAAATGTAGTTATTCCCTCTCTAGCCCTCGTTCAATTTATTGAAGAAACCCCTTCCTCTTCTATGTAATTAAGACAATTACAAATCCTCAAGCTCGAAGAAGAAAGGGAAAAGGCCAAAATCACACATGCACATCATCAATAGTTAGTCAAATATTCATTTGATGTGAATTTGGTAAGTTCAAAATCCTTTTAGCTCGGACACCTGGTATAAAGCACGCAAGGAAAAAGGTAAGCATACCAAATTACAAAGAATTTGGCTTGGTCCATTTCAGATTGTGGAACAAATAGGCCCATCAACCTTTTTATTGCAAGATTTATCAGGCAAGAGAGATTCTTTGCCTGTGAATGGGAAGATTCTAAAAAAATATTTTTCATAGTAGATAATCTCTTCTATTCCTTGTAAAATATTGCTTTTACTTTTTAGGAAAATAAAAATTGAGTAGCATTTACTTTTGCCTTTACAATAATAATCTCTTTTATATTTTGACTTTTGCTTGTATAAGTAGAGATTGTTAAGAAGATTTTTACATTTGAAACATAAGTTAAGTTCTATTACTCTAAAATTTCTTGTCCTCTACAAAAATTACTTGTCCTTTCATAAACCTCAACTTCGTAAAGAAACCTTTGTTTTACCATCAGTTAAGAAACATATCTATATCAAAGTAAGGACTCTCTACAAAGAAGCACCTTTAACTCTATAATTGTCATCCAAAAACTCTTAAGGAGTCAATGATTCTCCCCATCTAGTAAGATTTCACTTTTTAGAGTGTAATTCTAAAATATGCTTAAAACTTAAAGGATAAGAGGTCTCATCAAGAGCCGACTTACCATGATCATAGGGAAGTAACAAGCTGACATTACCAATACTGCATATCAAAACAGGGTAATGGCTTGATATTATGTTAATCAAAAGACAAGGGGTCTCATCCTGAGCCAGCTTGTTTAGTTAAAGTTACAACCAATGAATGGCATTGTCAATTTTGGCCACCAAACCAAGACAATGACCTTTAAGAATAAAATGAAATTTTTAAGAAAAAATAATTGTTTAGAAAAGAATGAGAAATAAAGTAAGTTATGAATCTGAATTTATCTTTAAAACTTGCACTCTTATCTAGATGGGACACTGAATGATTGTTGGTTAAAAGGTAATCCTGTCGAGGCTATGGATGCCTTCTGGCAGTAGAGGCTCTACCTATGACAACTGAGTACATCTAAAAGCTAATTTGTGAGAGCCCCCTTTTTTATCTTTAAAACCAAGTAATGACTGATGTAGACAAGGCAATTTTCATATTGAAGAGGATAATCAAATGGATAATAATTAAGTAGATTTTATTTTTATTATTCAAAGAAATGTTACTTATCTTATATTTCATGTATTTTTATTTTCTGAACTACCTTTATTTTGGAAGTCTTTAGAAATTTGAAAACACTGTCAGAGATAACTGGTTCTTCCAACGAATTGCTAATTGTTGTGCTATTCAACAACCCCCCCCCCCCATTTATTGATATAATAGCTAATATTCTATTAATAAATGGGGACCCTTGATAAAATCCTTCAAAAGAAAATTTAGCGCTTAGACACTTTATTTTAAACTTTTTAAGGATAAAGAAAGATATCAAGTCAAAACCCTTTGAAAACTAGCAATTCTTGCCTTTTCGCATACCACTAGACCAAGTGTGTCAAAAACCTTGATAACAAGCAAAACCTGTGAATTGTGATCAAAAGGATCACGTGCCTAACTTAAATATCATTGGGATTTTCATTTAAATCTAAGATCTATGACATTTCGTATTTATGAAAGCCCATATCGCATCGCACATCGGCACTCATAAAGGACGCAAACCCACAAAGCATGTTGAAATGTGAGAAATGTGATATCGCGATAGGATAAGTCAAACTTACCGCATCGTGTCAAGATACTTAAAAGCGACTAAATTTTACGAACTGCGTGATCATGCGAAATGTGATAGAAGCTCGAACCCGATAGAAGCCAATGTCATATATGGTACTTAAATCGACCACATATTGAAAAGCGCTTTATAAGGTAATTACTCTTTCAAACAAACTACGCTCTAAGTAAAAAGAATATATTGCTTATCTTATATCTCGCATCCTGTAGAATCTTAAAGAACTTTGAGAAAGCACATAGACAAATATGTGATAATGTGATTTGCGATATTGAATCTCAATCGGAAAATCAACATTCTCACAACTTAACTCTGCCACCTTAAAAAATTTCCTTCCCATTTTTCGATGCGGTACATTAATGAGCAATAAAGGCAGCAATAAGTGACTATTAGTGGCTAATTAATATAGGTTAATGGAATTTATGTTAAAAATCAGCTCGACGTGATACAATATCGTTTCATATGCATTTGATTAAAACTCCTTTCTTGTCACCTTTTCAAGTTATTTGTGTCATTCATTCTCATTGTCATTCTTACTTGTGTTTATCCGATAACTTTTTCTTTGCTCCATTTCAGGAAAAATCCATAGGGAGCATTGTTAGAAACAATGGAAAAGGCTGTTTCGTCAAGAAATCATAAATTATTCCTCTTTTCTCCGATAGTACATGTAGCAGAGACAGAGGAACTACGACCTGGGAGGCCATGTACAACTTATTAGAAGAGGAGCACCCCAGGCCACTAGAGACAAAGGCCACAGAAGATTCCCAGGAGTCATCTGATGCCTCCTATTCCGAGATGGCAAGCTCTTTCCTGCACCGCATAGCTGCACGAACAAAGATAATCCCATATAACAACATGGTCAAATGGGTAAATGACGAGGTAGGCATTGCAGACCGAACATTTTGGAATCACAAGCAAGAGGTCGTGGGGCCTTTTTCAATAGACAACCTACAACTCATGTACCAGTTACCAGAGCTGCATAAGCTCTACAATAAACAGTTTCGTGAGGAATTTTCCAAGGAAAATGAAGACCTAGTAGACGTCACGCAAAACTAAACAAAAAACGAAGGCAAGATCGAATTGGATAAAACGGGCATGTACTCTACAACATCCATTCCCCCCCCTCTTAGTTTCACAGCAGCAATGTTATGTAGATTGTTCGGTAAACCCGATAGCACCAAGTTTTCCCCAGAATGGCCCCCATTGATAGATGTAGCAATGAATTCAACAATAATGAATTGGGCTCAAATTCTATCAGACAATTTGGCTAAGGCTATTATAGAATATATAAGGAAGAGAAATTCTTCTCTAAGAATGTTTCCCCCCTTTTTCATGAGTGCTTTTGTAATGGATGCAATCTATTTTAGTTCTAAATTTCCCAATATGGGATGGAAGTGGATTGTACAGGACCTGCTTCCCATCCATATGTACCATAATATTTTGTGGGAATCTCAATTTCACCCACATTTTTATAAAATATGTTAAGGAGTTATGCTACCCATCCATAAATAAGTGTACAATAGAACCACCCCTAGGTTTTTTAAAGAGGTCGAGATAGATATCTTGCTAGTAGCCAGATGGTTTGGGGAAGAAACCTTTACCTACATCAGAGTATTCAGGAGCATCACTTCTCCGCATGTTCTCCCATATTACATCCCCGATAAATTAATGGCCAGAAAAATAGCCTACCAAATAGCAGGGGAAGGTGGATTAAGCAAAGGAATGAAAGAGCAGAAGAAGGCCATGTGGCCTACATTTCCATTACAATTTGGTGCATTTTCACTACATGATTTTGGACACGCATGCAAAGAAGTATATTATTGAACCTCTGAATTAGCTACACTTTTGGGAAAGCAGTATGACCCAAATGGCACTGTTAAGAATTTTACTACTATGGTAAAAGTAAAGGCGTTCACCCACGAAGGGGACGCCTTCGATGACTTCTTCCTACAGGCAGAAACATATTCACAAGCGTTGCATTTGGCATCAGAACATTTAACCCTAAATGATCTTAGGGATTTCAATGTATATAGGGAAAAGAGATTATTGAAGGTCCCATTGGACCTATTGTAGATAGAATTAATAAGGGAGCCAAATCCTAGTGTAAGCTTGGAGGACACCTTCAAGGAAAACTCTGAATAAGATAACCAAGAGAGATCTATGCATGAGTCAGAGAAATCAGAGTAGCAGTCTCAAAATGTAGGAGGAAAGAAAAATAAAGAGTCTGAGAATGACACAACTGGAACTACATAAGAGATGACCGAGCAAACCTCAACAAAGAAACAAGTAGAAATTGTCTCTACATCAACTCAGTTAGGTAAAAGCCCAATTATTGACTTGGAATAGGAATGGGAACAGTTCAACAAAAATCTTCACACAGATTCAAACCCTGAGCAAACATCTGAGATACAGACTCCTAAGCAAACCCAACACAAGTCAAATCTGGAAACGACAGAGGAAGGAGTTAAGGGCACTCAGGACGTTGAAATCATTCATGTTACTCCTACTTTAGAAATTATTTTGAGAGTTGATTAAATACCTCCACTAGATGTATATTATAGTCTTACTCACAAAGTTGTAGTCAAGAGAGAGAGAAAGAAAATAAATTTGGATGCTCTAACTGTTACAACTTCTGAAAATGAACCAATAGACATCATTTGGAAGGACTCGCCCATGGACCCATTTGAAAATATCACAAAATTGTCGCAATATGCAGGAGCCTATGCCACAACAACTATTGACAAAGCAATAGAGGTCCAAATTCTTCTTAAGGGAAAAAAACAAAGAATTTTTTTGTTAGAACAACAATTAGCTGAGGAAAAATCCAATCAACAAGCATAATTACAAGTAGCCCAGTTCCAACAAGAATTTGAAAAAATGAGAATACAACATCAGGCTAGCTTAGCTTAAAGATACGCGTGGATACAAGCCATGAGAGATAAGTTTAAGGATAATCTACAAATCAATGAGTTCATAAAGGAAGCACTCAATCTTAATACCCAACTAATGCAGCAGAAGGAAGTACTTTTCCAGAAGATCTCACAGATAAGTCCTTATTGCGAAACCAATGATAAGATAACAAACCAAGTCGTTGACATGAGACTTGAGTATGACAAAATCCATAAAAGGACTTCCGACTTTATCACATGGCAAGAATCAAAGTATGGGAGAAAGGTTGACCTACCAAAGCTGGAAGAATCTCATCAAAACGTCTTGTTCACAGATTGGGATTCTCAGTTGAAACAAGTGGAAAGGGAAATGATGATAGCAGTGACAACAACAAATAGTATAATAGAATCCATCAATGAAAATCTTCATGTTGCCAATCTGGTTAAGGAATGTATACCAAGATTTCTTCTGAATGTCAAACAACTAGAGCAGCAGTGGAGACAAACATCGCAGGAAAAGGAGGAGGCAATCAGATAGCTAAGCAGGCTGAATTAGGAAGCATATTGGCAGTTTTTAGTAAAACCATACATTCAATGGATGACTTTGAGGTGCTTAACAACCTCAACACAAAATATGGTGCCAGCACTAACAGACGCTATATTTGTGGGGCAACTAAAATCCACGATTAGCTAACCAACCCAGCTCATGCCAATGACAGATATTTGCGATTTTAGAGATCAAGTCCAAAGGAGTTAGTCATTTAATTTAGTTTTCTTTTAGTTTTATTTTTTGCATATTTTGAGGAAGGTATTTTAAACCTCCTCAGTTGTTTTTTGTAATAATATATTTTAGGACCTATAGTTTAGTATTTAAACCCCTCTCATGCATTTAGAGAGAGGTCCAAAATTTTTATCAGAAACATTCTTTGGAACATTGCACTTCTGTACTTTTGAGGAGGTTTTGATGGAATGAATGGAACAAGATCTATTTTCGTTCAAATATCTTGCATGCTCTACTAAAATGCACTTTTGTACTATTAGAATGTGTTGGATTGATTGATATTGGGTTAATATTGCTGAAGCACATGAGCAGGACTCGTCATATATGGTACTTTTATCTTATGATCTTGTTTTTTTATGTATTAGGCAATGCTTCTTCTTTAAATTGTTTTATGTGTGAATTAAGGTTTAGCATTATTGCACTTTTTTATGATGTTAGCTTTGACTCTATTCTGAATACATAAAGGATTTTGTATGCGATATATCTTTAAAATCGCTTTGTCTAACTATTTATCCAAAACTATTACTGTTAAACGATTTTACTTCTTAATGCAGTTGAATGATCTTTATTACCAATTGTTGTAGGACATCATTGTAGATATCATATTGTATTTAATTCTCAGGTATATTTATAGCTAAATAGTGTTAAATTAAGATATATGCATGTGTTTATTGGTTAGATTATATTACACTTAGCTTATTTATTTTCCCGTCACATCATATATCACCCCACCAACACTATAAAAATATTTTCTGGGAAACTGGTCCCATTATCCGCAGTCGGAGCCACTACACCAAACAAAAAAGGAGCTTCTAACCAAGGTCTGGACCAAGTAGTTTTTCCCCATGTTATCGCAACGATTTTCGAGGCTTCAACACATGGGAACAACATTAACAATAAGGGGGCTAAACTAACAATAACAATAAGGGGATACACTAGGAGTATAGGGACCTAACATGCCCCTCTCCTTCAATAAAGTGTTGTCCTCAACACTTGAGTAGTTATGGATGCTTTTGTATAAAATTATCATCCTCCTAAGTGGAATCTTCAGCGGTTAAGTTCTTCCACTTGATGAGATACTCTGAAATTGATGGATTTCGTAGCTATCAGGTTCTTGTTTCTGTGACTGCTTCAGGTTCCAATATGATTTTTTCCTTCCTCGTCAAGTTCTGCCAATATTGTTTGAACTAGGAGCTTGTCAGCTATAACCTTCTTTAAGCATGAAACATGGAAAAATGGGTGCAATCAAGAAGATGTAGGAAGCTCCAATTTGTATTCCATGGTACCAATATTTTGCAACACCTTGTAAGGAGCATAGTACTTTGGTGATAATTTATTATCCTTCTTAGCTTTCTTGAGGGAAATTTGTTTGTATGCTTGTAGCCATAAAAATACCCAGTCGCCTACACCAAAACTTATTTCATTACGGTGCTAATTTGCCTATTGTTTCATTCGATTTTGCACCAAAGTGAGGTCAGTCTTTAAGAGTTGGATAACTTCTTGTTGATGCTCAATGTGATCTTCCACTGCTTGAACCTTGTAATTTTCTCTTAAAGATGATGTGATGGATGGTGGATGATATCCACAAAGTGCCATAAATGGGGTCATTTTCGCTGCAATATGGAAGGAAGTGTTATACCACCATTCACACAGAGGTAACCACTTGACCCATTATGTTTGTTTATCAGATACAAAGTAAAAAAATATATCATTTCAAACATTTGTTCACTATCTCAATTTTCCCTTCAGATTGAGGATGATAAGATGAGATATGAGGTAATTGAGTACTCAGACAAAAAAATAATTCCATCGAAAAATTTCCATTGAAAATGGGATCTCTGTCGCTTACAAAAATCTTTGGGTTTCCATGTAGCTTTTGAATTGTTTCCATAAATGTAGTAGCAATTGTGCTGGCTTTA
Source organism: Pinus tabuliformis (assembly GCA_031772625.1). Classification (NCBI taxonomy): domain Eukaryota; kingdom Viridiplantae; phylum Streptophyta; class Pinopsida; order Pinales; family Pinaceae; genus Pinus; species Pinus tabuliformis. The sequence continues at coordinate 422,587,858 of CM062816.1, forward strand.
AATGGATGAGATAATGCATAAAAAATTTCATACTTATAAAGTCTATCAACTACCACCATGATGACACTCTTTCCTTCAGACTTCAGTAAACCTATGATAAAATCCATTGAAACCTCCTCCCAACATTGACTTGGAATGGCTAAAGGTTGTAATAGACCCGAGGTCTTAATTGTCTCAACTTTATTTTGTTGGAAAAACAAACATTCCGCCACAAAGTTTTGAATATCAGATTTAAGGCCCTCCCAAAAAAATTCCTTCTTGATCCTGTGGTTAGTTTTTAAAAATACCAAGTGCCCTCCTAAGGTAGAGGTGTTCAATTCCAAAAGAATATTTTATTTGAGTTGGGAATTATTACAAATATATAAGTGATATTTTTACCTTAATGAATAAATTTTCCAGCTAAATGTATCAGATATACTGGGATATTGCCACAACTTTTGAATGAGTGTCCACACTTCTTCATTATTCTTCTATTGATCCATTGCTTTGGTTATCCAATATAGTTGTATAATAGAAATGACACAAAGCAATCTTTCCACCCCCTCATCCTTTCTTGAGAGTGCATCTACAACAACATTTTGCTTCCCTTTTTTGTGGATGATTTCAAAGTCATAACCCAACATCTTTGTGACCCATTTTTGCTGCTCTTCTAAAGATAATCTTTGTTCCAAAAATTGTTTAAGACTATCATGATTGGTTTTTACCTTGAAGTGTCTTCCCATTAGGTAAGTCCGCCATTTATTTAGTGCATGTAGTATTGCCAACATTTCCTTCTCAAAAATAGGTTTGTGTAAATACTTTCCTATGATTGGATGACTTTCAAAAGCAATGGGTCTACCTTCTTGCATTAAAACAACACCAATTCCATTTCTCAAGGCATCACATTCCACATTAAAGGTTTTTTTGAAGTATGGCGTAGTTGAGATCGGTGCTTCATACATTGCCTCTTTAATACGTTCAAATGCCTTAGTTGCTTCTAGAGTCCAAGAAAATGCATATTTCTTCAGTAATGTTGTTAGAGGTGGTGTTATTCTCCCATAATTCTTAAAAAACTTGCGATAATACCCTGTCAACCCGAGAAGTCCTCGAATATTCTTTATGGTTGTGGGGATTTTCCATTCCTTAATGGCTATAATTTTGTTAGGGTCTACCTTAACACCCTCATGAGATACAATATGCTTAGACATTCCACTTCCTATACTCCAAAGAAACATTTGGAGGTTTTTGCATATAATTATTTATCCTCCAATAGTTTGAGAACCCTCTCAACATGTTGAACATGATCCATCCAAGACTTGTTGGAGATTAGTATATCATCAAAAAATACTAACACAAATTTTCTAAGAAAGGGTTTGAAAATGGAATTCATCAAACCTTGAAATGTATAAGGTGCATCGGTAAGTCCAAAAGGCATGACCAAAAATTCATAATGACCCTCATGAATTTTAAATGTTGTTTTTGGAATTTCTTTAGTCTTCATTATAATTTGATGATATCCTTAACGAAGATCCAACTTGGCGAAGTAAATTTGTCCATGTAATTCATCCAACAATTAATCAATGACATAAATGGGAAATTTATCTTTAATATGTGTGCTTGTTGAGCTCCCTATAATCTGGAAACATGCGCCATGATACATCCTTATTATGCACAAATACTACCATAGCATAGAAAGAACTTTGACTAGGTTGAATTATACCAGCTTCTAGCATTTCTGCAACCATATGTTCAATTTCATTCTTTTGGGCATAGGGATATCTGTAAAGCATGATGTTTGGAGGAACACTTCCTGGAATCAAATGAATAGCATGATCATGATCATGAATAGGTGGGATGCCTTTGGGAGTCTCAAATACCTTGGAATGATTATCCAAGAAGTTTTGGAGATCTAGATAAATAGACGATTTCGATGTTTGAATCCATATTGAGAATAATTGTGTAATTACGCCTTGGTGTTATTTCTTTATAATATTTTCATGTCCTTAGAGGTGATTATATTTCATGGTTTCCCTACGATACCCCTTAATTAAACTTCATTTCCTTCCCAAAAAAATTTCAAGAAAAGTTCCTGGAAATTAAAAGCTATCGTACCCAAAGATTGTAACCATTTGAATCCTAGTATAACACCAACACCACCCATGGAATGGAAAGCATTGGACTATTAAATACATATTCTCCCATGGTTATATTTATATTATGGCACTTTCCAGATCAATTTATAGTTCCTCCATTTGAAACCATCACTTGACACTCTGGTGCTGGATATAGGAAGCAGCTCAATTCCTTGGTTATGTTATAATGAATAAAATTATGGGTACTACCCGAATCAATCAACACTATTACGTTTTTCTTCTTGATATGTCCTTCTATATTGAGAGTTTGAGGAATGGTAATTCCTGCCAATGCATTGAGGAATATGGTCAAATTCATTTCTTCTTTCTCTAGGGTTGGTTCCTGGTGTATATTCTCTTCTTTTGGTGCTTCTTGTCCCCTTTCTTCCTCCTCTTCACAATCTATGTAAAATAATTTCTTCTCAGCACACTTATGGCCTTTAGTGTATTTTCTATCACAACTGGAACAAATCCCTTTTGCTCTTTTTTCTTCCAATTGTTGTGGTGTTAACCTTGTAAGTTGTAGAAGGCTAGGAGCAACAACGCTTCCATCTCTATAGATGTGAGTGGTAGACTTCCTTGTTGCCATAATTTTTCTTTCAACTTTTCTTGCCACCCTAAATGCCTTGTCCAATGAATCAGGTACCCAAAGGTGAACCTCATGTTGGATGTTATCCTTTAAATTCCCTATGAACACTTCAATTCTATGTTCCTCTAGAATATCATTTAACCTTATATTAAATTTTTGGAAGTCCTCAATGTGCTCCGCCATTGAACCCTTTTGTTTGAGATTTATCAATTGGCTAAAGAAGGTGTTTCACTTTGTATCCTCATAATGTGCTATCAGTTCCTCCATAAAAATTGACCAAGTGAAAAGTGGTTTACGAGAACAAAGCCATCAATACTATACAAAATGATTTGGTTCTAAATATAAAGTGTCAATGCATACCTTTTGTGTGTGTTGCACATTATGGAGATCAAAATATTGATCCATCTATAATATCCATGTTACTAGATCCTCGCCATCAAACTTCTTCATATTTATCTTTGGAATATGGTGGACCCTCAATCCAACGTTGGCGTCAATGAAATCATGATTAACATTTCTTTTATCCTCATCATGAGGTTCACCTAATATCTTTTCACCATTAGGAAGCATTTCTTGTAGCAACTTTGTCAAACCTTCTACGCATAATTTTAAACCATCCTTCAAACCTTCCATGAGCATGTGATCATATTACTTTATGTAGATGAATTACTAATAACAAGTGTGGAGAATCGTATTCATCAATGCAAGAAGGAATGAGAAATTGAATTTGATATGAAAGATCTTGGACTAATGCACTATTACCTGGGACTCAAAGTTTGACATAAACCTGGTGATATTTTTCTTGGTAAACGAAAATATGTGATCAATATTCTACAAGAAATTGGGATGATGGATAGTAAATGGATGAGAACACCTAATATCACCAATTTGAAGAATATAAGAAGTTTAGACTCAAGTTTTGTGGATCCAACATCTTACCGACAACTGATTGGTTCTCTAGTATATGTCATAAATAACTGACCAGATATATGTTTTGCATTAAATGCTCTTATCTAGTTTCAAATGGATCCTAAACATGATCATTGGATAGAAACAAAACACATCTTAATATATCTCCATGAAACCATACATCATTTTTTGAGATACATTGCAAGAAATGAAACTTAGTTATTGGGCTACATAGATTCGTATTGGGAAGGTAATGATGCATATGGAAAAAGTACTACAAGTGGTTCTTTTTGTTTGGGATCTGCTATGTTTTCATGGATGAGAAGAAAACAAGATTCAGTTGCATTAAGTATTGTTGAAGCTGAATATATGGTAGCTAGTGAAGTTATTCGTGAACTAGTTTGGATTCGTAAGTTTCTTGTTGATATGTTTGAAGGACCTTTGGATTCTACTATCATATGTTTCGACAACCAAATCTGCATAAATCTGAGAAAGAACCTAGCTTTCCATGCAAGGAAAAAGCACATTAATATCAAATATTACTACATTTGAAGAATGGTGTAGGATGGGGTTGTGAAGCTATAGTACATCTTCACTGATGAATAAGTAGAAAATATATTGACGAAGTCTATTCTTAACAAGAAGCTTGAGTATTTGCGAGACAAGCCTAGGCTTGTGGATATCTCTTCCACGGTTGAGAGGGAGTGAGGTTGGACATCATATTATCCATGTGCCACATACTATGGTCAGGACTAACATCCGTAAGCCTAGTGCATGAATACTGGTAGGGGGAAAGGTGGATTGGATAAGCATATGGGACCAATATTATTTGAGGATTTGTACTTTAACCAAGACTAATCGTTGTAAGTCTAGTACATTAATCCAAGATAAGAATAGTCTTGAGTGCCGACATTTCCTTGTGTCAAATATTGTGACATTGGATTAGGAAATGGTTTTGTGAGGACATAGTTGGTGAAAACGCGGGTGGGGTGTGTGCCTATAGAGGTGGTGGTGTCCAAAATTTATGCCTCCAAACATTATGCTATGATTTAGTGGAGAGATAGAGTGTGGTATTCAAGGCCTTTCTATTTTGACAATGTTAGCTATGATGACGTAAATCAACATTCATGCTTATCAATTTGGATCCTTTCTTATATGAATATTTCAAGTTGAAAGTATCCTCTTGTGTCATTATGAATACCTCCCTAGTTAAGAGGGAGTGTTGAAAAATGTAACTAGTGTCGGTCTTCACAATGTAATAAAATGTAATTTTTACCATTGACATAAGTTAGTTTCATTATTACTATTTTATTTTTGGTCAAAAACATGTTCTTCATGCTTATATAGTTAATTGAGTCAAAAATAATTTATTAAGAATCAAAAGAAATGTATTTGAGTCAAGTCTCATTTGGAATCTTTGTAAAGAAAAGATAAATAATTTTATTTTTTAGTCAAAGAGTCAACACAAGACCAAATCAAACTTCCTTGGATAAGTCATCCTATGTTGTAGCCATTCAACCCTCCTAGACAACTATAAATACAAGAAAATTTGACCTCTTGGAAAACCATTCATCACTCATCACATCACATTGATCTTTGTGCAAGAACAAGAAGAAAAATCAACCAAAGTCAAAGAAAAGAGAAGAAAGTCATAGCAGAGAGAGAAGAAACGTTTTCTGCCCTAGTTCTTCTCACACATGTGAAGTTTATACATTTTTTATGAGGCTCTTGTAGGGGTGAAATTCAACCTCTATTGCAGGACTGAAAATTTTTGTGGTTTGACCAAATTTCATAAATTTGACCAGCGTTGACTTTTGTTGACTTTGAATTGATTGGAGGAGACTTGGAGGAGGGTTGACTTGGATCTTTGTGGCAGTCTTGGTCTTAGTCTTAGGTCTTGGATATCTCATTTTTATTTGATTCTATAAGAGAAGGATTTTTGCTTTTTCCCCCTTGTTGGGCTTTTCCCTGGCTTGGAGCCTAATTTCTTGTGTTCTTTATCTCTTTGTGATATTTATGCTTTGAATTTTTGTATAATTGCTTGATGAAGAGAACATAAATTAATAATAATATAGTTAACATTCACAAGTAATTATCAAGAAAGAGGAATCACGCTTTAATCTATCTAGCACTTTCTTTCTCAACACCATGGAAAAAACCAACTTGACCAACACTCCTAAAATCGCCCTATGCCAGAACATGAAAAAGAGAGTATTCATCCTTCTTCCTCTAACTCTAGCTTGACTCCTTTATGGATTTGCGTTCCTCTTCTTAGGCTTGTCTTCACTTGATATGATTTTCACTTGTGTGATTCCATATGAGCTTCACTTCACTCCTATTTATAGTGTTCTTGGTCGAGTCAATTACCCACCAATGGTCACCACTTTCGCCCATTCTGACATGCTTAAACACCAATAACCTAAGAAATAAATTTTTCCCATTTGCATTCACCCACTCCATTGTAGCCATATGTTCCCCTTATCCCATCAAGGGTGCCCTTCATGCATCCAATAAAATAAAAAATCATTTTCATCTTTGGTCTTTCGCCCGTAACTTTGGGTACAAAACCCACTTTTTGGGTACGTTGCCCACAAAACCAAATTTTTGTAGGTTAAATCCTCACAAACCCAGTACCCCATGTGTTGTGGGAATACCTCCCAAGCTACACATATCAACACAATGGATTTACCATTTGAATTACATAAAGAGCACCAACCATGGCCAATCTTGTGATGTTTTTGCATTATATCCCAAGTGTTATAGACATATTTGGGCACATCAACCCCAAACTTATATGTCGATAAAATAGGGCTCATCAACCCCTAAAAGAGTTGTTTCATGCCCTAAAGGAACATAGTCATTTGAATACATCATTCCCTAAAAGTTCCACCTGAGAAACCATCCAGAAATGGCCTAAATCAAACCATACTGACTGCTCCACTAGCAGGGTGCGATGCATACTGAGTGGTACACTGCAAGGGTGCGATGGCCTTCTATAGGGTGTGATGGGCGAGCATGGAAAAATGTCCGAGACAGTTTGCTAGGTGGTTGCTCATGGAATTCTAGAAACTTCTCCTATGCCACTTGCCTCTCTGAATTCGCCCAAGGATGAGTAAGAGATCCAAGAAATCTCCAAGTGGAACCAATTGTAACAAGTGGAATGACACTAATAAAACCCCATGGATGACTCACACCCTTGCACACATCTATAAATGGATCTCCAATTCAAGAGATCCAGAGGTGGGAATATTGTGAATTGCAAGGAAGTGCTGATATTTTGTAATTGAGGAAGGAGCATTGTATTGTTGGTGTGATCTTGCTATTTCATGAGGTGAAGAAGGATTGAAGCTGGGAGGACGATGCTGGATCAGACAACTGGGTTGTAATTCTCCCTTCTATTAATAAATTTCTTCAAGTTTTCTTCCATATGATTGTGCAATTGTGAATGCTATCATTTGTTCATTATATATTTGATTATGTAATGTTTATGTTGTAATAGATCACGATGCTTTGACAGTTCTTTGTTGTTGTTCTTGTGCAGGTACTCTCCAAGCGGGTTAAGCATGGGGAGGAGTTGCAAGCTCTGTCAAGGGGGAGAGAGATCAAGCAAGGGATTGAGCGGAAGTTCCAGGTTGGTTCCATTATCTTTCTCTTATCTGTTACACATAGAAGAAATCATTGGATTGCTTTAAATTGTTGTTTCTAGGGTAGCTGCCAAACCTAGAGGGCTAGTCGTTCGACAAGACACTAGTTTTCCCAGAAAACAAATTGGCGACTCCGCTAGGGGAGACCATATGTTTTTTTTTGTTATTGTTTGTTTTATAAACTATAGAAAGAGCCTGAAGTCAGCCAGGTAGCCTTCGAACTGCTCTTGCTCTGCAATTGCATAACAGATGAATGTTGCTTCAGTCAATCTCTGGTTTAGTTTATGAATTAAACATTTGACTTACAAGCATTCTAGATGCCATTTTGGTAGCCCAATAACCTCTCAAGACATTCCTGCATACCTTGCTCTTTACTGTTCATTAAAGCTTAGCTTAACTCACTGAAAACCGCTACACATCTGAGCCAAAACCCATTTCAGTTGCGCTCCCTGGACCATCGCATTGTCTTCCACTGTAGCCCAGTATACATCACACCTCTCGAGTGTGGTAAGTGTGATTCATCCCTATTTCTGTGAATCCTAGGTGCGATGACTGACTGAAATCTTTTTCCATTCTAGAAATTGGGGGTTTTTGACCTTGTTTTCAGTCTTGTTTAGTTGTTTTGCTGCATATGAACAGTGCCTCCTTACTGAAGCCTACTTTCATCACATAAATCAGCCTCAATTAGAATAGGATTAGTGAATGTTTTGGTGTATTTTTTCATCATTGACAATCCTTTGTCTAAAATTTGTTTAAATCGATTTATCGCTTTGATGCAAAAAGTGTCGTAATTGTCGTTTTGTGTCGAAAAGAGAAGTGTCGTGGATTCTTCCTTCCCTTGATGGCCGATTGAAATTTTCTTCATGTATTTGGTTTGATTTGTTTATATTTGAAGTGTCAAAAGAATTTTTTTTCATTCAAAATTGGAAAGTTTCGTGGAGTCTTCCTTTCTCTTTTGAAGAAGAAATTGTCGAAAATGTCATTTTGAATGAAATATTTCAGATCTTTGCTGCATTTAGTTTTCCTTTTTGGAATTTTTCACATTAAGGAGAATGAAAACAAATACATGCATTTGCATTTAGCAGTTGTAGATTTGTGTGTGAAAAGATGATTTAGGGAAATGCACTAGTGTGCGCTCTTCTCTTTGTTTAAAAGCACTGTAATTTTCTTTCCCTAGTAGCTAGGATTTTCATTGCTCAAAATAAATAAAGATTGTTTATCATTATAGATTTCATTTTCATATCATCATCACGCGGTGAACCATTGAAAGGAAAACTTTAAACAAGATCCACTTAAAAATAAATTTCAATGAACCTAACAACGCTTTGGAAATTAACGCAACATATCTAGAGGTCTAGGCTAGAGACGTGTTCCGGCGTCATTAAAACTAGTGGCTATCGTTTTCATTGAAGGTTGGGTGATTCCTCCTCCTTGATACGACAAGTGCTAGCATGGACTTGTGCTCCCTGTACCGTCATGTATATATTAGGAGACCACAATAGGCTTATATCCTTTATCCATAGGAAGTTGAGTCTGTCGCCTTATTGATCGTAATGCACTGAACGCAGCATTCAGGAAGATTCACTGTCGTACATGAGTCCTTGGTAATTTCTCTTTAATTTATCACCAAGGTGTATATTGCAGTTTTGCGATTGGTTTGGTAATCCCTCTGTCTAGATTTTCCAGAGTAGTCACTTTCATTCATTTTTGACTCTTTAAAAGAAAAGGTCCATCTGAGCACTTTTCCTTTCAGGCTCATTAAAAATCGAAGGAGACTAGAGTCATCTTTAGCTTTTTCTCGACTCTTAAAAACTGAAAAAGCAAAGTTGTGTCCAAGCGTCATTAAAATTAATTGAATTCGGAATAACATCTTTTTCCCCTTAATTTTGAGTTGATCAAGTAATCCGCAATCGTGGAAGAAAGTCAATCAAAACCCCGTCATTCACGGAGACTAGTGAGTCAACCATCTTTGACTCCAGAAGCGAAGCCAATCCGAACAAAAAATAGTCTCGTTTAACTGAGTCTAATTCATCTGGTTTATTTGGAACTTTTGTTTCAACATTGTCAGAGACTCCAGTTACTCCGATTATTTCTGGTACATCAGCCTTTAGAGAAGAAGTTTCGCAATTACAAGAGGACATTAGAACTGATCCTAGTGTAACAGTAGACACTTCTGTACCTGAAACAACTACATCTAAAGTTGATCCAGAACCCATCTCAGTTCAAACCGAGGCTACATTTGAACCAGTAGTTGTTCAAGAACCTCCCTTTCAAACTGAAGTTCATTTACCTGAACATCTAGAAGTTTAGTTTCAGTATTAAGAAGGTGTCACCCCTCCAGTATCTGCCACTGTAGAAGCTATACCTTCTTCGGCCCCGAAAATATTTTATGGACCTGAGGGTCTACCTCTTCCACTTGGTCTGATTGCTATAGAGGAGATAGTAGAGGATCCTCCATCTAGTACCTCATTACATTTTGGAACTGGGATTCATTTGTGTCCTTCTACTCCTGAGTTTGGCTCTTTTGATCCTCTTTCATCGCAAGTTCTTGTCGAATCGCTTGGAAATATTTTGGATAGACTAAACATGTCTGAGAAACCATCAACATCTAGGAATATGTCATCTTATGCAGCTATGGCAAAACTTCTTGTTGTTATTCCTACAATGTTTGCTGGTATACCATCTGTTCCAGCTGGTTATCAATCACTAGCGAGAGTCCACTCAGGGGCTGCTTCGGCACCATGGTCTGCTCCTATTTATTCATCCGGAGTCCCATTTGGTATTTCTTATGTAGAAACTCAACAATTTGATCCTGCACGCCAGTATCAATTTGGGAAAACTAGTCTTCAAAGACCAATATATCCTTTAAACACTGGACTGCCGCCATATGGATGGCAGTATGCCTTTTCACTGTTTCCTCCTGGGGAACAACCATATGAGAGTTTCCAACAAAATTCAGGTCAAACTAGAATTACATCTAGTGGTTGGATACCAATACTGCCAGAACAACCAAGGGTTGTATATCCAATGCAACCGATCCAACCTGTGTCAAATATTCCCACTACACCTGCTATTATGACTGTGTCGCAAGCACAAGCACAGCCTGTTGTGTCTCAACCTCAAGTCTCTCAGGGTGTGATACAATAGCCACTTGTCTCTACAGCTCAACTGCAACCTCAAGTTAGTGCTCCTTTATATGGAACGACTCAGGCACAAACGGGTATTGTTAATCCACAACTTGGTCAATCCTACGGCATTGGGCAACAACAAATGGTCCAACAACCATGGCGACCGCAATACCAACAACCACAATTCTAGCAAACCCAACCTCAGTTTGGGCTTGGTTTACAAGCTCAGAATGGATTTGGTCAATATCAAGCCTACCGAGGACCTGAGCAACAAGGCTTTGCAGGTTATGGACAGTCACATTTTCAAAACGGTTATCAACAACCACACTATTATGTTCAACAACCTTATTAAAGTTACCAGCATCAGATACATTATGCTAGTATGCAAAGACCTACTGCTCAGGCGATTCCATCTTATCCTGGGTATGCTCCACCTAACTTGAATCAGCAGTTTCCTTTTGTAGCAACTCTGGAATTACCAGATTTGAACCGAATGATGAATGATCCAATTGCATACGCCCCTTGGTGGCCAGCGATTCCTCATGAACTTCCCTATGATATTCCTAAGTTCAATAGAAATCCAGGTGAAGATCCATCAAATCACGTAATGACTTTTCATTTGTGGTGCTCATCAAACACCCTGAATGATGATTCGATTAGGCTTCGCCTTTTTCAGAGAACGCTCACTGGTCCAGCAACGAAATAGTATATTGAATTGCCTAGAGCTTCGTTTGATAACTTCAGCATCCTTGCCACTACTTTTCTAACCCACTTTCAATTACCCATTAGATATGAAACGGGAACAGAACTCCTTACCAACTTTAAACAGACCACGTCCACTCACATATCTACTGACATTCATGAGTGGCGGCATTAGCTTTTAGCTGAGTGGTTTATTAAGTCCTTATTGCCATCTATCACTGAGGACGTGGCGAAAGGAGGAGTTGTCACTGAAGAGAAAGTCATTGCTCATGCCCAATATTTAGACTTGATCCATACTCAGTCTGGCACACTCTACGACAAAATTTTTGATGCTCTTAGACCAGCTTTTTCCATTCCACCTCCTCCTAAATCGAATAGAGACTCTCATGCCGGTGACGGTGTGATTGGTGCCTCAAGCACGCAAACCGCAAGAGGTCCATCTGGTCAAGCTCTTGTTATTTCTAGTCAGAATGCAAATGAAAAACCTCTTGCCTCAAAGATTAATGTTGTGTCATCTAAAAAAGGCAAGAAGTAACCAGGGGGCAAGGAGAAAGGGAAAAATAACAAGAAGAAACAGGAGAATTCCACTCCTGAAAAATCATCTGAGAACCCTACTGGGACAAAGAAACCTCCTCGTTTTCCATGTTTAATATGTAACGAGGAGCATTATACGAGAGATTGTCCACATCAATTTGAGGTTTCGAAACTTTTGAAGGCTTCGAATACCTCAGCGATGTTTACTGATCCGTTTCCAAACCCAGAAACTAATCTGGTTGCTATCGATAATGCTTCCACATTCCAAGTGCTAATGCTATCCATGTCAAAAAAGAAAAATGATTCTTTGGTATCAACAAGGAGCAAAGATTATGGAAATCCATCGTCGTCTCAGACAACCAGGCTACTAATCAACCTAGTAGTTCGACAACGACTTTGCTAGAAGTTGTTCCACCCATTATTCCTGAATTAACTATAAAGCCACCAAAGGGAGTCGTACATAAATCAACATTTAATCCTCATGCTCGAGCTGCTCAGAATTATAATATAGTGGAAGATCTGGCTCAATTTCCATCTGCTATGTTGACACTTGAGGTATTGCAAAATTGTCCCTCCCAAAAGCAGGCTTTGTTATCAACAGTAGGTGGGATCGATCCAATGGATTCCAATCTTGTGGCCTTTAATCATAAAGGATATACACCTCAGTTACCAGCCCAACTCACTTTCCTTATATAGGTAAAATCCCTCAATAAAAATGTTCATCGAACCATCATTGATGAGGGGGCATCCACCTGGAATATTTCAATGAGTTACTGGAAAACTCTTGGTTCGCCACCCTTGTCGCGATCACCAACAACATTAAAAGCATTTGATGGAAGAACGTACACTCCATATGGGATCTTAAGCAACTTGCAAGTTGAACTAGGGGGAAAGACAGTGGAAATTGAAGTCGAGGTCGATGGAAACCTTGATTATAATATTTTACTAGGAAGGCCCTAGATTTATGCTATGGTTGTCGTTGTGTCTACATATTTTAGAAAGATTGGATTTCCCTTCCAAGGTGGAATCACAATTGTTGACCAACTAGCCTTTTTTCTAATGGTTCAAAAGCTACTGGAAGCATTCCATTGATCCATGGAAATTCACAATTGCTTCAAAATGTTGGAGTAGGTCTCCTAAAAGACCCTTCCTTAATGGGTACTTTTGCCCTCCCGGCTCCATCTGGTTTCGCAGAAGTGGCCACAGTGGAAACCTGTCAAACGATCTCTTCTACATCATCTGAGTTTAAGAAGAGTTTTGACTATTTTGATAATGAGGATCATTGCGAGGCGTTGCCACCAAGCCCCATCAAATCTTTGTAGCAATCAGTTTTCTGGGCTTGGGCGGCAAACCCAAATCAACACTCGACGAGTGTTTGGGTAGATAGGTCTTTAGAATATGGTACCTCTTCTGATCCTTGGTCTCGTATACATTCTACAGACGAAGGGATCATCCAATCAATGATGATAGAAGAGACGTCGTGGGAAGATTACCACCATTGTTCCCACCTTCGAGATGACAATGAAGATTATTCGAATGACCTCAATCATCCTTCAATTTTTGATTTTTTATTAAATTATGCAAATACAGTAAATTCCGAGCGAAAATTGTCCAACAGTGAAGAAACTGTCGCTATTAATATTTCGACCAAACCTAATATTGTAGAGAATATTCACCTTGGCAAATCTTGTTCTCCATCAAAACTAGAGATTTACTGTGCTCTTTTTCGTGAATTCAGAGATGTCTTTGCATGTTCATATGAAGAAATTCCAAGCATTGACTCGATAATTGTTGAACATGAAATCAAGATGTATCTAGATGTCAAACTAGTACGACAACGGCTTCGATCTATCCATCCGAAGAAAGCCGATGACATTAAAGCAGAGGTTGCAAAACTTTTGCATGCTGGCTTCATTTACACTGTTCCTCTCACTGATTGGGTATCAAATATTGTTCCTGTGATGAAAAAACAAGGAACGATTAGAGTGTGCGTCGATTATAGGGATGTAAATCAAGCATGTCCGAAGGAAAATTATCCTACACCCTTTATCGACCAGATTATTGATGAATGTGTCGGATGCGAAATCGTTTCATTCATGGATGGATTTTCCGGGTACAATCAAATCAATATTCGCCCACAGGACTAGTCAAAAACTACATTTATATGTCTGTGGGGCACATTCGCATATCGAAAATTACCATTCGATTTGATGAACGCAGGGGAAACTTTTCAAAGGGTAACGAATTACACCTTCCATTACATCAAGCACATCGTTCAACCATATATCAACGATCTACCTGCCCATTCGCGAAAACGGACTGATCATCCGCAGCATTTGAGAGCCATATTTTTATGTTGCCAACAATACAAGATACGACTCAATCCGCACAAATGTGTGTTTTGTGTTGGTTCTGGTTGATTGGTTGGTTTTGTAGTTTCTAAGGACAGTATTCGACTCAACCCATTTAAGGTTTAGGAAATCCTTGACTATTCTCCACCTTCAAATTTGCTTCAGATTCAAAGAGTCCAAGGGAAAGCTAACTTTCTGAGGAGGTTCATTCCACATTATGCTGAGCTCGCTAAAGGTTATACACGTATTTTGAAAAAATGAGTACCCTTCCACTGCGATCAGGTTGCGCAAGCTTCCTTTAATGCTTTAAAAGATTCCCTAATAAAAGCATCATTAATGTACCCTCATGACTATCAAAAAGACTTCAACCTATATCTCGTCGCTGCAGATACAACCATCGCTATGGTTTTAGTGCAAGAAGATAACGGAATTGAAAATCCTATATTATTTAAGTCATAATCTTAATGATACAGAAAGCATGTACTCTTATGTTGAAAAGTTGGCTTTAGCAGCCGTTCAAGCAGTACAGAGATTTCGACACTATGTATTCTTTCATAAAACTACCATTGTGTCAGATTGCAACCCTATGACCTACATTCTGTCGCGTCAATTACTGGGGGGAAAATATTCCAAATGGATAGCCATTTTACAGAAGTTTTATCTGGAATTCACCAAATCCAAATCAAAGAAATCTCTCGTCTTTACAGAGTTACTTTGTGATCTTCCCTCATCATCCAACGATTTAACATCCCAAGCATCAATTGTGGATGAGACTCTATTTCTGATATCGTCAAGTGAACTGTGGTACAGAGATATACTGGTCTATCTCCAAACCCAAACTTTTAGGCCTAACACCTCTCGCTCTGAACAGCGACGTACTCGATACCAAGCCAAAGACTATTTGATCATTGGTGATACACTTTACTGTCGTGGTGTCGATACGGTTCTACGAAGGTACGTCACGCATGAGGAGGCTGAAAAAGTTTTGAATGATTTTCATTCAGGCGCTTGTGGGGGGCATCTATCTGGTTACGCTACTGCACAAAAAATCTTATGATCTAGTTACTTCTAGCCCACCATATTCAAAGATTGCATAATTGTAGTCAGAAGTTGCCATGCTTGTCAGATTTTTTATCGCAAAACCAGATTACCACCTGCACCACTGCATCCAGTCATTGCTGTTGGGCCATTCGCTAAATGGGGCATTGATTTCATGACATGTAACCCCACCTCGGCCGAGGGGCATGGGTATATTATAGTCGTTGTCGACTATTTTACAAAATGGGCCGAGGTGATGCCTACATTGAACAATAGCGACGAAATGGCTTCTCTTTTCTTTTTTAATCATGTAGTTTCTAGATTTGGTGTACCATAGGCTATAGTCATAGATCATGGGTCACATTTTTGCAATCACATGATGATCGAATTAACTGCCAAATTAGGACTATCCCATGATAGTTCTACTCCATATTATCCGCAAGCTAACAGACAAGTTGAGGCAATCAACAAAGTCCTTAAGTGCATGCTGCAGAGAATGATCAAAGTCCATAAACGAAATTGACATTTAATCCTGTACTCAGCTTTGTGCGCATACAGGACTTCGGTGAGAAATGCGACCGGATTTACGCCCTTTCAATTGGTGTATGGTCTGGAAGCAGTCTTACCAATTCAGTGCGAAATCTCATCCCTCAATCTTGCAATCGATCTGCTTCCCGAAACTTCTAAAGAAGAGGCTCGTTTCTTGGAATTAATCCATCTGGATGAAACCTATTGTGACACCGCGTTGGCTAACGAAGCACATAAGAAATGCTTCAAGGCGCAATATGACAAAAATGTCAAGCCTCGTGTCTTCTCAGAAGGTGACTACGTCTTGCTTTACGATCAGGATTCTGAAAAATTAGGAGCAGGTAAATTCGAACCATTATGGATGGGCCCTTACATTGTTAAACTAGTATTGAGAAAAGGAGCCTATGAGCTAGTCGACTATGATGGGATTCCACTTTCGTAGTCCCGAAATGGGTTGTATCTTAAATGTTACTATGCTTGATTAAGTATAGTAAACTCATTGTACATATGCTTTTATTGCATTTTTGAGTGTTTTCTTTTAGAGTTGTCATTTTGGTTAGGTAATCCACTTTACATTTGTTGCAGATGTCAGAATTTTTGGAACCATTTGTTGGGTATGCCGACGGAGCTAGTCATAGTACGCAGAACTTATCTTTTGCGGAATGAGCCATTTTCACTCCGAGCGGCGAGTTATTGGGTTTCAGGGGGATATGTATTGGTCGATCAACGAACAACATCGTTGAGTATAGCACGTTGATTGAACTTCTCTCTGATGCCATTTCACGTGGCATACGCCAACTCATTGTTAGGCTAGATTTGCAACTCATCATTGTACAACTTTCTGGCGTTTATTCCGTTCGGAACCTAGCTATTTATCGCATGTTCCTAAGAGTTAGGATTTTGGAAAGGCATTTTGATTCCATTCAATATCAACACATTTCCAGAAACTTAAACACATTTACTGATTCATTAGGAATCTATGTGTTAAATAGACATTTGCAACATTTGTAAAGAAAGCATTTCACATCAAGATTTGCATTAAGATTTCATCACTTAGCCAAAATAAAACTCCAAAAATCAAAAGTATATAGCTATTTGTAGTTTTTACAAAAATGTTTTGTGTCCAAGGCAAAATCGGTCATCTGACCAAGAAACTCAAAATGAATGCAGAAAAACATCCTAGACTAGTGATGCTGGTGATAACATGTCACCGCTTGTGCTATCATGCGCAGGAGCCTAGTCCAACGACTCGGTACACTAGTAGTATGGCACTGTAACCTCAATGGTAACTCATCGGCCTTGACATCCTGAATGCCGAGAGTGAGGCCCTCGATTTGATTTTGCAACACTGTCAGGGTCTCTGATATGTCCAGATCTCGAAGGACGGCCCTCCCTACAGCCTGTCCTGCTAGAGCATCATCTGCCGCCCGTGGGCATGCCACTGGTCGCACTAGTCCAATATCTACACACACGTATGATTTTATTTAGCCTTGGTAACATCTAAAACACATAAACATTATAAAGCTGAAAAAAACGTAGATATGTTCGAATCATTTTACCTATAGCACTCCATTACCCGCCAGCTGGTAAAGCCAAGTTTGGATCACCTAGGAAAGCCATCCCGACATATGGATACTCCGAAAATACCATCTCCTAGTGGTTGAACCACTCAAAAAAGGCATTAGAGAAGGAGATCTGTGACTGGCTGGCATGTCTGGCCATAAGATCCACCCATCTCTGCATCCGTGGTTCCCTCGGTGCAGGAAATCCCAGTGAAATGTTTTGAGGTTGCATCAGTGGAATTCTCTCCAAAGCAAAAGCAGTCAATATGGATCCATAACCAAAGTTCTTGGTTCTTCCATTCTTTACTTTGGAAAGTTGTTCTTTTATCGTAGGAAGTATCGCCTCACACCAGTTGAACACCTTCGGTTCCAGGCACTCTAAGGCATACTGCATGTAAGATCTGTTCGCCAAATGTAAGGCTGCACTGCCAGCCAATCTAGAAAAGGTAAATAAAATGGTCTCAAAGGTCGTTCTGTAACATCCCAGATATTAATCTTACCATCTCTATTGGGCTCAGATCCATCCCTGCAGAACTGACGAATATAATCTTTCACAGATTCGCCCCCACGGGAAAATCCTGATAGTGAAGGAGGGGCACCACGCCTCGACAATCCTGTCAAAAAATAAATATCATCGACCATCAAAGGAATAGATTTACCCTTGATCTGGAGTACCTGGTCAATAGGATCCCAAGCATCGAGAAAATACTGCAACAAATTGATCTGTTGTGTCATGCTGGATATGCGGAAGAACTTCAATAAGCCATAGTTTCTTAATGCATCCACTGTGCCCTTTTCATGTAAAGCAATCATCCTCCTCTTCATGCTTTCGTTCACGCCATGTGACAACTATCTTGATCCAACAAATATCTGAAATGCAAACAATAGATGAGTTAGGATCCAATTCTGAGCAAAAACAGGTAAAAATTTGATGAAAAAACACTGTGTAAAGTTGACTTTTTGCACCCATCGCACCCTGCCTTTGAGCAAGGTGAGATGCATAGTGATTGGCCTATTGATAGGTCAGTATGCATTGCACCTTTCGATACTGACTAGGTGCGATGATTGGGGAACGAAATCTTTAAACCCCAAGGGCCCAGAAATGTGGAAAAACTAGCTCAGAATCAAGAAAAGATGGAATGAAAATGAAGAGCTCAAGGATAGCTCCTACCTGGTCCTGACGGTGCAGAGAATGGTCCACAGGATCTCCTAAAATCAACTAGTGAAAGTTGAGGGGGGAAACTGCTCCAGAGCTCCAAAATCCCAAATTTGAAAAGAAATGATGAAAGTGAAAGGTAAAACTACTTTTTATGTTTACTATTCATGTACTTCAAGTAAAATGCTAGTTTTAGTTCATATATATGTATTTCTAATCAATTTGATGGAGTTTTGAATAGATTGAACAAATGATGAAAGAATCTGATATGCTAAACAGTGAATTGAACATCTTTGACCACCATTCAAGCATAGTTTTTCATTTCGAGCTTGTGTAAACATGAAATTGAATCCAAGCATAGTTCCCCATGGTTCAAGCTTGTCTAAAAATGAACCCATTTACAAATATTTGAACCTTTGTGATTGCCATTCTATCAGCCTTTTGAGCCTTGGTCATGTACATCCCATCACCACCATCCCTTTGGCCGATCATATGCTTTCACTTGGTTGTTTTACCCTTTTTGAGGAATAGTTGCGATGAGTGGTCTTATTAGCCAGCCTCTTCACATAAATAATCATGTTTTGAGAAGTTCCAAAATCACTGAAACCAATTTCTACCCTAGACACCACTCGTTCCTCAAAATCGAGTCCTCTTTAACCCTTTTCAGACTCGTTTAATATGAAAAGATTGTTGAGCACTTGTCGTTTTTAGCTCGTTAAAGTGATTGGAAATGTCATCCCTCTTGTATTATTTTATCCTTTTTCGAACCTGAGGGATTATTTTACAAAAAAAAACTGGTAGAGTTTTCTTTTTCGTCCCTTTTCAAACTCTAAACATGAAAAGTTCCGAGTTATCCTTGTCATTAAACTCGTTAAAACAATAGCGACAAACTTGTCCATCTAGACGAGACCGAGTTTCACTGTTGCTAGACTCGTTAAAACATTAAATAGTGACAGGTTTACCCGAAGGGAAAATTATAGAACAAGCATATTTTATCCTCCTCAAGCTTGAAAAAAATAAAGAGGTATTGGTCAGCAATGACTGGGGAAAAAGTGGAAGAAAACTTGAAGAATTTATGGTAGCAAGTCGCTCTTGAACATGAAACTTTCATTTCATCACCATTATTGAGTTGGGTTGGGTTATTCCGTTCACCGGTCATCTCACCATTGGTCTTTCATACCTTCCATCTTTTGGGGTTAACGCTACCAATTCATCTTAGTGTCACCGACATGTTCAAGAGAAGTCATTCGCTTGAGAAACCACCATCTAGTTAATGTCTCATCCACTGCAATACCTCCAACCTTCATTCTTTTCATGACCGCCATTCCTGAAACTTGTGTCGTCAATTCATTTTCACCTCCAGAAATCATTTGCTTCGTTTCGTGTCGTAGATGTGGGATACATCAAGGCCCTCCTACGACGAGTCGCTTCTTGTCAACATCAGCTCATTATCCAAGAAGTTGACTTAGAAACAACCCTTTCATTGCTTTGAAGCTCGCATACATCAATGGCAAGTTTCTCACTTCCGGCGACAGGTTGACATCAATGGCCTTCGACACAAATATTTTGTGTGGTGTTCAATGTCAGATCATATATTCACACCACATGAACTGTACTGTAGTACCTTGAGGGTCATTATCATTATCGGTGATTCCTCTCACGTCTGTTAACAGCTTACATCATTGGCTGGTAATCAGTCGATGTCTTTCCATGTTCGACTTCAGAACATCTCTGCACATGTATTGACTTGTACATTGAGCGAAGATTGAATGAGTTTGAAGACCCCGGATCTAGTTTCATCCATCTGGGCTGCGATATATTCAGGGACATAAAAACATCAAATGTACAAAGGCTCTACACAGATGGTCCTCCTAACCATGGATGATGGCTCTATATCTGAAGAATCACCAGTCTGCATCTGCAGACGACTATCTCATCTATGTACATGAAATGAATTTATAAAGCTGAGCATGGGAATGCCTCCCTCAGCTAGATCATGAAAATTATATTATGATGATGTATTGTATTGTAACTTATGCAGGTCACCTTCCAGTTTGAAACTTCGGATCCTCATGATAAAGCATTTCACCCGACATCAATATTTACGACTTCAGGCTTTAGGGGGCAACTGTTGTAGACATATTTGGGCACATCAACCCCAAACTTGTATGTCAATAAACTAGGGATCATTAGCCCCTAAAAGAGTTGTTTCATGCCCTAAAGGAACATAATCATCTGAATACATCATTCCCCAAAAGTTCCACCTGAGAAACCATCCAAAAATGGCCTAAATCAAACCATACTGACTACTCCACTGGCAGGGTGCGATGCATACTGAGTGGTACACTACCAGGGTGTGATGCATATTGATTAGGCCTTTTATAGGGTGCGATGGGTGAGGATGGACAAATGTCTGTGGCAGTTTGCTAGGTGGTTTCTCATGGAATCTTCTAGAAACTTCTCCTATGCCACTTGCCTCTCTAAATTCGCCCAAGGATGAGTAAGAGATCCAATAAATCTCCAAGTGGAACCAATTGTAACAAGTGGAATGACACTAATCAAACCCCATGGATGACTCACACCCTTTCACACATCTATAAATGGATCTCCAATTCAAGAGATCCAGAGGCGGGAATACTGTGAATTGCAAGGAAGTGCTGATAGTTTGTAATTGAGGAAGGAGCATTGTATTGTTGGTGTGATCTTGCTATTTCATGAGGTGAAGAAGGATTGAAGCTGGGAGGATGATGCTGGATCAGAAAACTGGGTTGTAATCCTCCCTTCTATTAATAAAGTTCTTCAAATTTTCTTCCATATGATTGGGCAATTGTGAATGTTATCATTTGTTCATTATATATCTGATTCTGTAATGTTTATGTTGTAATAGATCACAATGTTTTGACGGTTCTTTGTTACTGTACTTGTGCAGGTACTCTCCAAGTGAGTTATGTACGGGGAGGAGTTGCAAGCTCTATCAAGGGGGAGAGAGATCAAGCAAGGGATTAAACAGAAGTTCCAGGTTGGTTCCATTATCTTTATCTTATCTGTTACTCATAGAAGAAATCATTGGATTGCTTTAAACTGTTATTTCTAGGGTAGCTGCCAAACCTAGAGGGCTAGTCGTTTGACAAGACACTGGTTTTCCCATAAACACCTAGTAGGATCTCTTTTGGTGATTAGGCACCACGTGAAAATGTGATATTTTTTCGGGCTCTTAACCTTCCATACTCCTTTCCACCACCAATCCCCCTCTACTTCAAGAAAAAACACATTCAAATGAAGGTACCCCATCTTAGGAGTATAAATGTGTATTGGGGATTAAGCCCATACTAGTTCATCATTATTCGGGGTAAGTATAATATGAGCATTAAAAAGATCATCTAGCTATCCAATCCAATTTTCATGAAAAACCTAATCAATCTATAAAGTTTTAGATGATAACCAACCATTATGCCAAATATAGGTGAATGTTGGGTTCTAAATATGGGCTATATGCGAAATTCCTCTATGTCTGAGCTAATGAATGAGTTATTGTGGCAATCTATGGGAAATCCCACTTTCTGGCCAAGGGTCCTGACCTAATCTCACTTTTTCCCCATTTACAATCTTCCATGCAAGCCCAAAAGAAATGAGGTCAAATGAATTAAGAACATCACACCAAATGAGGGGGATATTGTTGCATGACTTACCTCTCATTCTTATCCAGTATTCGAGAGAATATGGATGAATATATTTTTGATGTACCATAAGAGTCCATAGGCTTTGACTGGATAAAATCCTCCATCCACATTTTACAGCTAAGGCTAAAGCGAACTTAAAAATACTTTTAAAACCCCATCCCCTAAGCATCTTTGGCATAGAAATGCATTTCCCTTTTACCCAAGGTAGGACAAAGTGGTGTTGACATCTAGCCCATAGGAATTTGAAACATATTAGTTTTAATTTTTCTAACACTCCCCTTGGGATCCATTCAACATACATCCAAAAAATGGGGATGGCCTCTAATGCATATTTTACCAAGACAAGCCTCTCATCCTTATATAGCCACCTGATACTCAATCCTTTTAAACTTTTCTCCAGATTTGGAATTAACCATGACCAGTCTTCCTTCTTGGAACCATTTGGCTTCAAGTGAAAACCCAATTATTTTAAACCTGCCTCCAACTCTAATATTTGAAAAGGAATTTTTTTTTTTCCTGAGATTCTGCATATCATGATCATCCAAGTTTTGTACCGAGATAAAATATTTCCTACTGTTTACAACCATACCTATGGCTTTCAAAAATAGGTCAATGACCTCATATAATTTAACGACATCATGAATGGAACCATACAAAAAATAAGAATGTCCTCAATAAACAATAAATGAGTGATTGCAAGTTATTAGCAATAACTACTCCGTGGAATTCACCTCTACACTTAGCATCATCCAACAACTGACTGAGACCTTCAAAAACCAATAGGAATAATAGAAGAGATAGGGTGAAACTGTGTCTCAGACCTCTTTGAAAATGTAAAAAAGGAGAGGTTAACCCATTAATAAAGACAACGAAGGAGACCGAATGAATGAAACCCGTATCCCAATTAATAAATTCAATACAAAATCCCAAATGGATTAGAACGAGTCTAATATACATCTAGATTACACAGTCATATGATTTTGAGAGATCAATTTTAATTACAAATCCTTTTAATCTAAGGGTATTGATACTATGGATACCTTCTTGAGCCACCCCAATGGCTTCGTGAATCTTCCTCCCTTCAAGGAAACCAAATTTTTCCTTTGATATAGAATTTGACAGAAAATGCTTCAGTCTTCTTGTGATGACCTTGTAGATATAGTTCTAAACATAAAAGGGCGGAAGTCTTCAAAGGAGATGGGATTATCCACCTTTAGGATGAACGTTATGAAGGTAGAGTTAAAAGATGCCAACAACTTCCCTTCCCTCCTTGATTCATTTACCACACCCAGAATATCCTTGCAATTAATCTTAAAATACCCCTTAAAAATCAATTCCACACCCATATAGGTTGGGGATTTTATCTTTTTGAAATTTGGATAAATCATATTTCAGTTCCTCTTCTGAAAGATCTTCCATCAAAGCTCTATTTTCTTACTAATACACGAACTTGGGGAATAATTGAGAAACCTTCATAACTTCAACAATGTTGGCCTATTCCAATTCCTTAAACAAATCATGAAAATGATCAATGCTTAAATAAGTCACGCCTTCAAAATTTGAAACCTCCCTATTTCCCCATCATAAGGGCTCAATATTGTGTTATCCATATTCATTCCCTTAGCAAAGGCATGGGATAATTTTGTATTATCATAACATTTTCTAGCCAAATGACTCTACTTTTTAACCTGTGTGAAGATTCTTATGCCTCGAGAATAGCCTTTCGACGATATTCCAAGCGAACCATAGATCCTTTATATTCTTCATTCAAATAGTCCCCATCGTTAGATTCAGTAATAGCTAGAATCTCAAGTTTGATATCAACAAGTTCCTTCTCCTCCTTCTTTCATTTTTTCATTGCCCAATCAACGACCAAACCCTTCACTGGTTCAATATTCACTTCGAATTGTTGAGCAACCGAGGATCCATTTTCAGGGTTAAAAGGAATCCATCCATCCTTGAATATATTAACAAATTCATAATCTTTAATCCATGTTGAATTGAATTTGAACGGACTACTAGGCTTAGGGCCATGGTATTTAATCTCCATAATAATTGGGGAATGATTTGACTCCCCACCAAAGCTAACCCAATGATAAAGAATATTAAAATCATCCACCAATGATTCAACCACCAAGAATCTGTCAAGATTTTAGCAACCCGATCCTCCCCAATACGATGATTTCTCCATGAAGGTTTTAGTTTAGCAGGCTTGGCATCCAACAATTTTTTTTCCACCTGTTTACTAGTAAATAAGTTAGAAAGGATATCTAGTCTAGCCCTAGGCCCCCAAGACTCTCAAACACCTATGGAGAAATTTAAATCCTCCTCTATAGTCAAGTTCACTATTTCCACCACCTTCAGTCAAAAAAAGGAGTTCCAAAAATCCACTATGTTTTCACAAGGCCCATAGAGATTTATGCAAGAGTTGAACCTAGCTCCGAGGAGAAAACTTCAAGCCCTATCCTGAAAAAAATGCTCCAAATATTATGAAGAAATATTTTACGAGTCTCCCAAACTATAAAAAGGCCCCTTAGAGTGACCACAAACATCTGAGGCAATGAAGCACCACCCCCCCAAAAAATATTCAGTAATTTTGAGACTGCCTCACCATCTCCCAAAGTTTCTTGGAGAAAAATGATATTTGGTTACTCAACATAAACCAAACACTCGAGAGAAATTATTTTGGAGGAATTTTCCAAAGTTCTGTAGTTAAAGGATAAATTTTCATTAGGAAATCACCCCTTGGGTGTTCAAATCTCTAAGTGCCCCTGTAATATATAGTTGTTTAATTATCACCATTTCTTCTCCAGCTTTCTCTTTGGCTTTGGACAAAGTGGACTTCCTCCCACGAATCTTAATATAAGAAAGCATAATATTTCCATGACCACCAGTTTGGCTATCGGCAAAGGGGAAAATATTCCTAGATCATAAGTTATAAAGGATTTCCCCAATATCTTGTTCCCCAAAACAAGTAAAAGAAAAAAAAAAAATTTCTCAAAGAGGATAGGGCCATATTTGGGGACGAGATAGGGAAATGGACCTGAACAAAAGAAATCCTAGAAGAAGTGTGCATGACATCAGACCCCAAACTCCCATAAGCAACACCCCAATAATTCTATAGACCCAAACAGGGATTTTCAAGCATAGTTACATCAGGAAGGGATTAAGGAGAACTTGGAGAGAGAGAAATCGGAGAAGCCAAATCGCTAGTGTCCTAATGGGAGTGCACATCACTAAAGATAGAAACCTAAGATCACAACCCCACTTCCAACTTACTAGGTCTAGACGGGTTCACCATCCTTATTTCCCCTTCCTTAAGTTCCACAAAATCATCCATTAAACCTTCCTCTAATTTAGATTGAGGATCCAACCAATTTTTTTTCCTATTTTTCTCCTGATCCAAATTGTAACAAACCCATTCTTATCCACCCCATAATTTGAATAGTTACTAGGTTAACCCAATTTCTAAAGTAGAGTTATGAAAATGGGGTTTCAAATTACCACCCTATTTTTATTGATCCTTTTAAGTAAAATCCAATTGTCTTATAACAGTGACATTCCAAGTAATATTTTAAAGCATCAGTGTAATGTAGAAAACCTATACACCACTCAAAAAATACCCTTTACAGTGTTCAAAAAATGAAAAGTGTGAGAACATTTGGTTGCTCATAAATTGAAGGATACAAATCAAACTCATAAGATAATCACATGATATCGAATTTACACCCAAAAATCATGATTATAACAACATTACAGATGCCACAAAGTTCCTATATTATAAATGTCTTTAGATCGTGTAAATAATTCAAACAATTAACCCAACAGTGACACTCAAGAACCAAATGAAATTCTAAGGAAACCCAATTACATATTTGACAATATGTGGTAGGGTTTTTTGTATATTATTACATCAATTTGCACCGCTTCATATTTCAGAGTCTAAATAACCCAAAGAACATTGTAAGGATCAACCATAGGTGTAACTTGTCATATTAACCAATGAAGCATTTAATTCTTAATTATGACAGTAACCATGGATATCATTGCTCAAAACAATAATAAGGTGGTTTTTAATACCTAACATTAAGCTAGATAAATCAAATGCTCTAGAATTTAAGGAATAGATTCATCTTACTATAACAAGTCAACCATAATTAAGCCTCCATGTTAGCTCCAAACTGTTGCATAGTGGGACATTTGAGAACATATTTGTAACATCAATATGAAACCCTTGCATTGAATGTTTGAGAGAAAAGTTAAGACACGTATCTCCTAAAAAGAACCGTTTATCATAGATATGCAATGTGGAGTTGGAGATCATCAATGAATTCGAGGTTAGGCTAAAAATAATCATTACGAAAAAGATTTGAAATACTTTACCAAGAGTACAATTAGGTATAAGAGTTTTAGTTGCTTGCAATAGCTTGATAACTATTGAACAATGATTTATTTTATAGAGAAGGAACATTCTATTTCAAACACTCCAATAATTGAATGTCAATAATAAAAAAATAACAGTGGATTGATTGAAGATATATTCAGTCCTCAAAAGGCCTTTCATTGGCCTTAAAATGTTGCAGCATTCTGAGTAGATATTAGTTCTTTGAATTAGTGGAGACAAATTACACCATGTGTGCAAAGAGACATATTGATAAATTATTGTTGTACATTAAAAATTGCAATCTATGCACATCATGTTTACAAGCTCTAGTAGAACTATAAAGCAACAAAAGTCACAAAATATTTAATAGTAATTATAAGAGACAATCTTCATAGCACCATAAAAAATAACATTCCACATTCATTTTAGTCCTAATTCCTCTGTGTGTTCTTTCAATCTAGTTCATGTCATTGTTCATGTATATAGGTTTTTCAGAACACATGCATGTATTGAAGTGAAATTGATGGTTTGAGTTTACTAACATTGCAAATCAATAAGATAAAACAATGAAATTTAAGGTTTGGGTTTAAACTATGTTGACCCTTTGATTCAAGCAAGATATTGGGTTAAGGTTTGGGATTGAATTTTGAGGGATTTCCAGATCTAATTTAGAATAACATCTATATAGAAGCACCATAAATCTTACCGACATATAGAAATATAAAATCACATCTTACATAAATGCTATAGATCTTACTGAATGACACAATTGCATCCTTACAAAGAAGTAGCTTTTGTCCCTTGATCAATTTCCTCAACTTGGTAGCATGCTTTCTCCTAAACTTTATGTGTTGGGTTCCTCATGAAACAACAACCACATTTTACATGTTACTGTATTTTATGTTGCTACTACCAATTCAAGAAAACCCCAAAATAACCTACGATTTGGCTAAAGCACTAATAAGTTGGGACATGTATGTAGGCTTTAACATTACAATTTGGCTAAAGCAGTGATGAGTTGGGACATGTATATAGGATTTTAACGTTATTTACAACTCACAATATCACACATAAAAGTGATTAGTCTCTGGTTCTCCATGCTTAAACACCTTTCTAATAAAACACATTATAATTATTTAAGAGATATGACTAGAATATGCTCTTGACTATAAAAGCCATTAAAAGCTAGAATATTGTATTCTTAGTCTAAATCCTTGTAACACAACCATGTACAATATAAATCCAGTAATAAAACACCTACTATATGAGGGTGTGGACCATGGTCTGCAGGATTATATGATTGTTCATGTTCATTAGTTTATGGTTTCGTTTATGAAGGGGGTACTAAAGGCACCTAAGGGAAGTATAGAAAATTGTTGGACTCGTCTTGTATGAGATTTTCAGTAGTAGGATGTGTACCAAAATGATCACATGTTGAGCTCTGCCCTATCTAACATTGTAAGTTGTAGGTTATTAAACTAAGAAGGTGTCCCTCCTACAGGACAATATCAAGCTTGGGTTGGGACTGGTCTCCAACCTACACACTTTATCATATTGTATAGCAAAAATTGTGCACAATATCATGTGAACTAATATAACTAATTACAGTGATCCAGGGGATAAAAAATATGCTAAAAAATGAAAGTGCTCAAATTATCATGAAACTAGCACCAAATTGTTGATCTCGCTGTTATGATTCCAACAATGCTTGAATTGCCTCAATTTGACATTGTATGAGGAAGTTATTGCGTTCTGAAGTTTTTGGCAAACAACGTAAAAGTCAACTTGCAAGGTTGACTGGACAGTGTACGACTTCCACGTGGTAGCCAATATGATGATGTCATGATTACATCATCAACTGAATCTATGTATGGACCAGACAAATGGCCTCCTAACGAGATGACACGTGGCATCTAATGGTTGGACAACAGTAAGCGAGTATAGTTTGGATAAGTGGGCCAGTAGTTGGGTGACACGTGGCCCAATAACGCGGCGCCATGTGGCACCCCATTGGACCAAAATTAGTTGTGACCGACTAGTATATGTGAGAAGCTAACACAAGACCTCCCACTAACAAAAACACAACTTGACCAACTCTGCTACAACGATGCTTCTTAATACACATGGGAAAATTTGTATTTATGTTTTAGAATCGACGGAGTTGGTGTATAAAATGGTGGGTTGGTGGGTCAAACCCCTCACTGACACGACCACAATGCCTTAACAGTCGCACGCTAGCCATAGGGGGTGGGTGCATGGTTTTTTAAACCACTTTCACACCCTCCCTTTTAACCTATACAATCACCGAGTGGCTCGAAAAGGGCGGGGTTGGACACATGACCCCTGCCATGTTTATAAACAAAATGAAACAATCAGCGAGTGAGCAGGATCGAACCCTCGACATACAGAACCACAAATTGGACTAACATATGGTTGTTGTCAAGTTTGAAGAGGAGGTGGGTTTTGCATAACAATTAGTAGGTAGAATTGGTATAATAGGCCTAACTTGGTCATTTTTGAATCTTTTTGAGCCCAAGAAGATCCTACGCAAGTTTTTTTGGGAATTTTGGACACAATATAAGTGTTATTTTTGTAATTTGAGCATTACATGTTGATGTAATTTAACATTTGAGCATATAATATAAAGGGCCACAATGGGAGGCTAGACTTAGAGATGTAGCCCAAGAGGGTTGAACTCCATCATCAATTTGTTGTGTTGTGATCAGGCTTATTGTCCATTTTTAACTGTTAAAATATACAAAAATTAACTTAGTTTGTGTGCTTTTTCAATTCATGATCCTTTTCTCAAAAGACATAAAATAGCTTGAAAAACTTTACTTGAAACCTTCAATTTAATTTAGATCAGTTTAGTATCAGAGCATGGTTTTTCTGAAGCTTTGATAGATTTTGTAAGTGTTTTTCTTGAATGATTACAAGGTCTAAATTGAAAAGAGGAGAATGAGTAATTGAATAACCAAACCCTCAAATTGGTTCAAGGAGGCCACAAACTCCACAAGTAATAGCACATGAAGAAGGACAAGGACCAAAGTTGATGTCTGAGGATGAGAGGTCTTTTAGAAAGACTTTATATGATATGATTGAGATGGTGAAAGTGTTGTACAATGAGAGGAACACAAGGATGCAAGGAGAAATTTCTAATCAACCAAAATTTAATGGTGTTGATGGGAGAAATCCTTCACCTCCACCTCCTCCTTCACCTCCATCCTCACCTCCTTCTTCACCTCCTTCATCTCATAGATCTACTCCTCCTCCATCTCCAAAAGGACATGCTAAGTATCCTTTGATTAAGCTTGATGTCAAGTTTGAATTGCCTATGTACAATGGGGAAGTAAATTATAAAAATTTGGATAATTGGGTTCGTCAAATTGAAGTCTATTGCAGGATTCAAAAGATTGATGATGATGTGTCAAAGATCCAACTTTCTTCTCTTCACTTGGAAGGTGTAACTCTCATCTGGTGGGAGGCCGGAACTCAAGAAGATTTGAAGAAAATTGGTAAAATTATCTCTTCTTGGAATGATTTTATAACTGCATTAAGAAGTCAATTTTTTCATTAGCTTACATGAAAAAAACAATAATGGATTGGAAAAAAATTAGACAAGCTAAAGGTCAGAGTGTGAAAAGTTACACACAAGAATTTAGAAGAAGAGATTTAGTATTGGGTGTTGATTTGTCTTCACAAGATACTCTCCTTAAATATATAGGTGGATTACATAGTTATCTGAGACACACTATACTTATGTTTAATCCCACCAATCATGATGAAGTATGTGTCTAGGAAACTCAATTAGAATCAGGAGGCAAGGATGTTCCTCTAGAGACTAGCAATAAACCTTTTAAAATTGGAGACAAAGGAAAGGGGAAGTTTAAAGGAAAAGGAAAAAATAATGCTACTGTCAAGAAAGAGGGAGATAAACTTACCTCTAAACATTTTTGTAAAGATGGCCATGATGAAGATCACTGTTGGAAATTACATCCAGAATTGAGACCAGAGAAGTTCAATAACAAAGAGAAACAAACTATTATTGCTACAACTCAACAATATCTAGGATATGATTCAGGTGATGAAACCAAAATCATAGCCATGGGAATGAAAGTTATATATTCTAATGAAAGTATTAGTTCTTTTGGTAAGCCTATTGAATCTCAAAATGATAAAGAAAGAAGTGAGCTTTTTCATATAAAGGTCATTACAAAACATACAAAGAATGGTACATTATTTGATAGTGGATCATAAATCTATCTTATTTCTAAAGCAATTGTTAAGAAACTTGATTTAGAAGCTACACCTCATGCTACACCTTACCCTTTGATTTGGGTATGTGATGATGCCAAATTACAGGTGACAAGAAAATATAAACTCAAATTCACCACCATTGCTAATTTTATAGAAGAGGTAGAGCTTGATGTTGTACCACTTGATATTTGCGGGATTGTTTTAGGGAGTCAATATTTGTATGATAGAAAAGCCATATTCTATCATCATGAGAATGAATGTCATATTTTTAAAGATGGAATTGAGTATAATGTTAGAGCACATCGCAAGAAGATGAACTTATCTCTTGTTAGTGTTGGTCATATGAAAAGGCTTGTAAATGCTAATATGAATTTTGTGTTGTTGATGATTAAATCTAAAGATAATGTTGAATCTGAAGCTTTCATAGGATGTGATTCTAAAATCAAGCATGAATTGGTTCAAGTTGTTAACACTTATGACAACATGTTTCAGGAACCTGAAGTGTTACCTCTAAAAAGAGGAACCCAACATGAGATTCACTTGCAACAAGATGCACCACTTTCAAACATTGGCATGTATAGAATGTTAGTTTTGGAGAATGAAGATATCAAGAAACAAATTCAAGAGCTAATTGATAAAGGGGTCATCAGGCCTAACACATCTGCTTGTGGGTCTCCTATTGTTTGGGTTCTAAATAAAGATAGTACATGGTGCATGTGTGTGGATTTCTGAGCTTTGAACAAGGTCACGATAAAGAATCATTATCATCTTCCTCATATTGATGATTAGCTAGATAAATTAAAGGAAGTTGTTTATTTTACTAAGTGATATTTGAGAAGTGGTTATCATCAGATAAGGATTGTTGAAGATGACATTTGGAAAATTGCTTTCAAGACAAAACAAGGTTTGTTTGAATGTTTATTTATGTGATTTTGGCTTTGGAATGCATATTCCACATTCATGAGAGTTATGAATGATGTATTGTGACCATTCCTTGATGATTTTGCCATAGTCTACATAGATGATATTTTGATTTTCAATAAGACTCGTGAAGAGCATGTCAAGCATGTGAAACAAGTTCTAGATGCCTTGAAAAAGGAAAATTTATATTTGAAGATGTCCAAATGTGAATTTGGGAAAACTTCTATAGTTTATTTGGGTCATATTGTAGGAGGGGGTGAATTGAACATCAATCCCTCAAAAATTGATGTTATTGTAGAAATTTTGAATAATTTAACACATATTCAACAGAGATTATCCTGATCATGTACTATTGCGGAATACATACACAATACATAAGCTCCTCTACGTTGATCATCAATATAGCAGCATCAATAACAATAAAACATCAAGATCATTCACACATTAACACAATATGTAACCCGGGGAAAGCATCTTGCTAAAAACCCCACACTATCTATATATTAATGATTGAGACCATGTAACATTACAAAGTACAATGCTTATCACAAGCAATCCAATACCAGCTCCGCCTGTTACACACAATACAGCTAAGATCTGATCTCCAAATCTATTCCACTACTTGCCTGCCTCCACTGCTCAATACCTGCTCAAGAATTGATGAGAATGGTTTACCAAACTCGTATTTCACCTGCAAAGAATCACTCACACTGTGTTGGACGTGAGCACAGGCTACAATTCTTGGTATTGGCCAATTCATTGGCATACTCAATCCCTTTGATTGTGCAAATCCTCATGCACAACTATAGTCACAACTGATAGCAATTTGATCCTCTAACACTTGTCCCCGCTGAACTGAACATGCACTGACATGAAACTGAGTTAACTGAT
Source organism: Pinus tabuliformis (assembly GCA_031772625.1). Classification (NCBI taxonomy): domain Eukaryota; kingdom Viridiplantae; phylum Streptophyta; class Pinopsida; order Pinales; family Pinaceae; genus Pinus; species Pinus tabuliformis. The sequence continues at coordinate 422,620,243 of CM062816.1, forward strand.
GTATTCTATAGTTTTATTATGAGTTAATAATTATTTTAACAACTCATCATTAGTCTATTTTCAGTTAGACTAACTACAACTAGTTTAACCAAGTCAAATTGAACACAACTCCAACAACTCCACAACAACTCCACCAAACTCAACTGATTGAGTTCTAACTAAAGTCATGCATGCAACAACTCAACTGACTCATAAGAAAAGTGTACTTCCTTCTGACAGCTGCATGGGCCACATCTGTAGCTCAAACTGAAGTGCTCCAAGAGAATAAGATCAAGTTTATAGTCCAAATATTATTATGAGACAATAATATTTGACTTTTCTATTTTTGACAGCCAGTCTAAAAATAGACTTTGATCACTCATACTGTGATCACTCACACTGTGGTAACCCACACTGTGATCACTCATACTGTGGTCACCCACACTGAGATCATCCCTGCTGGGATAAAAAAATAGAACTTGCGCCATAATTTGCCTGCGGGCCCACTTAGTGAATGCGACTCTTTTCACTAAGCTCCATCATCTTGTTGCAATCTCAACACTCCCTCTCGACAAGATATGGATTATCAGCAACCCCTATCCTGCCTCGGTGGTACTCCAATTTTCTCCTGGTGAGAGCCTTCGTCAAAATATCAGCATCCTGATCCTCCATTGGAATGTATGAAAGCAACATGATCCTCCGCTGCACACAATCTCTGATATGATGGTACCTGATGTCAATATGCTTAGATCTATCATGAAATATAGGATTAGCCGAGAGTTCAATGCAACTCTGGTTATCATAGTAAATCACAGTAGGATCCAAATGAGAACCGAGCAAACCAACCAGGATCTTCCTCATCCATATAGCCTCGCATGCAACCAAACTTGCTACCATATACTCGGCCTCCGCTGAACTGAGTGCCACGGATCTCTGCTTCCTGCTGTACCAAGAAACTGCTGTCGATCCAATACTGAAGACCCCTCCTGATGTGCTCTTTCTGTCCGTTGGGCTCCCTACCCAATCTGCATCCATGAAGCCACATAGCTTCACCTCATCCTCCTGTCTGTACCACAAACCATATCCCGATGTGCCTCTCAAGTAGCACAATACACGCTTGCCTGCCTTCCAGAAGAGCTTAGTAGGCTTAACCATAGCTTGTGAAAGATGGTTAACTGCATAGCATATATCGGGTCGTGTATTGACCAAATACATCAGCGACCCCACCAACTGTCGGTAAACAGTGGCATCCACTTCTTCTCCCGAAGTGGCATCCTCCTTCCTCCAACTTCCAGGAAGAGGAGTATCAACAGGCTTGCAGCCATGCATGTTGAACTTCTCCAGTATCTCCCGAGCATACTTGCCCTGAGAAACAAACAGTCCACCACTGCGCTGCCATATTTCCAATCCTAGGAAATAGTGAAGGAGGCCCAAGTCCTTCATCTCAAACTCTGTAGCAAGATCCTTCTTGCATGACAGTATCAACAACTCATCACCCGTTAGAATCAAATCATCAACATACAGTACAATGATAAGCAACTTACCCTCCACCACAATCTGGTATAGGTTAGGATCCGCCTCGCTCTTGGAGAATCCAAGTCCTGTGAAATAGCAGTCTATCCATGTGTACCAAGCACGTGGTGGTTGCTTCAACCCATATAGCGCTCTCTTGAGCCTGCACACATGAAACTCGCTGCTGAAGACCTCAAAGCCTTCGGGCTGCTCAATGTATACCTCCTCCTCAATGACTCCATTGAGGAACGCAATCTTCACATCCATCTGATGAATATGCTATCCCATCTGTGCTGAGAGAGCAAGAATCGTCCGTATGGAAGAATACCTTGCGACAGGTGCAAAGGTCTCCTCATAATCGATCCCTTCTATCTGTGAAAATCCTCGGGCAACAAATCTTGCCTTGTACTTCTCCACACTCCCGTCAGCTGCCTGCTTAACTTTATAGATCCATCTCAAACCCACCACTGATTTCCCTTTCGGTCTAGGAACAATCTCCCATGCACTGTTTCTGACAATAGAATCATACTCTTCCACCATGGCGTCTACCCATGCGGGATCCTCCACAGCTTCCTCGAAAGAGGATGGCTCAATCACAACACACTTGCTCATAAGAGCCATGTATCCAGTGTACCGATCAGGTGACTGTCTCTACCTCCGTTGGGCTGTAGGTGGTCCTACAACTTTCTCTGCACCTTGAGCCAGTCGCTCAGCTTCTGTCAAGCGCTTTCGCCCTCTGATGGTTGGCACTGCATGAGTGGTCTCTTCCACTCCATGAACCTCGTCCTGTGGCTGATCCACATCCTAAAGCTCATCCTTAGGATCTAATAGCTCCTCATCTGCATGCAAGTGTAGCTCCCTCTCAAGCGAACACTTCATGGCTTTGTCCTCCTGAAATTTTATATCCCGTTGCACGATAGTTTTACCACTGTCTGGCAAATACACACGATAGTTGTGGGGCGTATCAGTGTACCCCACAAATATCCCAACCTCTGCGGTCGGCTCCAACTTCTTCCTGGCATCCTTCGTCACATGCATGTAAACGTTAGCACCAAAAATCCTCAGATGAGAAAGATCAGGCTTCTTACCAGAATAAGCCTCCTCGGGTGTACTCATGCCAAGTATCCTATGAGGACAATGGTTCTGCACATAAACTGTTGTATTGCATGCTTCCGCCCACAAGTGAAGGGGTAGGCCCTGATCATGCAACATTGCCCGTGCAGCACCCACAATCGTTCTATTCTTCCGCTCAGCTACCCCGTTCTGCTATGGGTTATGGGGAGCTATGAGCTCTCTTCGAATCCCTTCTGCCTTGCATAAATCCTTGAACTCGTCCGAGATGTATTCACCACCATTATCACTCCTAAGAGCCTTCACCTTCTTCCCCGAATCCTTCTCGACCAGTGCTTTGAATTCACAGAACTTTGAATATGTCTCGCTCTTCTTCTGCATGAAGAAGATCCAGCACTTACAAGAGAAATCATCAACAAAAATCACATAATACATGTGTTTTGCTATCGAAGCAACTGAGAAAGGTCCACACACGTCTGTGTGAATTTTCTCAAGGATCGTCGTGGCGTGACTATCCTTCTCGTGAAAGGTGGCTTTCACAAACTTCCCCAAAGTACACCCCTTACACTGATTTGACTGCGCAAGTGTGCCTTTAGGAAGCCCTGTAGTGATCTGCTGCAGTATCTTCAAGGCTCCATGGTGAAGGTGACCCAATCTCCTGTGCCACAACTCGCCATCATCTCGACTCACCAATCCTTCTGCCTTGCCCGCCATTGCTACGTATCCATCTACATGCAACTGATAAAGGTTCCTCACTCGAACCCCTATCTTCCGGGTCTCACCAGTTGTCTTGCTGCGCAGGAGAGCCTTTCCCTCGCTGAAAACAACATCATACCCCTTGTCTTCTAACATTGCCACTGAGATAAGATTCTTCTTCAATCCTGGAACATGCATGACTTCCTTCAATACGAAGGGTTTACCAGACTCCCTCTCAAAGGAAATGGTACCGATACCGGTCGCACTGTATCTACCATCATCGCCCATCTCGATGTGCACTCCAAGATCTTTGTCCTCCAGATTAGAGAACAAATCTCTATCTCTCGTCATGTGAAAAGACACACCACTGTCCAAGAACCACTCCGATCCCATCACACTTGAAACCAAGCATGTGATCAATGAAAAATCAAGCTCAAACTGTGAGGCTAGAGCCTCTCATGCTGAAGATCCAGCAGCCTGCTTGTTCTTCTTCTTTTGCAGACAATTAGTGGCATAGTGTCCGTGCTGGTGACAGTGAAAACACTTCACCTTGGACATATCCTGCTTCTTGCCTTTTGCACCAGACTGAGAAGCTTTCTTGCTCTTCCCTTTCTTTGCTTTGGCAGCCAAAGTGCAATTCTCTTCATCAAATACCTTCGATGAAGATCCATTCTCATCCTTATTGTTTCTGAGTTTATATTTGAGCGCCAGATCGCTCTTGCTTTGGAATAAAATTTGCAATCTGTTGAAAGACATTTCAACAACACTGCTGCAAAATCGAATTCCAGCAGCAACCAACTCAACCGCTTCCAATCTAAGATTCGTGAGAACACAATATTTCTCGTACAGAGATTGACTATATGGGAATTCACTGGATATCTCACCTTCCAAAGGAAGGATGAATCCAGAGGCTACCTGGCCCGATTACAGACTCTGCCTGAAGAAATAGAATGTAAACACTTCCTGAATAGTAGATATGATGATCAACAGCTCTGATATCATGTAGAAACGTTTTCTACAAATCATCTAGCTCGCTTTGATACCATGTAGAAACGTTGAATAATTTAACACATATTCAACATAGATTATCCTGATCATGTACTATTGCATAATACATACACAATACATAAACTCCTCTACGTTGATCATCAATATAGCAGCATCAATAACAATAAAACATCAAGAGCATTCACACATTAACACAGTATGTAACCCGGGGAAAGCATCTCGCTAAAAACCCCACACTATCTGTATATTAATGATTGAGACCATGTAACATTACAAAGTACAATGCTTATCACAAGCAATCCAGTACCAGCTCCACCTGTTACACACAATACAGCTAAGATCTGATCTCCAAATCTATTCCACTGCTTGCCTGTCTCCACTGCTCAATACCCGCTCAAGAATTGATGAGAATGGTTTACCAAACTCGTATTTCACCTACAAAGAATCACTCACACTGTGTTGGACGTGAGCACAGGCTACAATTCTCGATATTGGCCAATTCATTGGCATACTCAATCCCTTTGATTGTGCAAATCCTCATGCACAACTATAGTCACAACTGATAGCAATTTGATCCTCTAACACATGTCCCTGCTGAAGTGAACATGCACTGACACGAAACTAAGTTAAATGATGTATTTTATAGTTGTATTATGAGTTAATAATTAGTTTAACAACTCATCATTAGTCTATTTGCAGTTATACTAACTACAACTAGTTTAACCAAGTCAAACTGAAAACAACTCCATCAACTCCACAATCAACTCCACCAAACTCAATTGATTGAGTTCTAACTGAAGTCATGCATGCAACAACTCAACTGACTCATAATAAAAGCGTACTTCCTTCTGACAGCTGCATGGGCCACATCTGTAGCTCAAACTGAAGTGCTCCAAGAGAATAAGATCAAGTTTATAGTCCAAATATTATTATGAGACAATAATATTTGGCTTTTCTATTTTTGACAGCCAGTCTAAAAATAGACTTTGATCACTCATACTGTGATCACTCACACTGTGGTCACCCGCACTGTGATCACTCATACTGTGGTCACCCACACTGTGATCATCCCTGTTGGGATCAAAAAATAGAACTTGCGCCATAATTTGCCTGCGGGCCCACTTAGTGAAGGTGACTCTTTTCACTAAGCTCCATCATCTTGTTGCAATCTCAACAGTTATTGTGAATTAGCTTAAACCCAAAAATTGGACAAAAGTTAGGATCTTTTTGGGAGAAACCTAACATTGGAGAAAATTTATCACTAACTTCTCTTTGATTGCAACACCATTATATGCTTTGGCAAATGTGAAGCAAGTCTTTCAGTGGGGAGGCAAGAAACAGAAAACCTTCTAGCACTCCCAAATCTTAAGCAACCATTTGAAATTCAAACCGATGCAAGCGAATATGGTATGGGAGAAATTTTGATGCAACATGGTTAGCCAATATGTTATCATTTTGAAACCTTTACCAATGCAATAATTAACTATCCAACTTATGATAAAGAATTGTATGCTTTGGTACAAAGAGTGAAGAAATGGAAGCATTATTTGATGGGTAAAGAAACGATTATTCATATTTACCATCAACCTTTTCAATATTTACAATTGCAAAACAAGCTACAACAAGCTAGACATTTCAGGTGAATGGGATTCCTACACCAATTTCATTTGGTAATCAGGTATATACAACAAAGTCACAGATATGTTATCAAGGCCTATTATTAATGCATATGTTATTCTTAAGCGTCACTCAATCATGCATGAAAGTTATATTGAATAATATGCTCAAGAGGAAGATTTTAAAGATGTTTATGAAACTTTGAGTCAAGGCAATCATGTTGAAGAGTTGGATTATCATGTTAATAACAAGTGGTTGTATCATCTTGGCAAGTTATGTGTTCGACAGGGTGGAAGATTCAATTTCATAAGGGAATCCCATACTTCTCTTATTGCTGGCCACTTTGGTTTAGGAAAAATAGTTGCTCAAATTCAAAGGTATTATTATTGACCTCACATGAATGAAATTGTATCCAGATATGTGAAAGGATGTTCTATGTGTGCTACTAGCATGCCAAGCAATGGGAAATTGTGTTTTTCCACTCCAATTCCTATCCCTTCTCGTCCTTGGGAAAGTATTTATATGGATTTTGTTAGCGGAATACCAATGTATAGGAAAGGTCATGATTATCTATATGTTGCAATGGATCATTTCAACAAAATGTGTGTGTTGATGCCATGTAAGAAACATGTTACAACTGAACATACTGAAAATATATTTTTCCAAAATGTATGGGTTCACTTTGGGTAACCCACTTCTATTCTTTTTTATCAAGATTCTCAATTTATCGGGAAGTTTTGGTCAAGTTTATGGGAATTCATGGATGCACGTTTGAAAAAGAGCACAACATTTCATCCACAAATCGACAACCAGATAGAAGTAGTGAACAAAAAAATAGTGCATCTCCTTCGAGGATATTGTCGTAAGCATCCTAAACTTTGGGATGAACATTTACATTAGATCCAACATGTCTAAAATCGTGTTAAACATTCATCTACACAAGTATCTCCATTTGAATCTTGTTTGGGTTAATTGCCAAAGTCTCCTTTGAATTTCATCATTGGTAAATATATTGCAGTAGATGGACATAGTGATGTGGACAAATCCAAACATTTCATTAAACAAATTCAGCTAGTGCATCAAAGGTTACAAGAACAACTGGAGAAAAGCAAAGCCAAGTACAAAGCAAGACATGATAGGCATCAGGTTGATCATGATTTCCAAGCAAGAGATCAAGTTTGGTTGTACATCAGCAAGGAAAGACTACAAGGTGAAGGTAAAAATCTCAAGCCAATCAGATATGGTCCCTTAAAAATCTTGGAGAAGATTGGTAACAACGCTTTATGATTAGATTTTCCACCTTACATGAAAATTTGTTTTGTTGTGAATCTATACTTTTGGAGGTCCAAAAGCTTCAAGTGGAGAGGAATGACCCACGGGATAAAAAATATGCTCAAGAATGAAAGTGCTCAAATTTTCCTGAAACTGACACCAAATCGTAGATCTCGTCATTCTGATAACAACAATTCTTGAATCACCTCAATCTGACATTGTATGAGGAAGTTATATAGTTCTGAATTTTTTGGCAAACAACTAAAAAGTCAACTTGCACGATTGAATGGACAATGTATGGCTACCATGTGGCAGTCCATCTGATGAAATCATCAGCTGACTAGGTGTATAGACCAGAGAAATGACCTCCTGATGAGATTACATGTGGCATCTAATGGTTGGATAGTGGTAAGTGAGTACAGTTTGGACAAGTGGGACAATAGTTGGGTGACACATGGCCTAATCATGTGGTGCCACATGGCACCCTCAGTTGGACCAAAATTGGTTGGGGTTGACCAACTAGCCTCCGTGAGAATCAAACACAAAATATACAGGTAATGAAACCACCTCCTAACCAGTTGGGATACAAAGGTGCTTGTTAATACACATGGGTGAATTTATATTTATGTTTTACAATCAGCAAAGGTGGCATATAAAATGGTGGGCCGGTGGGTCGAACCCCTAACCGTCCTGAACAAAATGCCTTAAAAGTCACATGCTAGTCATGGGGGTGGGCACATGGTTTGTTAAACCACTATCATGCCCTCCCTTTTAACCTATACTATCAGCAGGTGGCTCAAAAAAGGGTGTGGTCGGTCAAACAAACCCCACCATGTTTATAAACAAACAATGAAATAATCGGCGGGCGGGGAGGGTAAAATCCACAACCTATGGAACCACAAACTAAGCACCCACCAATTGGGCTAACACATGGTTTTTTCCAAGTTTGCAGAGGAGGCGGGTTTTGCAGAATACTTAACCAACGTATTTGGTCTAATAGGCCTAACTTGGTCATTTTTTAACCTTTTTGAGCCAAAGAGCCTACAGAGGAGTTTTTGGGAATTTTGGACACAATGGTAGTGTTATTTTTGTATGATCATTTTATGTCGATGCAATTTAACATTTGAGCATATAATGTAAAGGGCCACCATTGGAAGCTAGACCCAAAGACGTAGCCCAAGAGGGGTAAAATCTGTCATCAATTTTTTGTGTTGTGATGTTGATTATTGTCCATTTTTAATTGTTAAAATCTGTAAAAATTAACTTAGCTTGTGTGCTTTTGCAATTTATGATCCATTGCTCAAAATACATAAACTAGCTTGCAAAACTTTACATTAAACCTTCAATTTTAATTTTAGATTACACAGGGAATTATGAACCTTTACACAATGTTATAAAACATCACATTATCTGAATTAGTACAACATTTTTAGACATGTATGAACAATCATGACATCCACATGCACCTATAATTTCAGTGACCATAAATTATTTATGCATGGTCATCCATGACATACAAAACATGAGCAATTCATTATCCATATTAATTCAGTGTGATGAATTTACAGTACACATTAATTTTCTTTAAATACTAATGGGAAATGGAGTTTGGGACAATACTCAACTCTCAACCATTAATTTGTTGCAATTTAGCCCCTCGTGTAACTGTCACCCCCGAACCTGACTTCAGGGCTTGAGAAGAGTGTTCCAGGATCAAGCTTCCAGATGTAACAATTGTTCCAAAGGTTTAGTCTACCTCCACCCTTCAACCAAAGATTACTCAATCATAGGCTAATCTGAGGCTTCAGAGGTATGCAACCTCTACCCACTAGTCAATTTACTACCACAATAACTACACCAAATGAAGGGAATCCATAATTACATGCTAGTCTAGGGGCTCCAAAGGTATGAAACCTCCACCCACTAGCCATTTATTGTCACAGTAACTCCACCCAATGAAGGGAATCTAGATTCTACTGCCAAGATGATTGAAATAATAAAGGGAAGCTATGATCTCTCCATTTTCATGGAATCCAAGGTGCTAACTCCACTTGGTTGTATAGGGATTCGAGAGAGCACTATCTCCACCTTGCAACCCCAAGAGTCTAAAGGTTTGCATCCTTTCCTGGAAGAAATTTTACCCATTCTCCTCTACTCAGTTATCATTATCCTAATATCTTACTACATCAGATACACTGTAATCCTCCTTTGCTTTATCCTACAAATGAAAACTCCCACTAGTGTTTGTGAACTCATTTCACTTACCTCTCGTAACCACAAGTGGATTAAACCATATATTCTGGTAGGATTATTGTGCTCTTTCAATGAAAAAACATACAACAATTATACTTATCCCATCCATGAACCATAATTGTGCTCTTTTCCCCTATGTATATTGAAGATATCTCAACTCCAATGTTTTTCTTTCCTCTTCATATCTCTCCCTTTGCACAACATGTTTCCCTCCCTCCAATTTCTCCTGTCGAATATTTCCCACTGGAAATTAGTGTCTAGTATGGACTAGACCTTTTAGACCAAATAAAAATGTCCCACATATCCTCTATCTCCAGTTTCTTGTGTGTGGATTAGCCCTGTCATCACTAGTTGGTTTTGTGTCTGCCAGCCCAATCTTGTAGGCCAAACAACCTAATTCCACTCAACCTTTTCCCCTTGCTTTCCATTTGTCAACAAACAAAGTGTGTCTATGTAGTAAAAAATCATCTCAGGCCTTAAAATCAATTTCCCCTTGTCCCCTTTGCCCATGTGTCTAAATCCTTATATATATATATATATATATATATATATATATATATATATTGTTGACACTATTTATGTTTAAGTGCAAAATGATGAGGAAGACAATCAAAATATCTACAAAAGTGTAAGATGACTAGGGAAATATTTATAATGTCTACACAAGTGTGAAATGACCGGGGTCATTACAACCCCTCCCCTTTTGTTGGAACATCGTCCTCAGTTTTCTATGACTATATACAATAAAACAAAACATATCATATTTAAACATGTTGTTCATGGAGATTTATATACCCAACTCTATATAATATTTACAATATTATTTCGCTTGTTTTTACTAGCAATAAAATATGGATATGTTGTTTACATATGATCAACCATATCCCATGTGGCTTCCTCAGGTCCAATGTGTCTCCATTACACTTTAACTTGATCCATTTCTCAATTATGGAGCATGAGCTTCCCCCACTCTAAGATGCATAATGGCTTTGGATGGAACTCTCCCTCTAGTTGCACCTATAGAAAAAACCAATCAATGACATGATTGTGATCTCACACATATCCTTTAATCAAGGTCACATGGAAAACATCATGAATTTTTACTAAAGGAGCTAAGGCCAATCTATAAGCCACTAGTCTATTCCTTTCCAATATTTTGAAAGGTCCACAAAACCATTGTGCCATCTTGGCACAATACCCAATATTCATAGGACTCTTCTTGGATCTAATGCAAAAATACACATGTTCCCCAAATTAGAACTCTTTATGCACTCTATGTTTATCCACATAACTCTTTTGTTAGCCATGCACCACCTTTAAATTTCTCTTGATGGTCAATAATCCCTGTTCCATTTTCCTCAATATCTCAGGTCCAATTAGGACCCTGTTCACTGGATCATTCTAGCTGATAGGAGTACTAGAATTCCTCTCATATAGTGCCTTAAATGGGCTCATATTCATAGATTCTTGGTAGTAGCCATTATTGTATGCAAATTATACAAGTGGAAGGTACTCCTCCCAATATTTTGGCTAGTGCATCACATACATCCTCAACATATCCTCGAGGATATTATTTGTTCTCTCTATTTTCCCATTTGTTTGTAGATGATAAGTTGTAGTGAAGGCCAATATTGTCCCCAAGCCTACAAATATTTCCTTCCAAAATATTGAATTGAACTTGGCATCTCTATCTGAGATGATTTTCTTGGTAACCCCATGCAGTCTCACAAATTCCTTGATGAACATTTTGGCTACTTCACTAGCTGAATTGTTGGACTTGACTGCTACAAAGTGAGCCACCTTCCTCAATTTTTCAATCATCACTATAATTGTATTCGGTTGCTTGGATGTTCTTGGAAACCCTAAAATAAAATCCATGGATATCCCTTCCCATTTGCATTATGTAATAGTGATAGGCTGCAATAATCCCACTGGGTGCTTGGATTTTGCATTCACCTATTGGTACTCCATGACCTCGCAAAAAATTCAACTACCTCTTTATTCAAATTAGGCCAATGATAAAATTTCTTGATGTTCGAGAGGGTCTTTTGATATCCTAGGTGGTCGAGATACGATTTGGCATGAAACTCCTTAAGTATGAGCTTCTTCAATTCATTGTTATTTGGCACATAGATTACGTTCTTGAATTTGATCATGCCATCTTTTGTAAAATTATATTCAACATTATTATCTCCCTCGCTAGCCTTTTGTAACTCTTCCTTTATTTGTTGATATTTTTCATCATATTGTCCTTCATCTTTATTTCATTCTCCAAGATCGGTTCCATAGGATCTTATGGTTTTAGGTAGTTTATTTGCAATTTTCGGCTAAGTGCAATGAAAACCCTATTTTCGTTGTCCTTTATATACTTGATCTCAAATTCAAATTCATTAAGCGTTGCCATCCACTTAGCTTGTCTTAGATTTAATTTAGGCTGATAAAAAAAGTATTCCAACCCTCAATGATCAATCATTAATGTAAATTTCTTGTTAAGGAGTTAATTCCTCCACATCTTTAATGCATGTTAAATGGCAGCTCGTTCCAGGTCATGGGTCACATAATTTAGCTCATGTTCATTTAGATTTTGTGACTCATAGAAAACCACTTTCCCTTCTTGCATTCAGACCCCACCAAGCCCCTCCTTTCATACGTCGGTACAAACCACAAATTCCTTATCTAGATTTGCAATCCTTAAGATCACTGCATTGGTAAGAAACTGCTTCAACTCATCAAAACGTGTTGCACATTCAGCTAAAATTATTCGCCTTGCTCTGTAAGGTGATGATTGGATGGCCTATCTTAGAATTTTTTTTGATAAACCACCTACAATATCCTACCAATCCCATGAATGATATTACCTCTATCACATTCTTTCGTGTTGGCCACTCCATTATGGCCTTAATCTTTTATCGATCAACTGCAATCCCTTCCTTAGAGACTACATGTCCCAAGTAATGAATTTGAGATTGGAAGAAATCACACTTACTCAACTTTACATAAAGCTTATTGTTACATGTCATTTTGTCGGATTAGGAAAATGACCATCGGTTTGGATCTTTCGCTATCCATAAATGTGTTCCAAAGCATCCCCTGCAAGGTTAGAACCCAAATAATCCTAAAGAGAATAAAATTCCTGGATCTCAAGGCTCAAAAGCCTATTTTTGGCCTCCTGCGTAGTTCCCTAGGACATTTCTACACATACATAGAAAAGTCCATTAGAAACTGCGCATAAGTGCACTCCGTCTGACACTATGGCCTGCACACATGACTTAATGCAAGTAAAAATAAAAAGTAAAGTCTATAAGCATTGTTAGTCAAATATTTCATAATTAACAAGCTTTGAGTGGATTCCTATTCAGCCTTAATCCCTCCCATCATGGATCTACTTCCCTCTCTTTGTGGAACCCATATCCCACCAATTGTGGATCTCATCCCTTGGGAAATGGATCCAAAACTTCCCCCTCTTGGCCTATAAAGCTAACACAGACCTAAGGATTGGGAAGGACTATTGAAGGTAGGATTGTGTTTTAGAAATAATGCTAGGAGGTTATTCATTTAAGGAGAGGTTTGGATATTGTGAGAAGAGGCTTGTAACATCAAGGCTTTGAGGTTGTAAGTTTGTTCTCCATTTATTTAATATACAAGCAATTGTTCTTTCCCAATTATCTCTTCTTCGATATCATTTGTGGGATTCCTTTATCACCCACATAGGTTATGATTGCTTATTGAGTTAATTAGTTCATTTATATTTTATGTTATATACTGGATGATTTGATCCTATGTGTGTTTCTGTCTATGCATATCTCCTTCAAGACATCATGGGGAAGTTGTGGGAAGCGCTGTAACGATCTTTAAATATTCAAGGAGAAGTGAATGAATGAAGGAACTGAAAGGGACTTCATTAGGAATTTCTATTAAATGGTAAGTGACCTCTCTCATCTTGTTTGTTTCAATCAATCATAAGCTAGGGAAAGGTGGTAGTTTTTTCTTGTTTATTACTAGATTTCTTTGAGGTCTAGGGAGATTCGTCATGTCTGCAAGAGGGATTATTTCGCCTAACACTTATATTCTCTTAGTAACTATAGTATTTTTTCCAGATGTTCTTCATGTTCCTCCTTGGTCCTTTAACATACCAATATGTCATCGACAAAGACAATCACAAATTTATCTAAATAGGGGTGCAACATGTTGTTCATTAGGAACATAAAAGTGGCATGGGCATGAGTAAGCTCAAACGACACCATTACAAACTCGTAATTCACATACCTTATTCAAAATTATTTCTTATGGATATCTTCCTCCTTTATGCACACTTGATTTTATCTTGACCTTATATCAATTTTGGAGAATATTTTTGCTCCTTTCAAATAATCGAATAAATCATCAATTTGTGGAAATGGGTATGTATTTGTTATGGTCACGTTATTCATTTGCCTATAATCAGTGCATAATTTGAATGTTCCATCTTTTTTATTTACAAAAACTATTGGTGTTTCCCGTGGAGACACACTTGGTCTTACGTAGCCCTTATCAAGAATCTCCTTCAATTGTAATTTCAGTTCTACCAACTCAGGAGGACTCATCCTATATGTTGCCTTAGATGTCAGTGTTGTTTATATCATCAACTAAATAAAAAAGTATACCTTCCTATGAGGGGGAAAGCCAAGAATGTATGGATGAAATACATCATGGTATTATTGTAGAATAGGATATCTATTCCGGATCTCACTATCCTCTTTCCTTGAATTATTGCTAGCTTCCGCATTACTACAAATGTGCACAACAAATAGAAGAAACATTTTTTTGTGGTTGTGCTTATCTTGCATAGTTGTGATCATTCTTAATGACATAGGATTTTTTTGTCCCTTGTAACATTATTCTTTCCCCATCCCCCTCTAACCATTCAATAGCCTTCTCATAGCAATCTATTTTTGTCTTATGGGCATACAACCAATCCATGCCCAACAACATATTATATGCACCCAAAGGGAGAATATTAAGGTTTTATACTGTTGGCATACCATTGAGTTCAAATTCACATGATTTCACCCATTGACTTACCCTTCTCTTTGTCCCTATTTCTAATTGAACCAACCAAGACTCTGCATGTGTTTCTTTAGCAAGTTGGAAATGATCCACAAGTTCAGGACTAATATAGTTGTAATTAGAGCCAGGTTTAATTAAAATAGAAACACTTTTATTAGAAATCTTACCTTCCATTCAATTATAGAAGCGTGATGGTTGGCTTTGTTGTCCATGGCTGCATAATCCCAGGTATACTCTTTGCTACAACCCCCACAGGACGAGCTTGTCGTGCATTATAGATTTGTGGCCTCGTATCCTTCTAGTGTGGAAAATCTATCTTGCAGTGATTCTCTCCACATGTCCGACAACTTAATGGATTCTTGGCATCAAATCTATCTTGTCCTCATACACATTGATGCACATAGCCTTTTTGAGTTAATTTGAATCTCGATTAAGGTCGGATTGTATTGGTTAAGGCCCCAATTTTATTTTTACTTGTATTTTGAATTTTCCCTCCTTTCGTTTGCCATTTTTATTTATTTATGTTTTTTCCATGTGGCTTCCAACCACTTTTTAATTTAGTCTTGTGTCTTGACTACTCAAAGAAATGCTTTGATTTTCTAATGGCATCCTCTAATGTATGAGGTTCATCAAATTCAGTGTGATCCTTGAAGGACAAGGGTAGCCCACTGATGAACCTCTATAATTTTTCTTCTCACCCTTTAGATAGGGTACATATTTTAGTAGTTACAGGAACTCGGTGACATAATTATCATTCGACATTTGTCCCATCCTAAGATCATAAAATTCCTTTGCCTTGTTGTCAAAGTATGTTTCTGACATGTAATTCTTCCAAAAATGTTCTTCAAATTCACTCCATGTTAGATCTTCTTCCTATATGTTTTTCACATTCTTCACACCTTCCCACCATATATCTACTTTTCCTTTCAAGTTGAATGTGGCTACCTTCGCCTTCATGTTCTTAAAATAATTGTGACTTATGAATAACTTCTTCATTCCTAGCAACCAAGCTTTTGCATCTTCGGATTTCTTCATATCACCATTAAAACTAAGTGGTTTAGCCTTCTTAAATTCTTATGGCATATGATTTGCTTCCTTCATATTCTAATGATGATGATGATGCCTCCTAGGGGAGAATCAGGGTGTTGTCAATAAGTACTAGCTCCCCTCTTGGGTGTAATCACTGGGGTATTTCTCGTTATGGTATATTCACTCTCCCACCTGTGCATTTTTCTATACCTACTCCCATCTGCCCCATTTTTCTCTTCCTCTGTTTCCTTGGGCCCCTATCTATCTCCATGATTGGTTCCTAGTCCATGCTGTCCTTGTCTTTGCATGTCTGAAAGGCTCTATAGGATGACATCATTCATTTTTTCTTTCCTTTCTTATGCTTCTACCATTCTTTCATTAACAACCTTATAACTTCTCAAGTCAACCCTTAAGCTCCCCAACGTTTCTGCCCATTCCAGATAGTCTCCTTCTTCTTGCTGCTCAACTGGCATTTCCCATCTAATTGACCTTTCTTCTTACCCATGTTGGGATCTTTTGGAACTGTACTCAACCATATGTCTATTCATTCCCTTGTCCTTTGGGTGCTTGAGATGTGTTGAAATCACACACATCTATAAGGTATGTAATTCAGAGATGCACAATGCAAGATATCCCTTAAGATCATTTAGTTAAACTACTGGTACTAAGCTATCTAATCATTATTATTAATGCATACATCAAAATCTTATCAATATAACAAGTTATTTTCAACCCTAAGTTCTAGTGTTGGAACCTTGCTCTAATACCACTCTGTAACAAACCCCTCCTTAACCACCCCATAAGGCGATTAGTTATTAGGTTAACTCGATTTCCAATGTAGAGTTATGAAAATGGGGTTTGATATTACACCCTTTGTTTTCTCTCCTTTTAAGCAGAATCTAGTTTTCTTATAGCAGTGAAATTCCAAGTAATATTTTAGAGTATTAGTGTAATGTAGGAAACCTCTATAGCACTCATAAAATACCCTTTACAGTGTTCACAAAATACGTGTGAAAACGTTTGGCTACTCATAAATTGAAGGATACAAATCATACTCAAAAGATAATCATGTGATATTGAATTTACACCTAGAAATCATGCTTAGAACAACATTATAGATGCCACAAAGTTCCTTTGTTATATATGTCTTGAGATCATGTAAACAATTCAGACAATTAACCCAATAGTGACACCCAAGAACCAAATGAAGTTCTAAGGAAAACCAATGTGATATTTGACATTATGTGGTAGGTTTTTTTGTTTATTACATCAATTTTCAGTATCATATTTCAGTCTAAATAACCTAGAGAACATTGCAAGGATAAACCATAGGTGTAACTTGTCATATCAACCAAGTAAGCATTTAATTCTTGATTATGACCGTAACCGTTGATATAAATACTCAAAAAAACAATTACGTAATTTTTAATACCTAACGTTAAACCATATAATTCAAGTGCTCTGGAATTTAAGGAATAGTTTCATCTTATTATAGAAAGTTAGCCACAATGAAGCCTCCATGTTAGCTCCAAACGATTGCATAGTGGGACATTTCAGAACAAATTTGTAACGTTAATATGAAACCCTTGCATTGAATGTCCAAGAACAAAGTTTGGGCGAGTATTTTGCAAACATAGCAGTTTATCATCAATGAATTCAAGGTTAGACTCAAAACAATCATTATGGAAAATCTTTGAAATACTTACCAAGAGTACAATTAGGTATAAGAGTTTTAGTTGTTTGCAGTAGCATGCTAACTCTTGAACGTGAATTTAATATTTGGAGAGGAAGTGTTCTATTTCAAACACTCCAATAGCTTCATGTCAATAATAGAAAAATAACAGAGGCTTGATTGAAGAGATTTTCAATCCTCAAAAGGCATTTTGTTGGCCTTAGAATGTTGGAGCATCCTGAGTAGAAATTAGTTCTTTGAATTAGTGGATACAAATCACATCATATGTGTAGAGAGACATATTAATAAGTTATTGTTATACTTTAAAAGTTGAAATCTACGCACAACATGTTTACAAGCTCTAGTAGAACTATAAAGCAACAAAAGTCACAAAATATTCAGTAGTACTAATAAGAGAGGATCTTCACAACGCCACAAAAAAGAACACTCCATATTCTTTGTAGTCCTAATTCCTCTATGTTCTTTCAATATAGCGCATGTCATTGTTCCATGCATGTATATAAAATTTTGGGAACCCATGCGTATATAGAAGTGAAATTGAGGGCTTTAGATTACTAACGTTGCAAATTAATAAGATAAAACAATGAAATTTAAGGTTTGGGTTTAAACTATATTCACCCTATGATTCAAGCAAGAGATTGAATTAAGGATTGGGATTCAAATTTGAGGGATTTACAGATGTAATTTAGAATCACATCTATACAAAATAACCATAGATCTTACCGAAATATAGAAATATAGAATCACATCTTACATAAATGTTGTAGATCTTACTGAATTACACAATTGTATCCTTACAAAAATGTAGCTTTTGTCCCTTGATCAATTTCCTTTGCTTGGTGGTATGCTTTCTCCTAAAATTTGTGTGTTGGGTTCCTCATGCAACAACAATCACATTTTCCATGTTACTATATTTTATGCTACTATTACCAATTCAAGAAAGCCCCAAAATAACCTACGATTTTGCTAAAGAAGTAATAAGTTGGGACATGTATAAGCTTAAACATTATTCTTTTGGCTAAAGTAGTAACGAGTTGGGACATGTATATAGGCTTTAACATTATTTGCAGTTTACGATCTCACACATACAAGTGATTAGTCTCTGGTCCTCTATACTTAAACTAATTTCCAAAAGAACACATTATAATTATTTAAGATATATGACTAGAATATGCTCTTAACTATGAAAAGTCATCAAAAACCAAAATATTGTATTCCTATTCTAAATCATTGTAACACAACCCTATACAATGTAAATCCAATGATAAAACATCTACTATATGAGGGTATGGACCATGGTATGTAGGATCTGTGGCTATTGTTGTCCATTAGTTTATGGTTTTGTTTACCAAGAGTGTATTGAAGGTACCTAACGGAATTATAGAAAATTGTCAGACTCGTTGTGTACAAGATTTTTAGTAGTAGGATTTGTACCAAAACAATCATGTGATGAACTCTGACCTATATAACACTATAGGTTGTAGATTATTAAACTAAGAAGGTGTCCCTCCTACAGGACAATATCAAACTCAGGTTGGGACTTGTCTCCAACCTACACACTTCATCATATTGCATAGAAAAAATCATGCACAATATCATGTGAACTAATATAACTATGTACAAGGTATTATGAGCCTCTACACAGTGTTATTCAAAAATAACATTATATGAACTAGTACCATATTTTCAGACATGCATGAACAAACATGAGACCCCACATTCACCTATAATTTCAGCAACCACATATTATTTATGCATGGTCATCCATGACATACAAAAATTAGTAAATAATTATCCATATTAATTCAGTGTAATCAGATTTTGTGAGGAATTTAATGTAAACATTATTTTTCCTTAAATACTAATGGGAAATGGAGTTTGGGACAATACTCACCTCCCAACCATTGACTTGTTGCAATTCAACCCCTTATGCAGCTATCACCCCCGAGATTGACTTTGGGGCTTGAGAAGTTTGTTCAAGGATCAAGTTCTAGATGTACCAGGGATTCTAGAGGTTTAGTCCACCTCCACTCTTCAACCAAAGAGTACTTAATTACAAGCTAGTGTAGGGACTTCAAAGGAATGAAACCTACACCCACTAGTCAATTTACTGCCACAGTAACTCAACCTAATGAAAGGAATCCAGAGCTACAGGCTATTCTAGGGACTCTAGATGTATGCAACCTCCACCCATTGGAAAATTATTTGCCACAATAACTCCACCTAATGAAGGGAATCTAAAGTCTACTGTCAGGATGATTGAAATGTGAAAGGGAAGTTGGGATCTCTCTAATTTCTAAGAACCAAGGTGCTAATTTCATCGGGCTATCTAGGGAGTCCAGAGAGCATTATCTCCAACCTAAAGCCCTAGGAGTCCAAAGGTTTACATCCTCACCCAGAAGAGAGTTTACCCATTCTCCTATGCCTAGTCATCATTTTCCTTGTCTCTTATGAGTTCAACTGTGCTGAAAGACTCATCTACTTGATTTTGTAGATGAAAACTCCTACTAGTTTCCATGAATTGTTTTCACTGACCTCTCATAACCACAAGTGGATTCAACCATATATTTTGATAGGATCATTTTGTGCTTCTAGTGGAAAACATACTATAGTTATACTTATCCCATTCACAAACCATAGATGTGCTCTTTTTCTCTATGTATATCGAAGATATCTCAACTCCAATGTTTTTTTTTTCTATTTGTATCTCTCCCTCTACGAAACGTATTTCTCTCCCTCTAATTTTTCCTGTTGAATCCTTCCCACTGGTAATTAGTGTTTAGGCTAGCCCAAACCTTTTGGACCAACTAAAAATCTCCCACTTGTCCTCTATGTCCATCTTTTGTGTTGATTGGCCTTGTCATCACTGGTTGGTTTTGGGTTTGCCAACCCAGTCTTGTAGGAAAATCAAATTAATTCCACTTAACCTTTTGTCGCTTGCCTGCCATTTGTCAACAAAAAAATGTGTTTATGCAAGAAAAAATCTTCTAAGGTCCTGGAATTAATTGTCATTTTTTTTTCCCTTTTCCCATGTGTCTAAATCATTATACATACACACAAAAACATATTCAAAATGTTTACACCATTTATGCCAATGAAAAATGACCAGAGAAACATTCACCATATCTAAAAGAGTGCAAAATGTCCAAGGCAAAATTTACAATGCCCTCACAAGTACCAAGCAAGGTTTTCAACAATAAATAAATAAATAAATAAATATATATATATATATATATATATTACTTCAAAGTGTTTACACTATTTATTCCAGTACAAATGACCAGGAATACATTCACAATATCTACAAAAGTGTAAGATGACTAGGGAAATATTTACCTACACAAATCCGAATTGATTGGGTTCATTATGAAAACCTCTTTTAAAAGAGAGATTGCAATGGATAACAATGTAGCCATGTTACACAGTATTTTGTCACACCTCTTTCACTTCCCTGTGACATACCCCAAAGTTCCCGAAACATGACCATCATGCAGTGTACTCATTCATATATGCAGCTCAGATCCTCCCTAAGATATTGGTTGGACAATACATTGAGCTTCCCTTGAAGGAAATAGCTCTAAAACCTTAATTTGAGAATCATTGCTCTTATGAGACTAAAAATCGCGATGGTCGCCTATTGCATTATAATCGACCCGCGATGGCATCACTCCGTTCACTTGTATACCCACGATGATCCCAAAAAGGAAATTTTCCCAAAGAGGATGAGATGCTTCGTGATCTAAAATCTTCCAGAGCGGTGATATAAAGGTTGTTTGGTGTATATGAGGTCGAATTCTCCCAACTTGGCCTCTTGGTCTTATCCCTATGAGATACCTCCTTGAGATAAGGGCCTACTCCTATTTTTGGAGAGATCCTAACTCCCTTTCCCAACCTATATATTCATCCTCTCCCATTCCCAAATGGTTGGAGGTTGGTTTGTCTATGCCTATTTGCACCATTATGCTAAGATTGTGCATATATGCTATTCATTTGACTTGGAGAAGGAGTGCTTGAAGAGCTTATCTTGGACTTGGATATTCATTCAAGGAGAGCCTATCAACATCAAGGCTTGGTTGTATGCTTCCCTTATTTTCTCTTAATATATAACTGCTGGTTCATTTTCCCTAAATGTGTATGCTCATGTATAAATTAGCTTAACATTACTTGATCAGTTAAGTAGGTTGCTTTTGGATATGCTATTTGTATTTGCATGCCTTGTTGTGTCTTGATCTCTTGTGCAAGTGCATAAATGTTGAGAGAAGCAAGAACGAGCCCATGGCATGAGTGGTTCAAGGTCTACAACAAAGGAGATCGAGATAGCATCAGAACGAGGTAGGCCAACTTCTTCATCTCTCTTTTCAATTGCAACTTAGGGAAGTGTCTAGTAGAATGTCACTTCAATTGTTAGACCCACTCATTGGGCTAGAGGGATCGTCTATGTCCGTAGAGAGGATTTACCTAGACAAAAAAATGGTGACTCCACTAGGGAGCCTATAATCCTTTCCATCCAATTTTTCACCTTGTTTTTGTGATTATTTTGACCAACCGTCCATTCCCAGACTTGTTTTCTTGTCTATAACTATTTTCACTTTCTGGTAATTGCTTGAAGGTTCTTGATTTGTGTTGCTCTTGCATATTTTTGTCTTTTCTTTATCTTTCTCAACCATCATGGTTTTGGCCCTCACAGTCGCGATGACATCGCATATATATTTATTACAGTAGTGATGATCTATGCTTTTCTTTTAACAGGTGCGATGATAACAAAGGTTAAAGAAAATTAGGATTTGTCTTCTTTTTTTTAGTTTTTGCCTTCTGTCAGTGGTTTACTAGTGCGACTTTAGTGTTCTTATCTTTCTTGCAGGTTTTTCTGATTACAATTACCTCTTGATTTGGTTTAAGTGTGTTTGGAGCTTAATTTGCCTTCTAGGGTTTTAGTTCTTCTAGGTCATCCTTCATTCACTCATCGGTCTTCTTTTCAGAGATCAATTACCCTTGTTCAAAGAGTCTTTTTTTGTTTGGACATATTTTTCAAATCACTTTTGGTTCTTGCGTATTAATTTGTTTTCATTAGTGTCGAATTGACTAGATCACTAGAAGCCACTAGAATCACCTTTTCGTCCTTTTCTCGACTCTTAAAACATGAAAAGGCAAAGTTTTTGTTTCAAATTCTAAAATTAATTGACTACAAAACAACATCCTTCCTATGGAAATACTCCTTAGTAGATCTTAGGTTGATACCAATGGAAACATTCTCTGGGTCTACCAATCAAGGAAACCTCTCTGATGGGAATCTTAGTCCTTTTCCTTCTTTTGGAAACACTAGTGCTCCCTATATGGCAACGTTGTCCCTTCCTAGATTGACCATTGGTATGCAAGTTTGGTTATTTTCAACCTCATTGATTCTGAGTGTCCAAATCTCTTTTCAACCGAGTTCTCCTCCACCTGAACAACATCAATCTCATGTTGATCCTAAAGTTGAGCTCTCCCCTTCTTTGCTTATTTCTTCACCTCGTTCTTCCTCTTCGCTTGGCGAAAGTTTGGATTCTAGTAACCAGGAAACTAAGAAGAAGAAGAAGAGGACAACAAGAAGAAGAAAAATAAGAAAGGGAGCAACCAAACAACTATTGTTACCGATGCAACTAATGAAGAAAAATCTTCCAACCATCCCCCGAAAGTAAAATTTCCTTGCATTTTATGTAAGGGTGACCACCTTCTTCAGAATTGTCTTGGTATTCCAGAGGTCTTAGAAGTGTGGTCCATAGGTTCACATCAACCTTTTTCATCAGCCTCTGGTGATCATGCTGGTGACAACCCCTCAACTAGTAATAGTAAATCACATGGGAAAAAATGAAAGGTCAAATTTCCTTGTAAGTTGTGTGAAGGTAATCATCCCATTCACCTTTGTCCTCTTATGGATGAAGCTTCCAAAGAGTTGGAAAACATTACAACTTCTCAACCTCGTTTTTTGATGGGTATCAAAATATTTCCCCTGATCCTTCACTAATTGATCCAGTCATTGATCAAAAGTCATCTTTGGTCAACCCCACTCTCTCTGAAAGTGAGTCTTGTTTGTCTGTTCTTGACCAACCATTGGTTGATAAAACAATAGACTTGACTCCACCTTCAATTAACCGTACCTTTTTGGTAGAGAGTGAAACTCAGACTACTTAGGTTCTTCTGGTTTCTTCAGTTTTGAATGAACTAGAGGGAAATCCTCCCATTCCCAAGGTGCATGAGAACATTTCTCTTGTTCCCATCGAGCAAGATGGCAACTCTAATGTTCCTAAGATACCCCCTCCAAGTAGTTTGGTCACTTATTTTTATTGGAGTCGACTGGCAAGATATCATCTTCCGTCTTATGTGCCTTTCCAGATTAGAGTACAAGCTTGCCATCTCACCGTACCTAGAACATTCATAGAAGAGGGCGCATCTATTAGCATCATGTATTCAACTGCTTAGAAAGCTTTAGGTTCTCCTCAGCTTGTCCCTGTCACCTAAAATATGTTAGCTTTTAACAGAGGAACCAATCAACTATTATGGATCCTTCCTAAGTTACCTATTACTTTGGGAGGAAAGATTGTCTATATAGATGTGATGGTTCTCTAGGGCACGTTGGTTGTCTAGGGCCCGTATGATCCTGATTCACTATTGACCAATCATTGACCATGCCTAGTCACCTGCCACATCAGTAGTACGGACTACTAACTGTGCAGTGACTGGGCATTTTTTTGAAAATTTCGCCTGTTTAGCAAAGCGATTAGAACACAATAACTTTCTCATATGAAATCAGTTTTCAACGAAACGAGTTGTGTTAGGATCATTTTTCCGAGATGAACGTGGTAGTTTAGGCTTTGAGCCATTCTAAGAACTTTGAATTTTGAGCTAAACACTGAGCACCTGATCAGTCAACCTCGTTAAAAAATGAAATAGGTCATGAACATGGTTCTTTTTCCTATGTCAAGCTCATTAAAAAATGAAACAAATCCCCTTCCAATTTGAGTCTTTGATTAGATCTCATAAAGTCCCAGTCGAATCTTTCACTTAATCTCGTAAGTGAACGCTCATTCCATCCACCTGTTAGTAACTCATAGTCTACTTAGGTTAATGAACTAAAGCTTGGGGGGCATGTACCTCGAATTGAATCATTACACTTGGGGCATGTAAACTTATCTCAAGAATGTTTTATATTTGTTTCAAGCTTGTGTAAAAATGAAACCAAACCCAATCATAGTTCTTTCTCATGTTTCAAGCTTGTAAAAAATGAAACCATCCTCAAGTATATTCAAGCATAGTTTCCCATGCTTCAAGATTGTGTAAAAATGAAACCATTCCCACTTTACATCTTGTGAATTCCGTTTTTATCAGCTATTTTTTTCCAGATGAGCCTTGGTTATTTCATTCCATCATCACCATCTCTTTGGCCCATCATATGCTTTCACTTGGTTGTTTTACCTGTGCCTGAGGAATATCTGCGATGAGTGGTCTTGTTAGCCAGCCTCTTGACCATTACATATTTTGAGCAGTTCCATCATGACAGAAACCAATTTCTATCCTTTTATACCACTCATTCCTCCAGGAAGAGTCGTCTTTCAGCTCTTTTCTGACTCTTGAAATATGAAAAGATTGTCGAGTACTTGTCCTTTCAAACTCGTTAAATTAAATGAATTAACTTCATCTCAGTATATGTTTACCCATTTTTCTAGCTGACATTGAATATTTATGAAAAAGGTACACCTTGATCGACATTGTCAAGAGGTTCTCTTGAATATTGTTTTCTACATTTTCAGATTCAAGAGAAAAATTACGAAAAGGGGCCTGATGGAGTTTTCTTTTTCATCTCTTTTTCAAACTCTCTAAATATGAAAAAGACACTGAGTCATTCTTACGTCAAACTCGTTAAAATTTCACAACAAAAGACTCGTCGCCATGATGAGACCGAGTTTCTCCTTCCTAGGACTCGTAAAACTTAGTAGGATGGATTCATTTGAAGATTGAATTTACATGACAAGCATATGCTATCCCCTTCAAGATTGTGATAAAAATAATTGTGGTACTCGCTAGAAATAGTGGGGAAAAATGAAGATGAAACATCTCTTGTATAGGCAGCATGTCACTCTTGAACATGACACTCATTTGGTTATCATGTCGAATTTGGGATATCCTCACTCAGTCACTTGTCCTTCTGGGTTTGGGTAATCCATTTTTCCTCTCATTTAATTATTCCACTTCGTCATTATGACCCTTGGTCCTATGTTGAGTCAAATGTTACCACACTCTGGAGTCGTGTCGCCAATATGTTCAAGAGAAGTCTTATCTGCAGTCTATTACCTATACATTGTCTGACTCTTTGCTACAGTCTTGGATCCTACTCATTTTATTCCACTTTATTCCTCGTTTCGTGTCGATGATGAGGGAATCATTATGACCCTCCTTTAATAGGTCACTTCCTATCGACTTCAACTCATTATCCAAGAAGATGACTTAGAAACTCCCTTTCATTACCTTAAAGCTTACATGCCTTAATGGCAAGTTCTTCACATTCGACGATAGGTTTTCATTATTGACCTTCATTCGGGTGATTCCACGAGTGTTCGACATCAACTTCGTTTTCACATTCACGGATTGTATTGTCATACCTTGAGGACCATTGTCATTATTGGTGGTTTCTCTCGTGCCTGTTAATGGTCCACATCATTGGTCAGTAATCAGGTGGTTTTCTAGCATGTTTGACTTCGACACATTCATTCGCATGTTAGAATTCATACTTTGATTGGGTTGGGATGGAGCACAAGACCCTGAGTCTTGTCTGATATGACTCAGGCTACATGGAGTTATGTGTTATTCATGATTGTACACATGTTTCTACCAGTGGATGGTTGTGACCATACCGTGGGACTTTACATTTATGATGATCCTTCTATATTGGATGGCTATGTCCATACCTTGGATCTTAGATTTACAGATGATCCTTTTTATTTGGATGGATGCGCCCATGCCATGGATCCTTTCATATAGTCCTTATTATCCGAATGGATGCGTCCATAGTGTGGATTCATGTTTTTACATCATATATGTATATGTATATGCATCCTTGATTTGCTGGTCTCCTGACAGTGTTTGTCCTCATCCTTCCAAAAGCTTGTAAAGCATCTCAGCCATCACTCCCTATTCTGCCTTCATTCTTTAGGGGGCATTTGTTACACAGTATTTTGTCACACCTCCTGCACTTCCCTGTGACATACCCCGAAGTTCCTGAAACATGTTCATCATGAAGTGTACTCATTTATATATCAAACTCAGATCCTCCCTAAGATATTGATTGGAAAATGCCTTGAGCTTCCCATGAAGGAAATAGATCTAAAAACCTAATTTGAGAATCATCACTCTTATGAGACTAAAAACCGTGATGGTCGCTTGTTGTATTATACTCGACCCATGATGGCATCACTTTGTTCACTTGTATACCCGCGATGATCCCAAAAAGGAAATTTTCCCAAAGAGTATGAGAAGCTTCGTGATCTAGAAGCTTCTAGAGCGACGAGATGGAGGTTGTTTGGTGTAGATGAGGTCAAATTCTCCCAACTTGGCCTCTTGGTCTTATCCCTATGAGCTACCTCCTTGAGACAAGGGCCTACTCCTATCTTTGGAGAGATCCTAACTCCTTTCCCAGCCTATATATTCATCCTCTCCCATTCCCAAATGGTTGGAGGTTGGTTGGTATATGCCTATTTGCAACCTTATGCTAAGATTGTGCCTATATGCTATTCATTTGGGTTGGAGAAGGAGTGCAAGGAGAGCCTATCAACATCAAGGCTTAGTTGTATGCTTCCCTCATTTTCTATTAATATACAACTTCTAGTTCATTTTCCCTAAATGTATATGCTCATGTATCATTTAGCTTAACATTCCTTAATCAATTAAGTACGTTTATTTTGGATATGCTATTTGTATTTGCATAGCTTGTTGTGTCTTGATCTCTTGTGCAGGTGCATAAATGTTGAGATCAACAAGAACGAGCCCATGGCATGAGTGATTCAAGGTCTTCAACAAAGGATATCAGGATAACATCAGAATGAGGTAGGCCATCTTCTTCATCTCTCTTTTCAATTGCAACTTAGGGAAGTGTCTAGTAGATTGTCACTTCGGTTACTAGACCCACTCATTGGGCTAGAGGGATCGTCTCTATCCGCAGAGAGGATTTACCTAGACAATTCTTGTGGAGGTGCGTAAATGTTGAGAGAGGCAAGAACGATCTCGTGGCACGAGTGATTCAAGGTCTTCAACAAAGGAGATCGAGATAGCATCAGAATGAGGTAGGCCATCTTCTTTGTCTCTCTTTTCAATTGAAACTTAGGGAAGTGTCTAGTAGATTGTCACTTCGGTTGCTAGACCCACTCATTGGGCTAGACGAATCATCTTTGTCTATAGAGAGGATTTTTTTTTCCACTGGAAAAATCGTAATTTTATTCATTATGAGTAAAATTACATGTTGTAGATGCTGAATAGCATATGCTGTAACAAAACTTGTCCTGCTAATCAGGAGCTAATAATCAATCAAATAGTCAATCTAGGCTTTCCTACTCTTCTTTTTTTCCACTTTCCGCCAACCTTCATTGTTAGGCGGAGCTGTTACAATAATCATTTTTGTTTCATTTGTGGCAGCCATGATGTCCTTTTCAGAATCTGTGCTTGTTGGTGAGCATGCTCGTTTGCTGCCTCCTATTTCCTGCCTGGAGTTCTCATATTGCTGCTGAGGGTTACCTGCATTTGTGTCTATTGTTCCTTCAATCAGATTTTCATTGTTCTGTAGGTAGCGTGGATAGCTTTCTTTGCTGATTTCTGGGTTATTCCTTCCTTCTTCATCTTCTTGTATATTGCTGGTGGTTTCTGCATTCTTTTCCTCTTCTATATCCTCTTCTATATCCTCCACCCATGTGGTTGAAAATTGCCATCCTTTCGGCTTTGGTGGTTGTCTCCTTTTCCTATCTTTTTTGTTTTGTGGGCATGCATTCTGTAGATGACCTGTATGTCTACATATGCGGCAGCGGAAGGCGGTGTTTTCATAATCCAGTAGTTGTGCCCATTGTTTTCCATTATGTATTAGGAGAATGTGCTCAGGTAGGCCTTGACTGAGATCTACCTCCACGCATATCCTGGCAAATGTGTAGATATCCTTGGATAGGCGCTCATGATCTGCTTTTAAAAAAGATCCCAGGGTATTGCCTATTCCTTCCAGTACTTTGTAGTGCCAAAAGTGTATAGGAAGGTTAAACAGTTTTACCCAAACTGGCATTTTGGTGACCACCATGCTGTTTGGATCGAAATCTGGGAACCAAGATTTCAAGAAAAGGCCAGTGTTTCCCCAAAACCATGGTCCCTCGTTCAAAGCATATTCTTTGTCCTTTATGGTGTCAAATTTGACAATAAAGAATCCTTTTGAACAGAGGTGGATATCACAGTTTTCTGTCCATATGGAGTAGATCCATTGACGAAGGGCTTCCGGCTTGGGCCAAAATCCATTGAACCTGCATATCACTGCTTTAGTTGAGTAATCAGTTTGTATTTCATTCACCTCTGGTATGGAGATTGTTAATGCAGGGTTCTGTGTTGTCTGCTCAACAATGTATGCCCCTGGTGCTGTAGCTTGCTGTTCTGGTTTCTTTTGTGGTTCCATCTTCCCTTTGACTACATCTTTGAAGGAAACAGGTCCTTTTGAGCTTGTGCCGGGGCAGCCTCCGCGCAATCTTGTACTGAGACAGATGGTAGAGTCCTTTGCTATACCGTATTCCATTAGTTTGAACCCCTCCTGAATTACCTTCCCTGCATAGAGGAGGAGTTGTTTGCATGGTAGAATTCCAGTCTTTTCATGTATCCTCTGTTTGAGGATTTCTGTTGCCTCCCATATCCCTATTTCGATGCATATTGTGTTCCCTCCCATAGATCTAATAAATAGAGGGATTTTTTTTATCTTCAATCGTCTTTGCCGGTGAGTGTATTTCCATATCTGCACTACAGGGGTCTAGATCTGAAAGCCTATGACCCGATCTGTGCCCAAGTACTGTAGATCGCAGAGGATCAGTCTACCGGATCAAAATCCTGTAGACGCAGGCGCTGCTTCCTATCTAGGGCGTAATCCAAGATGGGGGTCGTTTTACAATGCGCGGTTCTAGATTTTGGATCTCGTGGCTCGATCTCAGCTCCATGCCACAGATCAAGTAAAATAATGCCCGATCTGGGCTCAATGGCACTTGCTTGAGTAGGTTTTTAATGAGATCTGCAGCCTGTAGAAACAGATACCGGTTCTGATGTGCAAAATTTTTGAGATTTCTTTTTCTTACGTCCAGGGTTTTGTCGACATGGGCTTCTAGTCCTCGGATCTGTATCAGTATACCACTGCAGATCAAAACACAGTGATTGAATGCCCTCCGCTCTGAATCCGGACGCGCTTCGCAGACATTTACATTGCTAAATTTGCTGGGTGCTAGATCTATTCGATGCTCAGGTCTCGAACTGCGCCGGAAGCCCTCTTTCACCTGTGGAGCGATAGGCAGGTACAGGGTTCTGAACTTATCCGTCGCCAATCTCACCGATCTCGCAGCCTCAGGATCGAATCTCGCTGTTTTTACGCCTGCTTTCGCCATCACCCCGGCTTTAGATCCCTGTCTATAGAGAGGATTTACCTAGACAACAAGCCATATTTGTGACATCTCCTACTCTAAAATGATACTCCTTCACAGTCAAGAACTTAGAGTCTCTCAACTTCTATGTTGATGTTTATGTATTCATGTAAACCCTTGCACAGATCCAAGCTGAGAAGAATTCTAGCCAGATACATGTCCTTAGTCTATTGGAATGAGTAGTTCACATCCAAGAAAGTCTCAATCCTATCCCCAAGATCTTGAAAACTCTTTGCATTCCACATGTGAGAGGGAAAGCTAAGAAATCTAACCCATATAGGAACCATATATAGTCGCTATTAGCTTGCATTGAAGAGAAAGGTACAAAATTTGAACATTATGGGGTTCAAATCATTGGAACAAATAGAATCTCAAATTTTAACCACCTCCTTATGAGAGATAAAGTTTATTTGAATCCATCCTTTTGCAAGAGTAAAAATTTCAGGAAGAGAAGTTACTTTTGGGACTATCATGACCAAGAGCCACTCCTGCAAAGTCTTGATGCTAAATTTATTCCCTATAGCTCTTCCGACCTGAGACTTCTCCACTAGGAGTTCCACTTGTTCTCTTCTACATCATCTGCCAAATTGAGCTTATAAGAGGTTGTAACTTTTTCACACTTTAGAACCTTATTCTTCTTTACGTTTTTCTCTGAACTAGAAAACCCTTTTGCATGTGAATAGGATACTTCCTCACCCCCACCTTCATTTTATTTTACACCACAAACTTCATGCCTTAGTTCACCACCATCCCCGTCTGCTAAGAAATATCTCAGGATCCTACTTATGGTAGGCTCAAAAATATCTATCTCATGTTTAAACATCATAAAATACCCCAAAACTAGTGAATGGAATCTCACCTCAACGGAAAAAAGAGGTAAAGTCCTCTCAAACATAGAATAATCCAGAGGGTCCCCAAACCCAAAACCCATAAAACCCGCTAGATTCACCCCCTGTATATAAAAACCTAACCCACAAGATAATGGGGGTTCCAAAATGTTATAAACACTTGAATCCACCAAAGTCATTGACCCAATTATTTCCAGAGAAGTGGTAAAATATTGGGTATCATGAGTTAAAAAATTGGAGTTACCAGACCCAAAGTCCCCAATTTTTTACTTAGAAAACTTGTAAACCCCCGAAAAAAAACCTTAGAAAAATCAATCACTTTTCCATAGACCCACCAAGATGATTTGTAACTACCCTTGAATGTCGAAACTCCTCTTTAGAAACAAAAAATTCACATAAATCGGACTGCTAGCATAATCTATCATTTCCATCTCCCCCATCCTACCAAAACCTTAAATATCTGGTCCAAAACCCAGATGCCCAACACTGATTGAAACCCCACACCTCCCATCTGAAACCCTCATGCCAAGCCTATTTTTTTTGTTAATAATATCAATAAAATCCATAAGATTGCAATCAATTTCCATCAATCCCAAGTAATAACCCTAAAACTAGTAAATTTAATAAAGCAATTTATAGGCATTTGGCCCTCCCCCAGGTTGTTGAACCAAGATATCGATAAAAATTGGTGGCCCCTTGTTACACAATAATTTGTCTCTCCTATCTCTTCCTGTTCCTGATCCTCGAGAACCCTAGTAGTGACTACTATGTTATACTTTCACCATGAAACCTATGCTCTTGCATCCCTTGAAGTTTGAAGAAAGTATTTCTCACTCCCTTCAGAACATTTCCAGAGAATCCTTCTTAAAACGCAGTTTTTAAGATCAGTGCTCTTTCCCAGTGTCTCACCTGCACCGATTTGCAGAGTTTAACACTAGGAACCACACCAATCAGCACTACTATTAGCTCAATACCCACATTGGTCTACTTCTGGAAATTTTTTATAAAATGAAATGGAGTTTCACGTCTAGAAACTTCTAGTGGTGATGTGTTGGATGTTCTTTTGGTTGGATAAGGGTCGAGAACTCCATATAAGGTTCTTTCCCCCTTAAAAGTGGAACTTCCCAAGGAGATAAGACCTTCTTCTCCCTTGAGTGGAACTCATTCTTATCCTCCTCTCCCTATATAAACCACTTCCTCTTACCACAATACAACACATAGTGAAAGTGGTGGAGATATAGAACTAGCTGCAAAATTATGAAATCTTTAGCTTTTCATAGAAGAAGATTAGTCTTAGATGAAAAAAGACTAGTCTTTTGTAGCTAAAGCATGAGGAGAGAGATTTAGAGATTGGAAGCCATTTCATGTCAAGCTAGAGAAGGAAAAGAGTGCTAAAAAGGCATGTAGTAGTAGGACTTGGATACCGCAAAGGAGATCTCCAACATCAAGGCTTCGGTTGTATTTATCTTTGAAGTTTATTTTAATAATACTAATGGTTTATTTCCTATATCGGGTGTAATATTACATTTGATATCTTATAACTCCTTGACTTTTAATTAGATTGGATTTGTTTTTATGCTATCACGTTTTTTGTTGTTTCTTGCATGTTTGTTTCAGGTACTTGAACGAAAGGAACAAAAGGAAGCTGGAGAAAGGAAGCAAGATCACCATCAAGTGGATTAGCGTTATAAGAGGTAGGCCCTCTTATTCGATTCTAATCTAAGGAAATTTACATTAGATTGTCTTGTTTGTGGCTAGACCCACTCTCTTGGGCTAGAGGGATCGTCTCTATCCACAGAGAGGATATTCCTACACCACACCCCTTCTCAAGGGACAAATCTATTTTTCCTTCTATGTTCTGCGTTTTTTAACCTTCTTGTTCAAAGATAAGGTAGATAAATATATCATGTTTTTAAGTTAACCATACATCATGGGAGTGTAGGGAATCTATTTGGACCAGTGGGGCCCAGATTTTAATGTAGAAAGTGATGTTCCCTTTGTAGTCCAAGTTTGGTTTACACTGCCCTATTTTCCCCTCCATGGCTAGAGTGAAGAGACCTTTTGAAACATCAACAACACTCCAATACATTATATAAATTGAGCCAAGCAATGAGAAGTGATGTGAGCTTGTGCTCGAATAAGTGTAGAGGTAGATCTAGAAAAGGGTTTTCCTATAGCAATAAATCTGACCTTGGACAACTAAACTTTTCTTTAGGAAGTTGATTATGATAAACTCCATTTTAAGTGTAAATAATGCCATGAGTATGGGTAGATTAACAAATATTATAATAAATCAAAGGAAGTGTAGAAGGAGGTTGAAGATGGAGATCATTGGCAGCAATCAAAGAGTAGAAGGGGCCCTCCTCGTCAAAATACAACAACCAAAACATTGAAAACCAATGGATCTAATCCAAAAGCTCCTCCTTCCCCAAAAATAACCTACCCTTGCAACTATTAAGGGTTCCTCTTCTAGAAAAAATAACAGATCTAACTTGTAAGGTAATAATTTTGAATTTCTAGAGCAACTAGATGAAGATGAATAATTTCATGTGCAAAAAACCCAAAAGAACCTATTTGAATATCATTCACACACCATCTTAGAAGGTTGAAATGCAAACATGCTGCATTAGAATATGTCCCAATTGTGGAAAATAATAATGAATAATATGATTCAAATGAAGAATAAATCTTCATCTTGCCCAAAAATATGAGGAATCAACAAGGGACCATGTTCTTTAGGTCTATAGCTAAAAATTTTGAAGGAGAAAAGAAGAAGATCAAGAAAAAAATAATAGAAGTACATGAAGAAAGGAAAATATGGATGTGAGGAAAAAGAAAACAAAGATATATAATCGGTCACTCAACAAACCATTGAGGTTTTTTTTCAAAAAACCCCAAGAATAACTAGGAAAGATAATAATCCAACCCTTGTGTAAGGGGGCTCAAAATCAATTAGTAGATGAAAATTGTCTCATGGAATTGCATAGGATTAGGCTAAGAAAGAAACATGTCTAAACATAAATTCTAATTAAGAAAGAAAATATTGTAATCCTCATTCTCCAGGAGATGAAATTGGGGGATCAAGACACCCTCCAAAAATGTGTGAATTTGTGGCAAGGATGTGAGGCAAAGGTGGTCAGTGCTTGTGGTGCATTGGGAGGTTTATGTACTATGTATCCCTCTTCAAGTTTTTAGATTCTTTCCCATTATATCTCTATTCATTAGATCATTGTGTTTCTTCTTCACAATCCAAGTCATAAGGCATGTTGTATTATATATGTTTATATGCCAGTCATTTATAATAAAAAAAAAAGTTGCTTTTCGATCATCTATTTTTTCTTTGGGGGATTTTGAGTTTAAGAAAATTTATATTTTTGGAGGAGACTTCAATACCATTCTTCATCCTTGTGAAAAAAAGGAGTATCCCTAGTTAGTAATCCATTTAAGGAGAATTTGGAATATATTATTTCCAAATTGGACTTGCTTGACATCAAGCCGATATCCAACAAATTTACATGTAGAAATAAGAGAGTAGAGCTTGTAAATATTGTGACTAAATTGGACAAATTATTAGTCTTCAACTTCTCCCTAGCTCAATTTTTCCTCATTTCATCTCAAATATTGTCTTAGAGTGGATCAAACCATCATATCATCTCACTAGATATTCACCTTGAAGTGGATTAGGGCCCTTCAACTTTCCATTTTTATCCACAATGGCTGCAAAAATATGGCTTCATGGAATCAATTTTTCAAGCATGGGGAAAATTGGTCTCTAGATTCCCAGTCTTTAGTTGGGAGAATAAAATAAGAGTTAAAGATGGCATTAAAGCTATCAACTAAGGAAAATCAACATGATTTGAAAAAAAAAGAATTCTTTAGCGCAAAATTCATCTGAAAGTAATACAAAGATGAATGGATTATGAATAAATTTTAGTGGAATTTTTAAAGGAAACAAGAATTTAATTTGTATCACAAGGATTTTTGAGAGGAAGAGGAAGTATGGAGGTTGAATTCACACAACTTGTGGCTCCAAGTAGGGGACAAGAACATCGATCTTTTCAAAATCAAACCAAAATTCAACTAGAAAAAATAACATTAAAACTATATTAGTTGATGTGGAAACCATATCAAAATTCTCTCAAATCAAAGATAAGGTGGTCCAACATTTCAACAATCCATACAAAGACTAAGGTAATTATGATGAGAAAGTCATGTGATATATGTTGGAGCACGTCCCTCCCTTGGTAACTATGGAAGATAAAATGTATATTCTATGCCACATCTCTAAGGATGAAATGTAGATGGTATTAAATTCCTTCAATCCAAACAAGGCCCCTAGTTTGGATGGTTTTTCAGAAAATTGTTATCAACAATGTTGGGATGTCATCAAGTTTGATCTATGTAGAATAATTTATTATGCTTTCACACATAATTACATTGGAGTTGGGATCAAATCCTGATTTTTAGTGTTAGTTCCAAAAGAAGTGAATCCTTCTTCAATTTCTAGATTCAGACCAATCTCTCTTGGTAATATGTCATATAAATTGTTATCCAAAATTATTTCCCTCATATTCAAATCATTGGTGCCTAAATTAATCTTTGAAAATAGGGGTGGGTTCTGAGTCATAGGCAGATTGTAGATAATATCATTCTTGTTCAAGAAGCAGTCCCCTATAGAAAATCTAAATGGGAGAAAGAAATGATCACTAAATTAGTCATGGCCAATGAATTTGATAGAATCTTCCACAAATTTTTATTTAAGGTGATGAGGAAATTTGGTTTTGAAGAAAAAAATTATTTTTTGGATCTCCTCTTGTATCTACAACCTTTGTATTTCTCCATTTGTTGATGGGAGATTGGGTTGATTTCTTCAAAGCTTCTATAGGATTAAGGAAAGGCTACACATTATTTCCCATTTTTTATATTTGAATGACAGACTCTCGTAGAAGAGGATTAGATTTTGAACGAAGAAGAGAATCAATTTGAGGAATCATACTTGTGAGAGGAACAAAAAATATAAATCACACACACTTTGTTGATGAAACACTACTCTTGGGTGGTGCCACAAATATTATTGCAGTGAGATACCATTCTATTCTAGAAAAGAATTTGCAGGCCTCTCAAGTAATGAAAAACAAAGGGAAAAACGAAATTTATAGTTGGAATATTGGAAAATTAATCTAAGAACAAATGATACACACTTTGGTATTATTTGTTGCAAAGGCCTAGAAGGAATTTAAATACCTACGCATTCCAATTAGTTTTAAGTTTCATGTCCATTAGTCCTGAGTTCCCATTTTTTAAGTTTAAACTGAAATTTGACCAATGGGGCACCCATTTTTTGAAGCCAACTAGTAGAGTCATTCTTATAAAACTTGTCTTTTTTAATATTCCTTTGTACCAATTCTCAGCATTGCTAGCTCCTTTGGGGCTCCATATGTAGATGGAAAAATAAATTTGAAATTTTTTGTAGCAAGGTGGAAAGTCTAACTCTAGAAAGTTCAATCTAGGAAAGTGGACAATCATCCACACCCAAAAATTCATTGCAGATTGAGCATTGGAAATTCATATTTAATGAATCATGCCATTGGTGTCTCTTTGAATGATGACTAGCGGAAACATGTAATTAGGCTCAAATAATTATTTGGGAGAATGGTTAATTTTCTTTGATTTCCCATCCTGTGTACGGGGAATCATTTATCCTAGTATTACAATAAGCATTAACAGGATGAGCAGGTGCAAGAGCTTCATCTTTATGTTCTTTTTGTTCCTACTTCGATTTGATATTCTCAATTGGGATCCTACATGTCTTTGCTTCATGCCCATCATTTCCACAAAAAACATATGAAGACCATATCTTTCACCATGATTGTGCCTACCCCCTCTGCATACAAAATTCATCTTTCCACATCCTCTCTTACTACATTTTCCTCGAGAAGAATCATGTGATTTATTCTTCCCTTTTCTTACAAGAGAAATAATTTTCTACCACCAAGAGCAAGAATATTGAAAACCTTGTGCTTGAATAAGAAATAGCATAGGACAACCAAATATTGTAGAAAAAATTATAATGGAAGTAGTGCCAAAGGGGTAGCCTTTTGAAACTCCTTGCAAAAATAAAAACCATTGCTCTCAAAAAAATATGAAACAGTGCCAAAAATAAAAATGGTCATCATCGTTTGAGAAGAAAAAAGTCCTCTAGAATTGATTTGTCATGATTTGGAAGGAAATTTAAATTGCAATGAAGATTGAAAAAAGGAAAAATCCAACAGATTCCAAATACATGCAACACATATTGCAAGTAGGTTGGGGAATTATGAGTTTCTTTTTAGATCATGAGTTTGAATTTCATATGTGATAGAACAATTACCTAATCCCTAAGACCATTTCATGTATGTTGTGAGGTCTAAGGTTGGAGTTTCCTAAACAAGTGTAGACAAAATAAAGCATTTTGTCCATGTTATCATAAAGAATAGGGAAAATAATTTATGACAAAGCAAATAAACAATCCCAAATATGCACTAAATGTTGCAATCTCGCCATTTTCCCCATCATAAGCCATATTAAGTCAAGGTCCTTAATTTTCTATGACTAACTTCTCCAGAAATAAATTAATAAAGGTCTCTAATATTATTACAAACAACTTGCTTTGTGGCCTGTACATTGTAATTAAAGCATAAAACCTAGGGAAAAATGAAACTTGGAAATCAAACTCCATGACCTTTGATGATAAAACTTTGCATGAAATCTTGATTTTAGAGTTGGCTTCTCAGTTTTTTGTAACATGCAAGGAAAATATTCATCTTCTGGTTTTGTGTTTATGCAACAGAAAACCCACACCTTTATCACTCAAGGTTTTGATATCTCATTCCTCTCCTTGAAACTTGCTACCATTCACATTTAACTAAATCATAGCACCGTCTATATAACTGCTAAGGTACATATACCTCAAAAATTCAATCCCCATGCCTTAATTTGTGAAATCTTGACTCCTACCAAAGAGAAGAAGCCCTCAATTCAAGGTGTAAAGCATTGCACAAGGCAGAAGTGTCCTTAGGGTTTTCAAATGCATTATTAGAATTTATATAAAACTAACCTACTCTAATACTAATATCAGGATAGGATTGATTCATTCCATGCATTAAAGGATCTTTATTAATGAGAGCCATATATAAATACATTGAAGAATGAGTTGTGTTTTTTTTTTGCGAAAAGAAACTGATATTTTCATTCCTATAAAAGGAAAACACATTATGTATATAAATAATTTTCATGTGTATTATGCAAGGATCCGGCCTGATCCAAGTGTGGTAATACTATCACAAAAATATTAGTTAATTGTATACGAAACACATATTATCAGTGCTATAACATAAAAAAAATCAAAACAAGAAACAAATTCTTATTTGTGCAATATAGGAGTGATGTAAAGATCATACAAAAGAGTGATATGAAATCATACAAAATGGTTGCATAGGAGCAATATATCTATAGTATATAAGTGCAAATAAAAAAAATGCCCATCCATATAGGGTCGATTTAAGAACTAAAGCTGAACCGCACCCCAGACCTCTGTCACCAGCCATAATCCCAGATCCATTAACATGCCTTGTTTAGAAAGACCATTAGTGATCTTGTTCCTTTCCCTGAAAACATGGTAGCATGTGAAAGATTAGAAAAATAGTTTGATTCACTGAATGTCCCCCACAATATCAACAAACAATATATTGCTTCAACATTGAGTCATGTTAACCCAATTGATAGTAACCAAAGAGTCATTGAAGCACTAAAGGTGATAAATTCCTTTCTCAACAGCAAAGGTACTAAGGATACAACAAGTATTAACCTTAACCCAATTATTTGACCCCATTTCCCTACCCCTTTCTAACATGGAAGGAATGGTTTTCAGATATATGGAGAACAAAACCACCACCACAAATAGGCACATCCTCATGGGATACACCTTCAAAGTAACCCCAAGGATTTGTATTATCTGGGGATTCAATGCAAAAAAACTAATCATTCAAGGGAATCCTTGATTGTGGGTAATGAGAAAGAAAATCCAACACCTCAACAACATTTTTTTCTAGGTAAGACGAAAAGTCCTAGAAGATAGCTCTGTTGCATGTGATCCATATGCCCCAACATAAGATTAGTGGAAGCACACGAAATGTAGCAGTAGTCTTATTATTAGTCTATAATTTCTAATTTGTTGATAGGTGGTTGTCATTGATGTCAACACAAGAAGCACCAGGAGCTACCATGATCTTCCATGGAAAATTTGACATGGAAATTCATGGAATCTTGTGTCAATATCCTTCTAGATAGATTCTCCTTGATGAGATGTTTCCGTTGATATATGTTATGCCTCGTGGTTCCTCCTGGTTTGAGAGAAAATTGAGATTGAAGTTGAAGACCCAGTTTTGTGGGCTCAAACCCCAGGGGGTAGAGACATGACACCTTATTCACCAATGATTGTCACTATATGATAGGGAATCCCACCATATATAAGTTGAATAACTTCAAGGTCTAAAGGTAGTAAACCAATAATTGACATCACACTCGGGTAGGACCATATGCACTAAGCCAATCATTGACTTAAAATTCTAGTGAAATTAAAAATATTTCTAAGAAAAATCCTTGACAAAAATATTAAATAGGGTCCTTAAGGGTTTCATAAAGTTAATTTAAAAATTCAAGGACACCAACAACTTCCTTCCTTAGACCTTAAGGCAAAGCATGTTAGAAAAATTAAATATTTCAAAATAATTAAAATTTCTAAGTTTCCTCCTCTACCAGTTATCATTGAAACCCCTATTCATCCATTAAAAGGTTAACTTAGTCCATAAGGCATACAATAATTTGATTTTATTTTTAAAAAATAAATAAATATATCCTCAATGTCTACTCCTTGAAACTCTTTTGCAAACCTCTAACGTTCATACTAGAAGAATATAAAATGGAACCTTATACATCTTCCAAAATACATGTGAACTCAACGAATAATATTGAAAAGAAAAGCCCTAAAATCCTCGGATTTCCCTGAGGTTATAACATTGGAATCATGAGAGGGTTAGGGTTCAGTTTCCTTGTGCTTGTGGTTCGATTTAATGGAGGTCTACTTATTGGAGAAGAGAGAAGCTTTATTGAAGGATCTAGAGCATTTTTTTAGGTTTCTCTTGGTACTTTAGGACTGATCTATTGAACGAATTTACATAAGCACTCTTCAAAATTTTCCTGTAGTTTTGGAGTTGAGAAACATCCACAAAATCTCGGAACTCATTAACTGGCTCAAGAAAGTGCTTCTAAGAATTTAAGAGAAAATTCAAATTCGACACTTCAAAGCTTAAATCTGAGGCTTTTATGAAAATTTCAGACCAGCGTCTTCTACACATCATTTAGGTCTCAGACTCCTAAAGATTTTTTTCAGAGTATCAAGGTAATTTCGTGATGAAGTTGTCTTGGATAGTAGGTGAAAAGATTAAATATCAGGTTAGTTTATTGTTAATCTGCAACCATGGGATTCACTTGGATGTTATGTTAGGCACATGTATATTTTTATCTTTCCTACAACAGTGACCAGGTATCTATTTTGACTTGAAGTCTGGCTACAACATTCTGCATCTTTAGAACTGTATCTAGTATACCGTGTCAAGTTTAGTTAAGGCTACATTAGGGGTTGCATTTAGTGTTATAAAATTGTGTAATATCTTCTCGTCATAATTTGAAATTGTATAATATTTTGTTTTGTGTTAAGATTTGCATTGAGTCTAGGATCAATGACATGTTGTAACAAACTTGTCCTAACTACAATATTTATTATCTCTTGCTAGAAGGTTGGGGCAATGTTGGTCTTGTAACTAGAGTTGAGTCAAAGTTTGTTGAGGAGAATACTGTGTCTTGTAACTACAGTCCTAAATCTTGTACAATTTTAATTAGTATAGAAATTTGTAATCAAGGTCATTAGGATTCCTGTATAGCTTTTATGGTGTAGGTAGAATTGCAAGGTATCCCTTAGGTCTATCCTAGTCAACAATCCAATCCAGCCTTAAATTAATGGTAATGATTTAACAAGACAAGAACATCAGGACAATAAGAAAGCTACAAGTACACTTTAACTACATACTATAGTTATTTAATCTTGTACTTTCATTATTATGTACTTACATAAGTATTGCAGACAAAGGTAAGTTGAAGGGTATTTTGTTTTGTTTTGGGATTGGGTTTCGCTTGGGAATAATTTTAATTGCAAGTTCAAAAATGGTTGAATAATCCTCATCTACAACAATATAACAACTCTGAGCACGTGAATCAGTGGCATGAACTGAAGGTCAACCAGTGGCATCAAATGAAGCAGTGAAGGCACAAGCAATGAAGGCTGAGAAAAAGCATTACAACAGTGGAACATACACAATAGTAACCCATTGTCTTGTAAAGATTTAATCCTAAA
Source organism: Pinus tabuliformis (assembly GCA_031772625.1). NCBI lineage: Eukaryota > Viridiplantae > Streptophyta > Pinopsida > Pinales > Pinaceae > Pinus > Pinus tabuliformis. The sequence continues at coordinate 422,661,394 of CM062816.1, forward strand.
ATCATTATTATCAATTGAGTCAATTATTGTACATCATTGTAATTGGGAGCACAAATTTGATAAAGAGTAGATATCATTGCCTAGAGTTTAAGAAGGAAAATTTGTCTTGGGATAAGATCTTGTATTATAGTTGGGACAAGGGTTATTGGTTTGTCGGGACAAGGGTTTAGGTCCTAGTGTATCAGTTAGTCAAAGAAAATCATTGTTGTAACGTGGATCATTTTCCCTGGTACGGGAGTCCACACTTTTGTATTAAATTTTTTTCTTTATAGGGTGGTAGGGTTTTTCTAGGAAAGTGAATGAAGTCACCTATAGGACGGGGCTTGTAAACACTTCAGGGTTGTATGGTGGTGCTAGGGTGAGTTGTGGCTCGCGGGGGTGTTGGGACATCCATTCAACTAGCTGCTGATAAAACTAGGGCGTTGGGGCGTCCTTCCAATGGGAGATGGAGAAGAATTTTTTTCTATAGTTATAGGAAGACGTAGCTTTCTTTTCAGTTGGCGTTGAAGATTAAAGAACTTATTAGAAAAATGTTCGGTGGTTTTTGACCCGGAGGGGGTTTTCCACCTAAAAATATTGTGCCTACTGTCTTTATTTTTGTATTTTTGTTTACTTCTCTAACTGAACGATAATAATAATAACTGAAGATTAACTAATGCTATGAAAATGTTTAATAAAGTTATATTCTCTTAGAAATATTGATTCACCCCCCCTCTCAGTATTTCCAACAACTGGTATCAGAGCTTGGTTCCTCCAATAATAGTTTAACAACTTGAAGGAGCTCATGGAATACACCAAGAATAGAGTTCATCTATTTAATGGAGATAAATATGTACTTTAGAGCAGAAGGATGCAAGTTCGCTTACTTTCATAAGGATATGAAGTTTGGGAAATTGTTGAGCAGGGCTACACAACAACAAAATATGAACAAGGTAAGAAAAATATCTCAAATGATGCTAAAGAAAAATATCTTATTATAAGTGGACTCACTCAATAAGGTATTTGGTTGTAAAACAACTAAGGAGGTATGGGACAAGCTTCAGAATATATACATAGGAGACTCGAAGGTCAAGGAAGAAAAACTTCAAATTTACAGAGCTCAATTTGAACAACTAAGGATGAAGGAAGATGAGAACATCACATGTTAATTAAAAGAACTCAACTTGGACCCCTAAAACTTAGGAATCACTCTACATGACTTTAGATATACTTCCAACTCGAATTTACTGAGCCAACTAAGTCAACTTAACTTAGCTACAAGCTGCCATGAGAATAGAATTACAATTTCATTCCCAATTTAATTCAAGGACAAATTAAATTAAAATTTCTAGATGATATTTTAACATTTATTGTTGTTATTTTCAAAAACCAAAACACTTCCACAATACTGCTTCTATTCTAATTTTACAATTTGTCCATAGGGCCGCAAATAGAGGAGTCAACTTTATGTTTTAGGGAGGAAAAAATAATTTTAAATTCAAATTTTTGAGCCAAAAACCTTAATATCCTTAGATCAAATTTTATTCAACTTTTGATGCCAAAAAATATTTAATTTATCCTTAAAAAAAAAGATTTTATTTGACCTCATGACTTTCCCCAATGATAAAAGGCCACATTATCAACCTTAGGGGGTTTTGCCCATAAATTAGGTGCTCCATCTTCAAACAAGCATAACTCTGAAATTGTGAAGGCTCTTCTGGCGTTCAACATACCACTAAAATCGACTTGACGAGGAGCATCTAATGATGATGATCTTGAGATCAATTTCATAGATCTTAATCTTCAAAAACCTCAACAAATGTGGGGCTACTAGGGTTTCTAACCATCCTTCCACTGGAACTTCCAACTAATGCAATCCAGACAAATATTAAGAGCATTCACTAATGGACATTGGCACCAATGACAACATCATTCAACAAAGTCAATGTCTAAAGCTAAATTAGATCTAGGGGATATTGTTTTAGTTCTTTAGCTTTCTTGGGATGGAACGCCAGATCTAGGTTTACACAATCTATGTAGCTATCTGAATGGTGCATATCTATAGGAAAAAACCCCTTGTATTAATCGGAAGTCCTCCCTATTATGGGTTTTGCATCTAGATTATGTGGTGAATCTCAAGCAGAAGATAGTGAATCAGTTGTGGTATCTTGTAGATACACAACGTTTCCTTCTTGAAGGGAAGCGACTACAAGATTATTTTTAGATGGAAGACTACAACATCTCTAGATATTCCACCATTGGCTTGAATATAAGGTTACAAGGGGGTGCTTCAGGAGCTAGGAACCCAAGAGGCTCCATCTCTTACAAGGATGTGGCATGGGGTAAAATATCTAATCCATCAGATATTCCATAATACAAAATTTGACCTTACAATGTTGAACAACAACAATAAGCACTTTCCATGGAGTAAACCTAACACAAGTAAATCAACTTTTTTATGTTCTTCAATCGAGGGCAGTGGTTTGTAGATTCAATGATTTTTGGACCATATTTGATGCTTTGCATCAATGGGTTTTTTGAAAACCTAGACCAAAATATACAACATATACCTATGCTCAAAAGGTTTCTTCATTGTTCAGTTCGATACTCAAGAAGATGTGGAGAGAGCATTGAAATAAGGGCCCTGGTTTTTGGGAAATGCATGACTTTTCATTGCCCCTTTATTTCCATATTTTGATGCCACAACAATATGGTCTCAACAATGCCAGTATGGTTGAGGTTACCAAACCTTCCCTTTCCTTTATGGCATCATAAGATTCTTGAGGAAATTGGGAACACCCTGGAGTCATTTGAAAAGATGGATTGCGACAGAACAAAGATAGGATTATTTACCTTCGCTAGAACCAATGCAAAAATAGACCTAAGTAAAGGTCTACCTGATCACATTTAATTGAATCATAAAAAAATCAAGTGGACCCAACTTCCAGATTCTGAAAATACAATATTTAGATGTTTACCATGCTTCCAAATAGGACACTTGCAGAACACATGTCCACAGGCAAAAAAGTACCCAAAAAAGAAAAAGGGGCAAGTTATCAAAACAAAAGGATGACAACCTTTTGATCCCTACCTCATGGATGAAGAAGAAGAAATCACAAAGAACCTTCCAAACAAAGAAGCATTGGATGCTTCGGTCCAGAATGGAAACACGACCCATAAGCATAATTGTACAAAATTAGAAGATATCCATGAACCAATACAACAGAAAAAAGTGGTACACAAAGAGGATGGGATAGTGAGCATAAAGAGATTTCATGTTTCAAAAAGTTCATATCTAGACAAAAAACTCCCACCGAAAACAATCGAAAGTGATTTAGCAATGGTCCCAATCGATCCCAACTCACAAGGATGACAGAAGATCCAGGAAAAAAAATGATTATTATCAAACTTAACTTCGTTGGTTTCTATTATTTTTTCAAATTTTTCTTATGCATATAAGGCGAGAGATTGCTTTTACCAAATATAATCAACGTCTATAGAATGTAATTTTGTTTTTTTCAAAAAAAAATTAAACAAAATTACAAATGGTTTCGCTTTAGAAAAAATAAAAAGTTATTAAAGACGCAAAATAAAATGAATGAAAGATGAAAAAAAAAGACAAACGGAAATTTTAAATTTATATTGTGTTGCCACTTGTATGATAATCGACTATTTATTTCTCTTTATCCGAAGATAATGAAAATAAATCTAAGTTCTTCACTTAGTTGTTTTCTTTCAACAAATAGAGATCAAAGATCACTATAAGCTTTCATCTATAGCCAAATGATTATGAAATGAGTAGTGGAGTTACATTGCTAAGTAGAAAAAAGAGATTTGTATGTAGTGTAATAAGTGGTGGGCAAGCGTGAGAATCTCATTCTTTCCAAATCATAAATGAATATAGGTTAATGTCATAGGGAAGAGTTTAAGGGTTAACATTGCTATGTTTTTTAAATATATTTTTTCTAAATCTATTTTCTTTTGTTTAATATATTATGATTTCTATTATTATTGGTATAAACTCATTTAATTCTTGGAAACTTTTGGCTCTATTGCGTCATGTATTTTGCTAAATATATTGATATATGGAGAGGTTTTGATAAGTTATAATGTTTTCTAGAGAAATATCAATAATGTGGGTAGTGTATTATTGAGTGATATATTAAAAGTGACCCAGGTTCGGGTGTGATGAAAGACCCTTCCAACACCTTTTACTTTCGTGATGTGTTAAATTGCATTTTTTAAAAGAACATAAATGAATACATCTGCATGTTGTAGGGAAGAGGAACAAGACAATCATTAGCAATATAAAAACATAAGTCGTTGATAAAGGAGTTCGTCCAGGAGGGACTACATCTCCGGGCCCCGGTGTCAAGATAGTGTAGGTCGCTGCATTAAGTGTTGTCAATAGTGATGATGTACATAAGAGGTGATGTCGCTATCATACAAGGAAAATGCCCTCACACGAGAGTGGCTCCAAGAGATGTTCCACTACAGGAACTCTCAGTCAAAAAGGAATCCTATTAGTATGACACAAAACTCATGCACGATGAGCATCCCGCCAACATGGCATAAAAGGGATCTCAATGCAAACATACATGACGACAATATGAGTATCCCATCAACATACAACAAAGGGATCTCAAAACATAATATCATGAATCATGACAACAAGTACATCACCTATACGATTCTGCATCACATCAATCAGGAATCATGAAAACAAGTAATAAACAAGATCGCTCATCAACATCAAACAGGGATCTGTGCAGCACAATGCATAGCAAAATAAGTACATGAACACAATACATATACCTCACAACCAAGGGCCATCTGAAGAAGCGGATGTCAAACTGCTGAAGTTGTCCGTGCCATCGATTTCACGGCATCAATCGCATGGAAATGGTTGCTCGCACATGAATGTTGACACCTGCATTCCACTAAGAAAAGTGGCTGAAAAATATAATGAGAAAATGAAAAACCTGAATGCACCATTAGATTTGTGGCGTCGAATAGTGCAAAATCGACTGTCCAATTTTGAATTCTGAGAAAGTGAGAATCTGGGGCTCAAGGAATCTTTAGATTCCCCCTAGATTCCTCAAAGATTCTACTCCATGGTTGGACTGGAAATCTGCAACTGAAAAGGCGAATCCGACCTTTCCATTGTGATCCCTGCAGAAAACCATGAAAAATGACTGTAAACTTGACTATATTCTGACATGAAGAAAAATTTCAAGGATCATGGTTCCGCTCCTTGTTTCTGCAGCAGTCATGGTTCCCCCTGCACACTGAAAAATGGTCAAAAAATGTAGAACTCTGATGGAGAAACGGGCAACGCCATTACGTTCATGGCTTCAAGAAGTGCTGAAACCATATAAAAATTTTCAAAATCTGACAAAGTGAAAATTCGTCCCTCCTACAAAACTCTGCCTCGAACTATGTGCCCTGTGTCTTTCCCCCTAAATGCACTGACAAACTGTGTTTTAAATAAAATTTCTCAGGCGGATTTCTCAATGAGGTGGTTAGCTAGGTTGGTTAAGGCACTCAGTTTATATGGAGGAGGTTGAGCGGTCAAACCCCGCCTCTTCCTTTTTCCATACATTATAACGAATTTTTTGTTTTTAAAAACAATTTTGGGGTTCGCTGGGCCCGCCCCCATTATCCCTCCATCGGCTATGTATTTTCATGGCGGGGTTGGGTGGTTGGGTCTGTGCCCCAATGGCTGACCCACCTCCATAACGGCATGCTCTGGTTTTGGTTCGGTGGTTGGGTGGTTGGGTCTGTGCCCTAAGGGACGACCCACCCCCATATACACGGTGGCTGCAGTTATGAGTTCTGTGGGAGGGGGCCGGGGGTCCTGGACCGCCCCTCCACCTTTTTTAATAACATGTGCAGTTATGTGCAAAGGGGGTGGTGGGATTGGTGGCCCCCACCCCCTTTTTATTTATATTTTTTTGTTTTAATAACAAACAATATGCATTTTTTTGAAATTCAGTTTTTAAGTGGAAGGAGTCTTTTTAATGAGGCCACGATTTCACCTAGAATCTAGCCGGAGTTGGCCAGATTCCGTCCGTCGAAAAAGCGCAAATTGTGTCCTCATTAAACCTGCCTAGTCATCAAAAGTCAACCCAACTTTGACTGCCTCTATCTCCTTCATCCAGACTTGAATTAATGAACCGTTCACACCACCGTGATCAACACGATGAGATCTACGCTCTGATCCTGGTTCGAGCATAATCAAAACACTTTTATTTTTGAGCTTTCCCGAGTCCTCTTTGTCCTGTGTGTGTCTCTGGAGCCACTTGGATCAATCCTCCCCACTAAGGAGCTTTTGGTTCTCCAAAAGCATGAAAAATAATCTGCAACTTCTCTGTACCTTTTTTGTATCACAACCGTCTTGAAAGGCCTCACTTCCATCTCCTTCACCTTTGTTCTTCGAAGCCTTAAGCGATGATCCGACACATGTGACCTCTGCAACCCATCGTACATTGTTTTGCAAATTACATGCTTGACTTTCATAACCAACTAATGACCCAAGTGCCCCACACTTGCCACAAGTTTATAACACATACTTGGTGGTCAAGTTTACATCAAGATGGACACAATAACTCAGCTACGACAACAAGGCTGAAATATCATTGTTGCTTCAACAAGTGAGGGAAAACACATCATCACTACAACACATGATTTAAAATCATAAGGCCAAACACTATTATCTTGGTAAGTGATGGAAACATGACATCGCTTTCAAAGTTTAACATGCAACCCAAAATAATATCAAACATCATTGTTGTTGAACAAGTGATGGAAACACATCATCACTTTTACATTTTAAAATGCAACAAATTATTTACAAAAGCATGACCATGAAATGCTAACATATATAGAAACCATTTTTCACTTATCAAGGTGAATGGGTCGCCTCCTTGTGGCACATTCAATGATTGAACAACTGCTTCACCTGGTTCATGCACCGACACCTTGTCTTTAAGGCGCTGCTCTAGATGGAGCTTCCAACATGTGGCTCTTTGATGGCCACTTCTGTCGCAAATTACTGGAATAGGTCTTCTTCCTCTAGATCTGTTTAACATGTTTCTTTACCTACTGCTGAGAGGGTCTTTCATGCCTCATCCTTTTGTGTGCTGCCATTCTTTTCCAACACTTAGAAAATGTATGGTTATGTAATCCACAAAAGGTACATGTTTTTCGATGCCATGTTTTACGTTCATCATTAACAACATGATCATAATCGAAATGAACATTCACATGTTGAAAGTGGTTATACCTTTCCTTGTTGTCTCTGGTGTAAGTATGGTGATGAGAACTTGCCTCGGCTCTTTCCCTGAAATGGAAATTGCCATGGGATGATGGGGATGTGTTCCCATCATTCTCTTTCTTCAACGTTTTCAACGATGTCTCGGAAGCATATGACACGTTCGAGCATTCTCCCTCGGTGTATCTCAAGCTTGCGAATTGAGGTCTCTGCACAACGTCTAATGGTTGAGTTATGCCTTGGTTATTAACACCAAGTTCTTCTTCCTTCTTGTGCTTCATCCTGGTAAGGAGCCTCATGTTTGCCCCTATAATTGGGATCTCAAATTCTCCAACAGAAATCATACTATGTGACGATGAAACTGAAATTAAATCAACATCTTTTACCTCCTTTGTCGATTTGGAAAGAACTGATGAGGGCTACTCATCATCTGTTGTTGGTGGTTTGCTAACTATCGTGGCGCATTCCCCAACTTCCTTTCTGACATACCCAAGTCCTGTTCAACACGGTAATTCCTCTACTTTGATGAGGTTGACAATGACTTGGCCATTAATGCCTAAGCCTTTTCCTTCATACCCCATTCTCTTCAGCAGTTTGGAGCCAATTCCTATGGCATGATTTTCAAAAATGGCGAAATCATCATCAGGAAACATACATGAAGATGGAGAACTACTTTTTACCTCGCATGGGTCACACTGCAGCTTTTCCAAGGCCTCGTCCTTTGCTTGCAGTTATCGTAGAAAAATCTGTTTGTCCTCTTTCTCTTCATGTAGATGCATCTTCAATTCAATGTTCTCTATTTGAAGATTATGTTTGTTTTGCTTCAGTTCTTCCATGGCCTCTTTTGTGGCTTGCAACTGAAGCTATAATCGCTTCTTTTCCTCTGTATCTTTCTGTAGAGTTTCATACATTATCTCTACCCTCTTGGAAATTTTGAGCATGGTCTCGTACATCGCTTTTTCATCCTCTGTCACTAAATGTTCCATTGTTCACGCTACCATTCACATCAATGCAAAGACTGCTCCGATACCACTTGATCTAGGTCTGGGTGTGGCGAAGGACCCTTCCAAGACCTTTTACTTTCGTGATGTGTTAAATTGCATTTTTTAAAAGAACATAAATAAATACATCTACATGATGTAAGGAAGAGGAACAAGACAATCATCAGCAACACAAAAACATAAGTCGTTGATAATGGAGTTTGTCTAGGAGGGACTACCTCTCCGGGCCCTGGTGTCAAGATGGTGTAGGTCGTTGCATTAAGTGTTGTCAATAGTGATGATGCACATAAGAGGTGATGTCGCTATCATACAAGGAAAATTCCCTCACGCAGGAGTGGCTCCAAGAGATGTTCCACTACAGGAATTCTCAGTCAAAAAGGAATCATATCAGTATGACACAAAACTCATGTACGATGAGCATCCCGCCAACATGGCATAAAAGGGATCTCAATGCAAACATATATGACGAAAATATGAGTATCCCATCAACATACAACAAAGGGATCTCAAAACATAACATGATGAATCATGACAACAAGTACATCACATAGACGATTCCGCGTCACATTAAGCAGGAATCATGAAAACAAGTAATAAACAAGATCCCTCGTCAACATCAAACAGGGATCTGTGCAGCACAATGCATAGCAAAAGAAGTACATGAACACACTGCATATACCTCATAACCAAGGGTCATCTGAAGAAGTGAATGTCAAACCACTGAAGTTGTTCATCCCATCGATTTCATGGCATCAATCGCATGGAAATGGCTACTTGCACATGAATGCTGACACCTACATTCCACTTAGAAAAGAAGCTAAAAAATAGAATAAGAAAATGAGAAACTTGAACGCACCATCAGATTTGTGGCGTCGAATAGTGAAAAATCGACTATCCAATTTTTGAATTCTGAGAAAGTAAGAGTCTGGGGCTCAAGGAATCTTTTAGATTCCCCCTAGATTCCTCAAAGATTCTGCTCCATGGTTGGACTGGAAATCTACAACTGAAAAGGCGAATCTGACCTCATCATTGTGATTCCTACGGAAAACCATGAAAAATGACTGTAAACTTGACTATATTCCAACATGGAGAAAAATTTCAAGGATCATGGTTCCACTCCATGTTTCTGCAACAGTGATGGTTCCACCTACATACTGAAAAATGATCGAAAAACGCAGAACTCTGATGGAGAAATGGAAAACGTAATTACATTCATGGCGTTGAGAAGTGCTGAAACCATATAAAATTTGTCAAAGTCTGACAAAGTGAAAATTTGGCCCTCCTGCAAAATTCTGCCTCGAACTGTGTGCCCTGTCTTTTCCCCCTAAAGGTACTAACAAACTGTGTTTTAAATAAAATTTCTCGGGCGGATTTCTCAATGAGGTGGGTTGGTTAAGGCGCTCAGTTTATATGGAGGAGGTCGGGCGATCAAACCCTGCCTCCTCCTTTTTCCATACATTATAACGAATTTTTTTGTTTTTAAAAACAATTTTAGGGTTGGTTGGGCCTGCCTTAGGCGGCCTGCCCCCGTTCTCCTTCAGTCGGCGATGTATTTGCATGGCGGGGTTGGGTGGTTGGGTCCGCGCCCCAAGGGCCGGCCCACCTCCATAACGGCGTGCTCTGGGTTTGGTTCGACGGTTCCATGGTTGGGTGGTTGGGTCCGTGCCCTAAGGGCCAACCCACCCCCATATACACAGTGGATGCGGTTATGAGTTCTGTGGGAGGGGGCTGGGGGTCGTGGCCCACCCCTCCACCATATTTAATAACATGTGCAGTTATGTGCGGAGGGGGTGGCGAGGTTGGTGGCCCCCACCCCCTTTTTTTTATATTTTTTTGTTTTAATAACAAACAATATGCATTTTTTGAAATTTAGTTTTTAAGCAGGAGTCTTTTTAACGAGGCCACAATTTCACCTGGAATCTGGCCAGAGTTGGCTGGATTTCGTCCACTGGAAAAGTGCAAATTGTGTTCTCATTAAACATGCGTAGTCATCAAAGTCAACCCAACTTTGACTACCTCTATCTCCTTCATCCGGACTCGGATTGACGAACCGTTCACACCACCACAATCAAGACGACGAGATCTATGCTTTGGTCCTAGTTCGAGCATAATCCAAACACTTTGATTTTTGAGCTGTCCCGAGTCCTCTTTGTCCTATGTGTGTCTCTAGAGCCACCTGGATCAAAAAGGGTAGTTTTGGAATTGATACTCTCTTTTGAAGGGAGTAAACCCTCTAAAGAATATTGAAATGTAACTTTTTTACATTAGATTATATCACTTGTTATGAGGAAAGAAATAATAATGAAGTATTATTTTCATTTTAAATAGTAAATGTATAGAAATGGGAAAATATATATTTATAAAAGATAATTTTGATTATTATGATATGTGGTTAAAAAATAATAATGCATTAATTAATATAAATAATAAATACATATAAACGGAAAAATACATATTTATAAAATGATTATACAAATTCTAAAATTGTTTATGTTTAGCTAAGAGCTTGTCTTTCTAGGACTTAAGAAAATAGGTTAAAGAGGTATTTGGCAGCGAAAGTCTACGCCTTACAAACTATGAGCAAGTAATTCTAGGTGGCGTGGTTTTCCTTGAATAATAGTGATGAGTCAGAGTCACCTAGTAATGGTTGTCCCTACTTATTTGGAAATTAAATTATGATAAGTTTTCTCAATGTATTAAAATATATATATATATATATATATATATATGAATCTAAATATTCTCCTTTACTAATTATTTAAAATACTTATTTAGGAATTAAATTGTGATAAGTTTTTCCAATATCTTAAAAAAGAAAAAGAAAAAAACAAATCGAAATACTCTCCTTTAATAATTATTTAAGACAATGGAGAATACTATTCTTGAATATTAAATAATATGAGTCATTATTCTTTATTCGACTAATTACCCAAACAAAAGAAATTTAAGAATAATTTATTATTATATATCTTAATATTTGGCCAAACAAAAAAAATAAAATAATTTATCACTCTTTATCTTAATCATTATTGTTAGTTTTTTTAATAATTATTATTTTTCAAAAAAAATAATTAATAAATTTGTAATAAAGTATAAATTATTAAAATACCAACATAATTCCAATGTAAAATATTATCCATATAATTGGAAAATAGAACCAAAGTGGGAGTGATAGCTAACAAAAGAATCATGAAATAACTTTAAAAAATACGTGAAAGAAACATGAAAGTTGTAAAACCTTTAACATAAATAAGAGTTTTAAAAATAAATATTATAAGTATTATTAATGGGATTTATTTTGAATCTCCGGAGGAATGATTTTTATGGTCTTTGTTCAAATTATTGAATTCATATAAAGTATATTGTTATAATAATTTCAAATTGTTTTATTTAAAATATTTAAACCTGAGATATTTTGTTTTGTTTTATATATATAGTTTTGATATTTAAATTTAAATAATAATAAAAAAAATTAATTACTTTTTCTAAATAACACTTGGTTTATAATATATATCACTTCAAATTAACAGTGTAACAACCTCAATGTGTAACACTCGATATTGAATCTCACGGTATATCAACTTATATTTCAACTCGTTTTTGTTGGTGGGTTTTATATAAAATTTTAGTTTTAAATCACGGGAATAGAAAAAAAATTCTTATTTTATAATATAAAAACAAAATATATTTAATTTAATTAGTCATCCTTTATAACGAATTATTCACTCAATTTAATTAATAAATCTCTACTAATGTAGTATTTATTTTTATTTATGAGATTAGAGTGTAATGTTACCCAAAAATATATATATAATCAAATTAGTATTATTTTTTTTAATGAATATTATTTAAATTTTAAAGTAAGACTTAAAACTAATTTTAATGAGTTAAAAGATTATGTTTCTCAAATATAAAAAAATAAGATAACAATTTCTTAAGAATCATTAACAATCATGAGTAATAATTATGATTAATATTAGTTGACTACTAAATTATGATCGATTTTGTAATCATTCAGTTAAAACAAAACAAGAAAATAATAAATAGTAGAAATAAAATAAAAATTACTTATTTTAAAAACAACATGATTAACTAATAAACATACATTCAAAGTTGAGGAAACATTGCCTACATGATCTCAATTGGATCACTATATAGTTTGTTGCCCATCTCAATACTTTCATAGTGGAAAACGTGAAGGAACAAACTTACAGGGAATTTTTTATCGATGTGACCAAGTTTGGAGAATTGAGATTTAAAATCTTCTAGAGAAAATTTGAGGCCTTAAATGACCTTTTTTTAAGGTAAAATTTTGTTGCTTAAGCATTTGGCCCCATGCTGCTATTCTACACTAAAGTACCTTTCCAATAGTCCTAGAACCACATCAATCAAAGTTCGCATGCAAAAATTATGCCTCCCAAAATTTGACCTATTGTGATTGACCATCGTAATTTGAGTGGATGCCACATCAACCCCCATTACTCATGCAAGTGGGGTAGCCACATGGGCACTATGACGAAAAATCTAAAAAAGCCAAAGTTGTAAATCTAGTTGAGAGTTGTAGTCCAATATAACCCCTATTTAGCTTTTGAATTGTGTTATAACAAGGTTGCTAGGAGGAAAATGGGTTTCATTCTATTCGAGTGTATCTTTTTCACATAATAAAACAAAATAGATGAGAGTGGATAGATAAAGAGCATAACAAAGGGGGTTTGTGTTAAGTAGCAACCCATAAGCCACAAGTATTAGGTACCTCCATAAAGAGTGTCTTCTCCTTTTGTATTTACAAAAAATGGGTGAAACGCCTTCACCTTCCAGATGGTTTTCTCTTAAAAGGATTTCCCAAAGCATATGTTGGCATTCATTGTAATTGGTGTGCGTTTGTATTTCATTGTTATCTATTTCCTACATTTTATATATTGCATGCATAAACATTAGATAAGCTATAATAGATTAGGAACCTGATCTATTATAACTTTTGGTTTATTTCAATAGATCTATTGTGACAAACTATCCAATGGAATATCCATGACAATAATAGATCACTACAATTGTAGAAATGTTTTAGAACAAACATGAAAAAGGTTAAAAAAACATGAAATTAATAAAATGGCATAGTCTAACTATGCGAAGTTTTAATTTGTTTGGTTGGAATCTAGCAATATTTTTAGCAATACTGTGAGTTTTAGTTGTTTAAAATGTGTTTTTGAAAGCATAAATGGATTCAACACCTTAAAAAATCCCTTGGAGCACTCAATTTGTGTATATTTCATAGCTCAAACTTACAATATTAACAACTCCCTAGCAAATTTTGAGAAAAATCAACTAGAAAATATACCCAGAAAAGGGCTATTGTTGGTGAAACTCTTCAATCTAGGTTGAAGGACAATGACCCCATGCCTTTGGCTTCTAAGATCAAAGCCATCATGCACAATATAGATGTCGCTGGAGTGAAGATATATCTTCCTCTCACAACCTTCTTCAAGGCCCTCTACTCTACATACTCTCACTATCTTGAATCCCTTCAAGCTAGTGACCAACTAAAGTCTATTACATGACTCTTTGGTGGAGAACATTGCAGAATGTGAGTCTTTTGGAAGAGGAAGATCATAGCTCTATCCCTTGAAGAAACAATGTACCATTTTCAAAAAAAGGAATAATCAATCACATGATTCTTCTATTGGAGAAAGTAGTAAATGAGGACGTGGAAGAAAGAGCTTCAAACATAGGGGGTTTAGACATCATCATGGAGAGAGACTTGATCTTCATTGTATTCATTGTAGCAGGAATGGACATGATGCATCGAAATGCAAAATTTTCCTCATAAAAGATAAAAAAATAAACAAGATCAAAAGGAAAATAGAGGTACATCATTACATCCAATGTAAAACACCTAAATATACTCATTACATAGCCCATTGCAATACTAGAGTAACTGAAAATTTATTTCATGCTTCATTTGCTTCGTGGAGAGATGCTTGCCTAAGCAGAACATGCCATGACCTTTAGAAGAGACTTCTTTGAATATTTCAAAGACAATGTAGGTGGCATAATATATTTTACAGATAAATCAAGTCTCAAACTTTCAAAACTTAACACCATCAAGCTTAAATTGCCTAGATTCCGTAATTTTATTCTACATGATGTACTAATATTCTAGAGCTGCGAAGTAAACTGATGTGACTTGTGCACATTCAACAACAAGGCCATTTCGTCTATATCTTTGATGGAAAAGTATAAATAAGGTTGGCTTCCAACAATATAGTTGTCATAATTGAAGTAGAGGATGAAACATTATTAACACTAAAAGGGACATAGGCTCATGCATAGAATTCTACATACCTCTCTCATCAAAATGAAGGTACAATAACATATAGACTTCTATGGCATGCTAAATTTGGACACTAATTATAACAACCTTCATTTATTGAAAAAGAATAGTGATTTTGGTTTGCCTACTATCCATAATAAATCAAAGCAATATGATGCTTGTATCATGATTCCACTTCCAAAGCATGCAGAAAACTTGAATTTATACATTTTTATTTGTGTGGCCCTATATTTGTTCCATACGCTAATGGCATTAAATATATAATGATTTTTATTGATGTTTACACCAAGATGTGTTGAGTGTACTTGTTGAAATATATATCTCAAACTTTTAAAACTTTTTGAAATTTCCATGTATGTATTCAAAATGAAACACAATCACATATTGACTCTTTTCATAGTGATAATGGAAAATAATATGCATTAAACCACCATACAACATAATCCTCAACAAAATGGTTGATCTGTAATGCAAACTTGAAGGTGATGGAAAAACTTGCAAGTAAATTTTTATGTATTTAGGCAATGGATCACTTTGAAAAACACATCAAATAATAGTTTTAAAACTTAGTTAAAAACATAAACAAAGAAAAATATACCATATCAGAAAACAAATAACAACAAAAAATGATAAAGAAGTTCACCCCTCTCTTGGGCTACATCTCCTGGTCCAACTTCTAATGTTGAGCCTCTTTCATTAAGAGTTCAAATTTATGTTTACATGGATTTACAATGCTCAGAATGTAAAAATTATGTCTCCAATATCTCCAAAACAGTAAAAAAACCCCCAGTTTGGCTCTTGTTGGGATCAATTTGGCCACAAAACAAAAAATTTATGCTCTCTAGAAGTTTTTCTACTAACTCCCCTACAAATTGCACTCTCTTGCTATCCATCCTATGAATTGTGCCTTTTCCAGAACCACCAAGCACCATTTTTACTCAATGTCAACAAGATTCCCGTCAGTTTGGGTGTAATTTTTCGCCTCCTTTAAATGCACAATGACCCCCATGAGTGGAAAAAATAGTCATATGGGCCATATGCTCAGGGGCTAGGGCTAACCGCCCGTCCTCATCGACATAATCCCCTCAACCTCTATGCCCACCATCTTATCGTACCACGTGACCTGGGATTGGTCCCTAACCTACGCATTGGCTTGTCTATCTCGCACGCTGGGTCACATGACTCACCATATGACCTAGGGTTGGCCCCCCCTCCATAGCGACCTGTCGCCTGGCGTCTTCGAACTAGAGTGTGGTCCTATGGGCACGCATGAAACCAAGGTTTAGGGTCTATCTTTAGCTCCTCACCTGTCATCGCTCCAAATTGATTTGCCTCTGATCATATATTCTATGGTGTGGCCTTGGGTTGGGCTTAATCCTTAGCCCTTACAACTTTCACGGTAATGTCTTAGCCCTCACGTCAATCATATGTCAAGTTGTGGAACCTTGGGTTGGGATTAATTGTTAGCTCCTTTGAATGTTAGTGCTTCGGTCTGAAACGGTGAGTGTATGGTCCATCCGTGACCTGGGGCTAGGGCTAAGATTGAGCCCGCAGCCCTCTGCCTATGGTCTCATGGGCCTTGGGTGACCGGGGGCCAGGGCTTAGCCCCAACCCCGCCCTCCAACATAATTGCATTGAATGTTTAATTAAAAATTTGTGACCACAGTTATTAAGAAACACTCACAACCTAGTGGTAGTGCACTTGGCTTGTAAATTAGAGGTCACCTGTTCGAATCCTGTGGAGGCATGTTTAGACCTCAACCAAATTCTGCGCCACCTCAAGGTGTCATGTGGCTTCTTGTGATTGGGCCACGTGGCACCCAATCATTAGGCCATGATAATTCCATCAACTAATCAAAACTTTCCAACTCGAGCCAATCAGATGAGACCACTTGGAATCCTACCATTAGCCCACGAGGTATAACCAACTTGCCCAGTCACCCTGTCCAGTCAATGTACGGACTGCCCAGTCAGTAGTCCTACATCCAACCTGCAAATTTTTTACCTGTTTGGGAAAACCATTAGAACACGATATTGGGAGCATACAATATCAGCTTTCAATGATCCAAGTTGTGTTAGATTCAAGTCGATGAGCTCTATGCTTTGCACCAGTTTCAAGCACTTTTGAGTACTTTGAATTTTGAGCACCTTACTGGTCCCTTGGATCACTCCTCCCCATTGGAAGCTTTTGGACCTCAAAAATACTATTTTCAGTCAAAAAACATATGAGGGTATAGTTCGCTCACCCTTACAATCTCAATCCATTTGTATTTGGTCGGATTTGTACCTTTCAGCCTCATATGAAGGTACTTCACATTCCTTCTTTTTGAAGTTCTTGTTTTTATGTCAAGGATAGGATCTTGCTGCAATTCTTCATGATATTCAGGAGAGAAAATTTCTGTTAAAATAATATGAACATTCTCTCCTTTATTTTCAATCAAAGGAAGCTCACCCAATTTCAAGTTATTTTCCTCTCGAAGTTTTTCTTTGTTGATGCAAAGCCTTACTTCATCTCCAACCTGAAAAATGTGGTCAACACGATGCTTATCATGTTTCACCTTGTATTTGTCTTAACTCTTCACCAAATGATGTGATCGCCATCGCCATGCTCCATCCTTCGTCAAAGTCAAAACGTTAGGAGACCCATAAGAATATGTATTAGAACTAATGTTCCCTTTGTCAAATAGCTTCTTGATCCCTGCATTCTCTAACATGGGCATCTTGTTCAAACCAATGTTCAAAAGTGATGCATCCTATTGCAATTAAACTTCATGTTGTTTTCCTCTTTTAGGAGGTAACATGTCAGATTCCTGAAACATATTATCACATTTGCTAACAACTTCAACTAAATCAAATTTTAATCTTGCATCACATTCTTGGAAGGCTTCATCTTCATCAACATCTTTGTGTTTAATCATTAGCAATGCAAAGTTCTGACTAGCATTTACAAACCTCTTCATTTGTCCAACATTCACAAGAGACAAATTCAACTTCTTGTGATGTGCTCTAACAATGTACTTGATCCCAATTTTAAACAAATGATACGTTTTCTCATAGCGATGAAAGATGGTTTTCCTGTCATATAAGTATGGGCTTCCCAAAACAATCCCACATACGTCAAATGGTACTACATCAAGTTCTACCTCATCAATCAAATTTGCAGTGATGGAAAATCTAATTATGCATTTTCTTTTCACTTGCAATTTTGGATTGTCACATGCCCAACCCAAAGGATAATGTTTAAGATGATGAATGGTATGCAAATTTATTTTCTTGACAAATGAGGTTTTCTTGTGATCCACTATCAAACAAAGTATCTACTTTATTATGTTTTGTGATGACTCTAATATGGAAAATCTCTATTATTTCTCTTTCATTTTGAGTTTCAATGGGTTTGTTAGAAGAACTAGTACTTTCAATAGAACCCTTACCTTTCAATCCCATGGCTATGTTTTTTGTTTCATATCTGGAATCAGATCCTAGATCTTGTTGTGTAGTTGCAACATTCTTTTCTTTATCCTTGTTATTAAATTTTTTGGGTCTCATCTCAAGATGAAGTTTCCAATAGTGGTCTTCATCATGGCCTTCTTTAGAACAGTGCTTACATGTGAGTTTGTCTCCCTCCTTCTTGATTGAATCATTATTTTTATCCTTGCCTTTGAACTTCCCTTTTCCTTTTTCTCCAGCCTTAAATGACGTCTCACTAGTTTCTTTGGAAACATTCTTCCCTCTTGCTTCTAAATGAGTTGCATGTACACAAAATTCATCTAGCTTTATAGGGTTAAACATGAGAATTGTGTGTCTTAAATAATTATGCAATCCTCCAATGTATTTCAGTATAGTGTCTTGGGAGGACAAATATATACCCAAAATTAAATCTCTTTTCCTAAATTCTTGAGCAGCGGCTTTGCACATTTTTACCCTTAGCTTGTCTAAATTTTTGCCAATCCATTATAGCCTTTTGCATGTATACTAATGGATAAAATTGTCTTCTTATTGCAACAACAAAATCATTCCAAGAGGATAAATCCTTGCCACTTTACTTCATGTCCTCTTGAGTTTTGGCCTCCCACCAAATGAGTGTTGCACTTTCCAACCTAAGAGAATCAAGCTCAATTTTGGTTTCAGCATATTTAATTCATTGTATCCTGCAATACTCTTGAATCTGACGAACCCAATTATCCAATTTCTCAGCATCTACCTCTCCATCATACATACGCAATTCAAACTTTATGTCAAGCTTTAACAAAGGAGTTTTACCATGTCCATTTGGATAATTTGGAGGTGTTTGTGAAAGGGTAGAAGAAGTATAAGAAAATGAGGATGAAGATGAGGATGAGGATGGAGGTGAAGGTGGTGGATTATCATCATTCCCTCCATTCCCTTTTGGAGGTTTCTCTCTTTTTCCTCCATCTCCCTTTGGAGGTTTTGAGCTTTCTCCTTGCAACCTTAAGTTCCTCTCCTCATAAATAATTTTTACCATTTCAAACATTTCAAAGAAATGTTTTTTGAAATTTCTTTCATCTTCAGATGTCCCTTCAGGACCTTCTTCATGTGCCATAACTGGTGAAGCTTGAGATGTGTGTTCTCCTTGAAACAATTTGAGACCTTGTCTCCACAAGTTCTCCTTCTCCTCTTATGAGCTTCAACCTTGTAAGAATCAGAAAACACTTGCAAAAAAAATCAAACCTTCAAAATAGCCTTGAGCTTTGATACCAAACTGATCTGTAATGCAAACTTGAAGGTGATGGAAAAATTTGCAAGTAATTTTTTATGTATTTTAGGCAATGGATAATTTTGAAAAACACATAAAATAATGGTTTTAAAAATTATTTAACAGCATAAACAGAGACACATATACAATATCATAAAACACATAACAACAAAAATGATAAAGGAGTTCACCCCTCTCCTGCGCTACATCTCCTAGTCCAACTTCCAATGTTGGGCCTCTTTCATTAAGTGATCAAATTTGTATTTACATGGATTTACAATGCTAAGAATGTAAAATTATGTCTCCAATGGCTTCAGAATAGTTAAAAACCCCCAGTTGGGCTCTTGTTGGGCTAAATTTTGGGGAAAAATTGAAGAATTTATGCTCTCTAGAAGTTTTTTTGCTAACTCCCCTACAAACTACACTCTCTTGGTATCCATCCTACGAATTGCGCCTTTTCCGGAACCACCAAGTGCCATTTTCGCCCAACATCGGAAAGATTCCCGTTGGTTAGTATGCAATTTTTCACCTCCTTTAAATGCACAAAGACCCCCATGATTGGAAAAACTCGTCATATGGGCCATATGCGTGGGAGCTGGGGCTAATCGCTCGCCCTCATTGGCATAGTCCCCTCAACCTCTGCACCCACGGTCTTACCACACCACGTGGCCTGGGGCTAGTCCCTGATTTACACACTGGCCCATCTATCCTGTGCCCTGGGTCATATGAGTCACCATATGACCTGGGACTGACCTCCCCCTCCGTAGCGACCTGTTTCCTAGCGCCTTCGAACTGGAGTTGCGGTGTTGTGGGCACGCATGAAACCAAGGTTTAGGGCCTATCTTTAGCTCCTAACCTGTCATCGCTCCAAACTAATCCGCCTCTGGTCATATAGTCTACAATGTGACCTTAGGTTGGGCTTAATCCTTATCCCTTACAACTGTCAGACCAGGAGGTAACTCCTCAAAACAAATCATGAAATTCATTCAGGTTGTTCATTATTATATATAAGAGGGAGAGACTATTCATTTCATCTCTCGGTGACTCTTCATATTTTATATTATTTATTTACATTAATTACAGTTGTTTACCCAATCCCTATGATTAGGTGTCAACATTCGCCCCCTTAATTTGAAGGGATATTGGTGAGTCCAAGCATCATTCTGAATCTTTCAAGCTTTTTTCTTCCAAGCGCTTTGGTGAAGATGTCTGCAATTTGCTCATTAGTGGAACAATGGCCGAGATGGATTTTTTGGCCTCAACATGATGTCGAATCAAATGATATTTAGTATTGATGTGCTTCATTCGATCATGGAACTTTTGGTTCATGGCCAACTTTATTGCTGAGGTATTGTCAATCATGAGTGGAGTTGATTGTACTTGTTTTACCTGCAAATCTTCAAGAATTTTCTTGAGCCACACAATTTATTTTGTTTCCTCAGTTGATGCCACATATTCTGCCTCTGTTGTGGAATCTGCTGGAACTGATTGTTTGCATGATCTCTAGGAGACAGCTCCTGATCCAAGACTCATAGCATAACCTGAAGTAGATACCACAGTTTCTTTCTCTCCATCGAAGTTTGAATCAGAGTATCCAATCAAGCTGAAGTCGCCCACCTGTGTATACTTGATTCCAAAGTCTTGAGTTCCCTTCAAGTACTTTAGAACTCTTTTTGCAGCAAATCAATGTCCCTCACAAGGTTTTTGCATAAACCTGGAGAAGATTCCAACAGCAAATGAAATGTCTGGTATGGTAGTAGTTAGGTAGTTGAGACTTCCTACAAGTTGTCTATACTTTGTTGCATCCTCAAATTCTTTTCCTTCAATGGATGTGAGCTTTAAGTTTTGTTCCATTGGAGTAGTCACGGGATTTCATTCTATCATGCCAAACTTGTTCAATAGATCTCCAATGTAATTCTTTTGATAAAGGAATATGGATTTCAGATGTTGAGTTACTTCAATACCAAGATAGTAGTGAACATATCCCAAATCAATCATTTCAAAACCTTTCCTCAATTCCTTTTTTATGGATGCAATGTAGCTCTCATTGTTCCCTGTCATCAAAAGATCATCTACATATACAACAAGATATACAACTATTTTGCCAACTTTCTTGACAAACAAAGTTGCATCATCAAGATCATAATGTTTGAAATTGAGTTTTAGAAGATGCTCAATTAGTTTTTCATACCAAGCTCCCGATGCTTATTTGAGGCCATACAAGGATTTCACAAGTTTGCATACTTTATGTTCATGTCCTTTCACAGCAAATCCTTCAAGTTGGAACATAAAGACATTATCTTTAAGATCTCCATTCAAGAAAGCAATTTTTACATCCATTTGATGGACTTTCAAACCGTTTTGAGCTGCTAGGGAAAAGAGTGTTCGGATGGTAGCCCATTTTGTTGTGGGGGCAAAAGTCTCTTCATAATCGACCCCTTCCTTCTATGAAAAACCTTTTTCCACAAGCCTGGATTTGTGCTTGTCAAGTGAGCCATCAGCTTTATACTTGTTCTTGTAGACCCACTTGCAACCAATTGGTTTGGTTCCTAATGGAGGATCAACCAGCTTCCAAGTGCCATTCTTTATCAGGGCATCATACTCCTTTTGCATCGCTTCTTTCCATTCATCATGAGAAGCAACTTCTTTGAAGGAAGTTGGTTCAAAATCTGTAGACAAATTCAATTCAGAATCATAAGAAACATCCATATCAACAGGTGAATCAGATTCATCTACATCACGTCCATTTTACCGGTTTGAATTTCTAGTTCCTGTCTTTCCAACCTCATCAGGATGAACACTTTCAAGTGTCTTTGTCAGCCACTTTGGGGGACCTTTCTCAGATGGTCCAGGCTGCTCCATTGATTGAGTTGGGACTAAATCAAGATTGAGTCTCCCAATTCTATCAATCACATCACTTAAAGTATCATCCGTTGTTGGAGTTTCATGCAGGGGAGAGAGTGCTTCAGAAGAAGATTCCACAGGTTGATCTAGTATAGGAATCCCCCCTTCAAGATGTGGAATTTGATTATCAAATTCTTGAAATGATTTTTCATTTGCGAATCTATCCAAGCAATCAAGTTGCCACTCAACAACATTATCAATTTTGGATGATTCAAGAAAGATTACATCTCTAGATACAACAAACTTTTTATTGACTTCATCATAGAGATGGTATGCTTTGGAGGTGTTTAAATACCCCAGGAAGATACACTTACGACTTCTTGCACCAAGTTTGTTTCTATGTACCTTTGGTATCAAGGCATAACAAGTGGAACCAAAGACCTTGAGATGCTTTACCGAAGGAATGTACCCATACCACATTTCGTAGGGAGTCTTGTTTCTAATAGCATTAGATGGACATCTATTACTTATATATACAGCACATAGAACTGAATCAGCCCAAAACATCAATTTTACATTTTGGAAAAACATCATGGAGCGCACCATATTGAAGATTGTCCTATTCATTCTTTTAGCTACACCGTTCTACTGGGGATTATAAGGCATAGTTGTTTGATGTTTGATCCCATGTTGGCGAAGATAGTTTTAAAATTCATTTGAAGTGTATTCTTTTCCATTATCAATGTGAATATAGCCAATATGAGATTGTGCATCATTTTCAATCCATGTATGAAATTTCTTGAATGTTTGAAAAGCATCAAATTTGTTCTTCAATAAATAAACCCAACACATTCTGGTGTAGTCATCAATAAATGTCATCATATATTTATTTCCATTTTCAAAAGGAACAGGCATTAGACCACATAAATCTGAATGAATGAGTTCAAGTTTTCTATGTGCTCTCGAATGTGAATCATGAAAATACTATTTGCTATGGTTTCCTAGAATGCAAGCATCACATTGCTTAAGTTTCCTAGGAATTGTAGGCAAACCAGTAACACCATTTTTCTTCAACAAGTGGAGGTTGTCATAGTTCAAATGTCCAAATCTAGCATGCCATAATAAACTTGATGGAAGTGTACCTTCTTCATAATGAGAATTGTATGAGAAATTTTGTGCACGAGTAGAGGTACCCTGCAGCTTGAGAAGCCTTTCTTCTTCTATCCCCCTCATGACAAGTGAGTGGTCAGATGCTTTTCTCACCTCAAGCTTGCCATCAAACATATGAATGGAGTGACCTTACTTGTGAATGTGGACCAAGGACAGCAAGTTTCTCTTCAGTTGTGGGAGATATAGAACATGTTGCAGAAGAAAGTCTGGAAGACCAAGCAATTTAAGCCTGATTGTGCCAAGCCCTGATGGCTTGAGTTTTGATTGGTCTGCAAAGTATACTGCTCCATCAACATTGTCAGTAAATTCTTCAGAAAAAACTTTTCTATGATTCATGTGGCAAGTTTCTCCTAAATCAAGCAACCAAACATTTTTCCAAGAAGCAAGTGAAGCATTAAATAAGTCTTCATTTACTCCAATATTACATTGTGCCACAACATAATGAGCGGATTCAGGTGCTTTACCTTTTCTATGTCATTAGTTTTACCTTTGGGTTGGTTTCTTTACTGCTCAATTTTGTCCCAAGTTAACTTGCATGTGGAGGCATCATATGATCCATTTCTTTTGTAGCGTATGCAGTGCAAATCTGACTTTTCTCCTTGAGAATGTCTGCCCCCTGCCTCTGAAATATCTTCCTCTTTCTCTTCGACCACCTCTTCCTCTGGAATAATCTTGGGCAAGATTCTTTTCTTTATGAGCAAGGCACAAAGCCTCTTAAGAAGATTCAGGGGATGTCTTCTTTCCAAAAGCTTTCTCTCTTTTAGCAAATTTTTTCACAAGAGAGTCAAAGGTGATATCTTTGAGATTTACATTTGCTTGCAATGACTTAAGATAATTGGAGTAAGTAGGATAAAGTGCCTTGAGAAAGGCGATCAGAGGAATATCCAATTCAACCTCAGTGGCTTTGATATCATGCATTATAGATTTTACTTCGGATGCAAGAGCAAGAGGATCATTATTTTGTAATTCAAGAGTGAAGAGTTTAATCATGAGTTGAACAACTTCAAGTGCAGAGTGTGATTCATAGAGTTCCTTCAGTTTTTGTAAGGCTTCAAAAGCATTTGTAAATGGCGAAATCTGGCGACTTGCCTCTTCACTTACAGATGCTGCAATCAATGCATAGGCCGTGCTGTTCTTATTTTCCCAAATGGTGAACTCCTTGTCTAAGGTAGGTTGTTCTGGCTCTTTGTCTTCGTCTCCAACACACACTCCTTTCCACAACTCATTGAAAATTAGGGTGTGTTTTATCTTCCGATACCACTCAAAATAGTTCTCCTTGCTAGTGAGAACTACTCCCACAACAGATATGATTGAATGCATTGTAAAATCTGAGTGCTATAAAAATACTTCTGCTGGAAAAAAGTGCTTCTGTTGAGAAAAAAAAACTTCTGCTGCTAAAAAAAAACTATTCTGATAGAGGTATTAGAGAGGATATCAAAGTGTGTTCGGGCCCCACGATGATATTCACAAACAATATATTAAACACAGTCAAACGTAGGAGCGTTATCTATGTTAGCCACTTTGAAAACAACGTTATGAAAACAACATTATGGGAGCCTAACAGCGTGGTATATATGGGATATCGTCTATATGAAAACAGCATTAGCGTGGAGACAATGTTATATATACCAACGTATATATGAAAACAACGTTAGAGTGGAGACAACATTATATATGTGGAACAACGCTTATATATACCAGCTTGATATATATATGGAACAGCGTATAGAGGTCAGCGTAATATGGAGTAATATGGATAAATGTTTATCAATACAGGAAGCAATATTCCATGTAGAATATTTAAAATTCCACCTCTATGTTTGCAGAAAACGACCTTCAATATAAGGTCACGGGCTTGTGGGTCTCAACATTTAACCACAGTCATGTCACGCCACATCTCAAGCGATAACCTTCCAAAAACTAATCTCTCCACCAAAGCCAGAAGGCTCCATCAAGATTCTGCTACGCCAGAGGGCTCCATCGAGGTATTTCAATGTCAATCAAAGCGTGAACCAGAAGAAGTTTAGCATGCAGAACTGCATTTTTTTTTTCATCAGCGTAATATTCAACTGGGAGAGGTATGGAAGAGCAGTGCTATTAGACCACACCAATCCAATATTTATAGAAAAGAACGCGGAAGAGCATGAAAGTGGAGGAGCGTGGGAGACAATACCAGGAAAATTGGCAGGAAAATGCAGGACAAACTTCTGAAGAAATGGCAGAAGGGAATTACAAAATGGAGCTCGAAGCCAAAAATGGTGTTGGGTCTGATACCATGTCAAACCAGTGTTAAGAAATTTACTGCATAACATAAATAATTACAAAGAGGAATAAATATAAAAATAACCAGCAACAACCATAAACACATAAACACAAATGATTATATGGGAAAACCCCAAATCCGGGGTAAAACCAAACCTAATAAGATCTCATTAGCATTGGCCAAAACCCTGGCCAATTTGACCAAGTGAGCCTTCACCACTCACCTCCAGGTCTTGTATTACAATGAAGTCCTTCCAACCTTGTATAAGCTCCATTTCATATAATACCATGGGTAGAATACCATGGGTGCACAATACCATGTGCCCCAAAACCATCATTGTTTAACCTGGTCAACTTTGACTCTATCCTGAGTCAAGTTTACCTAACAATTCCCCCCTTAAACTTGACTTGGGTTCCTTGACTAACTCCAGCCAAACTTGCTAAGTGAGACAATCTCGCTCACTCTATCTCTTACTCCGCTTAGAGTTGTTAACCCGACATCCCCCTATCACCTAGGTCTAACCCAGACTTTACCGGTGATCACCGAGGGGTACACATGCCTTACCAGGTCTTACAGTAGTATGCCCATTTACATGCAATAATTTTGACTTCATTAATTTTTAATTTTTAATTTTTTGTTCTATTTTCTTCTGCTGAGCTTCTTTAAATAGCCACATGAATCCCGAACAATTTATCAGCATGCATGTTCCAAACCGGTAAATATCGCAAATGCACTACGATCCCTGGCAGTTACGGCACTATCTTTCGCACATTCTCCTCAAGGTTCTTCCGTGTACGATTGTTCCACCATTATTTTTCAAATCTGTAAAAAAGGTTGCATTGATCTCATCAGGCACTATAAACCCCTGGCATCAAAGAATCCCTTTGAAACCAATATTTGGCTCCGATACCAGTTGTTAAGAAATTTACTGCATAACATAAATAATTACTGAGAGGAATAAATATAAAAATAACCAGCAACAACCATAAACACATAAACGCAAATGTTTATATGGGAAAACCCCAAATCCGGGGTAAAACCCAACCTAATAAGATCTCATCAGTATTGGCCAAAACCCTGGCCAATCTGACCAAGTGAGCCTTCACCACTCACCTCCAGGTCTTGCATTACAATGAAGTCCTTCCAACCTTGTATAAGCTCCATTTCATATAATACCACGGGCAGAATATTATGGGTGCAGAATACCATGTGCCCCAAAACCATCACTGTTTAACCTGGTCAACTTTGACTCTATGCTGAGTCAAGTTTACCTAACAACCAGGAGGTAACTCCTCAAAACAAATCATGAAATTCATTCAGGTTGTTCATTATTATATACAAGAGGGAGAGATTGTTCATTTCATCTCCCGGTGACTCTTCATATTTTCTATTATTTATTTACATTAATTACAATTGTTCACCCAATCCCTATGATTAGGTGTCAACAACAACTATCGTGCCAACAGCTTAGCCCTCACATCGGTCATATGTCAGGTTGCGTAACATTGGGTTGGACTTGACTACTAGCTCCTTTGATTGTTAGCGCTTCGGTCCGAAACGATGAACATATGGTCCATTTGTGACCTGGGGATGGGGCTAAGCCTGAGCCCCTAGCCCTCTGCCTGTGGTCTCATGGTCGTGGGGTGATCGGGGGTCAGGACTTAGGTCCGACCCTATCCCCCAACATAACTGCGTCGAATGTTTAAATAAAAATTTGTGACCTATGTGTTAAGAAACACCCGTGGCCTAGTGGTAATACGCATGGCCTTTAAACTGGAGGTCACCCATTTGAATCTTGTGGAGGCATGTTCAAACCTAAACCAAATTTTGTGCCACCTCAGGGTGCCACGTGGTTGCCTGTGATTGGTCCACGTGGCACCCAATCATTGGGCCATGAAAATTCCATCAACCAATCAGAACCTGCGAATTCGGTCCAATCAGGTGAGTCCACTTAGGAGCCTGCCATTGGCCCATGAGGTACAATCAGTGTTTAGTCAATTTAGTGTTATCTAAATTGCTAGTATTTATTGTCAACCCGGGGCTCGTAAGCTGATGAAGTGAAGGTGTACTATATGTACTTAAGTAACCTCTTAGAGTTTTTCTTATCGTTGGGGGGTGTTGTTGTGGTTAATTATGTTCCTAAGATGGAGTGAGAATTTATAAACAAGTGAGTGATGGTGTGTGTGTAGAGTGAATCCTAAATGAGTGAAAGTGTGTGTTGAGTGATCTCTAACTATTTGCTTGAAAGGAATAAGTGAACTGAAATGACTTGAAATAAAATTGAAAGAAAATGACCACTTCCAATGGCACTAGACACCGTTCAAGCTGCTGCTAATAAAAGAAAAGAAAGTCACTTTTAAAACCCAAGAATAAAGATTATCTCTCTCTAACTCGATGCTTCAAAGCACATGTACTGTGTAAAGCACGGATAGAAAGTAGCTTAAGTTGAATTAGAAAAGTGAGAAAAATATGCTTGAAAGACTAATGATAATGATTTGCTCTTTCTAATTCTCTACTTCAGCCATATGTACTATGCAAAGTATGATTAGAAAGTAGTGAGAGAATAGTCTAAGAAGCACTTAAAAATCAAAACTCTACTTTAAAGACTAGTGGTAATAGTTTGCTCTTTCTAACTCTCTACTTCAGCCATATGTACTATGCAAAGTATGGTTAGAAAGTAGTGAAAGAACAGTCCAAAAAGCACTCAAACTAACTGCAAATTAGTGATATTCTGATCTTAAAAGATAACAGTTTATGATGAAGATCATTCATGTGTGTTAGCAGCTCTTTGAGAAATAAGATTAAAAATCAACTATAAAAAAACAAAGGCAGCACTTGAATTGTCAACTTCAAATACCATTAGTTTGTAAAGCAAACACACACATATAAAAATAAATCCCGGGCTAAAAGAAACCTGCAAAGAAATAACATTGATCAGCTTGAAAGAAAGGAAAACAAGTAAATGAAACTATACATGCTTAAGGAAATGAATAAGCAAATAACGAAATACTGCACATAAAATACTTTACAGAGGCTGAGATGAGCAGGGGCCCTCTGTTCATTCAGCCACAAGAAAACTCAGAGATCTGGAAACTTCAAAACGGTGCTATGTCTATTCCTCCATTTGCAAAAAGTATACAAAACAGAGTGCTAGTATAGCACTAAAAAAACAGAGTTCACAATGCTCTTAAATTTAACACAAGTTCAGAAAATTACAACTGATAAAAGTCTGATGAGCGTACGCAGACGCAGCTATT
Organism: Pinus tabuliformis; assembly: GCA_031772625.1. Taxonomy (NCBI): domain Eukaryota; kingdom Viridiplantae; phylum Streptophyta; class Pinopsida; order Pinales; family Pinaceae; genus Pinus; species Pinus tabuliformis. The sequence continues at coordinate 422,690,226 of CM062816.1, forward strand.
TATAGAGGTTTCTAAGATAGCCTACTCGTACAGCTAATTAACAGAAAAACAACAAACAGTCATGTGTATTTATGGTCCCTTGACACATCATACGGCTGCGTGGACGAGTTTAATGGTTCTGTCGTCATGGGTATTGAATCCCATGTTGGATCATGTCCCCTGCCACCTGTATAACATGGACAAATCACCGTTTAGGATGACATGACCAAGCAGCTCACAATCACCGTTAAACAGCCTTGAGTTGACCGTAACTTGACCAGCTTTGACCATGGGTAAAGATGACGTGGATGGCTGGAAAAATGGGACAGGAACCTCGAGCACGTTGATACCTGAGTGCCCATGTGGCTCATCTAGCAAACCGACACGTGGAACATTGCGTTTAACAAAAAGGCTGCAGGATCTTCAGATAGCTGCAGGATCATCAGATAGCTGCGGGATTCCTGCAAGTAAGTCAAAATCTAAACAAATAGTCATTCATTAGCAAAACTTGCTTGATCATGCTTAATGACACCTAATGTAATGATCTGGGTGGTTTTATGGTGAAAATGAGGCAAAAGTGAAGGAAAGATAAGGAAGAACTGAGGAAAATGGTAGACAAGTAGGTGTAGAATAGAGGCTCTACATACCCCCACTCCGAGGGTATTGCATGTCCTCATGCAATGAAAACACAATTCAATCCACCTGCTGGGATGCCTCAGCTAAGACATCCAATCTCCTTCTCTTCCTTTGTGTGGAAACATTAACCTTTGGTCTCTTGAACATGCATCTGAATTTCAAATTGATTAAGGCTCTGTTCAGCCTTCTACATCTCTTCTTGAGTCTGCTGTGTTTCTTCTGCCACATGCTCATGTGAAGAAAGGTGTTATCTTGGATAGCTTTGGCAATATCAGCTTGCTGCTTCATTTCTTCATTTCTCTGTTTAATGTGACGGTTTAGCACCTCAAGTTCATAGATCTCTTGTTTGAGTAAGTCTATTTGCTGCTCATGAGGTATGACATTACTTGGGCCAGCAGTGTTCTGCTCCAATGTTTCAAAATAGTTGTACACCTCTTGTTGAATTGGGTCAACAATTGGTGACTTCCTTGGACTATATTCATGCTCAATTTCAGTTTCAAACTCCGGCTGAAATGGACTGTCCTCCCTTGGAGGAGTAGCTGCCTCACGTTGTGGACTATCCTCAAGGTCTGCTTTTATAGCACCCTTCTCAGGTGTGCTTAGATCAACGAAGAGTGTCCTTGTGGCTTTCCCTTTATTCTGCAACCTACTACTCCTTCTCACAGTGGCAGCACTCTGTGTTTCTTTTTGTGCCTTTTTCCTTGGTTTTTGTACTTTTACTTTCTTGGAGAGGGCAATTTTCTCATGGAGTTTAGCTGACCTTTGTGCTAAGGGCTGGCTATCTCTTTCTTCATCACTAGAATGCTCTGGAGTCTGATCAATTTCTTGAATTATGGATTTTCCCTTGTCTTGTTTTTGTTTCTTTTTATCTTCTCTTCTCTTTTTGACAGCTTCTTTGGCAAGTTCAGCGAGGGTTTCTGAGATAATCTCTTGAGCACTTTCTTCAGTAGGTTCAATCTCAGGTTCAGGATGATGTACTTCTATTTCCTCTACAGTTTGCCCTTGAACAGTTTCCTCTAGGATATCAGTCTCAGAGATACTTTCTTTTCTCTTCCTTCTGCTTTTCCTAGGTATAGAAGATTCTCCAGGTTCTTCAAAATGATTCCTTACAAGGAATTTCTCCCATGTGTCTTGTTTTTCTTTTAATTGTTCTTCTATCAATAACTTGACAAGACTATGGTGACAGAGGTAAGCTTCTATGTTTCTTGAATTCCGTTGAGCCATGGAACACATTTTCCTAAGGCTTTGGAATAGAAAGTAGGGAAGATTTATATCATGTTCTCCTTGAAATTGCAGCATAATTTTACCATGATAAACGTACAATACTCCAAATCTCCCTTCACACGTGAAAATTTTTTGCACTAACAACAATAGAATTTTCCATTCTTCTTTAACATGAGAGATAGGAATTCCTTTGGTGAAAACACTTGTATCCATACCTGGGTTTTTAAAAATCCGCTTCCATTGTTGATCCTGAATTGCCCGGTTTTTGAACCAACGTTCACCGGTTTGTGGAAGAGATGTAGCCCTTGCTATGCTTCCTTCACTGACTACAAATGTTAAATCACCCACCTCTACTTGACTGTCTTTATCCTTGAATGACCTTGCAAAGGCTTTTGTTACTTCTTTGTGGTAGCCCTTAAACTTCTTGATGCACTGTAGCCAATTGGCTTTTTGTAATGCCTCCTCAACCTGAGGGTATGCCTCCAAGAATTTCGAACCTTCTGGTTCAGCCCTTAAAAGTTTTCCCATCGACTCCTCAGCTCTGTTTAAAACACGACTTTGATGGTGACTTTACACAGTAACTCCGTAACTTTACACAGTAACTCCTCGGTTCCTGTTCAGACTTTGTGGAACAGAGGGTATATGGGTGCATCAACAGCCTCAGACACCGAGAATTCACGGCTTGAATCAGAGTTAAGTGGTGGATAACAGCGTGAACACAGTGAAACGGTGACTAACAGTCGTAATACAACTGTATCACAGGTTTACTGGCTATACGGCAGAGGAAAAAAAAACAGAGTATGGTTTATGGAGGTAATCGTAGTGAGTGAAACGGAATAAGGGAGATGATAGCGAGGAATGGAGTGTTATGAGCACAGAGGGTTTCGAAATGATGAATGGAACGGCTATATTCTCCGATTTCGGCTGTGGATTGACACATGGCTGCGGGACGAGAACTGAGAGACGTAATACGGTAGGTTACGTCATTAGGGTACGAGACCTTAATGACAGAAACAGCCATATGTGATTTCAAAAATCATGGGTATTATGAGCTGGTAGACGTGGAGGATTCGTGGATTTGTGGTCGCATGGGAAAAGAAAATGGGTAATCATTACGATTAGTGGCCAACAAGACATAACCCAGAAAATTCCGCGTAACGAAATAACTATAGGTTTAAAATTTTAAACATACCTCAGATCAGCATTTGATTTGGCTTCTGATAATTTGCTACTAACCTTTTGTTAACTTTATTGCTAGCACATGATTCTTTCCTCCTTGTCTTTGATGATTTTGAACTGTACATATTTTCTTCAGACAGACTGTGTTTCTTGTGCAGGTGCAGAAGGCTGCAGAAAGGCTAAACGGCTGCAGAATTGTCAAATAGCTGCAGGAACTGTAATGAAGTCTTCCAGCTGCATAAAATACTTTAGTTGCCTAAAAAAACTTTATTAATGAAGTGAAATGGAATGAATGAATGAATGAATGGGTGGAAAGCAGTGAGGTGAAGTGAGGATGGTGAGATGGAAAGAAATGGTGAGATGGAATAAATGAAATGAGATGAAAGAGAGAGAGAGATTTTTTTTTTTTTTGGAAAACATGGGTGTTAGGTGACCCTGATTTTCACCTCATGTTTTCTGCATGAGACTGCCAATCAGAGATTGGTTTTCAGGCTCATACATTTATTCATTTTTTTTTTTTTTTTTTTTTTTTTTTTTTTTCTTTTTTTTTCTTTTTTTTTTTATTAAAATTGAAAGAAACAGAGATTAGGCTGATGGAGGAGAAGAATTCTTCTCAACCAGCCTCATTTCAGAATCGCCTTGGAATAACTTAACAAACTCCTCTTTTGAGAGTGGCTTGTGGTAAACTTTCAACCGGTGGCCATTCACAATAAAGGGGGTTTGAAGTTCATCAATAGTCTTCACTCTAACTGCTCCATTATTAAAGACTTCATCAATCTCATATGGCCCAAGCCAATGAGTTTGAAATTTTCCTTTGAAGTCCTTAAATTTTGAATCAAACAAGAGTGCCCAATCACCCTTTTGAAACTTCTTTTCTTTGATATGTCGATCATGACATTTGCTTCTTTGGTGCTGAACTAGATCGGTTCTTAGAATTGCATCTTGTCTCATTTCATCTAGTTCGTTTAACTGGTCCATTCTGTGCTTCTGGGCTTCTGATAAGCTCATCCCCAATTGAACTGTTGTCTTGAAGGTCTTGATTTGGAACTCAATGGGGAACAGGACTTCCTTCCCATAAACAAGTTCATAGGGAGAATGTCCTGTGGTGTTCCTCCATGTAGTTCTATAGGCCCATAAGGCTTCAGGAAGCCTTTCCGCCCAATCTCTTCTATGAAGATGAACAGTCTTTGTGATGATGCTTTCAAGAACTTTATTTGTAGATTCTACTTGACCATTCGCTTGCGGATGGTATGGAGTAGATGTTCTATGCTTAATCTTATATTCCTCCATCAGCTTTTCCACCATCCTTGATGTAAATTGGCTTCCCTGATCTGTTACAATTTCTCTTGGGACACCAAAACGAGTGAAAATATCCTTGAAAAGAAATTGAACAACTGAATTTTCAGTAGCAGAAGTTAATGCTATAGCTTCTACCCACTTGGTAACATAATCAGTACAAACCAGTATATATCTATTTTGCTTGGATGGCGGATTAATTGGTCCAACAAAATCTAGTGCCCATTTCTCGAAAGGTTCGATGCATACCTGTGGCTGTAGTGGCATTTCATTTGAAAGAGTTGGTCTTCCAATTCTTTGACAACTGTCACACCTTTTAACATATTGCTTCGCATCCTTAAAGAGAGAAGGCCAATAATATCCTGATGAAAGGATTTTATAGGCAGTCCTCTTATCAGAAAAATGTCCGCCACAAGGTTCGTCATGACATGCCTTAAGGATGTCAGGCATTTCATCCTCCCGTACACATCTTCTGATCATCAAATCTGGCCCTGTTCTGAACAATTCATTAGAAATCCAAGAATAATGTGAACTATCCTGAATGATTTTCCTTTTCTCATTAGGAAATAAATGTAAAGGTAACTTTCTAGTAACTAAATAATTAGCAATATCAGCATACCAAGGGGTTTTGGTAGTTACTGCAAACAAATACTCATCTGGAAATTTATCCTCTACAAGAGAGTCCTCATTAGTGTTTTGGATTCTTGACAAGAAGTCAGCTACTGTGTTCTGTTTACCTAGTCGATCTAACACAGTTATGTTGAATTCTTGTAAAAGCAAAAGCCATCTTGTAACTCTACCATTAGTGACTGGTTTGTTCATGAGGTATCTAATGGCAGAGTGATCAGTGTGGACAAAGGTTTCATAGCCGGTTATATAGTGTCTAAACTTGTTTATAGCATGAACAACGGTTAGAAATTCCTTTTCAGTAACAGTATAATTTAACTCAGTAGGAGTCAAATTCTTACTCGTGTAATAAATGGCATAAGGGATCAAATCCTTTTGTCCCAAAACAGCTCCTAAAGCTGTATCTGAAGCATCAGTAGAAATGTGGAAAGGGAGTTTCCAATTTGGACCCCTTAAAATGGGTGCTTCAGATATTCTAGTCTTTAAAGCTTCAAAGGCAGATTGACATTCAGGATCCCACTTAAATTCACAATCTTTAGTAAGTAGTTTGAAAAGAGGGGATGCTATCTTAGTGAAGTTTTCAATAAATCTTCTGTAATAACCAGTAAACCCAAGAAAACTTCTAACATCTCTTTGGCAATTTGGAACAGGTAACTTAGAGATGACTTCTACTTTAGATCTATCAACTTTGATTCCATCTCCTGAAATATGATGTCCTAAAACAATCCCTTCAGTAAACATCATAAAACACTTTTCATGACTTAAAGAAAGATTTGTTTCCTTACATCTTACCAGTACTTTTTCCAGATTTGCCAAAGCTTCTTCAAATGTATTACCATAGACTGTGAAATCGTCCATGTATACCTCTACACAATCATGAATCAGATCTGAGAAGAATCCTAGTACAGCCCTTTGAAATGTAGCGGGTGCATTGCACAATCCAAAAGGGAGTACTCGATAGGCAAAAGTTCCCCAAGGACAAGTAAAGGTGGTTTTGTCTTGATCTTCAGGTGCTACCTGAATCTGATTGTAACCACTAAAACCATCCAAGAATGAGAAATACTTTTTACCTGCTAAAGTGTCTAGTACCTGATCAATAAAAGGTAGAGGAAAATGATCCTTTAAGGTTGCCTTGTTCAATTCTCGATAGTCAATGCAAACTCTCCATTTACCATTCTTTTTGGGTACTATAACCAAGGGAGAAACCCATTGGCTATCTGAAATGGGGTAAATGAAGTTTACCTTGAGCAATTTCTGAAGTTCTTCTTTCACAATTTCCCTAAGATTTGGATTCATCCGTCTTTGTGGCTGCCTAATAGGTCTGCTGTTTTCTTCAATATAAATGTGATGAATACAAGTCTTAGGGTCGATTCCTTTCATGTCAGTATATTCCCATGCAAAGGCAGTGGAATGTTTTTGCAACAGTTTAGTTAATTCTCCTTGTTGTAGTCTTTCCAAGTTCTTGTTAATGTTTAATGTTTTTCCTGGAAAGATTTCAACTGTAGAACTACCAAACTCTTCCATTGAGAAGAGAGACATCTGTCTAGAGGAGAGATATTCAATATCTGCATCTAACTGAAACTGTGAAGAGTCATATTCTAAAGGTACCTCAAAATTTTCTAATGTATTTAGAATTTGACTGTCCTCACTGATTTCAGAGATGGTTAGAACAGGTTGAAGAGTATCCTCATCATCAATCCACTCATCTTCTCCTATTTCTGTTATTGCCTTTGCGGGAGGATACAAGTTGAATTTCTTGGTAGAATTACCATCTGATATATACATGTCTCCCGACCTACAACTTATGAAAGCATCAGCTGTGGCCAGCCAAGGTCTTCCTAGAATAAGAGGATGTCCTCCTAGATTGTTCTTGGGAGTTAAAATCATAAAATCAACTGGATATTCCCAAGAGTCTAGTGAGACTGGAATGTCTTCCAATACACCATCAGGTTTAATGATTGATCTATCTGCAAGTTGCAACAAAGTAGGTGTAAAGAGAAGGTTAGGAAGTTTTAACTGATCCATGGTCTGTCTACTCATAATGTTGATAGCGGCTCCTAAGTCAATCAAGGTATTTGGGATTTCAACCCCATTAATATGAGTTTTAACAATAGGGCTACCGGGATCTACATATTTTTGCATGGTAATTTTACCCATCATAATGTCTGCAATTTTTCCAACTAGATGTATCCTTTTGGTATCTCTGGTTCTTTTTATTGTTTTTTTCAAACTCATCTCCTTTATTGTCTTTGCTAGAATGGGAATCTCTTTAATGGCTGTTAACAAGGGAATCTTGATACAGACATTTTTCAATTCATCTAGAAAGCTATAGTCAGGCAACCAAATCTGCTTCTCCACTCCTTTATCGATTTGCAATCTTTCAGGAAAAGGAGGAATAGCTGAAGATGTGGGTTGCTCTACTAAGGGAGTTGATTCTTTTTCTTTTTCTTTAATGCTTGGGTTTTGAAGGGATACCTCAGAACCCTTATTGGCTTTGAGAGATTCTTCCTCAGAAATGCTTGGTTGTTGAGCACTTGTAGAAGGTTGGTCTAGGATTCTACCTTATCTGAGTTGGACCTCATTGAGAGGAACAACCATATAGGTAGGGAATGGTTGACCTTCCATGAGTGGTTGACCTTCCATCACATAAGCACCTTGAGGATTCCTATTATTGGGGTTTGGTTGAGGTTGAGAGGGAAGTTGATTTGGCCTCTGTTGAGATTGTAACAAGAGTTGAGAATTTTGATTTTGTGGAGGAGGTTGTTGTTGTTGAGGGAATGGTAATGACAATTGTTGACCTTGATTTGGAAGTTGGGGAGCTTGCTGATTTTGAAAGGATTGAGGATATTGATAGAATTGGGCAAATCTCCCATAAGGATTTTGCATTTGCATGCTTTGCAACCATGCTTGGAAAGGATTTTGTGGTTGTGACCAAGGTTGTTGCCAAGGATTCCAATTTGGTGGGGGCTGGAAATTCATAGAGTTGTTAAACCCTTGATTTTGCTGCCCCTGCCAAGGTCTTCTTGCAACAAAACAAAGGGATTCAAGCGTACTTGGATCTTCTTGAAAGACTGCTTTGAGGCCAGGGATTGAAGGACATTCCTTGGTCTCATGGGTTTCTGAGCAAATTACACAGGTTTCCACAACTTGTGCCTCCAAGGGACATTCCCTTAAAGCATGCTTCTTTCTACACTTCGGGCAAAAGATAGTCATAGCCTCGGCTTCTGCTTTTTGTTTATTTTGAATCTTAAGGGTATCAATTTGTTCACTAAGACTCCCTAAGATGTCGGTTTTAAATTCATCTAGCATATTACCGATTTCAGCCCTACTCATTGATCCTGTTGCAGATTTATTTGCCCTAAGGAGAGAAGGATCTCTAGGCCCTTTTTGAGTTTTTGATTTGCCCCTTGAGAGATGGATACAAAGTTCTGCTATATCATTGAGAGAAAGTTGAGAAATATCCCCTTTCCCCATCATGTTTAAGATATCTATCCATTCATCCCTAATGGCTTTTAATAAGAGGGCTTTTAAGGTCTCTTCATCCAAGGTACTCATTTTTGCTCTTTTTAAATTATATTGAAATCTCTCAAGTAAATCTTCTAAGCTCTCATCCTCTTTTTGCACCATTTTAAAAACCTCGTCCTTATGATTAGTAGGCATACAATAGTCCAAATACCTATCCAAAAAGGTTTGTTTCATTTCATCCCAGGTCCTAATGGATTGAGTAAGTAACCCCATGAACCATTTCAAAGCTTGATCTTTTAATGTTGATGGGAACAGTTTGAGTTTCTGAGTATCATCCAGATAGTCATAGGTTCGACACACAACTTCAAATTCAAACAAGAATGTTTCAGGGTCCTCAGTTCTTAATCCATGAAAATTTGGGAGGACGGATGGTGATATGTTTTTCATGGTGGCTCGGGAGTCCTCATCAACAATGGGAAACCCAAATGAATTATCCCCATCTCTATTTCCTCCAATGGGACCTCTACCTCCTCCATTGTTATTGTTATTTCCTCCTCCTCCTCTACCTCTACCTCTACCACCTCCTTCTTCCTCTGCCATAATGATTCTCCTAGGGATTTCAAAATCTTCTAGTTCTTCTACAAAGGGTGAATGAGAAGAGATTTCTCCTTCCTCCTCAGGTGAGTCTATTTCCTCAATTACAATTGGTTTTCTTGTAGGAGAAAGAGAAGAGTCTTTTCCTAGTTCAAACTCAATAGAAGGTATAGGAGAGTCAACTCTTGGCTCTTGAATTTCAGGACTAGGAATTTCGGTTGGAGATAAGGGAGGTGTCTCTTGTCTATCTCTTGAGGCAGATGGACTTGTAAAAATTGAACTTCGAGCTCTAGCTAAAAACCTTCCCCTAGAATCTCTAGCTCTATGCATGTCATTTTTTATTTTATCTTCAAGTCAAGTTAAATAGTTCTTTTTCTGATCTTCCAGTTCACTCTAGGTGCGAGAAGAGAGCATACTCAAGAGACTATTAAATCAATAACTTTCTCCTTTCTGATCCTCCAGATCACTTCAAAGTGCAAGAGGAGAGCATACTTAGATAGGCTATTAACTTCTTTTCTTGAAACTTTTTTTTATATTTTTTTTTCTTCTAAGAATATGGCTACTTAATTTCACTTCCCCGGCAACGGCGCCAAAATGTTTAGTCAATTTAGTGTTATCTAAATTGCTAGTATTTATTGTCAACCCGGGGCTCGTAAGCTGATGAAGTGAAGGTGTACTATATGTACTTAAGTAACCTCTTAGAGTTTTTCTTATCGTTGGGGGGTGTTGTTGTGGTTAATTATGTTCCTAAGATGGAGTGAGAATTTATAAACAAGTGAGTGATGGTGTGTGTGTAGAGTGAATCCTAAATGAGTGAAAGTGTGTGTTGAGTGATCTCTAACTATTTGCTTGAAAGGAAATGCTTGAAAGGAATAAGTGAACTGAAATGACTTGAAATAAAATTGAAAGCAAATGACCACTTCCAATGGCACTAGACACCGTTCAAGCTGCTGCTAATAAAAGAAAAGAAAGTCACTTTTAAAACCCAAGAATAAAGATTATCTCTCTCTAACTCGATGCTTCAAAGCACATGTACTGTGTAAAGCACGGATAGAAAGTAGCTTAAGTTGAATTAGAAAAGTGAGAAAAATATGCTTGAAAGACTAATGATAATGATTTGCTCTTTCTAATTCTCTACTTCAGCCATATGTACTATGCAAAGTATGATTAGAAAGTAGTGAGAGAATAGTCTAAGAAGCACTTAAAAATCAAAACTCTACTTTAAAGACTAGTGGTAATAGTTTGCTCTTTCTAACTCTCTACTTCAGCCATATGTACTATGCAAAGTATGGTTAGAAAGTAGTGAAAGAACAGTCCAAAAAGCACTCAAACTAACTGCAAATTAGTGATATTCTGATCTTAAAAGATAACAGTTTATGATGAAGATCATTCATGTGTGTTAGCAGCTCTTTGAGAAATAAGATTAAAAATCAACTATAAAAAAACAAAGGCAGCACTTGAATTGTCAACTTCAAATACCATTAGTTTGTAAAGCAAACACACACATATAAAAATAAATCCCAGGCTAAAAGAAACCTGCAAAGAAATAACACTGATCAGCTTGAAAGAAAGGAAAACAAGTAAATGAAACTATACATGCTTAAGGAAATGAATAAGCAAATAACGAAATACTGCACATAAAATACTTTACAGAGGCTGAGATGAGTAGGGGCCCTCTGTTCATTCAGCCACAAGAAAACTCAGAGATCTGGAAACTTCAAAACGGTGCTATGTCTATTCCTCCATTTGCAAAAAGTATACAAAACAGAGTGCTAGTATAGCACTAAAAAAACAGAGTTCACAATGCTCTTAAATTTAACACAAGTTCAGAAAATTACAACTGATAAAAGTCTGATGAGCATACGCAGACGCAGCTATTTATAGAGGTTTCTAAGATAGCCTACTCGTACAGCTAATTAACAGAAAAACAACAAACAGTCATGCGTATTTATGGTCCCTTGACACATCATACGGCTGCGTGGACGAGTTTAATGGTTCTGTCGTCATGGGTATTGAATCCCATGTTGGATCATGTCCCCTGCCACCTGTAGAACATGGACAAATCACCGTTTAGGATGACGTGACCAAGCAGCTCACAATCACCGTTAAACAGCCTTGAGTTGACCGTAACTTGACCAGCTTTGACCATGGGTAAAGATGACGTGGATGGCTGGAAAAATGGGACAGGAACCTCGAGCACGTTGATACCTGAGTGCCCATGTGGCTCATCTAGCAAACCGACACGTGGAACATTGCGTTTAACAAAAAGGCTGCAGGATCTTCAGATAGCTGCAGGATCATCAGATAGCTGCGGGATTCCTGCAAGTAAGTCAAAATCTAAACAAATAGTCATTCATTAGCAAAACTTGCTTGATCATGCTTAATGACACCTAATGTAATGATCTGGGTGGTTTTATGGTGAAAATGAGGCAAAAGTGAAGGAAAGATAAGGAAGAACTGAGGAAAATGGTAGACAAGTAGGTGTAGAATAGAGGCTCTACATACAGCTTTCCCAGTCACCCTATCAACTCAGCATACGAACTGCCCAATCAGCAATCTTGCATCCAACTTGCAAATTTTTTACATGTTTGGGAAAACCATTAGAACGCGATATCAGGAGCATACGATATCGATTTTGAGTGATTCAAGTTGTGTTAGATTCAGGTCGGCGAGATCTACGCTTTGGCACCAATTTCAATAACTTTTGAACACTTTTAATCTTGAGCACTTTACTGATCCCTTGGATCAATGGTGTAGCTAAAAGAATAAATGAGACTATCTTGAATATGGTTTGTTACATGAGCTTTTTAAAAAATGTAAAGGCGATGTTTTGGGCTCATGTAGTTCTATGTGAAATATATGTGAAATAAAGGTGTCCATCTCATGCTCTTGAGAGTAAGACTCTTTATGGAATGTGGTATCATTCCATCTCAAGGTCTTTGGTTCCACCGATTATGATCCCCTAAGGAATGATGTGATTAGTAAAAATATATATACCAAAGTGGTTCATCAAAATATTTGAAATTGTCCATCCTAATGAGGCTGAAAAAATAAAAATCATAGGTTACATCAAACAAGATGGAGGTGGCATAGATAATTCCAATTATGACAATGTAGATATGGATGTTGCGTATAATTGTGAATTCTATTTATCTACTGATTTTGAACTGACTTTCATTTGAAAATTCATTGCTCATGATAAGTGGAAAGAAGAAATGCACTCTCATAAAAAAATGGGACATGGAAGTTGTTAGACCCTCCTTTTGAAACCAAATCAACTTGTTGCAAGTGGATGTACAAATGAGATGACTCAATTAACAAGCACAAAACAAGGTTATTGGAAAAATGATTTGCAAAAATCATGGGTGTTAATTAGGAGGATATTTCTGCCCCCACACCAAAACGAGCCACCATTCAAACTTTGTTTGCATTCGTACCACAAAATGGATGGAAAACCCATCAAATGAAAGTGAATATTGTTTTCTTAATAGAGACCTGAAAGAAAAATTGTCATCATGTTTCAACCAAAAGGTTTTGTTGTAAAGGGCCAAGAACAAAATGTATGAAAACTCATCAAATCCTTATGTGGCTTGAAATAAGCACCTTGAGACTATTATTAAAAGTTAACATCTTCTAAAATTGAATTTCAAACACTTTAATATTGATGATGCTATTACATTCATAAAGAAAGTTTGCAAAATTGTTGTATATCTTGTAGAGTATGTAGATGATCTATTGATGATAGGGAACAATACAAGCTATACTGCATCCATAAAAGAGTTGAAGAAGGGATTTGAAATGACAAATTTATGATATTTCACTATTACTTAGAAATTGAAGTGATTCAATGTCTAAAGTACATATTCATCTGCCAAAAGGAGGACATTGTAGAATTTCTAAACAAGTTTGGTATGGTTGAATGCAACCCTCTATCTACTCCAATGGAATAGAATTTGAAGATCACATCAAAAGAAGAGAATTTTTTAGACTCAACCAAGTAAAGATATCATGTTATAAGCCTTATCTACAACCACCAAACTAAACATTTCATTCGTTTTTGTTCTTTCAAAGTTTATACAAAAATCATGTGAAGGGCAGAGATCTACCAAGAAAAGAACTCTAAAATACTTGATGAATTTAGCTTGGTTGGATATTTTAGTGAAATGGAACTATGTTCATAATTAGTTTGTCTCACTTGATACTTTACGGAACACGTGAATTCTAGCTCTACAACCCTAGCAGATCTGAGCCTCTGCCATGCCCTAAAACTAAGTCGGGAACCTGATTTCTTGATTGCTACAGTAGCTCTGCCAGCATGTGGGTCGTTAGACAGGCTAGAATGACAGAAGAAGTCGAGGGGGAGATCCCGTCCTACTGGGATGCTGCGGCGGGTGACTCACGCCACAAATAAACCACTCAACCGCAAGCCCAAGAAACAAACCAGACAAATGGCCATGTCCTCGGGGTGTGTTGGCAGGCTCGTAGTAGGCGAAAATTCCTTCCATGTGCAGCAGAGAAACCGATATTTGTTATCCTGGTGACCAAATTGGAAATATATAGAAGTTTCATGAAGGACCACGCGATGATCTGCAAATTCATAAGAGTGTGGCCGACTGAGAAAGACCTCATCAAGTGGATACAACAGAAATGGAACCCAAAGGCCATACTGAACTTAAGTTGGGAGCCAGAGGCTCATTTACGGTAATTTTCTCAAACCTGCAAGATAAAGAAAGAGTATTTAAAAATGGCCCCTATTTCCATTATAATGTTTGTATGTTCATGCGATATTGGAAGGAAAGTTATGAAACCGATAAAGAGAAATTCCTGGCAACCCCTATATGGGTAAGACTGTTCGGCCTCCCAATGGACTTCCAGGATCCAGAAATATTAGAGGGAATCGAGAACACGATAGGAAAATTTGTCAAAATAGTAGAAACCACAAAAAGAGGTCGGTATACATCCTATGAGAGAATCTGTGTGTATATGAACATAGAAGAACCCATACCCAAATCAATAGAGCTAAAATACCATGAGGATGTATGGTAGTAAACCCTAGACTATGAGCATATTCTGTTCAGATGCCGAAGGTGCCATGAATATGGCCATTTATTCAAGGAATTCCCACTGAACTAGGAAGAGATGGAGAACAAGGATAAACAGCTGAAGACCCCACAGGACGGAAATGAGGGGTTCCAAGAAGTTAAAAACAAGAGGAGGCCACCAAAGGGACTCCATAACCCAGAAAAAGAAAACCAAGCTCAGTCGAGTAGTTAAAATAGATATGAAGTACTACAAGTGGAAGAAGAAGCAGAAAATGAGATCCAGCCCATGGATTGCCAAGAAAAAGGAAAAGGGAGCAATTCTAGTCAAGCAAAAACAACCTAACATAGGGTCCAAAACCAAAATTTTCTGGGGTGCTGCCCCGGACCCCATAAAATGGGGTTACGGGTACACCTCAAACCCCATGTGACCCCCCCTCTAACCCCCCAGTTAACTATGTGGGCTAGTCGTGGAAACAATATAACACAACCCAACACACCTAAGCGGAAAGCTCAAAGAGACCTCACAGACAAAGATGAATAGGTAGGGATGGAAACCACTATAATGGAAATCGACCCAAGCAAGGGGGAGGAGCTTAGTATTGAAGAAGAAGTCCTTAAGAAATTGTTGAATGAATGGAGACACTTAGATGAAAGATTCATTCTGGAAGACAAAAAGAAATTGTACAAAGAGACTTTTCAACAATATCAAGCTAAGAAAGGACAGGGACAGGTCGAGATCACAGAACAACTGGGAATGCACCAGGAAAACCCCCAGGAGTACCAAAACAAAGCAAAAGGTGGGAAGAAAAGAGGTTGGAGAAACCTACAGGAATAAATACAGATAATGGGAGAAATGTTGGTGAACACAAGTAGGGTTGCAATGCTATCAGCGGTATACCAACAACTTAATAAATTTTCCCAATGATAGTAATATCCTGGAACATAAGAGGCCTAAACAGCCAAGGAAATCAGATATACTTAATGGAGCAATTGAAAAAAGAAAAACCACAAATCATGCTTCTCCAAGAAACTAAGATCACAGGAGAAAAACTAGAAGAGATCCTGAGCAAGATGAAACCAAGGTATGAGGCAATGGCAACAGATGCAAAAGGAAGTGCAGGAGGGATAGCAATTTTGTGGAAACCAACATAAGTAAAAGAAGACTATTGGATAATCATGCAATGCATCCTCACAGGTTGGTTCTGCCTCATAGGAATTAAATATTGGTTCATGCTCTCAGCAGTTTATGACCCGCACATCTCAATTGAAAAGGAAAAATTCCTTCAAAGTATAAAGACCCTAAACCAAATGCATGATAAAAATATATGGCTGATAGCAGGTGACTTCAACCTAATAACATCATTATAGGAGAAAAAGGGAGGGATTAGGAGGAGCCAGAAATGGAGCAATTCGGGGATATCCAAGAAGATATTCACTTGGTGGACATTCCAACAATTAATGGAAGGTATACGTGGAACAATAGATGAGGAGGAAATGGGAAAATTGTGTCTCACCTTGACGGATTTTTGGAAACAGAACAACTCATAAACAAATATGTTTACTATGAGGCATCCATCCTACCATGCTTGGGCTCGAATCACTGGCGGATTAGATTAGAAGTGGATATGAAACAAGGGAAAACAAAGAGACCCTTTAGGTTTGAAGCATTTTGGTTAAGAGACCCAACCTTAATTGGAAAACTGAAGGAATGGTGGAAAGAAAGTGAGAAAGAAGGTAGAAACCTAATGCATACTTTCCAACTCCATCTCAAAGATATTAAAGGTAAAATAAAAAAATGGAACGGGGAAGAGTTTGGTAACATACCAGATGAATAGGAATTGATTCAAGCTAAGATGAGGAAAGTGAAACAACAGATAATTAATGAGGGAAGATCTGAAACCCTAGTAGAGGCAGAAGGACAACTGCTAAATAAATTAGAGGAAAGGAGGCAACAAGAAGAGATCATGTGGAAACAGAAATCAAGAATCCAGTGGTTGAAGGAAGGTGAAAGGAATTCTAGATTTTTTCACAAAGCGATGATTCAATACAGGTAGCATAACAGGATCTTCTCCCTAGTGGACCAGGAAGGAAATCGCCTTATCCAAAAGGAAGATATGGGGAGCTTATTAGTTCACCATTTTCAAAAATTGTTGACAGAACCCAACATAGATAGTGTTAGCGCTTGAAATTTCACCTCAGGCTGAGAAAGGCAAACTCCAAGGCAACATCAAACCACTTAGCCTCGTAGCTAGCCCTACGGGGCAGGAGAGGGCTCTCTCCGGTCTATCTCTGCAAAGAGTTTTCTAAAAGGGGCTGAGATGACTTTAAAAGAAACTGATTTTAGGCTAGTAAACTGATCAAAAGGGTTGATTTGGGATTTTTAGGGTTTTTGGTGGCAAATTGAGGAGGTGGCAATTTTGGGTGCGGGGATTGGACACAGTTTCTGCAGGGGGTTCTTTGGGGCGAGGTAGGAGATAGTATTGATGCCTTTGATTGATGTGGATGATTAAGAATGGCAGATGAGGAGTTAAGGAGAGAAAACAATAACTTTGAATTCTCCTTAAATAGTAGAAAACATTGAAATTAAACAAACTTAAAAGCAGAGCATGACAGTCATGAGTTCTACCTTAACACTTCATTTGTTTAATGTGCAGAAGGAAAAGAAAGGAAATGATTCACATAAAAAACTTACAAGTACATAGAGAAATACACCATCAATACATGTATCCACAAGAATCCCAAAAAGGACTGCAAAACCCTGGTCTTCCTTAGCCAAAAATTGCAGAGATACAGTGAATAATACAATGATAGCTTCTCCCTCAAGAGTCCAACCATGAAAATGAGCAAGAGAGTACATAATATAGACCATCTAACATCTTTCCCTGCCTCTAGGGGTCGAGCTCACTATCCTAGGAGCTGTTTCAACCACTTCTAAACTAAGCACTGAAAACTAGGCAATCAAAACAACTTGCCTCTATAAGCTAGGAAACCAATTCATTCATTAAATACAAGCTATTTCATGAATGAATCTTCTAGAATAGGTAACTAAGTATCACATCAACATGAAAATACATAAATTACATCAAAGAGGGTGAAAAACCCCATCAAAAGTCAAAACTAGTAATAGCTGGGCGAATCCATGAGCTGTAAGTGAAAAATTATGAAATTTGCCTGATGGGTCGCACGCCAGATCCTGACGAGTCGCACGCATTTGAGAGCATTTTTGGGGCACTTCCAGGTGTTCAAATGAGGCAAGAGTAGGCTTGTTGGAAATTTATTTGAGTCTACTTTCCAACCCAACTAGAATTTCTGAATTTGGTTGTCATTTGCCCCTCCAAAATTGCAATCTCAAAAGACTGCTTTCTGTGTGTCAAAAATGTGGCAGAAAGTCATTTTTTGCTTGTTTTTTGACTTTCAGGAGGCCCAAAACTTCATAAAATCTCTTGGAAATGGGTGAGCATGTGTAACTTTTCATGCCAAATCCAGAAATTCTGAGTTTTTTGAAAATAGAGTTGCCAAGTGAAAGGGTCGCGCGGGGGGTGAGACCCGTCAAGCAGAAAAACCTGTAAATTGCCTGAAAAAGCCAAAATTGACCCAAAACGCTCAAAATTTCTTGGGATTTGTGTTGTGACTGAACTATTTAATGCCTTGCTCCTTCAAGGAAGCCTCGGCCAAGATGTGGAGGGGATCGGGCCTTTTTCTCCTTTTTTGTGCTTTGGCCAACCGCCTTTGAAACACCTTCATCTTCGCCTTGTACACATGCATCCGTGCCCAATAATGATTCTTCATGTTTCTAAGCAATTCTTTATCTTGGTTGGCCTTGGCCAACAGCCTCTCCAAATGAGCATTGAGCTGGATAATCATAGACTCTCGCTCAGTGGGCAATAGATCACCAGGTCTTCTTCGATTCAAGTTGCGGTCACTACGAATCCTCCACAACTCATCAAGAGTTTGCTCATCCTCCAACTGTTTGTTGCGTTGCTCTAGATATGAGATTGTCCATTGTGCCCCCTCTAATCTCCTCTGCAATGCATCATTTTCAGCTCTAAGGTGCTGAATGATCTCCTTCGACTCTAGGCTAGGAGAACTGACATCAAGATCAATAAGCTCTATATCTGGAACACCTGATGGCCCCTCATCAATCTTGGGCTGCTTGCCCCTCTGTGCTGCTTGTGCTGCTGAAGAAAGCGAGGCCCCTTTCACTTGCTGTGGAGATAACACTCGCTGAGCTGATGAAGAAGGCGAGACCCCTTCCACCTGATGTGGAGAAAATACTCGCCGAGCTGCTGCAAATAAGGCCCTTTGGCCTCTCTGATAAGTGACAAGCGGAGGAGAGCTGACATGACTAGTCCCGGGGATATCATGTTGTTGTGATGATCCTCCCTCCTCATGAACAATCTCCGGGTGTGGTGGTGGTGCTGTAAAGAACTCACGAGAGATGAATTCCTCCCATGCGATGCCCTGCTGAGCCAACTGATGTCTGACCACAAGCTGAATCAAACCGTAATGATAGAGACTCCTATATTGCTGAGCTGGGCTCTTCCTCTGCATCAAAGGCACCATCCTCTCAATGTTCTGGCACATGAAAACAGGGATGTTCATCATCCGTACCCATGTGAAATGCATCAATAGGTGAATATGGTACGAATATATCTGTGAAAATCTGCCCTCACAGGTGAAAAAGAGCATGATAAGCCTCATCATGGGAGCAAACTCACTCCTCAAAAATCTGAAGGGAAATACACCCGTCAAATGTCTCATGAATGCAGGTCCAATGAAAGGCTCAAACTGAACACTGTCCAACATCCTGCGCTTGTTCCACACCTCTCCGACATTCGGTATCCCTGTGGCTTGAGCAATCATCTCGGGTGTCAATGTAAAGTCCACCCCGGCAAGGTTGACATGTCCATCATGGAAATGTAAAACAAATAGGCGAGCCAACTCCCTGTGATGCTGAATTCGAGAGATCCTCTCGCAAAACTCATAACAAGACATATACCGGAAGCATGAGACTGCCATAGGACAAGCCTGTAAATTTGTCAAAGAAGTGGGCTCCTATCTCCTATGATGACCACCCTTTCCACCCTTGTGAGGCCTCCTCTGTTCCTCAAACTCTGAAGCTGATGCATGGTCATCACTTTGCTCATAACTGGTTTCGGTTTCTGACATTGTTTTAGGAGAAAAATGGCTGAAATGTACTGTTGTTTCTGCTTTATAAACTGCTGATTGAAATGTTGTTTTCAAGGGGACAAGGAGCACGAGGGGAATGTTAGGGGAGGGACACTTTAAAGGGAAAATGGGAATAAATATATAAAACAGGGATTTTGGGAAAAATCATTGCATATACACCATTATACAAACTTATTAACATGGATATTATTAGAGGTAGGGTTAGGGTTTGATTTTTACTTGTTAGGGAAGAGGGGTAGGGTTTAGGGCTTTTCACTAATTTTGCAAGGGAAATTTACATGAAATGTCAAGGAAAAAGAAATGGGAATGGGGAAAAAATGATTACAAGGGAATACCTTAAAACAGCATAAAACCCTAGCCACTTTTACAATTTCAAACTACAGCAACATGGAGCTTTTCTCTTGCACATGGAGATCTTTGAAAATGTACTCATGATTTCCTTTAACCATAACAGGCAACAAATTTTTTAAGCTTGAGGGCCTACCTCACACAATCCGGCAATTTTGTGGCTCTTTGGTGAAATTTGCAGGCGGTTTTATAAGGAGGGCGCTGACGGGTCGCGCTCCTCTGACGGGTCGCGCGCATGTCCAGCTCAAAAACTTCGTCCAATCTCTCGCCCAATCTCTCTTGCAAGTGACTTGGATTCAGAATGAGGCTCGATGGAGGGAGATTGGGCTTTTATAACCTTGATTTGAATTAATTTCATGCCCAAACCCACTTTATAATGTTTTTCTTTGACACTTTATAAACTTGATGTTTTTGGTTTCCTTTTATCCTGAAATTGACTAATTTGATGCTTTTGCTCGATACTTTTTGCAGGGATAACATCTGAGGGATCTTGACAAGGGAGCCAGGGTTACATGCTATCCTTTGAAGCCTTTTGAAATTTTAACATTTTTTACAAAATTTTGGAAAAATGACCTTGGCTTTAAAAACAGGGTTTTTAAATCCAAGGTGAAATTTAACTGTACAAGATATAATCTTTCGAAGAAATACTTTGAAAATCATCCCTCTGGCTTGCTGGGCACTTATTGACCTTCAGAGACATGACCTTGAAGACAATCTTGACCAAAACCCTAGACCTAGAATTTGACTTCAAGACAAGACAAGTAAGCTTGACAAAGTTTAATGACTGAAACAAGTTGATCCAGCAGTGCCAAGAGGGGGACAAAGACACCAGCTCCTCCATCAGGGTTATGGCATGCCTAACGGGATGCAGAGAATGACACTGATGAGACACCTACCTATGCAAATTCAAAGAGCTTTGATCGCTGATGGAGGGCTACTACACCGACTCTAACAGATAGGATAGAGAATATATCCAAACTAATTCGACATATTCCCCAATTAGTGAGCAGGGATTAGAACTTGGCCCTCCTAAGGGAAATCACCAAGTCCGAGGTGGAGGAAGTAATCAAAAGCCTTGTGAAAAACAAAGCACCAGGCCCAAATGGGTTCACAGCCGAGTTCTTCCAGGCTACATGGCCATTCATGGGATACAATATTTGGGAAATCGTGGAGGAGTCACGACGTAATAAAAGAATGCATCTGGCCCTAAATTCCACCTTCCTTGCCCTCATCCCCAAAACTGACCACTTAGAAGAACTGCAAGGATTCAGACCAATAGCTCTCTGCAATGTAATATATAAAATCATGGCCACAATCATGGTGAATCACCTCAAACCTATCCTACATGGATTAATCTCTCAAGAATAGACAAGCTTTGTCAAAGGGAGACAAATAGTGGACGGAATTGTTATGGCTCAAGAGGCTATATACTCCCTGAAGAGCCAAAAAACTAAAGGGATGTTGGTAAAACTAGAATTATTGAAAGCCTATGACCGTCTGAGCTGGAAGTACTTACAGAGTACCCTAAAGGTGTTTACCTTTTTTTCAAGATGGATAAGTTGGATAACGCCGATGATCTCGACCTCGGTATTCTCAATCCTCCTTAACAGGTCTCCTACTGAGGCATTCAATGCAACTAGGGGGTTTAGACAAGGCGATCCAATGTCCCTGTTCTTGTTTATATTGGTTGTTGAAGGATTAGGAAGGTATGTAAAAGAAAAAGTGCAAGGTGATCAATTTACAGGTCTCAGAATGTGGGGCAATGATTTTTCATTAACACATCAACAGTTTTTTGATGACATAATGATGTTTGGGCAAGCAACCCTCAAGGAAGCCAGAGGCCTGATGGAAATCCTGAACGACTTCATGAGTGCCTCTGGGACGGAGATCAATAAGGATAAGTTGGATATATTTTTATTTAATACTACAGCCCCATCTCAAGCCTTCCTAGCAAGAATTATGGGATTTCGCATTGGAAATATCCCTTCAAAATATTTGAGAATTCAGATACGTGTCCACCAAACCAGAGTGGCGAACTAGAAGACTCTCCTGGAAAAAATCCAAGGGAGAATGGAGAACTGGACCTTCAGATCACTGAATATGCCAAGCCATGATATATTGTTGAAAGATGTGCTCCAGTCAATTCTGATCTACCAACTATCTAGTCAAGTTGTTCCAAAAACAGTGTGTCAAGGGATGATTGACATATTTAAAAAATTATGTGGCAAGGGCCAAAAACAGAAGAAAAAATGGGTTTTGCTATCATGGAACTGCCTCAGCAAGCCATTAAAAGAAGGAGGGTTGGGTCTCAGAGACCTATATATTCTCAACCAAGTCATGGGGGACGAGTTATGGTGGCAATGGGTTCAAGGAGGAATAGATCTATGGAAGGAAATATGGGGGAGGAAATATGGAATGCCAATATCAATCGAAGGAAGGCTAAGAGTCCAGGAAAACATCAAGGGATCGGCCATATGGAATTTAACATCAGAAAATATAGAACTGATAAGAACTCACAACTTCTAGGAAATAATGGAAGGAGACAAAGAAATTTTTTGGAATGAGGTGTGGCATCAGAGAAAAAACTACATAATAGAACTGATCTAGGGGAAATATGTCAATTAACCAATAACCTTGCAAAACAGATAGTGAAAGGATTTTGGAGATCGGACATGGGAGAATATTGGTGAAAATGGAAGAAGAAACAAGACTAGTCGGGTGCTCCTGAATCTACCCAGTGGGAAACATATGAGAAAGAGATGGAAACCTGAAAAATTTCAATCTCGAAAGGTTCGAATATAATAAGGTGGGGGTACAAAATCAAAGGGATGTTCACCATTCAAGAAGGCTACCACCTACAAGCAGCGCACCACCTGCAACAAGGGCCACCTATATGGGATAGAATCTGGCAAGATAAATCATGGCTGAAAATTACTTTCTTCCTATGGATAACTTGGCATGGTAGAGCACTCACTTGGGATCAACTCCAGATAAACGTTCTACAGGGACCATCGGCCTGTACTACCTATGGAGGACACTCAGAATCAATGGAACATCTAACAAATGCCTGCAGCTATAGTGAAATCCTCTAGAAAAACCATGAACATCTCTTCGGTGTTAGTGACAGGGATCAAACAAGCATGAAAGCAACAATGGACAAATGGAGAAGAAAGATTTACCAGAACCCCATTCTGAATCACGCTTGGTGGATATTGATGAGTCTCATAAGTGGGTAATTATATGGGCTCATTTTACCTCCTAACCTAGTCAAATCAACCATTCTCTTAGCTTATTGTATGGTTTTCTAATTATATTTATGCTTATAGAGTGAGTTGAGTTAGTTATGATGCCATGTGGTCTAATATGTGTTTAATGTAGATTATTGATGAATTTTGAGGTCAAAGTCAAGGATCCAGTGGACAAAATGGTACCAATAACTCGAAGTGGACAAAGGAGAGGACTTATAGAAGCGAATCCACCTCATTTATTACTCCTCACTTCGAATTCCCCTTCATTCAGCTCAGAGTACAAGCAACCAAGTCAAGCATTATAAGGCAGTCGAGCAAGTGGAGGATGACTGATGATTATCTCGAGTTTTGGGAGCCAAGCCTCCCTTATTTTAAAGAAGTTGTTGGTAGCTTCATTTCTATAAGTAGAGAGGCCTAGGGCCTCACTAGGGTCAGATTTTTGTTGGATTTTTGTTGTATTTTTGCTGATGTAAACTTTGCTCCAACTTTGAGCTTATTATTTTTTTTTACAGTTCCATGTAATCTTGTTATTATTGTGGAAACAAAGATGGAATCCTTTTTGAGCTAGCACTGAGTTACCTCAAAGGGATGAATCTCTTGGGTTAGGGCCCAATCCAAGCAGCCAAGCTCCTCTTTACTTGTATTTGTATGTTTTATTTCAGTTTGTAGATTAGGTTGTTGTTAGATGTATCTCTTTCATGGTTAAGAATACGTTGCTTTTGATGATTCAATAGTTTGCTTCCATTTGTACTTCCTATTGCAGGTTGAGCAGTGATAAAGAAAATATCGAAAAGGCTAGAAACAGTGCCTTGGCCTCTCTTCCTCCCTTTGGGACCATGATTTGAGGCAAAGACCCTCTTGCTGCCCCAAAAACACAGATTTTCCTCATTCATAGGACTTCTAGTGTTTGCAGCTTTTTAGTTGGTTAATAGTCTAGTCTTGCTTTGCTTCAGAACTTCTCCATCATGCTCATTTCTTTATTTACAATAGTCTTCTTTCATGCTTTCCTTTCTTGCAGCATTTCTCAGCATTTCCTTTCATAGATCATAGTTTAGACTAGTTTGATGCAAAACTCTGTTTTTCTAGATGCACTTATTTCATTGCTTGCTTAATCTCATTGGTTGACTGTCAATTGTTTATGCAACAGATATCTTCTATCAGCATGCCAGCCTATTAGCCATCCCATCCTCCATCTGATCCATGCCCTATAGGTCGCCCAAGTCTCCCCTCAATTCTGCCTTAGTTTCCTGCATTTTCCATAGAATTTCTTCCTCTCTCCTTGAGAAAATCCAATCATCTTTCTCTCTCCTAATGATTCTTGGTAGACCCTAGGTTCCATAACACTTCATTCCAACCCTCATCCACATTTTCCACCCACTCTCACACCTTCAAAACAGCCAAAACTGCTCTCGGCCTCCTCCTGTAGGCCTCTTGAAGAATGTTATTTTTCCTCCTGTAGATTTTCCTGTAGGCTTTCTTTTGAAGGCCGAGTGTGGGAAAATCCTCCAGAAGGTCACCTAAGACCTCCTAGGACCCAATCACACCATCCTACATCCTCTCAAGTCCCAAAACCACCCTCCAACGCCACCTATTCGCTGCCACATTCACAAACAAATAAATTACATGCATGACAAATTCACATAAAAATACCTAAAAATCCAAAAAGATGTTTTTTGTTCATTTACTTCCAGAAATAGTTAGTTAGATGTTGTTTACTTCCTTGAGTAGGTAATGGCATTATTTTCATGGTTTTCATAGTGATTTTTGCAAAAGTAGGATTAGTTGGTTAATTAAGATTTACTTGGTTTGCTTTACATTTCAGTCTTTCACCTTTCCTCAGTTAGAGTAGTATTTGTAGAGTAGTCTTTCTCTCCTTTCATCACATATAGAGCTTCTTCTGGAATCCATAGAAGTTGGCTTGAGATCCTAGTGATCTTGTGTCGGCTAGCCAAGTGACAACCTGCAGTGAGAACTAGTACTTGTGCATACAGCACCATCGCTTCCAAGTTTGTTACGAACTACCAGGTTGATAAGAGTAAAGTAGGCAGCCCAGGAGTTGTAGCATTATTGTTGCAATACTGGTGCTCATCACTTTTTTGGCACCATTTCCGGGGAAGCGTCAGAGTATTATGTGATTACTGCTTTCTTCTATTTTCTATTGCAACATTCTGCTAATAGTTTATTTCAGCAAAAGTAGACGAGTCCTTTCTTTTCCTTTTCAATTCTGGAAATTTCATTTCAACAAAAGTAGACTAGTCATTTCTCTTCTTCAATTCTGCAAATTTCATTTCAGCAAGTTCATTCCAGTTAGTTGCAATTTGTTTTGTTCAATCAATTTCAGTTTTGCAGGTACTATCAATGTGGGGAAAGGAAACAAAAACCACCCAAAAAGATTTCCTTTCATGCCTCGTAGGAATAGAGATAATTTAGGAAAATTCTTGCCCAACACCCCCATTGCTTCACACAGCCAACCTTCTCTGTTCTTCAATGGATGCGATCAAGAAGAACCCTTAGGTGAATAGCCAGACATATTTGAAGAACCTATAGGGGAAGAAGAAGAAGAAAACATTCCTTTGGAGCCAATGGCTGAACACGGAAATGCTAGGGGGAATGGAGAGAGAATAGAGGGTACTTTTCCCATTAAGGAGACCAATGGGGACACCAAAATGAAGAATATAAGCCCTTCCACCCTACCTCATTTTCATGGTCTGACTACAAAAGATCCTGACACCTTTTTGTTTGAGTTTTTTGTTATCTGTCGAACCTATGACTATGCAGAAGATGAGCGAAAGTTGAAATTGTTCCCTTCTACTCTCAAGGATGCAGCATTGTGCTGGTTCATGAGATTACCTGGAAATAGCATCACAACTTGGGCTTAGATGCAGCAAACCTTTAACAACAAGTATCGAGACTATTGTAGGTCAAAAGATACTAAAGAAGAAATTTTCCGAATGACTATAGGAAGTGATGAGTCCTTGGAAGACTATGAGGAGAGGTTCCAACTCAGTTACAAAAGGGTCAGGTTTACACTTGACCCTGAGTCTCTGAAGCTGGTCCTACTAAGGGGAATTCGGGAAGATCTGTTAGACACCCTCCATCTATTGGTTGGGGGAGACATCTACCAACTGTCCTATGAGGACATAAATATTGTTTTTAAAAACCATTCTAGAGCAGCTAGAATGAACGATAGGGGGAGTCAACCCATAGTCAGTACCTCTTCCTCTAACTCATCCATTAAAGGAGAAACTGGAAACATGCTGGAAGACTTCAAGAGTGAAATGCTTCAGACTCTTTCCATGCAAATGGATACCTTTCATATCAAAAGGAAACAAGAGGAAGCAGAGAGGGCTTTGGCCATTTTTTTCCCTAGGTGCACCAAGAGGCATCCTAGGAATGAATGCCCATTAAACTCTATAGAAGTTTGTTCAGTCTGTGAAGAAAATAATTCTACAGACAAGTGCCCTTTCTTACCCGGACTTAAAGTTGTATATCAAGGGACTGAGGGAGTCACTGAACAGCTCTATTACATAAACCAAAGAAGGCCGCATGGACCTAGACCATACTAGCAGGGGATGCAATGGACATCTCAAGCATACTACAACCCCAACCAAGTCAATTCCATACCTTCTTGGGGCCCCCCTGCTCATCCTTCCTGGTCCATGCCTCCTCCTTGGTCCTTCACATCTCAATATCATGCCCAACCAGCCAGCCATTCATTTCAATCCTATGCTCAGGCACCACCTCAATGGAATGCACCTCATCAGGGGTGGATGCCCCAATACAACTCTCCTCCTGCTCTTTCGCCTCCACCACCTACCCAACCACAACTGTTACCTCCTTCTCCACCAAAGCAACCCCAAATTCCTACCCAACCAAATCTGAACCTGAACAATAGATAGGCTCAGCAAGTGTATAGTGGGGAACCATCATGCCCAACTTATGTTGTGGAGATTCAATAAATTAACTTGTGATCTAGGAATGTTCTCCCAAATAGCCAGCCTCCACCCAGGGAGGTTGAGGAAGATAAAGAGGAAAGCGAACCTAAAGCAAATCCACCCTTTCATCAGAGAGTATTCGCAATAATCCAGCCTACCCCAGAAGAAACTGAACTCCTGGGAGAATTGAAACATTTATGTGTGAAGATAGCACTTCTCCAATCCATAAAAGATGTGCCTATCTACAATAGGTTGATCAAACAGAAGTGCTTTAGGCATCCAGGAAGGCGCAAGAGAGATGCCCCAACCATCAATGTCATAGGGAAACTGTCTGACCTGATGTTGGGGTAGGTAATTTGTCCAAAATATCTGGACCCTGGAAGCCGAGTAGTTGATGTCCACATCAATAGCACCATGATCCCACACACCTTGATTGATCTGGGAGCTGCCATTAATGTGATGACAAAGGACACAATGCTCAAACTCAACCTCCAGGGCTCCTTAAGGAAGACCACGACCATGCTACAGTTAGTAGACCGCTCCACTGTGACCCCTGAGGGGATTGTGGAAGATATGATGGTCTCCATTGATTCTTGGGAGTACCCTATTGATTTCTTAGTTCTCCAGCCAAAGGCAAAGCTCACTGGGTATCCTCTCATTCTTGGAATACCCTGGTTGGCTACTGTCGATGCCTACATCAGCTATCAAGCTGGGAACATGACCATAAAGAACAGGCATATGTCCAAGCAGTTAATCTTATATCCTCCTACACAACCCTTGTTAGAACATGATCTACCTCTCTGGTTGGAGGAGGAAGATGAGGATGAAGTCTATTCTGCACCACTGTGTGCATTAGAAATCGTCATGGGGGGAAAACCGCAAGATGAGGATGATATGATTGAAAATTTGATTCAGAATCCACCTCCCAATGTATCACCATTACAGTACATAATAAGAGAACCCAAAACAACCCCTAAACTGATCTTTGTGTGGCCGACTAGACTCCTCTCCGTGTTAAGAATATACAGTTCAAACCAGAAAGAACCTTGAAAATCAATCCATCCCTATCCACTTCCCAGGAGAAGGAACTATGTAGCTTACTGAGAAAACACCTAGATGCCTTCGCCTAGAGTTATAAGGAGATGAAGGGAGTGCACCCTTCAATATGTACTCATCATATATACATCAAGGAGGATTGCAAGCCAGTCAAGCAGCCTCAAAGGAGGATGAATCCAGCACTTAAAGATATTGTTAAGGAAGAACTACATAAATTGCTTGATGCAGGATTCATCTATCCCATCTCTGACAATGAATGGGTCTCTCCTTTGGTGCTAGTGCCAAAGAAAAATGGTAAGTGGAGAATCTGTGTCGACTATCGGGAATTGAACAAAACCACTAAAAAGGACCATTTTCCTTTACCTTTCATAGATCAAGTGTTAGACGGTCTGGCAGGGAAAAAGTTTTTCTCTTTCCTAGATGGGTTTAGTGGGTACAATCAAATTCAAATCAGCTTGGAGGACCAAGATAAGACTACTTTCACTTGTCCTTGGGGTACCTTTGCATACCGGGTCCTTCCTTTTGGTTTTTGTAACACTCCCGCCACTTTCCAAAGAGTGGTATTGAGTATATTCTATGAATTAGTTCATGATGCAGTAGAGATATACATGGATGACTTTACTCCTTATGGATCTGACTTTTAGTAAGCCTTATCTAATGTAGGAAAAGTTATAGACAAGTGTATTGAGATGAACCTGTCCCTCAGTCTGGAAAAATGTGAATTTTTTATGATCATGCTAGGTCATGCAATATCTCAACAGGGACTGCAGATGGACCCCAACAAAATTTCCATCATAAAAAGGGTCCTACCTCCTCAAAAAGTGAAAGATGTCAAAAGTTTCCTAGGCTTAGCTTATGGGACATAATTATTATGGAGAGCCCGCTTGGCCCAATGATCTTTCATATATTTTTCCAATAGTAATTTTAGGTACTATTGCATGTACAATAGGTTTAGCGGTTCTAGAACCATCAATGATTGGTGAACCAGGATACTGAAGAGCAGATCATCCACTCCATCCGACGAGCTCCGGGTTCGAGTCCCGGGCAACCCGGATCAAATTTCTGATAGGTACCTTTGTGCACTTATTCTATTTCTGGATCTAATCAAGTTTTTTTAATATTTGTTTCTATTCACAGGGAACGAACTATCGCAGGCTGCAACTCACCTGCATGAAGCCGGAATCGCTAGTAATCGCTGGTCAGCCATACGGCGGTGAATCCGTTCCCGGGCCTTGTACACACTGCTCGTCACACTATGGGAGCTGGCCATGCCCCAATTCGTTACCTTAACCGCAAGGAGGGGGATGCCGAAGGCTGGGCTAGTGACTGGAGTGAAGTCGTATCAAGGTAGCCGTACTGGAAGGTGCGGCTGGATCACCAGAGATTCATTAAAGATTTCAATAAGCTAGCCTCTCCTTTGTTTGGCCTTTTAGGTAACGCTGTCAAGTTTATATGGTCAAAAAACTGTCAAGAAGCCCTAGGTACCTTGAAGAGCAAGCTCATGACTGCCCCAATTCTGAGAGGCCCAAACTGGGCCCTACCTTTCCACATTCACACAGATGCCTTGAACAAAGCAATAGGAGCAACCTTGGGACAAATTGATGAAAAGTTGCCTTATGCCATATAATTTATAAGCAAATATTGTTCAAAGGCCGAGTTAAACTATACAGTGACCGATAAAGAACTCCTAGCTGTCGTGCATTCCTTAAACAAATTCAAACATTATATCACAGGCTATCAAACCTTTGTGCACACTGATCATGCTACAATTAGATATTTAATGAAGAAACCGGATGTAAATGCTCGCATTATTAGATGGTTTCTTTTACTGTAGCAGTTTGATTTGACCATTATTGATAAGCCTGGTAAAGAAAATGTTGTTGTTGACTTTTTGTCTAAAGTAAATTTGCCTGTAGGTGAAGAAGGAATGGTGGATGACCAAATGCCAGATGAACATTTGTTTGCTATCTCAGTACTCTCTCCATGGTTTGTTGATATAGCAAACTACTTGGTTTCAGCACAGTTCCCACCACACCTATCCTCAAAAGAAAAGAGCAATATAATAAGGAAAAGCACCCCTTTCACCTGGATTGGAGGCAATCTCATCAAACTTGGCCCAGATCAGATCCTGAGAAGATTTCTCAGGGAGGAGGAAGTATTTGACATTCTCCTGACCTATCATGATGGGCCTTGTGGAGGTCATTTTGCAGCAAAAAGAACCGCCTTCAAGATACTGCAAGCATGCTACTACTGGCCCACTCTTCATGAGGATGTGAGAAGATATACCATCCAATGTGATCGGTGTCAGAGGATGGAGAAACCTACTCCAAAGGATGAAATGCACATGCAACCTCAAGTGACCTTTGAGCCATTTGAGAAGTGGGGCATGGACTTTGTGGGGCCTATCAGCCCTCCTTCAAAGCAAAAGAAATACATCATTGTGTGCACCGATTACCTGACAAAGTGGGCAAAGACAAAAGTAATCAAAGCAGCGACAGAGGGAAAAGTAGCTGAATTTTTGAGAGAAAACATATTCTACAAGTTTGGGTATCCAAGAGAGTTGGTCACAGTTCAAGGTAGTCAGTTCACTTCCAATCTGATTGAAGACCTGCTTGCACATCATAGAATCAATCACAGGACTTCGACCCCTTACCATCCACAAGCCAATGGGCAGGTGGAGATCACTAACAAAGCATTGGAAGGGATCCTGACAAAGGTAGTGAGCAGCAGCAGAAATACTGGGTGGACAGATTAGTTGAGGCCACTTGGGCCTACAAGACAACATGGAAGACCACTACAGAGTTCACACCCTATGAACTGGTCTATGGGAAGAAGGCTTTGCTGTCAATAGAATTTGAATTCAATACCCTGAGAATGGAAGCTCAGCTGGACCTAGACCTCAGCCGTGCACATAAAGAAAGATTACTTCAGCTCAATGGATTGGATGAACACAGAATACAAGCCCTTCTCCATACAGAGGTAGTTCAGCTTCAAAGAAATATATGGCATGAAAAAATATCAAGGAAAAGCAATTCCAAGAGGGAGAATGGGCACTACTCTATGATTCCAGATACAAATATTTCAAGGGAAAGCTAAGGACAAGATGGTTGGGACCCTACACTATGGAGAAATGCAATGAAAATGGTTCAGTTCTGATCAGAACAATTGATGATGAAGCCATCCCCATGCCTATTAATGGACATCGGTTGAAGTATACAAGAAAACCCTCTCTAAGCCAGAGTTCATTGAAGATTTGAATAAGACAGTGATGGTAGTAGAGCATGTCTTAGCCTCCACTTCACCCACTCACTAAAGAAAAAGAAAAAATAAAAAAAATAAGGACTCAAGTGAAAACCTCCATGAGGCGCTTGAGTCCCATCATTGGGTTGAAAACCTCTTTTGAGGCAACCTAATGATGTCAAAAAAATAAGAGATAAAAATAAGATCCCTGGGTGAAAACCTCCCTTGGAGGTGCCCAGGTCAAGCAATTAGGGTGAAAGCCTCCCTGAGGCACCCTAGTTGTTTTCAAAAAAAAAAAAAATAGTTGCATTGCAGGTTTGCAGGAGGACTACAGGAAGCAGCAGAAGGTGCCAAGGGAGCCCTAAAACCAAAACTAGCACTTATCCTACCTTTCCACACCTTTCTCCATCATTCTTGGCATTTTTTTCACCTCACTATGCTTCTTTTTCAAAAACTGTGCTTTCTACAGGAGGCTCTGTATTTTCTACAGGAGGCTCCTGTAGGAATTACAAATAGGCAGAAATGGATATCAAAGGCAGTTTGAGGTAGGGAAGCTTCACAAAAAATCTACAAATCCTCTTGTAGTCTTCAAACCTCCTTGCCATCATTTCCAAGCCTGCATCACATCCCAAGCATTATTCTTCTTCCTGTCCAAGAAAAACACAAAAAAACAGTTTTTCAGGAAAAGAAAAAAACAAAAAAATAAAAAAGGAAATAGCACCATCCACCTCACCTGAAGCCGACCTATTACCTCTATATCTCTATCTACAACTTTGGCATCATCCTCACAGCTCCAAGCACAAAAACAAGCTGAAGTTTCAAGGGGAGAAGCAGCTACAGGAGCTCTTGTAAGAATTACTGTAGCAGCTGATCCCATTAAAATCCAGCATTAGCAGCAAGAGGGTGCAAATATGAAGGTTGAAGAAGAAACCTGAAGCTCATATCCAGCCAAAGAAGAACCTGCACAAGGCACAGCCACACATCAACAGCACGCAACAAAAGAAACAAAGGCATGCAGCAGAGAGAGAGAGCCACAGAACCTCACAGCAAATGCATTCGGATCTCAGGTAAGTAACTAACCCGCCCCTCTGTTTGCATCTGTGTAATTAGAAGGCATGCAACAGAAATGAGATGGTTGAGGTTGAACGAGGGAAATGTGGCCAGTTAAATTGGCCACCTTCATCTAGTTGACTCCACTCATCCGAAGATTTCACCCACACGTGCGCACAATCAACTCAAGAAAGATGTCAAGGACAAGTAGTGGAGGAAGTGTGAACTTCGATGCAATCATGAGGGATGATTACGAGGAAAGGGCCATGATGACAAGGTAGGTGGGGACCAACAGTCCAAATATGGCCAGCATACACTTTGCCAGCTCACCCTCCATCACTGGAAATATCCATAAAAATTAATAAGTACTCATCCCCGCGCACTCTCACCACCTTTTCCTTCATTCTCTCCTAGAAACTCCACTCCTGTAATCTCCTCATGCCCCCACTGCCTCATAACCATTGTTATCATTGATCTCTCCCATATTCCTACTCTCGGCATTTTCTACAGGAGCACTTACAGGTTCTACAGGAGCACCTTCATGGATTCTACAGGAGGGACAGCAGTCTTCTACAGGAGGGCCAGTGAGTTGTTTTGAAGGGTGAAAACATGGGTTTTAGCACGATTCTCAGGCTGGAAGGTAGGTTCCATGCATACCCCCATTGAATATCAAAATATGCAAGCAGTGGTTTCAATTTGAGGGTGAAATCAAGCCTTTAGGTGGAAGAGATACATAAAAAAAAATTGTTTATTTAAAAACAAAAAACAAAAAACACAGTCTCTTTGTTTCTCTGTTTTCTTCTAAAATTGTTGTCTCCTTCTCCACATTTGGTTTCCCAAAGAAGCATTAACAAAATGACAAGAGGTTTTATGAGGAAAGATCCCACCAAATCCTCCAGGCTCCATGCACATCCCCAAGTAGTGGACATATTCACAAGAGCAAATTGGATGAAATTTTTTGAGAAATTCTGAGGGTTTGATGAGGAAATTGCTCAAGAATTTTCCCTCTTTGGTCCCTCACACTAGAACACATACCACTGTCACCTTTAGAGGTCTTTCCATGGAGATAACCCCTGATTTTATCAGTAGGGTCACTACCATTCCTCTTGGATTGCCTTGGAGTAAGGATAAGAAACCAATTTGCCAAGCTGCTAAGAAAAACTTCTTCCAAAACAATGAAATCCCTGTAGAGGACAAAAATGGCATTAGAAGGGCTAGAATACCATATCCTTGGGATGGTTACCACTTTATAATCCTTCATGAATTAAGGAATGGCATGGACACTCCAGCCCCTCAGAAGCTCAGCATCCCCTACTTCCTCCTGTAGTCTCTCATTGACTCCAGCACTAAAGTTCAAGCAGGAAATTCAGAGCACCTAGCTCACCATGTGTTAATCAAAATTTTAGTGGAAGAATCCCTCCATACATTTACACTCCCTATATCATGGGAAATCTTCTGAAACATGACAGTTGAGGATGACATAAAGACCCTAACATATGATATCATTCCTACTGGCACTAGGGAGGAAGAGCGGCTAGGGGGAGAAGGTGAAGCAATTGGTGACTTAGCATAATAAGAAGGGAAGAAGGAAGAAACTAAGATAGAGGAGGAGAAAGCTGAAGAAACAAAGCAGGAAGAAACAGAGACATAAAAAAGAGACAGAAGGAGGAGAAAAATGGGTAGAAAAGACAGAACAAGGAGAAGTATGCCCTGAGACTCTGAAAAGAGAAGCAGCAGCTGCTCTCACTGCCCTCAGTACACCCATAAAGCCAAAACAAAAGAGGAAAAGATAGGCCTCCATGTATTTCAACGCTAGGAAGAGCACAAGAATCAAAACAAGGAAACCCCAGCCTTCTTCAAAAGTGCCAATTATAATTGAAGATTCACCCTCTGCCCAAGCAAAGGAATCCCCTTCTAAGGAACTTATCACATATGAAAGGGGGACTCCTAGATCTCCCACATGGAAAGAAAAGGTAGAATTACAGGACCCAAAAACAGTCGTACAGGAGGCACAGACAGTTCTACAGGAGACAATGTCAAAACTACAGGAGACCAAAAAGCTGGAGAAATAAATGGAAGGACATCCACAGGTAAAGGAGGAAGGAATAGAGCTACAAGAACCTGATCCCCAGCCTATTCTTGGCTCCTACTACAATCTTCTTGAGGGGGGAAGAATAATTCCACAAAAATTTGCAATTCCATTATTCTTTGAATTAGAGAAAGAGAGAATAAGAACACATAGGTGGATGTAAATAGCCAAATCCAAAGGAGTTGAGGATATTGGCCATATGGAGAACAAACTCAGAGAAATGGGCAGAGAGTTAAGTGCTATCAGACATAGGGAAGAAATTACAAGAAGCCAACTTGAAACAGAAAATGAATTTCTAAGGAGGCAGCTGCAAGAGAAAGAGACCCAACTGGCATTCATGGCCAGCTGGTCCATGGAGGCATTGCAATGTAGAACACCAGCAAAATCCTATGGCTTGTATCTCAAGTACCAATGGTTGTAATTTCAGGTCAAGACTTTGGCATAAAGAGGCACAATGTCTTTCCAAGATTATAGGCAGTTTATGGACCTGTGTGACCAAAGCACATCAGAGGATAAGACAAAGATGGCAGAATTCTACCTACATAATATGGCCCTCACAGACATAAATGTGTGGGACCCCAATGCTAGGCTAGGGGACCTGCAACTAATGGGCATGGCCTCATGCATGAACCATGAAGAGTTAAGGGCATCATAAATAAGAAGTTGATGATAAAGCAGTAGAATGAGCCATTAATGATCAGAGCTAAGCCATCAGACCCCATGGCACTCATCAGCACACATAACCTGCTTGCCAATAATCCTCAGGTTTCCCCTATATATATAAGTGATCAGGCACAAGCCATTACACACTTTGAGGATATAGAAAGGCTACTTGGGTATGACTGTGTGCATGCATGTATGAGGAGATGGAACACCTTACCACACAGTCTGCAGATCAGGGAATATCATTCCCCAATGAGGATGAAGGAGGCATTAAGGAGAGTGTCAATGTACAAGTGCTCCATGCAGAGGCTGAAGGTCAATTGGATTGGCCTCAAATTGAGTCCTCCACTGCTGCTAAGCATGCTGGAAGGTAGAAGAGAAGAAGAAGAATAGGAGCAGTGGGAAGAAATAGACAGGAAGGTAGGATTCTATGACAAGGAAGAGGAGACCACATCAAAAGCATGGGATGCTAGGTAGGCCACCAGGGCCATAAAATATGAGGAGATGGACTAAGTTGCTCAAAGGATGAGCAACACTTTCATTAGGGGGGTGATGATGAGCCTCATAAATGGGTAATTATGTGGGCTCATTTTACCTCGTAACCTAGTCAAATCAACCATTTTCTTAGCTTATTGTATTGTTTTCTGATTATATTTATGCTTATGGAGTGAGTTGAGTTAGTTATGATGCCATGTGGTCTAATATGTGTTTAATGTAGATTATTGATGAATTTTGAGGTCAAAGTCAAGGATCCAGTGGACAAATGGCAGCAATAACTCGAAGTGGACAAAGGAGAGGAATTATAGGAGGGAATCCCCCTCATTTATTACTCCTCACTTTGAATTACCCTTCATTCAGCTCGAAGTACAAGCAACCAATTCATGCACTAGAAGGCAGTCGAGCAAGTGGAGGGTGATTGATGATTATCTCGAGTTTTGGGAGCCAAGCCTCCCTGATTTTAAGGAAGTTGTTGGTATCTTCATTTCTATAAGTAGAGAGGCCTAGGGCCTCACTAGGGTCGGATTTTTGTCGGATTTTTTTGTATTTTTTCTGATGTAAACTCTGCTCCAACTTCGAGCTTATTATTTTTTTTTACAGTTCCATGTAATCTTGTTATTGTTGTGGAAATAAAGATGGAATCCTTTTTGAGCTAGCACTGAGTTACCTCAGAGGGCTGAAGCTCTTGGGTTAGGGCCCAATCCAAGCAGCCAAGCTCCTCTTTACTTGTACTTGTATGTTTTATTTCAGTTTGTAGATTAGGTTGTTGTTAGATGTATCTCTTTCATGGTTAAGAATAGGTTGCTTTTGATGATTCAATAATTTTCTTCCATTTGTGCTTCCTATAGTAGGTTGAGCAGTGATAAAGAAAATATCCAAAAGGCTAGCAACATTGCCTTGGCCTCTCTTCCTCCCTTTGGGACCATGATTTGAGGCAAAGACCCTCTTGCTGCCCCAAAAACACAGATTTTCTTCATTCATGGGACTTCTAGTGTTTGCATCTTTTTAGTTGGTTAATAGTCTAGTCTTGCTTTGCTTCAAAACTTCTCCATCATGATCATTTCTTCATTTACAACAGTCTTCTTTCATTCTTTCCTTTCTTGCAACATTTCTCAGCACTTCCTTTCATAGATCATAGTTTAGACTAGTTTGATGCAAAAATTTATTTTTCTAGATGCACTTATTTCATTGCTTGCTTAATCTCATTGGTTTAATGTCAGTTGTTTATGTAGTAGATATCTTCTAGTAGCATTCCAGCCTATCATCCATCCCATCCTCCATCCCATCCATGCCCTACAGGTCGCCCAAGTCTCCCCTCAATTCTGGCTTAGTTTCCTTCATTTTCCATAGAATTTCTTCCTCTCTCCTTGAGAAAATCCAATCATATTTCTCTCTCCTAATGATTATTTGTAGACCCTATGTGCCCTAACACTTCATTCCAACCCTCATTCACCTTTTCCACCCACTCTCACACCTTCAAAACAGCCAAAACTGCTCTCGGCCTCCTCCTGTAGGCCTCTTGTAGAACGTTTCTTTTCCTCTTGTAGATTTCTTGTGTCCTCCTGTAGATTTTCTTGTAGGCTTTATTTTGAAGGACAAGTGTGGGAAAAGCCTCCAAAAGGCCACCTGAGACCTCCTAGGACCCAACCACACCATCCTACATCCTCTCAAGTCCCAAAAACACCCTCCAACACCACCTATTCGTTGCCACGTTCACAAACAAATAAATTACATGCATGACAAATTCACATAAAAATACCTAAAAATCCAAAAAGATGTTTTTTGCTCATTTACTTCCAGAAATAGTTAGTTAGATGTTTACTTCCTTGAGTACGTAATGGTATTCTTTTCATGGTTTTCATAGTGCTTTCTGCAAAAGTAGGATTAGTTGGTTAATTAGGATTTACTTGATTTGCTTTACATTTCAGTCTTTCACCTTTCTGTAGTTAGAGTAGTATCTGTAGAGTATTCTTTCTCTCCTTTCATCACATATAGAGCTTCTTCTAGAATCCATAGAAGTTGGCTTGAGATCCTAGTGATCTTGCGTCAACTGAACAAGTGACAACCTGCAGTAAGAACTAGTACTTGTGCATACAGCACCGTTGCTTCCAAGTTTTTTACGAACTACCGGGTTGATAAGAGTAAAGTAGGCAGCCCAGGAGTTGCAGCATTATTGCTACAATACTGGTGCTTACCAGATATCATTACGATTCTTACTCTAGGTGGTCTGAAAGGAAAGAAACAAAAGAATATTCAAAGGGTAAAAGAGAATATCAGCAGAATGATGGGGAATGATAGTCCATAATATAAGAGAAACGATCTTAGCTGAGAATTGGTACATAGAGGACTAGGAAACTAATCCCCAGGAAGGACGAATAATGGCAGGACTAAGCCTAAAACCCAACATGCTGAATCCTAACTCGTGGAAACAGAAATCCCCTCACTATGAGTCTTCAACCATTTTCGTGCTTCCTCGGAAAGACTTCATTAAACTCAACTTTGACGGAACTGCAAAAGGGAACCCGGGGGCAGCAGGATCTGGAGGCGTGTTCAGAGATGACAAAGGCAACACTATCCACATGTTTTCTATGGATTGTGGCACTGCGAAACAATAACTAATATGAGCTCTATGCATTGAAGTGGGGGTTGGAAACCACAAATAGGGAAAGCTTTCATAGACTTAAGGTGGAGGGAGACTCGAAGCTGGCAATAGAAATGGTGAAAAAAATTCAGCAAGGAACTACATGGGAGAAGATAAGCCAAAGTTGGAGAACAGAACGGCTAGTCCAAGAAATAGGAAATCTAATTTGCATGTCCGCAAATCAGGTAACATGGCAGTAGACAACCTAGCCAACTAGGGGTGCAGGTAGGCAAGCAGCAGCCTTGATATAATGGGAGAGGATTTAAGTCAAATGGAAGGCATGGGAAGTTTATAGGAAATCCTAAGAATCGACAAGAAGAAGGGAGAAAACCCACAATCGGGGTGCAAAAGGTACGATGAAGTAAAGGAAGGTGAGGTGGGACATAGGGCATGGGGGGCGAGGAGGGATCAGTCACCCAGCTGGCTTGGAGGGTAGAGGAAGAAGCGGACAACACGAGGCCACAAGAGTAGGTGAAGGGGAGTGGGGCAGCAGGAAGTACATGGCAGGGGAAGATGTGGATGAGGGTTGAGGGGAGAGAAGGAGACCAGGTGTCAAGCATGGTAGAGGGTAGGCAATGGCAGTTGGCGAGTGGCAATGTGGATAGAGCTAGCTCACAGTAGGATAAGTCGCGGTAAGAGAGGAGTTATGAAGGGAAATTATGGAGATGTCAGGGAAACCCCATCCCTAGAAAATCCAACGAGAGAATGGGCAGGGGAAGGAGGATGACGGCACGTGGAGAGTCCTTCAGACAGCAGGTGGGGTAGCTGGCCAAGGAAACTAAAAGGTAAGATAGTTAGGATAGGAGGCATTTGCATGCAGAGTGAGGAGTCAAGACGTGTTGTTGAAGGTGGTGGAAGTGGTGGGCTGGAGGACGTCAAGCTGCAACTGGTTTTCGTCTGCAAGAACTGGTATGTTCCCTCGGCTCCCATTCTCAACTGTATGACAAATATGATTTTCAAATAGGAATGTTGGTTAATGGAAATGATACCCCTGGAAGCAGCCATAGTAGAGACCCTTTGTTTCTCTTGCGGTTCTGGCCTATCAACCTAGAGTGAATTTGTTTGGAATGCCACCCGGGGAAGGGGGTTCGGGAACATTGGTATTGGTCTCAGGGTAGATAGGTCCCAAGGTATTGTGGCCCGCTAGGACATCCTTTGGGGTTTCCACAATGGGGGTAGAATCAAACCTATCAAACCTTATGGTGCAGTCCGTTGCCTGGGAAGGAAGGAGTCATAGTTAAGTGTGGAGGGTCAGACACCTTCTTTGATTTAGCGGCAAGGCTATCTATTCTCAAACCTGAGCCGAACCGAGACCCGGTCGAAGGTCGCGGGATCAAAGGCAGTAATTGGGGTAGCAATCGGGGTAGGGATATAACACTGAGAAAATCCCTGTCCTGCCCCTCTGTCGGGACCCAGGGTAGGGCTACAATTACAATTATCCATTCTGAGAAGCATCCCCTCGTCCATTGGGGTGGTGATACTCAGGGGAGGGAAGAAATTATAGTCGGGAGGAGAAGCAGAGAAACCTCGTGGGCACTGGGAAACTAGGTTCTTCAAATTTTAATGGGGAACAACTAGAATGAAGAGGAGGTCAGAAGCCTCAATTTCTCTGAGGAGGGAGGGGGGAATGTGGGTGATAATAGGGTCTATTACAATTCTCCAGGTCAGTAGCAATAGGAAAAGCTTGTGCCAGAGAAGCCCCAACCGGGAGGGGGGAAGCCTGTGTTTACTCTGTTTAAATTGATATTGAATTATAAGGATATTTGCCTCGTTTCTATTTTAGGTAATATAACAAGCAAAGTGCAGAGAATTCTGGAGTCTTAGAACTCATCCTGTGCTCCATCCCAGGAATAGGTGCGTCGTCCGGAAAGGAGGAAGTAAGTTGGAAGGAGAACAGGATGGAAAAGGAAGGTAACGAAGTGGGAAACAGAGGAAACAGAGGAATGGGAAAGGCCGGAAAAAATACGAAAGGGTTGGAGGCGACTTTCAGCAGAGGACCAAGTAAAAGAGGAAGGAAGACCGGGAAGGAGAGTATGCAGAACCTAATCAATGCATATGTGGTAGGAACACCGCTGGAGGTGAAAGTAATAATTTCCGAATGGGAGAGAGAGCTAAACGACAATATAGAAAATCAAGAGATTAAGGCAGAGGAATGGGAAACAATGGTTAAAGACCCTGGGAATACCAGAGGATTTCAAACGATGTTCTATCAAACAATTCAACAGTATTGGGTCATGAAGAATATCCTAGCCCGAGCAATGACAAACTATAAGGAAAGGGAGGAGCTAGAGGATGCCAGACCAACTGAGTCAAGCATGAAGGATCTGCATAGGGAGATCCAGTCTGTCCAAATGCAACTGTATCGAAACAATCTCACGGTAAACAGGATTGAACAGAGCATTCAAGATATGAAGAGAAGTGAAATCTCGGGCTCCAGCGCAAAAGCCCCAACCCTAGTGGACTCATGAGATGAATGAAGAAGGTCTTTAAGTAGAATTTCATTTATATGACAGCTACCGTTTATTGTTTTAATATTGATTTCATAGTAGATAAAGTTGCCAATGTAGCTTGGATGGTAATGAAAACTCTTTTTAAATTTTGGATAGCATTCAATGCAGACAGGTGGCCAACAGACCTGGTTTCCTGCAGGCAGGTTGAGGACACCTGCAATTTTTATTAAAGATATACTTATTTTCAGAAAATATTAATAGAAAAAGGACTACCAGGCTTACACACAAAAAAAAAAAAAATTAGATTGTCTCAACATTTCAATCCCTAGGTTGAGATCATCGTGATGATTTGGATCAACTCAATAATTGATGATCTCTCAAGTTGTAAATAAATAGTTAAACTATTAGAAAAACCAACAACATAGATATTACTTTGAGTTGTTATTATAGTTATTATTTGCAGAACAAGTCTACAAGAATATTTAATTTTGAAGCCATCATCAAGGGCTTTACGTACCTTTCTTTTTCCATAGTGGCTTATCTTAGCAATGGTATTTGTATGATCTAGATGGGGATAAATAAAAGGATGTCAACTTTAGACTATCTCATGAGTCTTAGATCAGAATTTCTCTCCTAAAAGTGACATTGTTCCAACAAATTCCATAAGAGAAGCAAAATATGTGGTGGTTGCAGAAGCAACAAAGGAGATTGCATGGCTCAAAAAATACTTGAAGATTTGTAGAAGAAACAAGTGAGTTATACTCCCCTACTCGTTGACAATATTTCTACAATCAAGTTGGCTAAGAATCCCATATTCTATGATCGAACTAAACACATCAACACGGTGTCGTTTAAATTAATGGCATTTAGGTTAAAAAAATTCAATTGAAACACAGTTTTACAAATAACCAAATTGAGAACATCTTCACCAAAGTGTTCAATAAATAAGTTTAAAAAATTGATAATGGTCCTTGAACTCACAAACACCCCTTCGACTTAAGAAAAAGATGTTGAACGCAATTATAAAAGAAATATGAACATATAAGTATTTGAAAAAATTAGCAATCCTCTTCAAAAAAAAAAAAAAAACCAAGAATCACTCATTTATTACATTCACTAAAATTTTAACCTTAATAAAAAACATCCCATTACAAAGTTGTCTCTACCCTAAGAAAACCATTAAAACTTATAAACACTTTAATAACCAATATTTCATCTAAAAAAAATTCATATCCCATTAACTAAGAACCCCAAACTCACATGATAAGAATATTTATTTATAGATTTATATTTATTTTTATATTTCATATATCTCTTTATTTTTATTAAAATTTTTATTAAAAAAAATTATATGATATATTTTTTATTAATTATATTTATATTTAATGAATATATAATATATATTATTATTTTATTAAACCCAATATAGGATAAGTATTAACCATGTACAAGATATCTCTCACAATGGACAAGTTTAAATCTAAAACTATCCTATCTTCATAACATTAAAATTAATGTAAAAATAAAGATAACATATTGATTTTCCATGTAGAATATTAAAAAATATATTTTAAGAGAAAGTAATTTAATCATTACTAATTGTTATTGTAAGTGTAAATACACATTGATAAAATTGAATGTCAAACACTTTAATCTTGATGATGCAATTTTATTCATCAAAAAAGTTGGCAAAATTGTTGTATATTTTGTAGTGTATGTAGATGATTTATTTATGACAGGGAACAATATCAGCTATATTGTATCCATAAAAGAGTTGAAGGGATTTGAAATGAAAAATTTAGGGCTTCTCACTATTACTTGGACATTGAAGTGATTCAACATCCACACGACATATTCATCTACCAAAAGGAGCACATTGTAGAATCGTTAAACAAGTTTGGTATGGTTGAATGCAACCCTATATCTACCCCAACGGAATAGAAATTGAAGTTCACATCAAAAGTAGAGAAATTTTGGGATTCGACCAAATAAAGGTATCATGTTATAGACCTTATCTACTACCACCAAACCAAACATTTCATTTGTTGTTGTTCTTTCAAAGTTTACACAAAAACCATGTGAAGCGCATTGATCTACCAAGAAAAGAACTCTAAAATACTTGATGACTTTAGCTTGATTGGATATTTTAGTGAAATGGAACTAAGTTCATAATTAGTTTGTCTCAACATTTCAATCCCCAAGTTGAGATCATCATCATGAGTTGGCTATGCTCAATCATTGATGATCTCTCAAACCCTGAATAAATAGTTAACCCATTAGAACAACCAACAATATAGATATTACTTTGAGTTGCTATTATTGTTATTATTTGCAGAACAAGTCTCCAAGAATCTTTAATTTTGAAGCTATCATCAAGGGCTTTATGTACCTTTCTTTTGCTATTGTGATTTATCTTAGCAATGATCTAGATGGGGACAAATAAAATGATGTCAACTTTAGATTATCTCATGAGTCTTGGATCAACAATTGTCTCCTAAAAGTGACACAATTCCAACAAATTCCATAAGAGAAGCAAAATATGTGGCGGTTGCAAAAGCAACAAAGGAGATTGCATGGCCCAAAAATACTTGAAGATTTGTAGAACAAACAAGTGAATTATATTCCCCTACCCATTGACAATATTTATACAATTAATTTGGCTAAGAATCCCATATTCTATGATCGAACTAAACACGTCAACACAGTACCATTTAAATTAATGACATTTAGACTAAAAAAACTCAATTGAAACATTGTTTCGGAGATAACCAAATTGTGAACAACTTCACCAAACTGCTCAATAAATAAGTTTGAAAATTTGAGAATGATGCTTGAACTCACAAACACCCCTTTGACTTAAGAAGGGGATGTTGGACATAATTATACGAAAAATATGAACATATAAGTATATGAAAAAATTGACAATCTTCTTCAAAAATAAAACCAAGAGCCGCTCATTTATTGCATTCACCAATATTTTAACTTAATGAAAAATATCCAATTATAAAATTTTCTATAACATCCAATTAAGATGAAAAAACCATTAAAACTTCTAAACACTTTAACAAAAATATATTATATTTACTATATATCCACCTAAAAAAAATTAATATCCTATTAACTAAATACCCAAAACTCATTATCATCAATACATTTATATTTACATGATAACAACATTTATCTATAAATTTATATTCTTTTTTAATTTCATATCTCCTTTTATTTTTATAAATTTATATTCTTTTTTAATTATCTCTTTTTATTTTTATAAAATATATTTTTAAAAACATTTGTTTATACTTTATTTTTATATTTAATTAACATATTATTATTTTATTAAACTCAATATAGGATAAGTATTAACCATGTACAACAAAATTTAAAAGAAAGAAACATAGTCACTATCAATTGTCGTTTTAGTGTAAAGGCACACCAATAAAATACAAATAGTGTGAGGGGCTAAGGCGCACATTGAACACAAGGGACAAATAGTGTGAGGGGCTAAGGCGCACATTGAACACAAGGGCTCCCAATTGATTTGTATTATTCAAAATAGAAAATTGCATAGAAATGCACTTTTCTTGAGTTTAAAAAATCAGTCCAGTTCAAATGAAATTAGATCTATGGATGGTGTATATGTACACCCACTTGTTGGTTTTCTGCGTCACCCTATGTTAATAATTTTCACCTTTTTATCTTTATGTTATCTTCTCCATTGTTATTTTGTCGTTATTGAGTTATCTTGTCCATTGTCATTCTGTTATTACTGATCCCACCGCTACCAATAAGGAGTAAAGGAAACTCTGACAACTAATTGAACCATTTCAAAGCCAGCCATTATTAACCTATATTTCACTCCACACAACAAAAACTTTGATATAAATTATATTCAATTATCTTTCACTCAACTCACTTTCATATAACCTATATTTCACTCAACAAAACAAAAAAAAATTGATATAAGTTATATTCTCTTAAATAAAACAAAAAAAACACCTATAATAATAAGTTTGCTCCTTTACTATTGGAATGAATCAATTTTTTTCTTACAATTTAGTATCAAAACCAATAACATCACATCAAAGGAACATAAGATATATATAAACAATTGATTATATTACAAAGGGAAACTACAACTTCTATATTTACCAATTACCACTGGAAGGGATACTCCTACAAAGTTTTAGTAGGATCTTGTTGTAGGGTAGTAGGCATCCATTTGAAAAACAAAGCCTACATTACGTACCAACTACAATATCGAAATCAATATTTTACTTTCAATTTAGTTCAAATTGGTGAATGAGAGTTTCCAATATGCAATTTTGATGTTACCATTTATGAGTTAAGAGATATTTCTACAATCAAGTATAACCGTCGTGGCATGAATTGAATGTAGTCATATAA
The DNA here is from genome assembly GCA_031772625.1 of Pinus tabuliformis. Classification (NCBI taxonomy): domain Eukaryota; kingdom Viridiplantae; phylum Streptophyta; class Pinopsida; order Pinales; family Pinaceae; genus Pinus; species Pinus tabuliformis. The sequence goes on from CM062816.1 coordinate 422,735,080, forward strand.
TCTCAAATTCAAATATATCTCAATACACCCAAGGGAGTTTTAATCTTCCTTTACTCCTAGTCCTTATCACCAATATGAGATATTACAAATTTGGACCTTGAATCTAGCCACACAACCAAGTGATAAAATGTCAAATAGCAACAATACCATGATGGTATGAAATCAATTAATGTACTTGAATAATAAAAAAATAAGATAAATTGACTTATAGCTAATGTTTATTTTTCCTTGTACTTTGAGCCTTCACTGCCAAATTGAGATAAAATAGCACAATATTTTAATATGTACATGATCTATCTCCCAATTCTGATTTTTCAGACATTCAAATATGCTTGGAAATCCCACCTAATTCATATATATGTAACTAAGCATTATAACCAACTTGGAATGGATTTCATTTCTTTGTTATATAGAGAGGATTTCTCTTATATTTTGATCAAGCATTTTCTTTCCTGTGGATGGATTTTTGGTATTAATTATTTTTATCAATCTTCTCGGACTACGATCTAAAGGAAATTCATTTAATTACTTCATGTCCATCAATAACCAACTCGGAATTGCAATCTTCTCACCAAATGGTAACATTGTGTTATGTACTAATATGGTCCTTTCCCATCAACCTAACCAAGATGAGTTATCAAGGATTAAACTATAGTCATACTCCCACATTAGTGGATCAGAAAGAAAAAAGAGTCAAACACTAAGCCTAGAATATACAAGAATATATAAAAAAGTAGGAATTTTAAGAAGTATAATGGAGAAGAATATTCTCTTGCTCTACTAGCCCCAACTACAAACACAACCTTTAATTCTAGATAATAGGATAAGTAGGGTGTAGACTTGGTTAAACAAGGACACACACTTTGTAATGATTGATGTGGTGGTTCAAGGCTACTCTCAAAGTAGTTGCATTTTTGTCTTGTAAATGCTTTCTCAAGAAAGCCACAAGTTCAAGTCATCAAACTACATTGTTGGATGTAGAAAAGTCATTGATTGTTAAAAGAACCATAAAACTATAGTAGGTAGACCAAAACAATACTTAAGCAATTTTTGACAAGACAACCCTCATTCAAAATAGCTTTCCAACTATAATTGTTTGCAATACCAAATAAAATATAAACCCATTACTTTAGTATAAAAACACCTTCTTAGCAGCATAATCCATAGTCTATAGTTTGCACCTGCATGTATATACTACACAACTCTAATATACATAAGTCAAACAAAAAGCCACGCTTTGAATTTTGGCAAAAGGGATACACTTAGATATGAAGAACTATAACTAGTCAGACTTGTTCACCTAGAGTCCAGACCTAACTTAGAATCAATCAAATCACTAAATGCAAAGTAAGAAATCGTGGCATGACCAAAATGGAAGTCAAGGGGGAGCTAGTATGATGATGCTCATGTTCTAGCTTCTCATATGTTTTCCAAAAGGGTCCAGTATTGGGAGCATAAATGACAACATTACAAAATCCAAAATAAAAAGATGCAAGCAGGATTGACATATCGTCGGTCCCTTTTGCATGTCCATTGAATTTGATAGTGTCAAACATCTAGTTCAACTATCTTATAGCTTAACTTACAATATATCTAATTAAAATGTCAAACATGTACCAAGAAATGAAGAGGATAATTATTAGGTTAAATACAAAATAATTCATAATTCTTCGTAGGATGAGCCTAATCCATAAGTTGATGCTCACAACAAGGTTGGAAAATGTTAAAGCCACATCACAAATGAAAAAAAGGGGATGGGATAAATATATATTCTTCTTAGGAATTGATAAACTAGATATTCATAAATTATACAATGCAACAAATGAAAATAGGGCTTTTGGAGCCAAAAAAATGCAACATGATCTAAGTACTCTTAAACTCTGTTATGAGCAATGTTAAAGGGGATCCAAGAAAAGGAAACCCAAAAAGAGGAATGAAAACTCTTGTCCCCATTCTTCAAGATTGCAGGCTACTTTTAGTATTCATTTAGAGACTAAATTAAGTATATTTGCATTCCTATGCACAGAAGCATGACAATTAGAACACACAAACTCACCAATTATGTATAGGACCTTGATGTCTTCATGACCATATTGTTGATAGATTATACTAACTCTTTCAGAGAATCTACTAGGTTGGTAAGTCTGAGTCTTCTAACAAACAACGTAAATTGCAACCACAATACCAATGCTCATTGTCGATAACCCAAATGCAAATTAGATTGTGTTTTGTGGTACTTCTAGACCTACTTATCTTTGTCTCTTTTGAGATTTCTGGAGTGACCTTGCTGCAAGTACTGGCTCCCCCGATGTAGAAGGAACATGATCAATTAAGTGTTGACATAGTGGGTTTCCAATTTGGATAAGTAGTTATAGTGGCAGTCGTGGAAGGGGTGATAGTCCTAGTAGAGGTGCATGAGATGGTTTTGGCAATGGTGGAGGGCTTGACAAGGGGTTTAGTGGAATTTGCATAGATGAGCTATTGCAGTGACCGTTTTGGAGGATGTGACAATCCCTATAAAGACACATGAAGTGGTTGTCACAATGATTGAGGCTTGACAAATATGCTTTGACTCAATAGAATGAAATATTAAATATCAACGTGAAACATTGTGAAGTCTTCATCCATGAAATCGATCAATAAAAGTACAATTCTTCAATCTAATAATATATATATATATATATATATATATAAATTTATATTAAATATTACAATTAATATCTATTTTTCCTAAATTAAACTCACTCCAAATAATATATTAAAATTCAAATATTAACTAATTGGTAGTGAAAGCTAAATCGAACGCTAGAGTAAGTGAGACTAATAAGAACTCTGAGGTGTACGGATTTGTTGACTTATGAATATAACATTGGGGCATATGCTAAAAATGAACTATGCGGATTTATTGATATTTGAATACACTCTAGGCATACACGACAACTCTGTGCATTAACTTCCAAACGAGCAAAGATGTATGTAAAATCTAGGCATAGGAACACCGCGACGAAAATTTATTAACACTACAACATATCAACTCTAGGGTAAAATTTTCATATTAACTTACCATATTAACCATACATAGATTCTATGCGATTTAAGGGTTGTATTTACGGTGATCTAAATCAGTTCTCCGTGATCGTTTGAATAGATTCTCTGTAGTGGTACATAATATGATTGATCCTATCATTTGCTGCGAACTTGGGCGATTTTGAACCTGTGGCAATTTTGATGTAGGGCTAATTATGTCATGCAACTAATTTACTACAATACTATAATCAGGTGCATAAGTTCTTATTTATTTTCTCTTTTTTTACTTTATTACATAGCTTCTTTTACTTCATTACATAGCCAAAACTTAACCAGTGAAATGAAGGTCCAACAAAATTACCCTAAATAGTTTTTATGAATATGTAGAATCACTAGAAAAGGGGAGAAGAGATGAGCAAAAATTTAAATAGAGTTAGAGGCAATAGTTAATAAGAAATTTAGATAGTTACAAGGCACGACAAAGAATACAATATTAGGGTTCAAAACTTTGTCGTAGAAAATGGAGGCATGACAAGAAATTGAAAAACAAAAACAATCAGCCCAAGAATGACAGGTTGAAGAAATATAAACATAATTAAAGAGTGCTAGAAGAAAAATTAACAAACAATGTGGCTTCAATACTACAACTCGTCCTGCAACTTCGACCCTGCAATTTCAGCCTTGCATCTTCTTTGGAAACCTTAATCCAACTGCTTATTGAGACCTTCCTAGAGTAAGACAACTCTTCGAGGGTCAATGAGGTGAATATAGGGTTTTCTTCCTTCCAGCTACAATATTTTGCACTTTGTCCTATTGTAACTTGGACCTACAACTTTGACTTCTTCATGTTGTTAATTTTTCTCTTAGGGCTATATTGTTCTTTTCTTTAAATAATTTCATCATTATACGTTTCTTCATTTACATATTGAGTTCACCCAGTAGCATTATAACATCATTAAACCATATGCGATTATGTAGAAAGAAGAATATCAACAACAATGCAGCAAAACATAAAGGAACGATAGAAGAAAAACAAGAACACATAGAGACAATAGGATTGGCCAAAGACTAGGGAAAAACCCCACAAGGGGGAAAATCCTTCTAAATTCTTCTTCTTCTTCAATTAGATTATCATCGAAGTTCAACAAAAAAGGTACATATACCATCAAGCTTCTCGAAGCCTATACAAGCTTGTTCACAACTTCATTTGTGAACAAGATTTAGACATTGTCATCAATGGTTCACCATACTAACATTAGTGTTACAACATATAAATACTATAACATATATACAAATAACCGAATCGAGGTCTAAGATGTTGAGAAATCTAGGGCAACTAGATTAGGTGATTTCTCTTACTTTGATAATTGATTGTGGTGTATTTTTACTTAACTTAATTAGCTTCTTCATCTTCTTGATTCTATTTAGTGTTCTTATCATCAAACAACTACCAAATCATAAATAAAAATGAGACAAGAGGACATAAGATGTAGGTGATCATCCATGGCCGAAATCTCTCCTCTTGAGAGGAAAACCCATAAGAATTCTTCTCTTCTTATAGAATCTTCAAATGACGAATTCCAAGACCTAATACCCTTGACACAAACCCTTCTAAGACCAAGTCAAACTTTCTCCTTGATGAAATTTATTTCCAGTAATTTTAATCCAACAACTTCGACCCCAACAATTTCTTTTGCAACTTCGACCCAGCAGTTTCTTCTACAACTTTGACCCAACAGTTTCTTCTGCAACTTCGACCCAACAATTTCTTTTGTAACTTTGACCCAATAGTTTCTTCTACAACATTGACCAAGTATATTTCCATCACTTCGACTTGTCCAACAACTTTCCAACACTTTGACTTGCCTAGTAACTTTCCTAGCAACTCTAGAAAGCCTAACATGAGAGAGAGAGAGAGGCCAAAAAAATTGATCTTGCTCTTCTTCTTCTTTTTCATCTTTTTCCAGCATTTACCTTGAGGAGATAAAACTTGCTTGAGAGTATGTACAAATGAGGTCGAGTTCCTTCTTATTTATAGGCTTTTGAGGGGTACGAATCATTGTCTTTAGGCGGACTTGTCGCTTCATGTAGGTCGACTTGTTGCTACTTGTTTGACAAGGTTTTGGAGGGTCTTTGACTCTATTTTTTACTCAAATAATTTTACTTTACAATATGTAACGCCCAAAAGGGTCTTCCATACAAGACAATGACTCAATTGACTTGTAGACTCAATAACAAGCCCTAGAAGCACTCAATGGGTGCTTGACCTAAAAATAATTTTCTCTAGAGCATGAAACCCATACCTCAAGAATAACAATAATAAATTTAATTTTTTCTTTACAATAAATACGCAAAATCATGATCACATATGTCATTATGAAGACCAAACCTAGTTACATATTTCAACACTTCCTCTTAACTAGGGAGGTATTCATAATCCATACAAGGTACTTGGACATCTTCAAACTAAAGAATTCTGATAAGAAGATTCGGATTGCTAAGCCATATATTTGGATCATACCAACCAACATTGTCACATAGCAAGGCATTGACTAACAATTATATCTCTCCACAAGATCATAGCATAATGCTGGCAAGATCAATGATTGATAGACACCATCATCATTATCTCTCAAGGCACATACCACACCTGAGTGTTCACAGGGTATGTCCTTCTAGGAAAATTCCTATCTTGCAATGACACGTCCTCAAGGAATTTCTCTATGACTATTCTTACCTTGGATTCCCTACCTCATCCTCAAAGAGTCTCAGATTCCATATGCTTACCCAATCCTCCATTCTATCTTCACAAAGTGAAGACAAGAATGATGTGTCTACCTCTCCTTCTCAACTAGGGAAGATATACCCATTCCTATAAAAGGAATGTACCCAAGCTCCCTCTTATCTGTAGGTTTTAACCCTGTACAGAAATTACCTGCATATGAATTCTTAAACAAAGAAAATAAACAATGCGAGAGCATAACCCATAAAACACATATGCACAGAGATTTTTCCCTGGATCCCAAAACCGGGACTACCAGCTTGATATTTCATTATGTTCCTTTCAATGTTACAATACATATTCATACATGCCGAAGCATCCAATACCATGGACCGAAAAACCATCGCGTCCAATACCATGTGCGAAAATCATGCACAAAACCATAGATAGGTTCGCCCAACCTAATATAGGGTCCAAAAAAAAATTTCTCGGGGCGCTGCCCCGGACCCCGTAGAGGGAGGCTACCTGCCCCCCTCAAACCCCCAGGACAGGGGGGGCTGCCACCCCCCGCTGCGCAATCGGCGCAACGAAGGGGGGCTGCCGCCCCCCTCTAACCCCCCGTTTAACTACGTAGGTTAGTCGTGGAAAGAATATAACACAACCCAACAATCTCCCACTTGTTGTTTTCTTTCCACAGGGGGCCACAGGAGAGCTTAGTCATTTTTCCAGCCCTGAAACACCCATTGTTTCTCTACACGAAGAGAACTTCTCAGAGCTCACAGATTTTGTCAATGCATCTGCAGTATTCTTCAAAGTGTCCACCTTTACCAGCAACACCTTTTTGTCTTCTATCATATCCCTCACAAAGTGATACTGAACATCAATGTGCTTTGTCTTTGAATGATAAGCAGGGTTCTTTGCCAAGAAAATTGCACTTTGGCTGTCACAGTCTATTCTTATAGTTCCATGTACTAACCCCATACTTGAACACAATCTCTGCAACCAAACTGCTTCCTTGCTTGCATGAGTGGCTGCCATGTATTCTGCCTCTGTAGTTGATAGTGCCACTACAGATTGTTTCTTACTCATCCAACTGACTGCACCTCCAAATAGGTTAAACACATACCCACTTGTAGATCTTCTCTGATCCAGATCTCCAGCCCAGTCTGCATCAACAAAACCATGAATATCCAATACTATGTCCAATCCTGGTCTTCCTTGGTAGCACAAACCATAATCAATAGTGCCATGCAAATACCTGAAAACCCGCTTCACTGTTGTCCAGTGCTCCTTCCCAGGTTTTGACATAAACCTGCTCAATACTCCCACTGCATGTGCAATGTCTGGTCTAGTACAGACCATTGCATACATCAGGCTACCAACTGCACTTGCATATGGAACACGGGACATGTCCTCTTCCTCTTCTTGTGTCTTGGGACACTGTTCAGCAGATAACCTCACACCTACAGGAATAGGAACCTTCACCGGTTTACTATCCTGCATATTAAACCTCTGCAGTATTGTCTCGACATACTTCCTCTGGTTTAACCAGAGCTTCCTCTTTGCCCGATCTCTTTTAATTTCCATGCCCAAAATATAGTTTGCAGCACCAAGATCTTTCATGTCAAATTTGGAGGACAATTGGGTCTTCAAATCCTGGATAATTTCTTTGTCATTTCCAACCAGCAACATATCATCCACATACAAGACCAGATAAATAACACGGTCACCAATTAATTTAAAATACACACAATGATCTGCTTTGCTTCTGGTGAAGCCAAGTCCCCGTATAAATGTATCAAATTTCTGATACCACATCCTTGGTGATTGTTTTAACCAATACAGAGACTTCTTTAACTTGCATACCAGTTCTTTCTTACCCTTCACCGCAAAGCCTTCAGGTTGCCTCATGTAGATTTCCTCTTCCAAATCCCCGTGAAGAAATGATGTCTTCACATCCATCTGTTCTACCTCAAAATCAAAAGCAGCAGCAACAGATAAAAGTAATCTAATAGAAGCTACCTTGGCAACAGGAGAAAAAATATCACCAAAATCAATTCCCGGCACCTGGGAATAACCTTTTGCTACCAACCGAGCTTTGTATTTCTCCACCTTTCCTTCTGCATTAGTCTTCTTCTTGAACACCCATTTGCTGCCAATGGGTTTCCTTCCAGCCGGCAACTCTACCAGATCCCAAGCCTCATTTTTGTGCAAAGATGCCATTTCATCAACCATGGCCTCTTTCCAGAGTTTTTCATCCTCTGAATCCACTGCTTCCTTCACAGTTCTGGGATCATCATCAGTAACAGACAAAGCAAAATTTGAATTGAAAGCAGATGGAATATACCTTTCTGGCTGCCTTCTTTCTCGACCTGATCTTCTCACAGCCGGAGTTTGTGGCTCTTCATCTTCTGATTCCTCCTCTGCTGCAGAGTCTGATTCTTCCTTCTTTGGCTCAAACTCTATCTTCTCAGGTTCCTTTGGTTGGACTTCAGATTGAATAACATCTTTTACCTCTCTGAACACCACATCTCGATTGTACACAACCTTCCGTGTGACTGGGTTCCAAAGCTTATAACCCTTTAAACCATCCTTATACCCAATAAAGATGCACTTTTCAGATTTACTATCCAACTTGGTTCGTTTCTCCTTTGGAACATGTACATATGCATCACATCCAAATACCCTCAGATGTGAAAGAGAGGGTTTCTTACCAGTCCATACTTCTTGTGGAGTCTTATCCTCCAACGTTGATGAGGGTGATCTGTTGATCAGGTAACGTGCAGTATCCACCGCCTCTGCCCAGAATTCCTGTCCTAACCCGGCACCACTGAGCATGCTTCTTGCCCTTTCCATCAACGTCTTGTTCATTCTTTCTGCGACTCCATTTTTTTGAGGTGTATATGGAGTAGTCTTCTGCCGTGCTATACCACACTTCTTACAAAATTCTTCAAATTCCTTGCTGCAAAATTCTCCACCATTATCTGTCCTCAACACCTTTGTCTTCTTCTCTGTCTGATTTTCCACCAGAGCCTTAAATTCTTTAAACCTGTCAAAGACTTCAGATTTCTTCTTAAGGAAATATATCCATGTATTCCTTGAGAAGTCATCTATGAATGATACATAGTACACAGACTTACCCAGTGATGGAACCTTCACAGGTCCAAACACATCACTGTGCACAAGCTCTAATATCTGTTTCGTCCTCTTACCACCAGAGGGGAAACTCACTCGATTCTGCTTCCCATACACACAATTTTCACAGAAATCAAAATCCAGAGAGCTATCATTCATACCTTCTACCATACCTTTACCATGAAGTATTCGAAGGCCCTTCTCTCCAATATGTCCAAGCCTTTGATGCCACAACATGGTCTTCTCTCCAGAGACCACTAGATTTTCTACTCCATTTTCAGGAACCATAGAACTATTGCACCCATCAACAACAGTGCTACCTTGCAGTTTGTACAGAGTTCCAGTCCGAACTCCCCGCATCAATATCAGTGCTCCTCGAACCATCTTGCAGGTATCTTTCTCGAACACCGTCTTTACACCTGCATCATCCAACTTGCTTAGAGAAATCAAATTTCTGGCCAATGCAGGAATATGTAGAACACCCGGAAGTGTTCTAACCCTTCCACCTTGCAACTTCAACTTTACTTTTCCCCGACCAATGATTCTAGCCTTCCTATCATCTCCTAAGAAGACATCACCACCATCGTATTTCTCATACTCGCAGAACCACTCTCTATGGGGAGTGAAGTGAAAGGATGCACCTGAGTCAATCAACCATGCCTCATGATCTACATGTGTACTTGAAGAAGCCAAGTACACATCCCCACCTTCATCTGAGGTGGTTTTCGCCTCTGCAGAAGGAGCATCATCAGATCCCTTTCCTTTATCAGGAGCTTTAGATTTACAATCCCTTCTGAAGTGCCCTTCCTTTCCGCATTTCCAACACACCACCTTTGTAGGTTTTCCTAGAGATTTAGATCTCCCTCTAGATTTAGATCTCCCACTCGATGACTTATTTTTGTTTCTGTTCTGGGACCGTCCTCGTACAGACAAGGCATCACCATTCTGGTTGTCCATATTCTTTCGTCTCATCTCCTCCGTCAGCAAGGCTGAGACTATTTCATCAAACTGCAAAGCAGTTGCATTGCTACCTATTGCAATAACCAGACTATCCCACGAATCTGGTAGAGAACACAATAGACTGATGCACTTATCTTCATCTGAAATTTTAATATCAACAGATAATAATTGACTTACCACAGTATTAAACGCATTCAGATGCTTAGTCACCGAGTCTCCATCTTTCATCCTCAGGTTATACAGCTTTTTCCGCAGGAACAGTTTATTCACCAGAGACTTAGATTGGTACAAAGTCCCTAACTTGACCCACAAAGCCTTTGCCGTAGCTTCCCCTGATACATTCAGCAATACTGAATCTGAGACACACAATCATATTGTGCTCTTTGCCTTCCGATCCAATTTCTTCCATTCTTCATCGGTCACTCCCGATGGTTTAGTACCTGGATCTACCGCGATCCATTGATCTTTATCGACCAACAGATCCTCCATCTTGAGTTTCCACAACTCAAAACTCTGACCATTGAACTTTTCAATCTCGATCTTTCCACTGCTCGCCATCTTCTTTCACCACCAGAATCGATCTCGCAGATCTCCCACTGAACAGGGTCTACCACAGGCCCGATCGAAACCCCTCAGCAACAAAGGCGTCCCCTTGAAGCCAAAACAGCTCTGATACCAAATGTAGGTTTTAACCCTGTACAGAAATTACCTGCATACGAATTCTTAAACAAAGAAAATAAACAATGCAAGAGCATAACCCATAAAACACATATGCACAGAGATTTTTCCCTGGATCCCAAAACCGGGACTACCAGCTTGATTTTTCATTATGTTCCTTTCAATGTTACAATACATATTTATACATGCCGAAGCATCCAATACCATGGACCGAAAAACCATCGTGTCCAATACCATGTGCGAAAATCATGCACAAAACCATAGGTAGGTTCGCCCAACCTAATATAGGGTCCAAAAAAAAATTTCCCGGGGCGCTGCCCCGGACCCCGTAGAGGGGGGCTACCGCCCCCCTCTAACCCCCAGTTTAACTACGTAGGTTAGTCATGGAAAGAATATAACACAACCCAACATTATCCTGAGACTTGTCCAAGCTCCCTCTTAACTAGGGACTTGTTCAAGCTCCCTTTTAATTAGGAACTTGTTTCCAGCACCAACTATCTATTATTTGGTGGAGATAATGGTACCTTCAGTTGCTTGTAGAGCTCCTTCATTCTATGTCATGAATTTCATATTCATCTTTATGGAGCCTTCATCTTGTATTGCATCGACCATCCATCACTTTCCTTCATGAACCATGTAGTCATGTCATCCTTCTCTCCATCAAAAAGTGATCTTCTAGTCCACATCTAGATTTTCTTCATACATTTACCTCTTCCAAGTCATGTTTCCTTCGGGATCTTCCATCCAACCACATGAGTGCTAAATGTAGGTGACATTTACAACTCTCTTTCGGTAGTCTTGCATCATCCCATCTAGATGTTTTTAAAATGAAAATGAACATAGAATAAAAGTTACCCTTTGTGATGGCCTTTTCATCATGACATCTTCTTGCTCGCAACATCAAAATACTGCACATTCCTAAACGCGTCTCCAAGACTTTCAATGTCAAGGGTCTCCTTTCTTTACAGACTTCATCAAAGTCTTCATACCTTACCTTTTCATTGGAGATGTCCTAGCCAATTCTTTTATTCATCGAATGTTTGAAAACTTTCTCTTATCTTATGTGACTATAGTTGCATCTTTAATTATCTCTTCTTTCTTTCTTCGCATATTTCTCCTCAGGAACTTCCATCCATAGTTCCTTCATCTTTGTCAACTACCTCATATTCCATATGAGGACATATTACATTTATTTCATCTTTTCAATATGTGAACCATGTCTTTATCCATAGTTCCAAAGGAAGAGATCCCTTTTCTACAATCATGCTTATGAGGTAAAGCATTCACTCATGTTGTTTGCAACTATGTGATGGCATGACTTATCAAATATATATGCATACCTCTTTTCTCCCTTTGGTCATCTATATTTCCTTCGGCAACTGCCTTTCCTTGATTGAAATTAATTCAACCATCTTGACATGTTGCACTCCTTATGTCATCATACCATCATCCTTCTAAACAATGGATCCCACACAAGGTGGAATGATCTACGAGACACTTTCATCTTCCAAGTAGAGGTGAACCTTCTAATGAAGATTCCAACAAAGGAACTTGATTATCCTCATCATGCAAATGCTCCTTCCTAATGATGATGATGCATGATGAACTCTTTTTATGCTAGATGACTTTCTTCTAAACATATGTACTACTTGTGCTTTCAATGAGATTACCAAGATCTACTTCCTTTCTTTCTACAACCATGTAGACTTCTAGTTAAGACATCCTTTCAAGGTTTTGCAAAATATCACAAGCTCTTGCTTCAATTGTATGCTTCTAATATGATGCATGCTAACAATTATTTCCATCTAATAGTAATATTTAACCATAGTGGAGGTCTTTTCACCTCTCACTTTTTCTTGCTATAGATATATTAATAGTGAAGATCTATCCCTTATTTCTTGTATTTCTTCTCATCTAGTTCTTCCACTACTTCGTTGATATGGGCTTCAATACTTTATTTTATTTTCTTGTCCTTCTTAAGTTTAGGACAATCTCTCTTATAGTGTTTGTTCTCACTCAAATTGTACAGGCACCGTGACAGCGACTTACGTCGAGGGTTGTCACCTTGTCCCCAACCTCTTCATTCTAATTGTCTCCCAACAGCATGCTATGGGGGGTAGACAATTTGGGAACCAACAAGTCTGAGAGACACAATTGAGTGTCCTATAAACCTAATGAAATTTAGCAAGAATTTAAGGATTAGATTGAAATTATATTTGAAACCAGTGCCTTATGGAGTCAACACTCTTACTTTATAAAATTGAGACCAAGTACCGGATAAACAACTGTTGCTTTGATGTTCTACTAACCTATATGAAATGAAAATATTAAGTCTTACGTGAAATGAAAATATCTTGGTTAATTAATTAAATGCTTGATCTAAATATGACCCTCCCTTAACTGTTTTGAAGATGGGATCCAAGGTAGGTTTTGGGAAGGAGGCCAGTAGGAAGCAAGCAAGGGATTGATTAACGACACCTTTTGTTAGTCTCCTACCATTCGGTGTCTCTAGCGTTGTAGAGACTGTGGCTCTGACGACTGCAAGGTCACTGTGTTAACCACTGAAGAGTTTCCTAGGCCCCTCAATCTAAATGAGAAGGGATGTCCTAGAAATATATCAACCAAGCTTATGCTTGGAGGTAAGTTTTTAGATGCAAGACTAGCTTAGAATGATGTGCAAGGTGAGTTGAGTGATCTTGATGCAAGACTATTTAAGCTTCAAGTACTTTATTTATGGTTAATCTTGAGTTATATCAACAAGTACTTATTAATGATATTCAAGATACAATATAAATTAAAATAATAGGAGGGTAACCACAAGATAAAATTGCTATGAGATGAATGCTCTCCACAATAATGCACTAACTTAGAATTCATAAATTAGATAACCACATAATACATGAACAATAAGTCAAATAACAACTAGAGCACTTATCCTTTCAAACAATTAGCCAATTATTTTTTTATGCAATGTAAAAAGATTACCCAATGCCCTTTTAGATATCAGATTTAGCAAGTCATTTAGAGCTTATGTGCTAATGCAAGGCTACCTTTTAGCAAAATGTTTATCAACAATGAAACAAAAATGATAATTATGGAAATGTTAATAAATCTTAGAGGATGAATAATGGAAACAAGATTCCCAACCATATACAATCTTGAGAGACCCTGAAATCACCTTTGCAAAAAAGTGTATTGCTATAAGGTAGTTGAAACAGAGTGGTCAACGTTTTTCTCTACTTGGGGACACGTTGCTTCATTGAAGGAATGTGAGAATCTAGAAGCTGCATTGAAGCAACCCACAAATTCATATAATTAGCCTCCATTCAAATATAATCCAAAAATCACCATATAACATTAAGTACATGAAATAGAAGCTTTTTAACCAATAACAATTCTACTAACATGAAATGTAAAGCTAATATAAAGGTAGAAATGAAATTTTACCTATGAAATAAAATGTTGAAACAACAAGGAGTAGGGTTAAAAATACAATAGAAAGGATTCCCTATGACATCATATGTCATATTTGAAGAACAACTTGAGCATTTGGCCATTTGCAAGGAAGTCAAGTGGTTTTCCATCCAATGTGCTCAAGTGAAATGAATCTGGTCTGGCAATTCCTTTGATAATGTAAGGACCCAACCAAAAACTATCAAACTTCTTGTGATAACCAAAACCCACAATTATATACCAAAGCGCAAGCGGTCTACAAGTGATTTTCGGTGACATTAGCAGCTCATACAAAATTTTTATCAATCGGTGGTTAACTATATTGATGAGCAGTGTATTTATATACCAGTGGAGTTTTGAACCAACTGGAGTTTTAAAATTCAAACAACAGACGGTTATTTTTGGTGCAGGTTAGTTTTGACATATATATTGTTTTATATTTTAAAATGGGCCTCGAAGGTATTGATTTCATGACCCACAGAATCAAACATAGTCGCCAAACCATTGCACCAGCAAGGTCATCCTTTGTAATCACCACTAGCACCATACATTTTAAAACCCATTCATTTTCCATTCACGGGAGAAGTCGAAGGCCGTTAGGGCTATTATCAAAACCCGTAGAGCCAATGCAGAACCATTCGTGCATAGAACCAAGAGCCAAGGGTCAATTTTATACTCAAATTTTCACTAGGATTGCAATGGTGTACTCTGTTTTTGCATTTGAGCAGCACATTTTCAAGTCATCTTCAGATTGGGATCAGGGTAGCATGATCTTAATCTTTGCATGGAATTCATTATTTGAACCTTTACATGGAAACCAAGGTGGTATAGTGCTGAGGAAATGCCATGTTGACACTTTGTCAGAAAGTAGTCATGTTTACAACCATTTATCTCAAAATTGCGAGACAATTATGATGATGATGAGTATGATTTGAATCTAACGAACAAATTCAAGAGGACTTGTTTCCACTTATGTGAGAGTGTCCATTTTATGCGCTTTTGTGAGAAGTCATTTCTTTGTCTTATCAAAGGAGAATGTCTTTGTGAGTGAGATTTATTTGTAGGATAATGTCTCTTTGTATGAGAAACATTGCCACTAGAGATGAGATTTCCATCCTTGGGATGAAAAATATTTTTTCCATGTGCTCATCTTCTATTGCTGACATTAAAGAAGCAGTCTCCCCACTATTGAACCAAGGCCCGAAGACATAGTCCACACTAGACGAACTTTGTTATCATGTATTGTGCTATGTTTGCTTCTTGGTTATTTGTTTCTTGATTATGTTGATGGATTAGTGAAGCATTGTTTGAAGTATGTGATTGTCATGTTCACATGCAAACTTAAGTTTCAGTTAAAGGTACTAAAACGAATATTTTTCTCTAAGAAAGTATTTACAAAAAAAATCGGATCAAATGGTATTAGAGTGGTCCGACCATTTTTCCAGGGATTGTCAATGTCATCATGGGCAAGGGATTGAAGCGAGAAAGACTTCAAGAGTTGGAATAAATTAATCGATGCATTCAAGTAGAAAATGAAACACTTAGAAGAATTCTACAAAATGCAGAGGAGGAGAAGTAGAAATTGAGGCTCATGTTAGAAGAGGATGTGGAGGAACAAATGGGAAAATGTTCCACTACAAAAGGATAGTTGGCCAAAGAACATGACCAAGCATCACCGACAAGAACAAAGGTAAAGGAAACTCCTTCTCATGATGTTATTTCTACTGAAATCATTGAGGTACCTATTTCAGGAACCAGCATGAAGCTCCTCACCAAGATGGGGTATAAAGGAGGGGGACTTGGTATTAGCAGCCAAGGAATTATTCAACTATTGGAGGTTTCTAGGAGGCCTCAATTTGCAGGACTGGGGTATATTGAAGGAGAATGTTCAAAGGCAGCAGAAGCAAGGGATTCCTCAAACAAAGAATCCAAGCCATCGCCAATACCATCTAAGAGAAAGGGTGGCACATCACTTTCTAGGAATAATGCCTCTAACAAGAGATCCAGGAGAAGAACATGGTCCAAATCTCCTACTCATAATTGCAGTAAGGAAAATCCTAAAAGGTATGATCCACACATGTATTCTAGAGTTCCTTTCAATTATAAACAAACTGGAAATGTTAAGCAAAATTTATGGCGTAGAAAACCATGTACATTTTGTGGTTTGAATAATCATGTTGCCTTCAAGTGTTGGAAAAGAATGGCAACCAGGAAGAAGCCAAGACATGAAGACCCTTTTCCACATTAGGAGAAAAGGAAGGTCACAAAACTCTGGAGGAAGAAGAACCATTGTGGCCATTGCCACGAGAAAAGACACCAGAGAGCTACCTGTTGAAAGCTCCATCCAGAGTTGCATCTCAAGAAGCTCCATCCAAAGATGGAAGCATTTTTAAGTAGTTTGGCATGGCCATGATTGTAAATCACATGTTACGAAATTGTTTGCAAAAGCAATGAACGTATAACATCACTTGTATATGAAACATAGTGATATTCTAACCTTTCACAAAGATAGCATGGGGCATTATTTTTTATGTAAACTTGACCATGAGTGTGTTATACACTCTTGGCAAGTATGGCTTTGTTTGGGTCTTGTAAGTTATACACGTATTGGAAGCTATATGTTTGCATATGGATACGGGTGTCAATTTCATCATTTCAAGTCCCAAAGTACAAAGGTGAAGGAAAGGGAAGGTGGTTTTTCATAGGCATATGTTATGAATATTAAGGTTACAGCTCACGTTTATGATTTTGGAGCACTAAATTCTCCTTAATGGGGAGGAATGATCCAAGTGGCTCTGGAAAAGATCAAAAATAGAAGTCATCATATCTTATCAAAAACGAGGACCAGATCGAAGAGCTCATCATCCTTATTCCAACAGTGCAAACAACACCTCAATACGACTCCGCATGTGCAAGTTATGGTTATGGCAATGTTTTAAAATCATGGCAGGTCAACATAATTATTGAAGACATAAAATTGTTTGCAAACGGTTTTCAAACTACATGATTCAGTGGTTACAGTCGGTATAATGGCAGTATATACTCGGCACATTAATAATGGTTATGATAACCAAAAACCACGGTTATATACCATAGCACGAGCGATCTACAAAGGAGTTTCAGTGACATTAACATTTCATACAACATTTTTTCAAATGGTTGTTAATTGTATTGACGAGCAGTCTATTTATATACCAGCAGAGTTTCGAACTGACTAGAGGTTTAAAATTCAAACAAAGGATGTATACTATTTTGATTGTTTTGACATTTATGTTGTTTTATATTTTAAAATGAGTCTAGTGGGTATTGAACCCATGACCCATAGAACCCAACATAGTCGCCAAACTGTTGTGCTAGCGAGGTCGTGTTTCGTAATCACCGCCAGCACCATACATTTTAAACCCACTCATTTTCCATTCGGGGGAGAAGGTGAAGGACGTGAGGGTTGTGAGCGGAACCAATAGAGTCGATGAGAAACCACACGTGCCCGAAACTAGGAGCCAGGGCGGAACCTTGACAATATAATTCTAGGAAGAGGGAATATTCTAGGGAATATTCAATTGCGGTATATTTGAGGAATCTAAAAAATTCCCTTGAGGTTTATATTTGACAGTGTCAGAATGGGATCAAGTTTATACTCAAATTGCTCAGAATTTCGCAAGTATCACAAAGGTGCAAACTAGTTTTTCATTTGAGCATTTCATTTTCAGGTCATGTTCAAATTGGGAGCAAGGCAGCAAGAGTTGAATCTTTGAAGGGAATTTATTGTTTGAGCCTTTGCATGGAAACCGAGGTGGTATAGTGTTGAGAAAAAACCATGTTGACACTTTGTTAGAAAGTAGTCATTTTTACAACAATTTGTATCAGAATTGCAAGACAATTATGATGATGATGAGTATAATTTGAATCTGACTATCGGATCCAAGAGGACTTGAGGACACTTATGTGAGTGTCCATTTTATGCCACTTTTATGAGAAATTATTTATTTGTCTTATCAAAGGAGAACGTCTTTGTGAGTGATATTTCTTTGTAGAATAATGTATCTTTGTAAGAGAGACAATGTCACTCGTGATGAGAGTTCCATCCTCGTGCTAACAGAGATTTTTTGCCATTTACTCATCTTCTTTTGTTGAGATTAATGAAGAGACCTCCCCATTATTGACACAAGGCCCAAAGGCATAGTCCACACTGGATTATCTTCGTTATCATGTCTTGTTTTATGTTTGCTTCTTGGTTAATTACTTCTTTATTATGTTGATGGATATGTGAAGCATTGTTTAAAGTATGTTCTTGCTCATGTTCACATGCAAATTTAAATGTTTTTTTTTTTTTTTTTCTCGATAACACTGATCTATTTATATTACAAAAAGTCAAAAATATTACAAAAATTACATCTGGGCCAAAGCCCTGTACCTTCAGAGAAGATATCAGTCATTGCTACCTTGCATAGAAGAGCGACACGTAGCATACAGTAATCGACATGGTGGATTCATTACATGACACGGTGAGTATCGAAACTGACACGATGGATGCATTACTGGACAAGGTGAACACAAATCGACACGCTGTGTATGGAAAACGACATGGTGAACATGTTGAACGACGCGTGGGCTGAGACTATGGTGATATGGACCGAAATTACAGACATAAACTCCATAATAGATATACAAAATCATGAAAATGAAAAGGTCAGAGAAATTCATTCCTTGCTGCCCAGACTTGGCGACTGCTGAGTTAATCGTCATCCGTGGTGTGAGGTTCATCAGATGCTGGACCCTTGAGCTTTTCCGCTGCATCCTTACCCTGGCACGAGCTCCTTTGAGCAGGTTCCTTACCCTGGCACGAGCTTCTCTGAACAGGTTCGCTGGGGCCAGCTTCATCCGTCTGAACCGGACGCGTGAAGTCTACAGTGGGAGTCTCCATGTCGACCCGCGGGACAGTCACCGTATCCAAGCGCCCACGAGCATTGCTACAATGCTCCACAGTAACCGACACTATCAGAGTGTTATTAGCAAAAGCACAGGGAATTCTATATCGAATGGCCGGATGTTCCGAGTGACCACACTCCGGAATGCCCCAATTGCCTCTAGCATTGCGGCCTGGAGGCCTGTTTTGCTCAGAGGTAATTTCAACTGAGGACGTTGGAGAAATCTCAGGCCTCTGAGAGGCAGAATGCCATCTAGCCATTCCTCTGCGACTGCTCATCCTGAGCCTCTCCCTTGGCATTTGGCGATGGCTTCCCTCACCTACAATTCCTCCAGAAACCTTGTTCCAAGCAATAACCCACTCAAACGGCCTGGTATGCGACAGAGAGGTCAGGGAGGCAACCTTAATAGCTCCCATGCTCCTCGGATATTGCAGCGCATTGAATGGCACCTGCAACCTCCTATACATTCCCCCGTCGTTCCCCTGCTCCAGACTAGACAGCCTAACTACATTCCTCTCCTCGCAAAACATTGCGAATTTGCTGATTGCATCGCCTTCCGGCGAATTTAAGGAGCCTGCTCCTTGGCTTGGCGTGGCTTGTCCGGGCTGACAGAGGCCCATGTGACAAGCCACATGCCTCATAACTGTTCTAACACGCGGCATGGACAGTGATGTCACCCGCATCCGGGAATGCAAATTTAAATGTTAGTTAAAGGTCCTGCAATGAATTTTTTTGTTTAAGAAAGTATTCACAAAAAAAATCGGATTAGGAAATGCCTCATAAAAGGGACTATCCAGTGTGAAACACTAGATAAGATGTAACAAATGCTCCTTAGAGAACGCAACCTTGACACCTTGAATTCTACCTCAAACAATCCTCAACCAAAACTCATATTAGCCTTCAGAAAGAGTTTGAAAGTATACCTTAGGGAGGTAAAATTCTTGCCACATAAAGGTTGGAAGGATGCCTCAAAAATTTGGGTTGTCTTGCCTCAGTTCTATCTGGAAAAATTGTGACTTATAAAGATGACCTCAGGAGGGCTGAAACATAGCCTTGAGAAGGGGCCAAAAATGCATAAATACAAGCCTCACAAAGTCCAAATTTAACCTACTTAAGGAGGCCAAAACATAGCCTTAGGAAGGTGTCGACTTCCTTTTTGCAATAATACACATAATGTTTTGAGGGCTAGAAATAATAATTTTTTAAGGTGACTTGGTCAACTTAAGACCCACATAAATTATTCAATATTTTCTCAAATATTGCTGCCAAAAATTGACCAATCATAAAGTTTGATTTTCTCATCCATTTGGACACCATGACCGTACTTTTGGGCCTTAACTTTACGATGGAATATCTCCTCAACTTTGAGGAGTTACGTGGCGTGCCACCTACCATTATAAACAACATGATGATTGCTTTCAAATGATGATGGTCTTGCTTGTTAATTCATTACCCTTACATCCTCTTTCCATAACAATTGTGAGGCACTTAGACTTGGGCTCTCTTACGGGGCTTCTTGTCCATTGGAGCTTCCAAGTAATGCAATCCACTAAGGTATATTAAGAGCATTCAAAGACTGATGTTGGCATCAATGATGACACCATTCAACATCGAGGTGCAAATACCTTTTTAAAATGTTTTCACCTCATTATCAGGGTATTCTTTGTATCATGAACAACTAAGAAAACACATTTTAAAAAATAAAATAAAAAGGTTATAATCTATTTTACTCCTATGGACATTCTAGTACTATAATTAAAAGTAACAAATCATATTCAAGAATGAAGTACTACAATATTTTTACTTATTTAGTATGTTTTTGTAATTTAATAAAAGAAAAAGAAAACAAATATTAATGGTTCAACATGGAAGTAACACTATAACAACTTGTAGTTTAACTTAAACTAGCTAGATCTATTTTAACCTTGGATCTATCAAATGTCAAGAGGGATCAAATCTCTTGAGATGCAAACATTTTAAAAGGATATTTGCACCTAGAGAGATTTGGTCCCTCTTAACATTTGATAGATATGGGATTAAAATAGATATAGGCTAGTTTATGTTAAACTACAAAGTTGTTATAGTGTTCTTTCAATGTTGAACAATTAATATTTTGTTCTTTTATATTTATTAAATTATAACAACAAAATAAATTAGTGATAATTTTGTAGTACTTCATTCTTGAAATTCAATTTGTTATTTTTAACTATATTATATAAAATGGAGTAAAACATATTTTAGCTTTTTGTTTTTAAATATTTTCTTAGTAATAGTAATTGCTCAGGACACAAAGCCTACCCTGATAACGATATCTATCCATATTTTAGCATCATTAGTCTCTTAATTTTTTAATAAGTCCCCGCATTTCATAAGATGAAAACAAACCCTAAAAAAATTGAAGTATGTATTGTAAATGTAAGACAAGGATATTCAACCACTTCCCTAGCTGTATAGAAGACAACAATTCATGACATGAAAAAGGAACTTGAAGATAATTAAGGTGTGTATTGTACATAAGATATGTACTCAAAAGTGCTAGAGTATTTAGACAATGTATATATATAGAGGTATATTTCATTTTTACAGATTCAACAACTTTCCTTTTCATCGGCTCACTTGAGGGATCCCGAAGCTCTCTCCAAATTATTTTTATGTTGCCAAATATGAATAAATCTTCCCCACAAAATTATGCTCTACCAAATGCATCAAGTTAATATATGTGCACATGATCCAACTTCTATTTTTACTATAAAGCCTCTAGACACAATAACATAATATGACAGCGTTTATTTATGGAGACATTAAATTATAGTCATAAATGATTAACTATTAAAATAAAACAAGTGTTGCATGCAACATGGTCTTAAAAATGCTTAAATGCTAATAACATTATATATAGAATATGCTTGTATTATCTTACTTTAAATAAGTATAACTTATTTTATTTTATAGAACATAAAAATATAACTTGATAAATTTTAAACTCTATTTTTATTGGTATATATATGCTCTTTATGGCATATTTTGTTTTGTTTTGTTTTTCTCCCAATCTACCTTAAAACCATAAAATCACATGAGCATTTTGATAATCAAATTGAGATTTATAGGAAATTTCCATTAAGTTTATCAATTCAAAGTAGTAATTTTAATTTGTATAAAAATATATGCATTTTCAAAAGAAATTGCACACACTATAATCTAACTATTATTCTTTCAAAATGTTTTACAAAAATATCGTTTTATTCATAATATCACAAATTTAAATTATTTACATTTTCAAAAAAAAATGAGCTCTTATTGTTAAACGGCTTAAAAGTGAGCTATTATAAGCAAACACATTGAGCAAGTTTGAATCTAAAAGTGCTTACTATACAAATGCTTATATTTTCTTTTCTTTTTTATAAAAAAACAAAAATCAAAAATCTTTTAAAAAAAAATCAAATGAAAGCAGTATTTTATTAAGATTGTTTTTATAGAGCATAAGTGCTTACTATACAAATGCTTATATTTTCTTTTTCTTTTTTTTATAAAAAAACAAAAATCAAAAATCTTTTAAAAAAAAAATCATTCTATCAAATGAAAGCACTATTTAATTAAGATTGTTTTATAGAGCATAACAATATTCATACTTATGACAAATTTTGATAATTTACATTTCAAAAAAAATAGATTGTTCACACTTTATTTTGAGAAAAAATAGAATGAAATTGCAAAGTAATAAGTTTTTTCCAAATCACATTTACATATATGTATATACATTTGAACTAGATGTCACATTCATATACATTTGAATTAATAGCCATATTGTGTTCAATGTATAAATTGTTTAACTATTATGTGAACCATTGTTCCATTTACAAAATACAATTACATGGTATTGAAACCATTTTTTCATTGCTCTTAACGTAGATAAATAAGGAAAGGTGTGTTGATAATTTGCATAAAGTAGCATGCAAAATGCGGTTTGGAGACGTGTGTGTCAGATTCCTAAGAAAAATTCCAAGAGAAGCCTATGCAGTAATTGTTTCCCCTAATTAGTGCATGAACGTGTAAAACAAAAGGTAAATTATAAGATTTTTTTTACATCATTTAGTGAGCATATTTCAAATTGTTTACCATATCTTTGATTTTATTTTTAGTCAAAATGTAGCACTACATTCATTTAGGGTAAATTTCTTATGGAAGCAAAGGTCATGTATTTATAAATAGTACTTGGTTTCTTTTCGTGTGCATGTTTCATAAGACATGTTATACATTTTAGGGTATAGAGTGGATTGTGGATTATAGAATGACAAGAGGGATATTTTAGTGACGTTGTGGAGAGGGACTTTCACTTGTGTGTGTCAAGTTTGAAGAAGGTGTAAGGAGCAACAAGGGAGACATATTTTGATTAGCGAAGGAGGATCAAAGCACAGAACTAAGGCTTGATTAAGTGGATAATTCTAGGTTTATTGATATATTTGTAAACCTTTCACTTGGGTCCTTATACCAAGATAGGAGTCCAAGCAGGTTTTGAGATTTTATTCAATAAAGAACTATTGATTGGGCAAAATTTGTTTCTATGAATTGTGTGATTAAGATTGGTATATTTTTCTTCCATTGAGTTTATTGTTATAATGAACCTAATTGTGTATATATTCAATAAACAAGAAATCTACTAGGTCAATGGATTATTGGATGTTAGGTTTGCAAAAAAATTATTACAAAAATGCAATAGAACTCAAAATGTATCAAATATGAAATATCCTATAGTTTATGAAAATGCATATAATTTAAAAGCCCTGTTGTGGTGGCTGCAACACCCTCCAAAATTTTGGCCTACATACAATTTCGGAGCCTCCCTTGGATTTTTACTTGATGTTTGCAAGCACTCAGGCTCACTCCATGAGAGCTCGATGAGAGCTATCAGAGCTCACGGTTGGAGATGGTACGTGACGAAGTGACAGTGGAAACAAGGTACTTGCAGGTGAAGGAAGTTGGTTTCACATACAAGTGAGACAAGAGATGGTTCGGTTTTGCAGGGAACTTGGTGAAGCTGGTGGATGGTCTATACTATATCACAAAGAAGGAAGTTGTTAGCAGACATGGCAGGTGAATCTCATGTTGTAACAAGAGAATCTAGCCACAATGCGACCGATGCTTTCATAGAAAGGATATTGGAAAGAATGGAGGAATTGGAGTCTTACTGGACCGCGAAGATGACCGTGGTCATGAAAGATCAAGAAGCCAATGCGAAGATGAGGGAAGAACTCGATGAACTCCGGACTCAGCATGAGTACACTAATCTCAAGTGTACACAACTTGAAGATGAAGTCAAGGAGATTGGAGAAGCAAGGGACCGAGGTTTGGCAAAAATCTTGAACTTGCAGAAATCTCTTGATGAAGCAAAAGATGAGATCGCGATGTTGAAGAAGGTCGTGAGGCATAACATAGGTGGAGTGTCTCATGTGAAGAACAAGGAATCGGAATCTGATGATGGTACAAGACGTGCGAAGACTCTTGGTAACTTTCTCTGGGATATGGAGCAATACTTGGAACGCTTGGGTCTATCCGATGATGAGACAAAGGTGAAGGTAGCTGCTCAATTCTTGACAAAGGATGCTAAGATGTGGTGGCGAAGGAGAATGGATCAGATTTCCAATGGCAGTTCTGATGACATAACTTTGTGGGATGACATGAAGAAGGCTTTGCAGACCCACTTTAGTTCTCACGATGAAACATGGGAAGCAAGGATTAAGATTAAGTTTATTAAGCAGACAGGGAACCTACAGACATATCAGTGGGAGTTTGCAAGTGCAGTTCTGGAACTTCCTGACATGACGGAGAGGAACAAGGTGTTCAACTTCATTATTGGATTGAAACCTTGGGCACGCAATGAAGTGAAGAGGCAGAAGAAAAAACACTTGAGGAAGCTTTCGCTGTTGTGGATTGTTTGGTGGAGCATTATGACGAAAATTCTGATGAGAAAAAGAAGTTCAATAAGCCAAAAGAGAAGAAGAAGGAATATGCTTCGAAATCGGATGAGAAGACGAAGACGAAGAAAGCCTTGAAGTGTTGGATATGTGTTGAACCACATACAGTGAAGAATTGTCCTTCAAGACCGAAAGTGGCCGCTATTGCACAGTCTAATACGAAGAAAGAAGAAGCTTTTGTGGGGATGATGCAGATTCTTGGAGTTGCTGCTGCTACAGAAGTGGTCTCTCGAAGAGATCCTGAAAGGAACAGCTTGGAGTATGTTCGGATGAAGATTGGGAGTGTTGATGTACTCACTATGGTGGATAGTGGGGCTACTCACAACTTCATGAGTGAGGATGTTGCGAGAAGGATTGGGTTGAAATTTGTATCGGTGAAGGCACAAATGAAGACAGTGAATTCTCTTCCTGATTTTGTGCTTGGTGTAGCTGAAAGAGTGGACACAACACTAGGTGAGTGGACCGGGAAAGTCAACTTCACTATAGTGCGGATTGATGACTATGAAGTTGTACTGGGGATGGAATTCTTGAAACAATATGATGTTATGATTGTTCCACATTTGAAGAATTTGTACATTTACGATGGAAGGGAAGATGTACCCATTGGTGTTCCAACCATTGGTGTGACCAGACCTGATTGTAAACTAGCAGTGATGCAGATGGAGGACGAGAAGCGCATGGATGATATGTGTAAGCGATTGTCTATTGTTGAGGCAAAGCTTACTGAGCAGTCATTGGTTATCAGGACACTATCTGATAGTATCTTGGATTTGTCAAGAAGGCTAGAGGAGGTTGAGGATGATGATGACGAGGATATTTATGTGAGGGCGAATGTCCGAGAGGAGGATCGGGTTGCATATCTACAGAGGATGGAGATAGAGGATCCTGACAGATGGATTGAGCTTATTAGTGAGGGTGAGCCTTCAAGCTCTACTCCCTCTACATCTTCTTAGGTGACTTAAAAGATGGGGCTCATTGTTAGCAGCTCATGGCAGTGAGTCCTTTAAACAAGTTGAGCATGTATGACAGATGATGTAGGAATGGTTCGGCATTAGCATCATGACATGTTGTAGATGGGATGGAGTTTCCATGGACCTAAGCATGGGAGAGATTCTTGGTGAGTCCAGGATGTGGCAAAGTCTGTGAAAGGCTGGTGTAAACATAAGGATGGACATTCTTATGATTTGAGCGTGACAGTTGGACTGATCACCCGAATAGTTCGAGTCATGAGGGCTAGCAGTGTACCAGAGAGATGTTGGCATTATGTTGGAGTATCTAACGACAATTCACAGGATGGGACAACACATGATGGAGACAGTTGTTTTACATATGTTGCAGGGATGTTGTAGTGTATGGACTCGTTGATATTATGGACCAAGGATGAAACAGTTATCTTGAAGTTCTTGGTGGCAGTATGGTTACCGGGATGGCATATCGTCGAGGACGACAATGACTTCAGGAGGAGGAGGATGTAAGGACCTGCGGTCTGTGCGATGGGTAGGACGCACATCCGATGCGAAGATAGGTGAGCTGAGGTAAACACGACGAGCGTGCGATGTGAAGTGCGCATAAGAGTTGGTTTGCTAGGCGAGTTTATACGCGTTGGCAAGTTGAACGAGTTACCCACGAGCCGACCAAGCGAGTTGTGAAATAGGAAAACTATGGTGGGGCAGTCTCGTGTGATGGGCAAGTTGACCTGCACCTTCGACGAGTTTTCATGAACGAAGGAAGTCGGTTGGGCGAGTTGGACGAGTCGACCGAGTGGCACGACTCGCCCACCCACCATATGAATAGTTGGTGTGGTTGGGACGATGAAAACAATTCACAACAGATGATCAAGTCATTCGACCAAGGGACGAGTTCGAGCATCTAAGGAGGTGTGAGGTGCAGGTTATAGCATGGAGGAGCAAGTGTAAAGGCGCAGGTCGAACCGCAAGTTGATGTGCCCGCCCGCCGAGCATACTCGCACGGGCTGCACGAAGTCTCGGTGAACGGGTGGTAGGCCACACGAAGACGTGCCCGCCCGCAGTTGGCAATACGGGTGGAGGGTCGCACGAAGGCGCACCCGCCCGTCGGTTGTAACACGGGTGGAGGGTCGCACGAAGGCACGCCCGCCTGCTGTTGGTGATACGGGTGGAGGGCTGCACGAGGCGCCCACCCATCGGTTGAACGTGCAGGTGGAAGGCTGCATGAAGGCGCTCGCCCGCCAGTTGGTAACTCGGGTGGAGAGCTGCACGAAGGCGCCCGCCCATCAGTTGGTGAACTCGGGTGGAGAGTGCACGAAGGCACCCGCCCGACGATGAACTCGGGTGGAGGGTGCACGAAGGCGCCCGCCCGACGGTGAAATGAACTTGGGTGAGAGGTGATCGGATGTGCGTCCTACCCGTCCTAGTCATGCCCCTACACCTGTGGTAGTCTTTCAACCGCTTATAGCGAGGTGCAGCACCACAAAACACTTTCTTTTCACCAATACTAATGTTCATGGACTACGCCTTAACATTCGATACTTAGTTTATTTTTTTCACCAAGTATTATTATTAGCCTTTATACTAATGAACACCCATACACATTCATTATCCACAACAATTATACATAAACAACACAATTGCAACAGTATAAAGGGAGGGGCAACTCCCTGAACATGAGTCTACCCGATTTCAATATATTTTCAATTTTCATACAATTACAAGTATTACCTTGGAAACCCCAAGTTTCATACTTAGACAAAATTCAGACTTCGTGTCTTGCCAACAAGCTACCCACCTCGTGGACACCTTGCACGATGGTCACTCTTACATTCCACACTTAGCCAAATTTCCACTTCGACAACACCTTCGTGCAGCCTCACACGAAACTCCAACCGCGGGCGAGCACCTTCGTGCGGCCCTCCACCCGTGTCACCAATCGGCGGGCGGGCGCCTTCATGCACCCTCCAGCCGAGTTCACCGTCGGGCGGGCGCCTTCGTGCACCCTCCACCTAAGTTCACCAACCGACGGGCGGGGGTGCCTTTGTGCGACGCTCCACCCATGTTACTGACCGGCGGGCGGCCGCCTTCGTG
The DNA here is from genome assembly GCA_031772625.1 of Pinus tabuliformis. Lineage (NCBI taxonomy): Eukaryota > Viridiplantae > Streptophyta > Pinopsida > Pinales > Pinaceae > Pinus > Pinus tabuliformis. The sequence goes on from CM062816.1 coordinate 422,763,014, forward strand.
CAGCCCTCCACCCGCATGTTCAACCGACAGGTGGGCGCCTTGTGCAGCCCTCCACCCATATCACCAACCACGAGCGGGCGCGCCTTCATGTGGCTCTCCACCCCTGTTACAACTGACGAGCAGGTGCGCCTTCGTGTGGCCCTCCACACGTATTGCCTGTTAGTGTCAGTCTTTCCATCCTTCCTCCAGTGATCAAATATGCTCTTACAAAGTGATTTTGAAGTGTCAAGGTCAAATTTTTTCATTTCAGTGAGTTTTCAAGCAAAATTTGGTCACTAGGCATTAGGTCTAGGGTTTGCTTTCACTCCTTCTAAAAGTTGCCCAAATGCCAATCTATGTCACTATTCAGCTGATTCTATCATCATTCATAGGGTTGTCATTATCATCTCAGTGTCTAATGAGTCATTTTACATCTTGTTCATGCTTCAGTGGCACCTAGGCAAGGTCATTTCCCTCTCCTAGGGTTTTGAAAGCCAATTTCTCTTGGACGGTCAAATCATTGGTAAAACTTGTATCCAGATGTTCATACACCTTCCCCTATCCTTAAAATACCTTATCAAATGCTTCTCATTCCTTAGATCCCCCAAATTCCTCATTTTTGCACAAACCCTAGTTTCTAGCTACAACCTGGCAATTTTCTAGGTTGGGCCTGTGTTTTGCCCTTTTGGACCCCTTCCCCTCACTCAATCTCTGAGATTCCACTTTCCCCTGATTCCTAACATCCCTCCCCACTCCCAAAAATTTCCCCAAGAATTTAGAAGCCTCTTATCCCCTTCATTTCGCTTCATTTCGGCAAAATTCCTTGTTTCACACATTGGGACAAGTTTCATTCAAAACATGTTTCAGAGCAATCAAAGATGAATTTTGGAAAACTGAGAGAGGTTTTTGTCCATAACATTCCAAGGTAGAAAAACCTCTTTCACTTTTTTCACAGGTGTCACGGTTTGAGAGAAATGTCAAGAATACCGTTGCCTCAGGAGAATCAAAGACACCTCTGAAGTGACCTTGGGAAAATCAAGTTTTCTCCTAGATTGGTTGGCCAAATGATTTGCTTGATGGGTAAAATGATAACTAGACACAAAGATCTTTCCAATGATCTATCATGAGATAAATTTGGAGTTGAGAAAGGCATTCAAAAGTTGACTGCAACAGCATTCTTCCTTGAGGCAGCCTCATTTGGCACTTTTTGACCAGTCTTGGGAGATTTGATTTTTGACAGAGAAAATGAACTCCAAATTGAAAAATTCCAGTTGGGTTGGAAAGTAGACTCAAAGACCTTTCCAACGAGCTATCCTGCGCCTGATTTTGACACCGGAAAGGCCTTCAAAAGCCTCCTACAAAACGCGACCCGTTGAGCCTGGCGCGCGACCCATCAGGCTGCCTTTTCCAGTGCAAAATTTACACAGGTGCGACCCGTTAGTGGCGCGCGACTCGTCAGCGCCCTCAATATCAAACTGCCTGCAAATTTGCCAAGGAGCCACAAATTGCCAAATTTTGCAAGGTTTGCTTAATCGAGGATGAGAATGGTGTTGATGGATTTGAATAAGGTCCCCGAAGAAGATGAGTCAAATACCTTTATTATGTTGTACAAAGATGGAAAGCCAATCAGCCAAGTTTCATGCTCCAATTCTCTAGTGAAGATACCTGTAGCGTTGCATGTTAAGGAGATGACTCCAGCGGCAGTGCTTCCACTATCAAATTTTCCTCGGGTTTATTTTCATGCAACTGGCCAGAATCGGCAACAATCATTAGAATTTGAGACATTTCTTGGTTATCTCCTCAAAAGAGACAAAGTTGTTGTGTGTCATTTTAGATGGTATGAATTCCTTATAACACCACTATCTGGAAGTTTTGATCGTGTTGGTGTTGCTTATCGTCTCATGAAGTCGTGTAGGGATGGTGAAGTTCTAGGTGGTGTTGCATCTAATGATAACAGAATTAGAGAACCAATGGCAGCTCAAGTGGATGCTGTGATTGGGCCCCAGAATCCTTCTTTATACACCAGGATATCACAGGATGATATAAAACGTGAAGACTCTCGGTCTAAGATGGTTGTAGAGGATGCTTACTTGCAGCCACAAAATTTTCAAACATTACACACAAGGCTGGTGAAGGGCAATGCAACTCGGGGGATTTCTAATGACTATCAACAAGTTGGACCATACCAAAATGTGTCAGCTCCATATGAACACATGTTTCCATTGCATAGGGCATCTGAAGAGGTCAACAGGTGTATTCAGAGTGGTTCACCTTGAGTAGAAAACAACACTTCACCTCGAGTGGAAAGCAACACTCCACCTCTGGCTGAGAATGCATCACATCAAAAGGAACATGGCACTAAATAGCCCAGCCACAGCGCAAATCCCAAGAAATTTTGAACATTTTGGGTCAATTTTGATTTTTCAGGCAATTTACAGGTTTTTGTCCATTAACGGGTCTCACCCCCCGCGCGACCCTTCATCCCAGCAACTCCATTTTGCAAAAACTCAACATTTCCAGACTTTTCATGAGAAGTTACGTATGCTCATCAATGGAATTGAGATTTTATGAAGTTTTGGGCCTCCAGAAAGTCAAAAAATGCGCAAAAAATGACTTTCTGCCACATTTTTGAGACACAGAAAATAGTCTTGGGAGATTGCAATTTTGGAGGGGCAAATGACCACCAAATTCAGAAATTCCAGTTGGGTTAGAAAGTAGACTCATAAACCTTTCCAACAAGCCTACTCTTTCTCAGTTTGGACACCTGGAAGTGCCCCAAATGTGGTCCCAAAGGCGCGCGACCCGTCAGGCAAACTTCTCCAAATTTTAGATATCATTTTTGGGATTCAACTGCGTTAAGTAAGTCATTCAAACGTATGACCATTTCCATGAGAGGTAGTCGTAACTGACTAATTTCTCATGATTTTTGAATAGTTGACTTAGCACTCATTGCATCGGGTGATGCTCACAGGGGTGAAGAAGTGGAGAAACTAGTGAAATGGGATGGGTGACCTCCTGGGAAGTCCTGGTTACCGGGTGCAAGCCCCGGAAGTGATGATTGATGCTATGTGATTCGTTCTCCACATTTCACTAGTTTCAATCCCACTTTTTCACCCCTGTGAGCATCACCCGATGCAATGAGTGCTAAGTGAACTATTCAAAAATCATGAGAAATTAGTCAGTTACGACTACCTCTCATGGAAATGGTCATACGTTTGAATGACTTACTTAACGCAGTTGAATCCCAAAAATGATATCTAATATAATGCACTGCGTAAATCCCCCATACTTAAATTCTCCAAATTTCACTGTACAGCTCAGAAAAACGCAGTTTGACCCTGTTTGACTTTTTGGGGTGGATTATTATCCTATTTGATGTAATTAATGTACTTTATTGACACTTTTACTCTTATGTATCTCTTCTAGAAGATTCATTCATGAAAAAGGTGAAAATTAAATGAATGAATTGGTTTCCTAGCTTATAGAGGCAAGTTGTTTTGACTGCCTAGTTTGTAGTGCTTAGTTTAGAAGTGGTTGAAACAGCTCCTAGGATAGTGATCTCGACCCATGGAGGCAGGGAAAGAGGTTAGATCATCTATATTATGTACTTTCTTGCTCACTTTCATGGTTGGACTCTTGAGGGAGAAGCTATCATTGTATTATTCACTGTATCTCTGCAATTTTTGGCTAAGGAAGACCAGGGTTTTGCAGTCCTCTTTGGGATTCTTGTGGTTACATGTATTGATGGTGTGTTTCTCTATGTACCTATAAGTGTGTTATGTGAATCATTTCCTTTCTTTTCCTTCTGCACATTAAGCAAACGAAGTGTTAAAGTAAGAATTCATGATTGTCATGCTCTGCTTTTTAAGTTTGTTTAATTTTAATGTTTTCTATTGTTTAAGGAGGATTCAAAGTTATTGTTTGCTCTCCTTAGCTCCTCACCTGTCATTCCCGACCATCCACCTCAATCAAAGGCATCAATATTGTCTCCTATCTCGCCCCAAAGAACCCCCTGCAGAAACTATGTCCAATCCCCGCACCCAAAATTGCCATTTCCCCAATTTTCCACCAAAAACCCTAAAAACCCCAAATCAACCCTTTTGATTAGTTTACTAGGCTAAAATCAGTGTTTCCCTATTGGTCATCTCGCCCATTGAAGATCTTTACTGAGATTGACCGGAGAGAGCCCTCTCCAGCCCCGTAGGCTAGCTACGAGGCTAAGTGGTTTGAAGTTGCCTTGAAGTTTACCTTTCTCAGCCTGAGGTGAAATTTCAAGCGCTAACATTGCCAACCACGGGTGAGCGCGCCTTCGTGCGGCCCTCCACCTGTTCACCGAGACTTCATGCAGCCCGTGCGAGTCTACCCGGCGATCAGGGACATCAACCTGTGGTTCGACCTGCGCCTTTACACTTGTTCCTCCACGCTATAATGTGCACCTCGCACCTCCTTAGATGCTCGAGCTCATCCCTTGGTCGAATGACTTGCTCATCCGTTGTGAATTGTTCATCCTCCCAACCGCACCATCTATTCATATGGTGGGTGGGCGAGTCGTGCCACCCGGCCAACTCATCCAACTCGCCCAGCCGACTTCACCTTTGTTGCAAAACTCGTTTAACTTCGCAAGTCGGCTCGCCCATCACAAGGGACTGCCCCACCTATCTCGCCTGTTTGCAACTCTTCCTTGGTCGGCCCGTGGGTAGCTCGCTCAGGTTGCCCACGCATATAAACTCGCCCAACAAACCAACTCTTATGCACACTTTGTATCGCACGCCTTCGTCGTTTGTCTCAGCTTTCCTATATTCGCACCGAATGTGCATCCTGCCCGTCGCACGGACCGCAAGTCCTTACATCCTCCTCCACCTGAAGTCATTATCGTCCTCGACAATAAGCCATCCTAGTAACCATACTGCCACCAAGAACATCAAGATGATTGTTTCATCCTTGGTCCATGATATCAACCAGTCCATACACTACAACATCCCTGCAACATATGTAAAACAACTGTCTCCATCATGTGTCGTCCCATCCTATGAACTGTCGTCAGATACTCCAACATAATGCCAACATCTCTCTGGTACATTGCTAGCCCTCATGACTCAAACTAGTCGGGTGATCAGTCCAACTGTCACGCTCAAATCATAAGAATGTCCATCCTTATGTCTACACCAGCCTTTCTCAGACTCTGCCACATCCTGGACTCACCAAGAATCTCTCCCATGCTCAGGTCCATGGAAACTCCATCCCATTTGCAACATGTCATGATGCTAATGCCAAACCATTCCTGCATCATCTGTCATACCTGCTCAACCTATTTTAAGGACTCACTGCCATGAGCAGCTAACAATGAGCCCCATCTTCTAAGTCACCTAAGAAGATGTAGAGGGAGTAGAGCCTGAAGGCTCACCCTCACTAATAAGCTCAATCCATCTGTCAGGATCCTCTATCTCCATCCTCTGTAGATATACAACCCAATCCTCCTCTTGGACATTCGGCCTCACGTAAACATCCTCGTCGTCATCATCCTCAACCTCCTCTAGCCTTCTTGACAAATCCAAGATACTATCGGATAGTGTCATGATAACCAATGACTGCTCGGTAAGCTTTGCCTCAACAGTAGACAATCGCTTACACATGTCATCCATGCACTTCTCATCCTCCATATGCATCACTGCTAGTTTACAATCAGGTCTGGTTACGCCAATGGGTACATCTTCCCTTCCATTGTAAATGTACAACTTCTTCAAATGTGGAACAATCATAGCATCATATTATTTCAAGAATTCCATCCCCAGTACAACTTCATAGTCATCAATCCGCATTATAGTGAAGTCAACTTTCTCGGTCCACTCACCTAGTGTTTTGTCCACTCTTTCAGCTACACCAAGTACAGAATTAGGAGGATAATTCACTGTCTTCATTTGTGCCTTCACCAGTACAAACTTCAGCCCAATCCTTCTCGCAACATCCTCACTCATGAAATTGTGAGTAGCCCCACTATCCGCCATAGTGAGTACATCAGCACCCCCAATCTTCATCCGAACATAGTCCAAGCTGTTCCTTTCAGGATCTCTTCGAGAGACCACTTCTATAGCAGCAGCAGCTCCAAGAATCTGCATCATCCCCACAAAAGCTTCTTCTTTCTTCGTATTACACTGTGTAATAGCGACCACTTTCAGTCTTGAAGGACAATTCCTCACCGTATATGGTTCAGCACATATCCAACACTTCAAGGCTTTCTTCATCTTCGTCTTTTCATCCAATTTCGAAGCATCTTCATTCTTCTTTTCTTTCGGCTTATCGAACTTCTTCTTTCTCCCATCAGAAGTTTCATCATAATGCTCCACCAAACAATCCACAACAGCAAAAACTTCCTCAAGTGTCTTAATCTTCTACCTCTTCACTTCATTGCGTGCCCAAGGTTTCAATCCAATAATGAAGTTGAGCACCTTGTCCCTCTCCACCATGTCAGGAAGTTCCAGAACTGCACTTGCAAACTCCCGTTGATATGCCTGTAGGTTCCCTGTCTGCTTAATAAACTTAATCTTCATCCTTGCTTCCCATGTTTCATCCTGAGGACTAAAGTGGGTCTGCAAAGCCTTCTTCATGTCATCCCACGAAGTTATGTCATCAGCGCTACCATTGGCAATCTGACCCATTCTCCTTCGCCACCACATCTTAGCATCCTTTGTCAGGAATTAAGCAGCTACCTTCACCTTTTTCTCATCATCGGATAGACCCAAACATTCCAAGTATTGCTCCATATCCCAGATAAAGGTACCAAGAGTCTTCACGTTTCTTGTACCATCATAAGATTCTGATTCCTTGATCTTCACATGAGACACTCCTCCACCTGAGTTATGCCTCACGGCCTTCTTCAACACCGTGATCTCATCTTTTGCTTCATCAAGAGATTTCTGCAAGTTCAAGATTTCTGCCAAACCTCGGTCCCTTGCTTCTCCAATCTCCTTGACTTCATCTTCAAGTTGTGTACACTTAAGATCAGTGTACTCATGCTGAGTCCGGAGTTCATCGAGTTCTTCCCTCATCTTCGCATTGGCTTCTTGATCTTTCATGACCACGACCATCTTCGCAGTCCAGTAAGACTCCAATTCCTCCATTCTTTCCAATATCCTTTCTATGAAAGCATCAGTCGCATTGTGGCTAGATTCTCCTGTTACAACATGAGATTCACCTGCCATGTCTGCTAACAGCTTCCTTCTTTGTGATCTAGTATAGACCATCCACCAGCTTCACCAAGTTCCTTGCAAAACTGAACCAGCTCTTGTCTCACTTGTATGTGAAACCATCTTCCTTCACCTGCAAGTACCATGTTTCCACTGTCACTTCATCACTCAGGCTCACTCCATGAGCTCGTGGAGTCTTTGCACCCTCCTTGCTTTACCGCTGTCACTTCATCACTTAGGCTCACTCCATGAGCTCGTGGAGTCTTTGCACCCTACTTGCTTTACCGTTCAACGGACATCTTTTTGCATGTTGGTCACAATGTCATGCTTGCATCCATGTTCTAGTCATGCACAAGGTCTCGCTTCATGTGTACAAGTTGCATTCGCTATGTAAACATTCGTTGCACTCACACACGAAGTTGTAAGCACTGTCGTGCAAGCGTCGTCACAGTGGTTCAACAATCTATCACAAATGTTGCACTTGTTGCTCACACCATCGGTGAGTCATGTTGAGTATATGATGTCTTGATGGTTTGAGGCATCTTGTCAACAAGTCATGTTGAGTGTGTGTTCGCAAGGTAGCATATGAACAAATTCACTCGCTCACACACTTAATCATTTTGCTAAAGTTCTGACGACCGGATCACCCTCTAACAGTCGGACCTACACCCCACAATCGACTCGACCGACTGTCACCCAGAACGGTGCAGAGGTGTCCAACAAGCCATTTCAATCTGTGATGCCTACAAGCCAGTCAACCAACCCTCATGCTAGTCAACCAGAGAGTTTGATCGGACAATGCCCGTCCCTGTCTCCCTCAAAAAATTCCACAGTTTTTCCAATCAGTCAGCCGACTACTCACCCAGAAAACTGTGCAGATTTCATGAGAAAGCCCCTCAATTGCCCAGCATCCCGCTCATCTCCACAGAGGTGTTCAAGAGGTCAGCCTCCCAATAATTGCGTAGTTTTTTCAGCAACAATCCCGCAGCCCACTACCAACTACCTGAAAAAAATGCACAATTTTTCCCGACAAGCCTCCTACAGCCTGCTACCATCTCCCTCTAGGAATTGTGCAGTTTTTGCTACCAAGCTTGTTTTTTGCCCGCACTGCTTCCCTCCAGAAATTGCGCAGATCTGTCCTCCAACCGAGCTAGATCCCGTGGACAATCACTGCTAATTCGGATTGTCCATCTCAGTCTCCTAGTGACTTCTGCGCAATTTTCACCAGCAGTGCTCGAAGCCCGCATCCCAACTTGAAACTTGTCTTGCGCAGTTTCATAGCCTTGTCCTCTCTTCCGATCACCTGTGTCCGAAAGTGAACGACAATGCATCATGGTAGACTAGGATATTTATAGATTTGATTTTGTCTCGTCATGAGTGATTGCAGATACAGGTATATGGATAAGACATGACGTGAAGACAGATGGGATGAACAAGGAGAGTACATGCAAGGAGATGTGTTCACAAACGGACGATGCATGTGAGGAGAATTTTCCACAAACGGATGAACGTGTCAAGCATACCAAATTACAAACAAAGGAGCAACGTGCACATGCAACATCAAGCGAACCCCAAGACCATTGAAGACTTCACACACCTTGCCATGCGGAGGTGAAGCTGTGATACACCAAGAGAACATCCATCACTCAACAGCACTGCAGCTCAACATGGACACCACCACCAGCATGGACATACTAGCACTGTCATGTCGAGTCAATCATGATTCATGTCAACCACATCACCACTGTGATCCATACTGTATAAATCAATGTAATGTAACGTGGAAGTCCAAGAGACCCACGTGTCATAAGAAGAGTCATGTAACGCTAAAGAGTCAAATAAGTCAAACAGTTACGAGGGAAGTTGAACAGTCACAAGGGCTAGCTTTTCCCTTGGCTATAAATACCCCCTCATTTGTACATGCAAAGGACTTTTCACATTGGCTCCTCTCACATAGCCTTAAGAGTCTATAGTCTTTTCTTCGAGGAGCGAACAATGGCTCCAACACCCCTTTCACGGGGTTAGTGACATATGGGGTACCGATGTGTCTTGGAACTTTCGTTTAATTCAAAACCTTGATAACATGCCAGCATGTTTTCACACATATATTGTAATTGTTGTAAGAACTAATCTTGAACACGTGTAATGCATGTTGCTTTAACCTGTGTTAAAACAATTGAACTCTTCCAGTTGCTTTAATACATATATTGATGAAATTTTGTTGTATAAGTTGTTAACGTTGTTCTACCTCCGTGGGTTGCTTCCCCGTACATCAGACGGAACCTTTCACATAAACTTTTTATAATGATTGTCGCACTCGCGCGGATTGCTCTGATGGGTTACGTGTTATCTTCTCTTACGTGTTGTGATTGTCGCATCTGCGTGCACTACTCCTCCGAAAGTTGTGCATGTTGTGTTGTGTCTCTGACAGAGTTGGGACTTTTCCCTATCCACTGGAGACTCACTTCCACCCTCTCTCTCTGCGGTGAAAGAACCTTGACACAAGTAACACTATCACTCACCAAGCACGCGAACCTCGAAGACAAAGCAGATCACTCTCACGTGCTAACAAGCAAGATCTAAGGGAAACATTTAAGATAATGGCAATTGGGCCATCAGACCATATGGGACTCCTACACCAAACGGTGTGAGGTCTGGTTGAGACTTCATACCGAAGAGATCCCCTGAATGTTGGCGAGTCCAACACCATCGACAAGATCATTGATATTCAGCATATGGTCAATGTTTTCGTGTACTATGCATTGTTTTTTAATTTCATAGCTTTCAACGTCTATTTTTTTGTCGTATTTTGACTTATATCTTTCAAATAATTCCCAAGATATGTCAATTTTTCTATACAACTAGATAGAAAAAATCAATACAATATTAGAAGCACATACCTTAATTTTCTTGTTTACTTTTGCTTCCACTTTTCCTGGCCACTATGAATTACTCCTAAATGGCAAAACAATAGTAGGTATTTAATTACATTAAATACACATGATAAATTAAACAATACTATAATTCATGTCATTTTCATCTTTGAAAATTAGGTCTGGTAGACAAAAACAATACACATATAAATATATCATTTATACTTTTCTTATAGTACTAAGAGTAAATATTATTTAAAACTTCAAACAATGGCATAAACAGTTACGAACTCCAATGTCTAAGTTAGGTCTTTGGTGTAAATAGTTAAATTTCCAATTTTCCTATCTATGAAGAAAGCATCACCCAATTTGTGCTAAAAAATTAGCATTTTCATTTCATAATTGTATACATGTAAAAGGAGTAGATTTAACACCTATGTATATGCCATGTGTATATGGACATGAAATCACCTAAGGCAATTAAAGAATAATCAAAGGTTTTGCAAATTTACATGTGTATAATTTTAATATCAATATTTACGATTGTTGAGTTTAACTAAAGGCTATAACACCCTGAAAGCGAGCAACAAGTTTCATTTTTTTACATGGGTAAAGGCCATCTGCGTTTGGTGCCAGAGTTGCCAGTTTAATATACTCTTTCCATCTCTAGGCGAGGGGTTGTCTCATAGTATTAAATGTATAAGATGTGCATGTGACAAAGGATAATATGCATCTTAGTGTCTAGAGTAGAAGATGGGTAAGGAAAAGTTGCAATAGTGAGTGGCATTCGTAGAAACTAAGTTGGATGAGTTTGCTGCAAAGTTTGAAAAATCATTCCTCGTGAGTTTCTTGTGTTTGTACTAGCACAAACACTATGAAAGCATGGAAATTGTTGGCCAAGCAGTTTCTTAGCTAACATAGTTGCAGCAATTGGTAGTGATATTACTAGCTATCTCATGAGCATGACCCAAATCCACGAGTGGCTTCCAGTAACTAGAGAAAAGTTGACTGATGTAGAGCTAGGGAATACACAATGAATGGTTTTTCAAACCATTGGGAACCATTTGGCAAGTGTATTTGTGCTTGGAAAAGCCTTCCTAATTTTTAGAGGCCTTGGAATGATTACATTGAAGAACATGTTTGGGAGGAGTCTAGAGCCAACAAGTAGGAAGGACATGACATGAGAAGCTCATTCTTGTCAATCAAGTGGAAAAGACTAAATGAAAGGGTTTCAACAATAAGGGAAGAAGTGAAGGGGTCCACCTCACAACTAGGGAAGGAGGAGGACTCGAGTAAGATCAAGTGCTTCATATACCACAAGAACGAACATTATGCATCTTAGTGTTTAGAGTAGAAGAAGGGCAAGGGAAAATTGCAATAGTTAGTGGCATTGATAAAAACTAAGCATTGGTAAAAACCAAGTTGGATAAGTTTGCTATGAAGTTTGAAAAAGACTTTTCATGTGTTTCCCACCTTCCTACTAGCACAATCACTAGGAGTGCATGGTAAGAAACATGGCAGTTATTTAGTAGTTCAACGAAGAAGGATTAGTAGTTCATGTGAAGCTTGGCAATGATGCCAAATATATAATGAGGGTTGGTAGGAACAATTTTGTTCCAACTTGAGTCAAGTGGTTCATTGGAAGCCAAAAGTGTGTTATGTGAACCGAGACATAGAAAGAATTTGATCTTAGCCTTAGTTATGGAGGAAGGGGGTTTTGTCATCATGTTTTAGAAAGGGTAAATACTCATTTGTACAAATTGATGTAGTCTTGACACACACATGATAATTAAGGTTAGAAAGGGAAATCTATATAGGTTAAAGGGTAAGCCAATTCAAGTGTTTGTTCATAGCAATGACAATCTATGTTGAATCTGAGGGATATTGTCAATCGCCTTCTAAATTTCAACATTAAGGAGTAGGGAGTGTGCAGAGGGTGTGCATTTGGCAAGATTGTCAATGTTGCTTTCGCAAGTAGTGAGCATAAGTCCAAGTGGATCTTGGATCTAATACATTCATGTGTGTGGACCAATGTTATTAACTTCAATACAAAATGCTTTGTACTATGTGACATGTATTGATAACTACTATAGGAAACCATGACATAGAGTAACAATAAGACGGATATAACTAACAATCAACAAGCAAATCATGTACACCTCAAACAAGTCTAAAACTATGTTTTGAATGGCCTTCCAAATATCCTAGGTGTCGAGTAATCACCCCCAATAAGACCAAGTGAAGGTGTTGTAGACAATTACTCTCATGATTGTTAGAGGATGAAATCCTACCAACTCACAAACATTTGTCCCATGTGCAATCACTTCCCACAATTGCCATGTATAAGCTATTTTTCCTATGAATAACCACTAAGGTTACCTTTGTCCAATGGGAGCAAGTGAAACTCAACTTTTGGGTGTCAACTTAGGACCGAAATCTAGACCAAAAGTTGGGATCTGCAAGGGGAACTGTGAAATCCAAAGTCTAAGCCTTAACCCCTTCACAGATTTCTTCTTGCATTGATTTTTATCCTTGGGTGGTAAAGGATTTCAAGCTCCATAAGCGAAATTGCTATGTTTCAATGTATAACAACGGAGGGAAGTTATTTGGATGTCTATCCCTAATGGTCCTAACGTAACTAATACATTGTTTTAGTGACTAAGTGGCTTTATATATGTGTGTGTTAGACTAAGATTAATTTTAAGGGCTTAGTTTAGGGTCATGAACCAATTGTTTTCTTAATGGTGTGTAATTGTGTGGGTGATGTGTTGCAACTTGGAAATAGAATGTTGGCAATAAAAAAAACATGCAAACAAAATCAAAATTAAATCTTGCAATTAAATATTAAGGGTGATCTTCCTTTAAAAAGAAGGTCAATGTAGCCACAAGGCCAAACCCAATTCCTCAAATGTATAACATGCAACTATGCCAAGAAGCAATTGATGTGGTTGCAAAAACCTATTCCATTCCATGTTTCTTGTTCTCCTTTTTTTTATATTTTCAAGAAATTTTTGCCTATGTAGACACCATATGCCCCTCTACCTAAAAGAAGAGTTAGAACATCACTTCTAGAAGAAAAAAAGTGTCTAAAAATATCTTACAAATGAAGGAGATGAAACAAACATGGGTTGTACTGTGTTAAAAAAAACCAATATTGGTTGGCAGCCACTCATCAACATTATTGTTCCATCTTCAATAAGTCCTTTTTTAGAGTTGTTGATTGTTCTAGAGTCCACAATGATTCATCTTTCTAGTTAGACATTTTACTAATAGTATAGAGGTTGGGCACTCCAATGTCACACAAGTAGTCATAGATGCAACACATGTTTGTCAATCATCTAAGTTGTTGATGCAAAGTAGGTATAGGGAAATCTACTGGACCCCATATTGAGTGCATATTTTGAAGAATATTGGCAAAATGGTTCATAGTGGATGCGTAATGCACAAGTCTTACACGAGAAAAGAAATTTTTGAAGCCCAAGCAAAACACATGCTAGCTTCTTTGTTTTATTGGAGAGGATATTTGAGGTGCTATATATATTGCAAACCATTGTTGTGAGCTCTAAAGTAGAGGGAGTCCAAGATCATCAAGGGCAGGTTTTTGAAACAAAGGGTATTAAATTATATTAATGTGAAAATTACAAGTATTTAGTAGCAGTTGATGCTAGTTTTGTAGATTTATCATTACACAAACTCGTATTGTCGTTGTGTCTAGGAGAAATTTATGAGACCTTCGACAACATTATAGGCTGAGTTTGTGTTGTCGATTCATCAAAGGGACCCATCAAAAGAGTTTTAAACACAACAAATCCGATGCATCATCCGAGGATGGTGGGCGAGGATGGTGGGTTAGCATGAACACACCCCTTCATATTATTACATGTGCACTTGATACTAAATTGTATATGGGAGATTAAGCGGTGAAAAAAGTATTAAAAAAAAAGTAATTCCGAGATGTTCAAAGTTGAGAAGGATAAGGATACTTTAGTATCAACTCATTCATTTGAAAAACTCAATGACCATTTAGCATGGTGGAAGCAATGGAAGATTGACTTACCATAGCCAAGGATAACCTAATTAAGCGGTGAAGGATCCATGGGGATGGTGATTAGACCCTTCAGGGGTATGGTGATACGACCCTTCATGGGGATGGTGATACGACTCTAGAACTTTACGACCCTTCATGGGGATGGTGATACGACTCTAGAACTTTACGACCCTTCATGTTATAATAGGTAGATTAAAAAGCTCTCTATTTAAAATATTTATAATATTATGGATATAGAGTTGGTGGATAGTAGGGGCAAAGCTAGCTAAAAACCCGTGACTGTTTGGCCATCAGGCAGTGGTGCACTGGTTGTCATGTCCAATTTTTTGGCCTTTTCTTTTTCCACATATAGACACAGAATTCTTTTATAATGCTCATGAACAATTTACAGTTTTGAAGAATAGGATGGTAGTAGGAGTTAAGACCAACAGGATAGTAGGAGTTAAGACCAACAGGATATCTAAAATTTCATATTTCTTGAGGAAAGAAAAGTCCTAGATGATCCCCAGCAATCCCATCAATGTGGTTCATAACAAAATACTCGGGGACTATGGTCCAAAGGCCAATTGTAAGTGAAGCACAGTAATCATTTTCATGTATTACACACCACATTAGATTATCAATGAATGTTTTTAACATTTATTCCAAATAAAGCATGTCTGCTACAATCAGTTGTGTTGGTGAGGCCAATAGTGCTATAACCACAAGTTTACCAGTTCCCACAGTAAAGAAGCCACAACCTCCTGAAGGAAGCTACAATTTCTTTCCCTAACACCACCTTGCCACCATGTAGAATAAAAGATGAAACAACACAACCTCTTGAAAGAAGCTACAATTTCTTTCCCTAACACCATTTTGCCACCACCACTTTGCCACCATGTAGAACCACTTTGCCACCATGTAGAAAAAAAAAGTGAAACGCCACAACCTCTTGAAGGAAGCTGCAATATATTTCCCTAACACCACTTTGCCACCATGTAGTATAAAAGATGAAACAGAAACCTCTTGGTCTCCCATACCAAAGACAATAACCCAAATACAACAATATTTAATCACTGCTATCTCTACCTAACATGTTCAACTTCACATGTTCAACTTCAGATCTGCTCCATTAAGTATGTCATTGTAACTCTGATCTCCAATGCAACAAAGCAGATTATAATTCATACCTTCAATCTGCTCAAGTGATCCTTAACAGAATCTTCAACCAGCAATTTGAACATCCTAATATAGTTCTTATGAGGTAAAAAAAAGGTTGAGCCAAAACATGTCAAGTTGAGCCTTGCATTTTGTTTTCGAAAGACTTGAAACTGCCTCTGCTACAGACCTCCCTCTACCTCAAGATAAGAAAAAGACTGCCTCAGCTTTGGATTTGATTGCTTCAAATTTGGAGCTGATCCTTGGATCAGCTTCAGACTACCTTAAATGAGGAGCTCGGATCAGCTTGAAGAATACCTCTCAACCCGCTTCAGATTTTGCCCTACACAGAGCCAAAATAAATCCTTATGGCAGAGCCGCAATAGGCCTCAGAAGTGCAAAAAGTTTACAGAGAATGGGCCTCGGGAAGTGCAAAATAATCTGCCTCAGATTCGAATCAGAGATAGCTGTCTTAAATCATAGATTTAATTTGTCACAGAGGTGCCCTAAAACCAGCTTGCAATCCAAATTAAGCTGGCCTCAAAAGGTCCAAATCTGCTTCAGAAAGAGCCTAATTGTCCCACAGAAAGCAGATCTCTGTCTTCTTCTTCAGTTCAAAAACACTCGTTCCTTTTCATATCACCTTAGTCCTTAGTCATCGTTGCACTTCATATCACCATAGTCTTGGTCTGCTCCGGATCTCTGGAGCCTCAGTTGCTCCGAGTTCCTTGACTAGATGATGCCACAAAGTGATGCTACTTAAGCACCTCACCGCTAAGCTATATACAAAAAGTGATGCTACTTAAGCATCTCACCGCTGGCTATATACACAAAATGAAGAGGTCTGTTATGGGGCCAACTTGATGCTAGGTGTATATTAAAGTTTAGGTCGGCCAAATTTTATATGCTCATTTTCAAAAATTAATTTCTCCTCAACTGTGAGGAGCTAGAGTGCAAGCCATTTTGGAAAAGTCTCAGCGAACACTACAATGTAATGTAATCCATTATTGTGATTGCCTTTATCCAATCCACTAAAATATTGAAGTATATTTACTTCTGAACACTACAATGTAATGTAATCCATTATTGTGATTGCCTTTATCCAATCCACTAAAATATTGAAGAATATTTACTTCTGAGACTGGCCTTTGACATCAATGACAACTTTCTACGAACATTTACAACTACAGAGGACTTGAGAAACACTGAAAAGCAAAAATATAATATAAACTCTCAACGAAAAATATTTAGCAATCAACATTGCTCGTCTCATTGGTCCAGCACTCGTTGCTTGATCTACGTTTTGCGTGATTGCACCCAGCATTCATTTTGCTTTTGCTAATAATCTTTACATTGTATTCACTCGAAACGGACTTCCTCTAGAATCCATAATAAACCAAAGCGTTGCATACATAAGCATGTATACTTGTGTATCTACTATTGTGGATATAATTACAACACATCTCGAATTAAAACAAATACACCTAGTAAGTAAGATGGTAATTGATGCAGTAGCGCGAGGGGGTCTTGAAAAATTACCCATGGGAGTGGGTTCACTTAATCAAATTAAATGTATTTCTAAAGTTGGTAAATAGGTTCTAGATGGCTTTTTAGATCAGATGAGTGATTTCTTTAAAAGTGCCAAGTAACGTTAGCAAATCTGCCTTGCTAGCGGATTTCGAAAGTTTATAGAGCTTTCAGAGAGATCTTTAGAGATAGGTGTAGATCTTATGGCAAATATCTGGGATGAGAGATCATTAGAGATAGGTGTAGATCTTGTGGCAAATATCTGGGACCTGAACTAATTCAATAGGTTTAATATTGTGAGCTTACGGGCAAAAGATAGAGAGGGTTGATCAGGTTAGGGTTCTGTATGAATTGATGAAATCGGGTTCTGTGTGATGATAAATGGAATGAAGGGGATTCAGTGTGTAACCCTGGAAATGGTGAACATCCGTTGAATGTGTGTAATAACTGTGTGGGACAAATTAAAATGCTGAAACAAATTACGAAGTTTACTAAATTGCAAAGACAGTTAATGTTACAAAAATATACCGTCATCTAAATTTACAAAGATGTAATAATTCCCCAGTTCTTCAACCAGATGTTCTTTTAATCAAATACATATAAAGACAGTTAATGTTACGAAACCGTACCATCAACTAGATTTACAAAGATGTAATTAATGTTACAAAATTATACCGTCATCTAAATTTACAAAGATGTAATAATTCCCCAGTTCGTCAGCCAAAAGATTTTTTAGTGAAATACATATAATGACAGTTAATGTTACGAAAATGTACCACCATCCAGATTTACAAAGATGTAATAGTTCCCCAGTTCGTCAACCAAATTCTTTTTATAATGAAACACATATATACTTGTAAGGACAGGTAGTCGTGAAGTTATCCCAACTTCAAGTTCCAAGTTCAATAATTCGCTCAGTGCAATGGACAAAACCACAAATAATGTTGTACGACTTTGCATTTATTGCGCCAGAGAGGTACTCTCTGGCCCAGTATGGTAGAGATGTTGTAAGCCCAGAAATAGTGTAATGTAATATTTAACATTTTGACAAAGTCAAATTAGATAAAAATAAAAATTAAATTAAATAATAATAAAATCTCTCCAGCTCCATATAGTAGATATGTTGTAATGTAATGTTTAACATTTTGACCAAGTCAAATTAGATAATAAAAAATTAAATATTAAAATTAAATATTTGCAAAGCCATCTTTCCAATACATATTACACACACAACAGCTGACATTCCAGTAAGATTGAACATTCTATTAGTTGCATATTACTGGAAAATCTGTCAAGCCAAGTTGACCTGCTGCTATGCTCAATGAAGACTACACATTTTCATATGAACTATTAGTAAAGATCTTACTGGAATGTAAGCTTAACAGCTGAGGCAACTTGACCTGCTGTTACGCTCAATGAAGACTCAATTTTCATATGATCTATGGTTAAATACATGTGTAGGCTATGTTGTGGAATATACACTTGAAATGACTGTACGAGATCATAACTGTGTTTTGTTTTTGTCAACAGACTCTAAATACTTAATAGGATATATGGTGAAATCCTTCTTGTGCAAACTATGTGGAATATACATTTGAAATCACACTAAGAGATGAGATAAGTGTTTTGCTTTGGCTAAATGCCGAGATTTCAGCACAATTCAGGTTTCTCTTCACATCCAATTACAGTTTAAGCTGAAGAGCCTGTAAGCCCAGAGTCAAACTGATTGACAGGATTGAAGAGCTGTTAGATTAGTTGGAACGTGGTATGGCTGAAAACTCGGGGATTGACAGCAACTGTTTCCAACAACATCCAAACCAGATCCATTTAAGCCCAGAGTCAAACTGATTGACAGGATTGAAGAGCTGTTAGATTAGTTGGAACATGGTATGGCTGAAAACTCATGGGGATTGACAGCAACTGTTACCAACATCATCCAAACCAGATCCATGATTCCATCCCCGGGAGCATGGCCCAATCACAAGGAAACCAATGAAGCTTCCAATAATCTGGTTATCAGGTGGATAACAAAGGATAAACCTTCTCCATAGGCAGCAGGGTTCTCACGGGATAGACGGGCAACAAGAACCAGGCCAGGGATGGTTAAGATAAGGTAAAGGGTAGCAGAACAAACAGCCAAGCGGCAAACTGACAGTCATCTTACAGGGATGGATATGATCCAAGTGTATGTTGCAATAAGATATAGGAAATCCGAAATACCTATCAGCATAATTAGATTCCATACACCAGTTCACTAAGTGTAAACTGTAATAAATTCTTTATATAAAAACAAAATTTAACCATGAATAAAAATATCAGGGACGATATGATAAACATGTTCACAAATATCTTAATAAAAATAATCAGTCATCAAAAAATTGTGGATTGACCCAATCGATGCCTTAATGTATTGAGGCCAAACTTTTTAGGTTCTCTGTTTATCAACCATACTAAAGCACTAATCTAAGCAACTAGATCAGATGACAACACAACGGCAGGCTTCAGAAATGCCTGCCCAGGTTTTCGATTGGATAATGGACCTCGGCAACCAAGCAACTGCAATAAAAATGGCAATTATTAAAATAATACAAAATAAATTAATTAAATATCTGAAAACCAAAAACAGAGCAACTAAAACAATAATGTGTAAAAGTAGAGCATTTGTTCACTTCCACTCACCTTGGCATTCACACCATCAGGAACAATTCTGTTTTCTGTCTTCCACTTCAAGTAGTCAGCTCTGGTGTACTTGGTGAAACCCCTAAAAGATAGATATAACCATCAGTTAGTTCCTATCTAGTAATTAGGCATAAAAAATATAAAAGTGATTGAGTTGGATTAATGAAAAATACCATTTTCTGCTCACGATAATTTTCTGTCTACCAGGGAACTTGAACTTGGCACGACGCAGAGCTTCTTGAGCATGATTGGAGTGATTGTCACGGCATCGTACTGAAAGGAGGACTTGACCTATGGCAACACGTGCACATGTTCCCTGAGGTTTTCCAAACGCTCCTCTCATTCCAGTTTGCAACCTGTGCCCCAATACAGGGTCATTATTGCTCATAGTGGAAAAAGAAATAAAGAAACAAAAATCCAATTTTACAGTAAAGATTCCAAAGACTATTCATTTACAGTAGTGTTAAGTTGTTAATATTATATTGTCTTCAGTTTAAAACATCTGTCCACTCACAAGGACACTTGAATCTCTTCTAATCCCATTGGCCAACACAAATAAAATGATCCTATCTTGATATCCATCTGGAAAAGGAATGGGATACCAGAAGACTGCTTCTGGAAATAATTATTTTGAAAGACTCAAAAATTGAACTTACATGTTGCAACTTCTGCTCGACACAATTTATAGTGTCTATCTTCATAACTAATTCTATCTACTTGTACCTTGTAAATTTTCAAATCCATTGATATTTCATCATGCATATATATAATACCATGCCTGAGAACACTGAGGTATAGATATGCTTTCATATATGAAACTAAATTAACAAGTTATACAACCAGTTTCATAAGCTGTTAAGTAACGTGATGCTGGGGCACAGGACATGTGGATACAAGAATCCAATATGGGACGTGTCAACCCCAAAACAAAAACAAAACACAGAGGACACATTTTGTTAGATTTTCTTAAAACCCAGTAACTGATTTGAAATTTTCCAAGTGTAAAACCAGAAATACAAACAACTGCTGCATTGGAAACATAGAATGCACAGTGAAAAATAAATAAATCAGAAGACAAACACATTCAACACAGAATAAAACCAGAAATACAAACTACTGCAATGGAAACAGAGAATGCACAGTGAAAAATAAATAGATCAGAAGACAAACACATTCAACACATAGAATACAAGATATACCCAGGAAACCCCAACTTCGGGGAAAACCTGCAACTTTGTGTCTTCTATTATCTTCAGCAAAAGGATTTCCTTCAAAAACTTACAGCAAGGGAGAACTTCCCTTTTCACCACAAGAAAACAATTGATCAACCTCCAAGATAACTCTATTTTCCTTCTGCACACTAGATCTGCTGAAAGACCACACAGATCTACCTATCTGTGCACGTGTGAACGAAGATCTCTCCTCCTTGTGCACATGTGTGAAGGCAGATAGATCTCTCCTCTTTGCACACACTTACAAACTGAAGACTCTGCAAATGCTGTCTGAGCTGAGGCAATTTGGCTCTCACTCAATCTCTTCCTCCTACACGCTGAACCACTGCAATCTGCCAAACCCTAGCCTCTTCCTCTCGCTGATCTGACACTGCTCGCGTTCAACTGACTTGCCACTTACTCGCCCTATCTCCTCTTATAATTTCAACCTCAACCCTAGCATCTCTCTCAATAGCTGAAATTAAGTTACCTTAGGAATTCTTAATTTTTCCTAAGTCAAACTTTAGGAAATAAGTAAATAAATTAATATTCAGTTAAAGTGGTTGTCTTGTAGGTCACTTTGCTAGCCTTAGCACTTAAGCAAACAAAGCCCTTACTTCTCTACTCCAATCAACACATTTTCATATATATGTGTGTGTGTGTGTGTGTGTGTGTGTAACAAATTAAAAGAAATAGACACATTCAAATTTTTAAAACATTAGAACATTTACTAAATATTGATACACCTAGTTACTACATCAATGTTCATGTCAAATGATGATCAAACACAATAAATTATAATATTCAATACGCATAAAATAGAAGTTCAGAAGTTAGAGCCATAAACTTGAGTTTTCTCATTGAATCACTTAATGTCATCAAAATCAAAATGTATTACAGAGATATTGAATCACCAATATTATAGGTAGAAGACACTCAAACTATAGACAAAAGCTAATCAGACATCCTCCTCCATGTCAGAAATATCAAGATCACCACCACTGTCATTGCTCTCCCCTCCATCCTCCTCTATCCAATCGAAATGTATCCATTGGTGTATTTTATTCAATACAACATAAAAGAGAAGTTTAGAAGTTAGAACCATAAACAGCAATTTTTGATGTTATCAAAATCAAAATGTATTACAGCTATATTGAATCACCAATATTATACGTAGATACTCAAACCGTAGACAGAAGTTTATCAATCATCCTCCTCCATGTCAGAATCATCAAGATCACCACCACTTCCACTGCTCTCTCCTCCATCCTCTATCCAATCCAAGTGTATCCATTGGTGTGCAGGATGACCTTTCGAACAGATCATCATCATCAAAAGTGACCAGCTCTAGCACTGGTTCATTGATTTCCAAGTTGTCTAATACCAATTCAACATTGTTGTTTGAACCCATGTCATCAGGAAATACATCTCACATCTATGTCTTTCCCTTCAACCACTCATCCTTCACACACACATACACCATTGTCTCTACCCTAAGCTACTCAAGTCTGCTCTATTGGCTTTTGAAATTACTCCAAAGGTGTTCACACCATGTTTGGGGATGCTTCATGAGATTTGGGCACATGGTGTGTATGCTTAGCCATTGGATGGTCCATGATGAATTTGCACAGTAAAGGTGACATACTCATCAGTTGCTTGACCTCTATTGGATACCAGCATAGTATTCTTCCTTGTGCACAACATCATCTTAAAGCTTAACTTGTCTTCTATTGGAATGCAGTACTTCACATGTGAGGGCTGACATGTGTTTTGTTAAATTTCCATGAAACTCTGCAACTTCTTAGATGAATAACTGAAATTGAAACCTAGTTTACTTCACCAAGACACAAAATCTCTTACGAATTCATAAGCAGCGGAATAAAA
This sequence comes from Pinus tabuliformis, assembly GCA_031772625.1. NCBI lineage: Eukaryota > Viridiplantae > Streptophyta > Pinopsida > Pinales > Pinaceae > Pinus > Pinus tabuliformis. The sequence continues at coordinate 422,785,536 of CM062816.1, forward strand.
AATACAGAGATAAAAAACCATCACACAAATTGACACATATTTTTCTCAAGAAATTCAATAGGGAAAACCTACTTTCTTGATGTGGTATTTTATTTATTGTTTTGGAGCAATCAAATCTATTACAAAGCAATTTGTCTATCTGAGAAAGTGTTCTGCTTCTCTCACAAATCTCACTTGATGTGGTTGAGCTTGGCATGACTTGATCATTGCTTGATCTCAGCCCTCTAGCTCGCAACCAATCCTCTATTGCCTCTTTGACTTGCCCTGCAAACCTTGCTCTCTTGCTTTAACTTGCTCCTCCTTCCTTTTGCACCTTGTTGTGAAAATTCCAATATAGAATCTTATTGCAGCAACTGGTATTATTTCACCTAATCGTTAATTAATTTAACAATTTATCTTCTACGGCAAATATTGAACTAAACACACTACAAACTTCACGAATAAAATACTGCGGAAAAATAATGCGTTGGAAACTGAGAAATGCTAGCACAGACACATAAATTATGAGACAATTTTTTTGGGCAAATGTCCCCAAAAAACCCGACTTGGGAAAATCGGTGCAACAGTCAGGGTTTTTATTATTATACATCAGTGAAAATCTTAGTACAATCTGGACGCCTGAAACTAGCAATCCAGAGAAATAAATAATAAATATCTAGGAAAAATTATTGAAGGGGATTTACCATTCCTCCACCAACAATCCCGACACAACCTTCCTTCAAAAACTCAACCCTTTGACCCTCTGCATCAACCTCTGCGTTGCTTTGTGTAGTCTGCATGACGTCAAGCCTCTAGCTAGTCTCTAATGAAGTCGTTCTGCCTAGAGTTGCTGAGGAAATCGTCTCTCCGACCTTTTGGAACCTCTGCCCGGCCTCTGGAACTTAGAACGATTTTCTCTCTAGCAAATTGAACTGCCCTCTCTGAAGCTCATGCATAGTGCTCTGCACTGCCTCACTAGGATAACTCAGCCCTCTTGTTGTTGCCTCTCCAGATCAGGAAAAACTTCCTCCAAATCACTGCCCATGCCCCTCACTCACTGCTTCGATCTCTGGCTCTCTCCGGCAACTAATTGCTCCTGCTTTGAAAATTTATCTTCCAAGAAATCGAATTGTTCAAGTGTCTCAAGTGCGTTCTCCATCACCACGTCAACCTCTTATAATCCATTGTTGGAGCACCAACAGCCAAGATTAAAACATAATTGATGCCTAGCATCATCTCTGGATCGATCCATGTGAGTTTCTAAACTCTTCGCACCTTATCTCGATTAATATTGATTAATTAAGCATATTCCCTAAGTTTAGACTTAAAAATTATTTAAAAAATAGTTAATAATCTAAATGAGACACTTCTAGGCGAAATTTCCATAAATGATTTCTAGGTTTTGGAGGTATCATGCATTCTAGCCTCTCCACCAAATTTTGTGGCTAGAACACACCCAATGCTACAAAAACTAACAGAACCCTTCCTATTTGCTAGTGCACTTCAGGTCCTATTTTCTAGTGCACTTTCTACCTCCTATTCTTTAGGACCCAACTCCTATTCATTGCGCACAACCAGCCTCCTAAGTTCTAACACACTTGTGATTTCCAAAAACTTAGGACATGATCTCTGCACTCTCCATAATCAAGGCTTCTCTCACAAACTTGTGAGTTGTCATGTCACACAAAACTTGTGCACAAAACTTATTCATTCTTTGTGCCTTCATCCTCCTCTTTATAAGCCCAATTCAAGCATGACTAGTGCAAGGAGGCCCAGTGCAAGGAGTTTTGATTGACAAGTAAATTAAGAGTTCTTCTCGTCCTTTCTCCAATCAACACTGGAGACTAACTCGTTCTAACTAAATTTGTAACTGCCACCTCGTTCTGTAGTCAAACTAATGAAGATTTCCACTTAACTGAAGCTCCAACTCTATGTATGTTAACTTGATGATTATTCCAGTAAACTAGAAATAACTCATCCCAACTAAAGTCTAAACTCATGAGCTCGCGCTCATATTGAGAGAAGGGCAATTCAAGGTCTTCGCTAGCTAAGGCACAAGTCAAAAGGCCTTGCTCGCTACATTTTGAAAACTCCCTCTTAGCGAGGAAGGTACTTCTGAAAGAACCTCGTCCACCTGGATTTGTCTTCAACACTACCACATTATCCACTGCTACAGCCACTCCCTCTAAACTAGAAGACTTCCCCGCTTCCTGTTGAGGAATCCAATCTAAAGACTTGTTCCTGCCAACCATGCTTCTGTGATCTAAGTCTAACACCTCAGCCATAAGTCCCATGTACCTTATGTATATTTGTGGTTGTTTACTCTGCCTAAATGTGGTGCTAGGAGATCCAACTCTCTCTTGCCCACCCCAAATAATTCATATGCTCACCTGGCATGAACTGTCCCTGTATTGGGAGTCTAACTAACTGAGTGGTGTATCCACTCTCCCTAGTCTTTACTCCAAATCATCCTCTTGGTCGACCCACTTGCCAACTAGCCGAGACTCAAACTGTGATACTCATTCAGGCTCCTTCCTGGGATCTCTATCTTGCTCTCACTCTAAGGACTCCCTCAGCTCTGCTCTCCTCAACCCTCGTGTCTCTATTATGTGCACTTCTTGCCTTGCTGCTCAAGGTTGTGTCGGTCTCAACCTATAGCAAGTACAAATTCTCCATCATCACATATTTGCTTCTTACATCTAGAAGCTAAGTGCTTGAGGTAAGCCTTACCCTTGTTGAAGATGACATCCTAACCCTTGTCCTCAAGAGTAGCGATTGAAACAAGGTTTTGCTTCAAACATAGAAATACCAACTCCCCTAATTGCGTATTGGCCATCATCTCCTAGCTCAACCTAACACTGCATGACCTTCTCCTTTAGGTGGCTAAAGTTCTCCTTGTTCTCGGCCATGTGGAAGGATGCTCCTGAATCAATACACAATACAATGTTGTCTGTTGAGCTTGCCATGCAAGCTATCAATGAGAAATCTTTCTCGAACTTGTCAGAAAACGCATCTACCTCAATTGTTGCAGCCACATAATCCTTATTGGACTCCTTCTAATTAGGACACTTAGTGACATATTGTATGAAATGGCAATGGAATCACTTGATCTTGCTCAAATCTTTCTTCTCCTTCTCGCCCTTCTAACTGGACTCGACCTCTCCTTGGCCCTTCTTGCTCTTGGCTTTGCTACCTTTGCCTCCTCTGTTGAAGCTTCTCTATTAACTCTCGTCCCTCTCTGCCTTTCTTCTTAGACACAGTCACTCCATAACCTTTCCCAACTGGGAATATTTTCTCTACCACTTGTTGCTTCCTAGAAAGTATACCAAGACTAATGAAGTCCCAGGAGCGCAAGACTCACAAGGTCACCATCTACTATGGTAACATCCACTCCACCTAGCTCATCTCAAACTTGAGTGAACTTTGA